>CM076574.1:457746213-458975410 GCA_034641835.2 Pinus albicaulis | reverse complement strand
CAAGATAGCTAGACGGAGAACAATCCTTAAAATTTAAAGTGGATGGATGGTCTTGAAGGGATGAAAGGCAACTAAGAATCTTTCACCATATTCAAGAGGAAGAGAGAAATGAGCCATGCTGTGACAATGAGCTAGACTCTGTCACAGTCTGCCTACAATGAACTAAAGAAAGTTATGAGCAATTAAGAATTCATGTTTATAACTAATCCAGAAGAAAACATCAAGAATAATCACATTTGAAAACAGAGTACAATTAAGCAAATTCTGTTTCAATCCTTTATGTAAACTATTCAGAAACGGATATGATGATAGCATAAACTAATATAAAATTTAAACACAAGGGTTGGAAAACTTATTGAACCGAAGTCCAACACATGAATCCTGCAACAAGTCCAGTGCTTCAAAACGTCATCCAGTAAGCCACAAGTAAATTTGTCCAAAAGCTTTTTATTCCGAAAACCTCACTGTTACAGCAGAGTAATAGAATCCACCCCTCAAAACTCTATTTGAAGGCTTATTTATACAAAAATAATCTTAACAATCTTACTCTATCCTAGCCAAGAATTCAGGCTGACTTAAAGAGCATTTACAACAAACAAGAGACACATGGTCTCGAAAATAGAATAATGAGTAACGGCTGATGTGCTGTTCCTTTCTTCATGGACGTACTAAGGATAAGTGCTCTAAATAGGGCTTTGTGTTGTCCTTTGCGTATTCCTTTGACTTGTTGAATACTTTTACTTCTCACGGATACTCTTTACTCTTTCATCTGATACTCTTTCATCTGATACTCTTTTTTTTACCATTTACTTGATAGTAAAGATAAACTTTTGTCCTGACAATATTTTTACAAAATTTCCATCATTTCCTTCCACCACTGATCATCTGGTATCATTGTTCTTCTGAGCTTCCTTAAAGTTTCATCGGCTTCAGTTAGTTTATAAAAAGTGGGCTCGTTCGGAAATAGATACTTTAACTCATGTTCCAGATAAAACAGATTTCTCACTTTTTCATAAATACTCTTCCCAGTTGGTACTGTAGGTTCTGATGAGCTAGTAGAACCTATACTAGTAGAACTTACAACTATATGTTTAGCATGAGCTTTGATTCTTTTCTCATAAGTTTCCAAGTCTACTATTTGATCCTCGGTGAGCATGGGACTTGGCAAATCACTGTCCAGCAGAGCTTGAAATTTTTCTCTGAAAACGTTGATGTCGACCAAAATATCATTACACTTTCTTTCTAGATTTTGCATGAAAGTTCTTTTTGTAAAAATCCTCTTTGCCTCCAAAACTACACCTGTTCTGTCATCAATTCCTAGCAATGCTAGTTGTTGTTTTGTTCTTGAATTCAAAAACTGAATGAGCTGCTGGGCTAGCTCTGGCTTACCTCTTAATTCATGTCTAGTTTTGTTTATTTCCTCCTGGGCCATCTTGACTAACTCATTCTGTTCAAAAATAGCTTGAATGGAAGGCCAAATATCTCTTATTAAATTAATGATGTTGTCCCAAAGAATATCATTTATTTCATTCAGAGGCTTTTCCAGTGTAAGATCTTTTTGCAAAGCCTCAACCAATTTTTCCAACCTTTTTATTTCTCCGAGGTTGTCAGCTACTGTCTTTTTGGATGTGTCATATTTTCCCTCCAATTTTGTTAATTGTAATTTTACTTCTTGGAGTTCTGTGACCTTTAGCTGCAAACTCTCCATTTGTTTAATCAAATCATCAGAATTCAAATTAGAAATATTCACCTGAGATGATTGTTCCTGTTGTCCTGTAGTACCTGCTGCTGAAGCCTGTTTGAGAATTTCCTGTTCCCGCAATGCCTTTTCCAGCTCCTTCTCGGTTTCATTTAGTCGCTCTGTCAAGTTTAAGAGCAACTCCATCATTTCTTCTTGTGAATTTCCTTTTATTATTTCCTGTGTCTGGGGGTGCCTTGAGGCTGGTATTTTCAACTGTTTTCTCAGTGCAGCTATATCATCCTCTTTCTTTTTTATCAGTGCCTCAATACCTTTAGTGTCTTTGGGATTGTGTCCCACACCAATAATGATCTCTTCCAGAGACTTTATTCTATTGTCCTTGGCCTGTGAGGAGGCCCTTTCAATTTTCAATGTTGTAGCAGTATTATTCAAGGAATCTTGTAGTGTTAAAGCCGCCATGGCTTTGTTGGAGAGAGTGGAATAAACCATTTCCCCTGTTTGCCTATGAAGCTCTATCTGATCCAAGGGATGGATATCCTTTGCTAACACTTCAAAATTGGTTCTGATATAATCTGTTGCTGAAGTTGGCTTTGGCACTTTAGCTTTGAAGTGGCTCATTTGCATTTTACCTTGTGAAAGATCAAATGCTGACATCAACCTCTGCTGATTGTGAGGAGCCATCTTCATATACTGATCATAGACCTTCATTTTTAATGGTTCATTCCTTGTTTTGATATCAATGAAGGTTTTCTTTATGTCTCCAGTATCTGTCTTGGGCGGTCTGAAAGAAGATACTTCAGTGCTCAGTTGCTTTTGTATCCCTTTCTGGCTTATATTTGTTTCACTTGCTATACCTGTTTGCTGACTATCTTCCCTGCCATCATCAAATATTTCATCTATGATCTCTACATCTGGAGGTAGATCAGATTTATGTTTTTTAGCTTGATAGACTTGTGGGGCTCCTTTTGAAGGTGTGGTATCTGGATGTCGAATTTCTTTTTCCCTTTGGTTTCCACATTCAGTGGAGTTTGTATCTTCTCGAGCTTGGATTTGTTTTTACGTGTTTGAGTTTTAGATTGCTGGAGCGATGGAACTCTGTGGTTTTTCTGCCATGACCAAGGTTTCAATGACCTGAACAACAGGTTCTTTTCCTTTACCCTTGGGTTCTGCTGCTACTGATGGACTGTCTTCCCCAGATAGCTTTATTAGAGTGGTCATGAAGATGCCATTGTAGCACTTGATTTTTTACCATGTTGTTTCCTTGGGTCAAACTTTCTCTTGCATCTTTTCTGTGTTTATTCAATTTACTGCCTCCACTTCCCTCTTCAATAAGTGTTCCCTTTTAACCATTCATCTTGATTTGCACACTGATGTCATGTCAGGAATTCTGTGATGTATATAAGGAGATGACTTATTTTTTAACCTTCTTTCACAAATGAAATCAAAGGGGTCATAAGGGACCCAACGGAAAGATGTCTGGAATTTTCTCTCTAATATAAGTTCTGCATCTCTCTCAGCTTGTCTAGAATTGCAAATGAAAGGACCTAACTGGCTTTTGATCCTTAACTGTGCTTGCTTCTTTACATTGCAGAAATGGATTACATCTGAGTTATTCATCCGTCTAAAGTATTCCAAAGCAAAAATTTTCATTGGTACATATCTCAGTAACTTCTAATGATGTGGAATTCACATCCATAAATCCTGATAACTGTATGGTTTTGGTCCAAGTACCAATCCCCAACTTTGTAACTTTTTGTCAATTGCAGGGTCTTTCTTATCTCAGTACTAAGCCTGGGGGGAGAAACTCCCGTTAACAAGGTTGTAGCAGGATGTACAAATTGATCAATGAATTCTGAATAAGAGTAGGGAGAATCAGAGGACAAATGAATGATGGGGGACCAAAAAATAACAGACCTGGGACTACCTTTAGCATCAAGTTTCTGAACAGGGAAAGGGAATTTGTCTGAGTGATAGAAAATTATGAGGTGATAGATAACTGAGGAGTACTTGAACACTTTTCCATCATCTAGCCTTAAAAATTGATCATGGATTTTGTTGGCAATGAAGGAAGCATAGTCATACTTAATCTCAGGAGGCTGTCCAGGGGTGAAGATAGATAGCAAAGCCAGAGTTATTTCGTCAACATACTCACTGGTATTGAATCCTAAGACAAAGGATATTACATTCACAATAAGCCTTCCTAATTGATTGAAAAAGAAAAAACCATAGGGGGGAGTCCCTTTTGGCTGATGCTCAGGTAACATGAAATACTGACACATTGCTTTCAATTTCTCTGGAGTTAACAGTCTGGTTTTCTCAATCAACCCTTCCATGGATAGAGGTGCTAATTATTGTTCTGGCTCAAATTGTAACATAGCATTGATAGCCCTGGTGTGTTATAGGGAACAAAATACTTTGATCAGAGCGACAGATGTACTTTTCAGGATCATAATTTGTACAGATGAAGAAGAAAATGACGATTTCAGAAAAAGTTAATCGTAGGAATGAAATACTAGGAGAGATTGATTCTCACAACCTTAGTAAGACTTTGCCTTTGAGTATTCTACTCAAGAGTGAGCAGAACTCCAAATGTGGGGACTTTCATCAAAACAAGTACTTTGATTTGGAAATCTTCATCTATGAGAGAGGGCAGGTTTTTTCCTTTCAGATCCGTGAGGAGCATTCAAAGGAGTGACATTTAGAGCAGGAGGGGCCTCCATTTTGGTTCTTGTGGATTCAAAATGGAGGTTTCAGTTTTTCTTGTAGACCGGACGGGATATCTGACAAAAGAAGAAATTGGGACAAATTGCAGGTTTGGGAAGCAAATTCACAGGTTTAAACTCTTCAATGAGGACTCAGAGAGGATTTTTAACCACTTTTTCAGAGAGAAACACAAGAGAACGTCAGTTTCTAACTTGCAAATAAAAGAATTGGAGGTAACACCGTTTTTTGTGAAAACCTGCCCTTCAATGGTTTATTAATGTGAATGTTCTTCCAACGACTTACAATGGAATTTCTCTAGAGTAATCTGGTGTATTTGCGTGAATGTCTGAGGAATGCAGTGAGCTAGTCTTTGAAACTGAAAATAATTAAAAAAATTAAATAAGCTTAAAAACAATAAAAGGGTTTTTTGTTGTTTTCGAGGCGATGACGTCATTCTGACGCACGGTGACGAAAGGGAGTGGGACCGCGTATTTGGGATAAGCGTAAGCTGGTGAGGCCCGCGACCGCTATGGAGGAAGGCGAGGTACCTGTATCGAGGGCCGATTCCACAAATGCTTGCCACTGAACAAGCCGATACTAAACGTCTATCTTCGCCGTTAAAAAACTCACCTGCGATGGGCAGCGGGATTGATCGGGACCGTTGATCAATGGAGGAATGATCTGACGGCTGGAGGAAAGGGAAACTTGTGCGGTTTTGGAAAGTGGGCCCGTCGGGGTTTAAACAAGTTTTGACGTGTAATCTAATCACCCCGGGGAGAAGCTAATAGGCGGGAATGGTTGTTAATTAGTCCAAATGACTAATTAACCCCGTGATTTTTATAAAATGATTTGCGGCGGGGTTTGGCCATGTGGAATACCACGTGGAATGCTGAGTATGATGGCGCGGGGTTCAGTCGTAATCTTTTCTTGTTTTTGGTGTTAAACACATAAGTTATGTGTTTAACGTTTTTCTTCATATATTTTATTATACGATGAATAAATTAATATAATTAATTCATCATAGGGGCGGAATGTATATATAAGGTTAGAGTTTTACCAAAGGGTTTTATAAAGCGGGGTATTTAAATGTGCGGGACTATATATGCTTTGGTAAAACATTATAATAAGAGGGTTTTGGGGATGTTTATTAGAAAAGGGAGTTATATACATAGGAAAAAAGGATTTCACTAGGGATTTAATACAATAGAGTTAGGTGTTAGCATGAAAAAGGACAAGGAAAATCAAAACATCTTTGTATATCTAAGAAAGTGAAAACTTATGAAGTAAATTGCACATTTTTATCTTCAACACTTAAACTTAGAATAACAAGTTGTTTTGAGGAATTTTATGGAATGTTGCATCAGTTTCCTAAGTAAAATAGGATTTTACTTAGGAAAAGTTAAAAATGGAAGATAATCAATCATGGATTATTTCAAGTGCTTAGGTCTTTTGATCATTAGGCCGAGGGTCCGGTCCCTCCAGAAGTCAAGGAAATGCCTTGAGCCCCTTTGATCTCAAATTACCTTAGTACTTTTGGGGAAATTAGTAAAACTCTTGAGGGGAAAAAATGATGCGGGAGGTTAATGAATTTGACTTTGCTTGCTGTGATTTTTCAGTGTATTTCCTGCTTTAGTACTTGTGGTGAAAGTAAATGATCAAAAACATGCAGCAACACCATTCATCAGATAACACTTTGTAGCACCATCTACTTACCCTATCTACTTAACACTACCATTTTCTCTTCTTTATTAGGGTGCATTTAGACTTGCAAACCCCTTTCAATCTTTTCCTTTTTACATGATAGATCTATCTATTTCTACCCTTATTACATCCAAGGGCTCAGATTAAACTGTTGAGCACCTTTTATTCACTCTACCTAGCTACTTATCTGCCAAGATTAAACTGTTTGGCTAGATATTTATTTTCTAATCTAAAACATGAAATTGAAATATGACTAAGCCAAGTTTAAACAGTTTGACTTATTCATGAATTGTGGCAAAAGTTTCACAAGCTGCACACAATTATTTTCTTACAATAGATGAAAAAAGTAGTGGCATTTAGACTTGCACACTTTCCTTGGTCTATTTTTGCTTGGGGTTCATTTCTTTCTCTTTTTGACCATTTTTATTCTTTTTACCCTTTGATTTTCTTTTAGGGTATACCCTCTTTACATTTTTTTAAATTTTTTGATTTTTTGGTTTTTCAAGAATATGGAACACCTTTGCTCAAGTAAGAAGGTTTGAACATATTCCACACTTCCATCAAGACAATCATGAAAGATGAAACCTATTGATATAGGAGGCTAACACTGGCTCCACTTGGGGATGGCTTTTTCCTTGTGGAAAGTCAAGAACAGTAGATCAGATGCCTCAAAATGTCTTCAAACTGAAATCTTCCTCCTTCTTCTGGTAGCTTTATTGTACATATGATAGTGCAACTTCTGAAGCTTAGGGCCTTCACTTCGGGCTTCAACTTCAGGAAGTCACCATCCAATCCAAACTGCAGTAACAAAAATATAACAAGCAAACAATATATTATGTACAAGTTAGGAATGTCTAAACATTCTAGTAAATTGGATCAAAATAATGCTTAAGCATTCGACCATTGACTGGTCCTTCTTCAACTTCTGAATTGTCCAAGTCCTTCAAAAAATAAGTATTGTTTCCCTGCAAGGCATGGATGATATAAGGCCCTTTCCACAAGAAATCAAACTTCCCATGTTTCCCTTTTTCTTCTCTTCTAGAATCCCATCTTAGAACCTTGTCTCCTAATTGAAAATCCTCTGCTTTAGTCCTTTTATCAAACATTTTCTTTAGCTTTTCCTGTAAGACTTGTGATCTTTGGTATACCTCTTCTCTGGTTTGTTGTAGGTGGATTGTCTGATTAATTCTTCTTTGCATGTCATTTGGCTCCACTTGAGCCTCTTGAAGTAATTTCATTACAGGGATTCCTAACGATGATGGGAATCTTGCCTCCAAACCATAAACCAATTCATAAGGACTAGTCCCAATGGATTTCTTGGTTGTAAGTCTGTCTGCCCATAATGCATAGGTCAGTTTCTTATGCCAGTTCTTTTTATTCTCCTCCAACAATTTCTTAATGATATTGATCAAACTCTTATTGGAGGATTCTGCTAGTCCATTACCTTGGGGGTAATAGGCTGTTGAATGGCCCAAAGTAATATGATATTTATGGCAGAAATTTATCATTTTCTTTGATTTAAATGCAGCAGCGTTGTCTGTTATAATCTTTTCTGGACATCCAAATCTTGAAAGCATGTTGGTTTCAAGAAACCCTATGATTACAGAATCATTGGACTGTCTACATGGGATGGCTTCAATCCATTTGGTGAAATAGTCTGTAGCAGTTAAAATCCATCTATGTTGTCCTGAAGAAGGAGGGTGAATCTCTCCAATAAAATCTAAACCCCATTGTTGAAAGGGTCTTTCTGTGGAAACTGGTTTTAAAGGCAGAGGTAACAACTTTCTTTTACCCTCAAATATCTGACATTTGTGACAGCTTGTTACAAATTTCTTTACATCAGAAAATAATGTTGGCCAGTAAAAACCAGCCCTTAAGATTTTGTCTGCAGTAGATTTCTAGTAAAGATGTCCTCCACAATCCCCTGCATGAAATTCATTAAGCACTTTATCAGCTTCATCTTTTAAGAGACAATTCAATAAAATTCCTTCGTGATTCTTCCAAAATAAAGTGCTATCTAAAATACAATATTTCGAAGATGTCATCTTTAAAAATCTTTGCTTAGTTCTGGACAACCCTCGAGGAGCTTGCAGGTTTAATAGAACATGAATTATATCAGTATACCAGGGTGAATCTAAGAAAGCTTGACTGATCTGGGGAGTCGCCATCTCCTGCTCGTTATCCAGTTCATTGATATCTAAGGCTTGGCAATTGGTTTCTGTCATAAGTTGTGCTAGGCCTTGGCCTTTTATCAGTTTGGTTGGTTTGATTTCAATATCATATTCCAAAATGGTAGCTATCCACTTACCTCGTTTACCTTCAATGCCATCTTGAGTCAAAATATCTTTAACTACTGCATTGGGCACATATGCTATCACGTGAGAATATAATATGTAAACTCTAAAATCTTTGATTGCTTTTACCAATGCAAAAGCCTGTTTTTCCATAATATTGTACTTTAGAGGTGCATCTCTCAGCGCTTTACTAAAAAATGCTATTGGCTTTTCACACCCTTGGTCATCTTTTTGAAGTAAAACAGCTGCAACAGTATGTTCAGAAGCAAATGAAAAAATAATAAAGTCTCTATCAAATTTAGGACTGGTCAAAACTGGGGTCCTTGTTAAAGCCATCTTAATTTCCTCGAATGATTGCTTGGCTTTTACAGTCCAGTCAATGCTTGAATCTTTCCTCAACATGTTAGTTAGTAATCTAAGTAATTCTGCTAGACTAGAAATAAATCTTCTCAAGAAGTTGATTTTTCCTATAAATGCTTGCAATTCTTTTATGTTTCTGGGGTGGGGTATTTGCAAAATTGCTTGAATTCTTTCAAGATCAATCCTAATGCCATCTTTAGAAATGATATGTCCTAAAAGCTTTCCTTCTTCCAAACCAAACAATGACTTTTTAGGGTTTAAAGAAATTCCATATTTTCTGCACTTTATAAATACTTGCCTTAGGTGACCTAAATGTTCTTGATCTTTTTTAGAGAAAACGGTCAAATCATCTAAGTAAATAACCAGAAAATCATGTATCTCTTTAGCAAAAGCAATGTCCATCGCTCTTTGAAAGGTAGCTCCTGCATTCTTGAGTCCAAATGGCATTTTGACATATTTAAACGTACCCCATGGTGTGGTAAATGTTGTTTTATCCTGATCATCAGGATGAACCAGAATCTGGTTGTACCCTGAAAATCCATCCAGTAGTGATATTCTCGAAGATCCCACTACCCTTTGCAAAATGTGATCCATTTTAGGCAGAGGATAGTTGTCTTTTAAAGAAACTTTATTCAAATTCCTTAAATCAACACACAGTCTGATTTCTCCGGTCTTTTTTCTGGTTGGTACTAGGTTAGAAACCCATTCTGAAAATCTGATAGGAGATATAATCCCTGCTTCAAACATTCTTTTGATTTCCTTTTCAATTGAGGGTAATAAAACAGGATTAACTCTCCTAAGCTTTTGTTTAAAAGGTTTCTGATCTGGTTTCAAAGGTATAGTATGTTGAATGATGGATGTATCGTAAGATTTGAGGTCTTCATAACTCCAAGCAAAGACGTCCTGGAATTCTTTTAATAGTTCAACATATTTTACCTTCTGATCTTTTGGAAGAGATTTAGACAACTTAACAATTTTTGGATGTTCTGATGTTCCTAAGTTGCATTCCTCCATATCGGCTTTAACAGGTTCCATTTTAGGTCTGAATGGAATATCATTTGAGTCAAATAGATCTTCCAAAGGTGTTAATCCTTTGGGTAATCGATTATCTTTTAAATTGATGATTTCTGTTTCATCTACGACCTCATCAAATTCCATTTGTTTCAAATTTTGCATGTCTTTTTCAGTGAATGCGGTTGGATGCAGCATATGAATTGCATTTTCTCTTGAAATTTCCATTTTTTGTTCTTTTTCTAGATCAATTTTATCTGCAGTCATGTCTTCATCTATATTACAGTTAGAAAACTCATTCTGAAGTGTCAAAAAACTATTGATTTGATGGTTACTCACAAATACTTGCCAATTCAAAACATTGTCGGGTATTGCAGGCCTGTGTCTTATCTCAGCTGAAAACTGATGATTAGGATCAAAAGGCAACTTACATGTACTAGCAAACATTGATAAACTGTGAGCATGCAAGTTTTGTTTCCTGGGAATCTTGGCAAGTTGGGCTTGTAGAAATGTGTTGAGAATCTCAACAACTGTCTCTCGGTATTGTTTCAGTCTCATGTCCTTTGTTGCACATTCTCCTTTAATTTGTTGGATAATTAGTTCAGAATCGCCTATGATTGATACCCTGATGCCTCCTAACTTCTTGACATGTTTAAGCCCCAATAAAAGAGCTTCATATTCTGCCATGTTGTTAGTGCATTTGAAATTTAACCTATAAGCATGACCCTCTGCATGATTGTTCTCTATATTGTGTAACCAAATTCCAGCTCCTGCACCTAGTCTGTTTACTGAGCCATCAAACTCTAAATGCCATAGAATTTCATGTTCGTAATCTTCATCAATTGTTTTAATAGATTTTCTGACAAGAGCTAGTTGTTTAGTTGTTTCAGGTTTTTCTTGGTCATCTGGTGTTTCTTTATTTTCAGATATTTCTTCAATTTTGACAGTGGTTTTGTTTATGATTTCCTTTTCAGGAGCTCCTATTTCAGTAGGAAGATCTGACTCAGCATTGTATAAAATAAAAGAATCCATGTCAGAATGTACAGAATAAACAGGGAAGTTTTCAGGCTTCTCATGGCTACTCACTAAGTACTTCATCAAAGTTTCTCTATATAATCTTTTAGGCTGACCAAATACTGAAATAGTTGCATAAGACATATCTAATTGAATAGATCCTCCGAGTTTAGCACCCCAAGACCTAGATAATAACATACCATATTTGGGTGGAATATCAGCGACTACTATGTCCATTAAAACAGACTTAGCAGGGTATTGGACCAAAGTGACACACAGATCTTTAATTAAACCTAAACATTTTACCTGACTGGAATCAAATGAAAACAAATCTTTGTATGGTCTAGTAATATCCAGATTCAATCTTTCCATTACTGCTTTTGACATCAAATTGTGAGATGCTCCAGAATCAAGCATTGCATTATGGAGTATCTTGTCATGAACATTCAGGCTCACATAAAATGGAGGAGTTCCCCCACTTTCTGGTTTGCCATTAACCTCAGGGCCAAAAAGAAGTTTGGGTTGATCATCAAGAATATTTACTGAATCATCCAATCCAGTAATATTAATGTTTAAAGACTTGGAAATCTGATTCCTATAGACATCATGTTTAGCCATTTCTGATAAAGGAACAGCTATCTTGAGTTTGCCTATTTCAGCTTCTAGATTAAAGGGTTTTTCTGTTTGAGCTTTAGCGTTTTGCACAGTTGGATTTTCTCGGTTTACTAGATCTTCAATGTTTTTCTCTTTTTCATGAATGAAGTTTTGCTTTGAAGATGTTTCAGGACTAACTTCCACTGTTTCTTCTACAGTTCCTACTTGAGGAGATGTGTTAGATTGCTGTTTGTCAATTAGTTGGTTGTCAGAGACATCTTCAATTATTGGATTTGAAAAACTAGGAGTTATCCTAGGCAAAATTTGTATTTGGGGAATGTTTTGTTTTCCTTTGACATTTTGTTTTGTGGTTTTCTGTTTATTTTTCTCTGGTACATCTATCCGTCTACTTCTCAAGTTGTACTGCTTATGAACCTCGTAGATTGCTGTGTCATAGCCTTCTTTGAAATCAAAAGTCTCACCTGAATGAGTGTGGAATGTTTCAAGGATATGATTCTCTTGATCATCCCGAGATAGGAAGATTTCTGATTCATCTTTGTCCTCATTGACATTGTTTATTTCTACATCTTCTGTAGGTCCTTCTGAGGTCGAACCTTCAACAAAGTTTTCTTGGAAAGGTGGTCTAATGTTTTGATCAGGGATATTCTTTCCAATATTTTGGTTGAGATTCCTCCTAAAGTTTGGGTTTCTTGCAACATTCTGGTTATCAGTAGCAGACTTTCTTTCAATGGTTTCCACTCTATCACCTAATCTTTCCATACCTTTAATGATTACATCCAGCTTCTTTTCAAAAGCTGAAGATTCTTCCTTCATAGGCATTCTTCTCTCTGCTCTTTCTCTGGCTCGTTTTTCTATCAGATTTGCTTCTACGCTCACCACTATGCTCTGCATTTCCTCTAGTGTTTGTGGAGCTCTTTCCCTAAGAGAATAAGCTATTTCAGAGTCAAAACCGTCCGGGAATTTGACCAACACGTTATTAGGTGGGGGTCTTAGATTCAGAGGAACTGCATGATATGATTCATTAAATCTAATGATGTAATCTGGTACGGTTTCATTTGGTCTTCTTCTTAATTTTTCAAATTCTGATAAGATCTGGAGAGGATCTTTCTTTTTCTCCCATCTGTTTAAAAATGCCCTATACAAAGCTTCTAGGTCAGCAATACTGTTTGGGGTGAGAGCCCTAAACCAAGTTCTAACTTCTCCAGTAAGACTTTGTACAAAAATTCTCATACGGATATCATCAGTATCAATCTCATAAAACTCAAAGTAATCTGTCATCCTTTTGGTGTGTTGTTGAGCTGTGTAGGTGCCCGATCCGTCAAAAGGTGTGATCTTACTTTGGTAGTCTGGTGGTAAAGCTGGAGGGTTGGCTGGTAATATTAAAGGGGCATATCGATTGGCCATTGGAAGATAAAGTGGAGTAACAAGAGTAGCCGGTCTAGTAGGAGGAGATGGAGGTCTGACAGGCGGAGATGGAGGTCTGACAGGTGTTTGAAAAGTGGCTGAGTTCGGAGATGCTTCAGTTATTACAGAAATGTTTGAGCTTTCTTCAAAGGCTTGCTCAGATTGAATGGAGTTATGAAATTCTCTGTCAAGATGATGCGAAACAAATCGATATTGCAATTCTTCAATGAACCAAGGATCTGGAATCAACCTAGATAATTCAGTCTCAGAAAAATTTACAAACAAAGATGTTTCAAATCTCGCATCAAAAGGAACGTCGTCAATATAAATAATTTTCACAGGACAAGATGCAGATCTAGAGAGTGGTCTAGAACTACCTGTACTTTCCTGACTTCCTCTTTCAGAACTTTCTTGACTTCCTCGTCTTCTAAGAATCCTAGGGATCAGATTTGGATTTTCAAAAATTGGTGGTGGATTTGGGTCAGGGTTTGACCTAGTATGTCGAATCCTTTCTGAAGCCAGTTTTCTTAGAATATGTGTTTTTGAATTTTGGGTTTTACTTGAAAAATAAATACAACTTCTACAAATTCTTTAAGAAATACTGATATGTGATTAAGATTTCTTCAAAGATCCGTTTAAACTAGAGATTCTGATTGAAAAATTTGAAACTAAGATTCAATTTATAAGCTAAATCAAAGATAGACTGAAACAGCATTGATTTACTTTTGCAATTGCATAGCAAAAGCAATTTCAAAGGCTTCCTGGCTGATTTTCAGACTCTGTCTGTAGATTATAAATCAAACAATAGTATCAATAAAATGATTTCAGTCCCCAGTATGGTCGCCACTATGTTATCACTCAGGTTTTCCTAGAAGTTGTGTAAGAGGAAAGTATACCCGAGGTAACCACAAACCAACCTTTTAGATGCAGAATCTAGCCAATCTGCATCCAGAGAGGGCTCTCTCTTTATGATTTATCTTTGTTCTTTTAAGGTTTTAGGCTAGTTATAGACTCAAAGTTTGGTTTGGGAAAATGGTGGAATCCACAAACTAAGGGCAAGGTTGAGGGCTTTCAGTCCATTGGGCTATGGAGTCTAAGGATGGCTTTACTGGATTTCTTTTCCGAACACAAGATGGTATTACAGGGCAAGATAGCTAGACAGAGAACAATCCTTAAAATTTAAAGTGGATGGATGGTCTTGAAGGGATGAAAGGCAACTAAGAATCTTTCACCATATTCAAGAGGAAGAAGAGAAATGATTACAAGCAAAGAGCAATGAAGGATTCTTTGTTACAGTAATCAACAATATTGAATCAACAAAACATGAGCAATTAAGAATTCATGCTTATAACTAATCCAGAAGAAAACATCGAGAATAATCACATTTGAAAACAGAGTACAATTAAGCAAATTCTGTTTCAATCCTTTATGTAAACTATTCAGAAACGGATATGTTGATAGCATAAACTAATATAAAATTTAAACACAAGGGTTGGAAAACTTATTGAACTGAAGTCCAACACATGAATCCTGCAACAAGTCCAGTGCTTCAAAACGTCATCCAGTAAGCCACAAGTAAATTTGTCCAAAAGCTTTTTATTCCGAAAACCTCAATGTTACAACAGAGTAATAGAATCCACCCTTCAAAACTCTATTTGAAGGCTTATTTATACAAAAATAATCTTAACAATCTTACTCTATCCTAGCCAAGAATTCAGGCTGACTTAAAGCGCATTTACAACAAACAAGAGACACATGGTCTCGAAAATAGAATAATGAGTAACGGCTGATGTGCTGTTCCTTTCTTCATGGACGTGCTAAGGATAAGTGCTCTAAATAGGACTTTGTGCTGTCCTTTGTGTATTCCTTTGACTTGTTGAATACTTTTACTTCTCACGGATACTCTTTACTCTTTCATCTGATACTCTTTTTTCTGATACTCTTTTTTCTGATACTCTCTTTTTTTTACCATTTACTTGATAGTAAAGATAAACTTTTGTCCTGACAACATTTTTACAAAATTTCCATCATTTCCTTCCACCACTGATCATCTGGTATCATTGTTCTTCTGAGCTTCCTTAAAGTTTCATCGGCTTCAGTAAGTTTATAAAAAGTGGGCTCGTTCGGAGATAGATACTTTAACTCATGTTCCAGATGAAACAGATTTCTCACTTTTTCATAAATACTCTTCCCAGTTGGTACTGTAGGTTCTGATGAGCTAGTAGAACCTATACTAGTAGAACCTACAGCTGTATGTTTAGCATGAGCTTTGATTCTTTTATCATAAGTTTCCAAGTCTACTATTTGATCCTCTGTGAGCATGGGACTTGGCAAATCACTGTCCAGCAGAGCTTGAAATTTTTCTCTGAAAACGTTGATGTCGACCAAAATATCATTACGCTTTCTTTCTAGATTTTGCATGAAAGTTCTCTTTGTAAAAATTCTCTTTGCTTCCAAAACTACACCTGTTCTGTCATCAATTCCTAGCAATGCTAGCTGTTGTTTTGTTCTTGAATTCAAAAACTGAATGAGCTGCTGGGCTAGCTCTGGCTTGCCTCTTAATTCATGTCTAGTTTTGTTTATTTTCTCCTGGGCTATCTTGCCTAACTCATTCTGTTCAAAAATAGCTTGAATGGAAGGCCAAATATCTCTTATTAAATTAATGATGTTGTCCCAAAGAATATCATTTATTTCATTCAGAGGCTTTTCCAGTGTAAGATCTTTTTGCAAAGCCTCATCCAATTTTTCCAACCTTTTTATTTCTCTGAGGTTGTCAGCAACTGTCTTTTTGGATGTGTCATATTTTCCCTCCAATTTTGTTAATTGTAATTTTGCTTCCTGGAGTTCTGTGACCTTTAGCTGCAAACTCTCCATTTGTTTAACCAAATCATCAGAATTCAAATTAGAAATATTCACCTGAGATGATTGTTCCCGTTGTCCTGTAGTACCTGCTGCTGAAACCTGTTTGAGAATTTCCTGTTCCTGTAATGCCTTTTCCAGCTCCTTCTCGGTTTCATTTAGTCGCTCTGTCAAGTTTAAGAGCAACTCCATCATTTCTTCTTGTGAATTTCCTTTTATTATTTCATGTGTCTGGGGGTGCCTTGAGGCTGGTATTTTCAACTGTTTTCTCAGTGCAGCTATATCATCCTCTTTCTTTTTTATCAGTGCCTCAATACCTTTAGTGTCTTTGGGATTGTGTCCCAAACCAATAATGATCTCTTCCAGAGACTTTATTCTATTGTCCTTGGCCTGTGAGGAGGCCCTTTCAATTTTCAATGTTGTAGCAGTATTATTCAAGGAATCTTGTAGGGTTAAAGCCGCCATGGCTTTGTTGGTGAGAGTGGGACAACCACTACTGTTTTGCCCATGAAGCTTCCATCCGATCCAAGGATGTTATCCTTGCCAACACCAAAAATTGGTTCTTTGAGTAATTATTTTAACGGCTCGAAGTTGGCTTTGCACTCTAGCTTCTGAAGTGGCTCATTTGCATTTTACCTTGTGAAAGATCAAATGCTGACATCAACCTTTGCTGATTGTGAGGAGCCATCTTCATATACTGATCATAGACCTTCATTTTTAATGGTTCATTCCTTGCTTTGATATCAATGAAGGTTTTCTTTATGTCTCCAGTACCTGTCTTGGGCGGTCTGAAAGAAGATACTTCAGTGCTCAGTTGCTTTTGTATCCCTTTCTGGCTTATCTTTGTTTCACTTGCTGTACCTGTTTGCTGACTATCTTCCCTGCCATCATCAAATATTTCATCTATGATCTCTACATCTGGAGGTACATCAGATTTATGTTTTTTAGCTTGATAGACTTGTGGGGCTCCTTTTGAAGGTGTGGTATCTGGAGCTGACCTCTTTTTCCCTATTTCCACATTCAGTGGAGTTTGCATCTCTGGAGCTTGGATTTGCTTTGCCGGTGTTTGAGAAGCTTTAGATTGTTCTGGTGTTTTGGAACTCTGTGATTTTTCTGCCATGACCAGGGTTTCAATGACCTGAACTATAGGTTCTTTTCCTTTACCTTTAAGCTCTGCTGCTACTGATGGGCTGTCTTCCTGTATAGCTTTTTGTAGAGTGGCTGTTGAAGATGTGCCAATATAGGGTACCTGCATTTGATCATATGTTTCTAGGTCAAATTTCTTCTCAGCATCTTTCATAAGTTTATTCAATTTGTCAGCTCCACTTCCCTCTTCAATAAGTGTTCCTTAAACCCATTCATCTTGATTTGCATACTGTTCTATGTCAGGAATTCTGTGATGTATATAAGGAGATGACTTATTTTTTAACCTTCTTTCACAAATGAAACCAAAGGGGTCATAAGGGACCCAACGGAAAGATGTCTGGAATTTTCTCTCTAATATAAGTTCTGCATCTCTCTCAGCTTCTCTAGAATTGCAAATGAAAGGACCTAACTGGCTTTTGATCCTTAACTGTGCTTTCTTATTTACATTGCAGAAATGGATTACATCTGAGTTATTCATCTGTCTAAAGTATTCCAAAGCAAAAATTCTCATTGGTACATATCTGGGTAATTTGAATGGATGCAATTCACATCCATAAATCCTGATGACTGTATGGTTTTGGTACAAGTACCAATCCCCAACTTTGTAACTTTTTGACAATTGCAGGGTCTTTTTAATCTCAGTACTAAGCCTGGGGGGAGAAACTCCTGTTAACAAGGTTGTAGCAGGGTGTACGAACTGATCAATGAATTCTGAATAAGAGTAGGGAGAATCAGAGGACAAATGAATGATGGGGGACCAAAAAATAACAGACCTGGGATTACCTTTAGCATCAAGTTTCTGAACAGGGAAAGGGAATTTGTCCGAGTGATAGAAAATTATGAGGTGATAGATAACTGAGGAGTACTTGAACACTTTTTCATCATCTAGCCTTAAAAATTGATCATGGATTTTGTTGGCAATGAAGGAAGCATAGTCATACTTAATCTGAGGAGGCTGTCCAGGGGTGAAGATAGATAGCAAAGCCAGAGTTATCTCGTCAACATACTCACTGGTATTGAATCCTAAGACAAAGGATATTACATTCACAATAAGCCTTCCCAAATGATTGAAAAAACAAAAACCATAGGGGGGAGTCCCCTTTGGCTGATGCTCAGGTAACATGAAGTACTGACACATTGCTTTCAATTTTTCTGGAGTTAACAGTCTGGTTTTCTCAATTAGCCCTTCCATGGATAGAGGTGCTAATTCTTGTTCTGGCTCAAATTGTAACATAGCATTGATAGCCCGAGGTGTTATAGGGAACAAAACACTTTGATCAGGAGCTAATACAGCTCTTTGTATGGGATCATAATTTGCATGACAATAATGAATGATTTCAGGGAAAACGTGAACTGTAGGAATGAAATACCTTGGGAGATTGGATTCCCACAACCCTATAAGGTCTTGCCCCTTTGAGTATTCGTCTCTGCAGCGACAGAAACTCAAACGGGGACTTTCATCGAAATGCAGGTCTTTTATTTGGAAATCTTCATCTATGAGAGGCAGGTAGTCTAGATCTCGGTGAGGAGCATTCAAAGGAGTGACATTTAGAGCAGTAGGGGCCTCCATTTGGTTCTCAGATTCAAAATGAGGTTTTAAATTTTTCTTTATGCATCGTGACGTTGGATATCGATGTACAAGTATTCGGATAATTGTGGTTTGGGTAAATTCAACGGTTTTAACTACAAATGCTCAAGGACTCGTAGAGTGATTTTTCTCCACTTTTTCGGTAGAAAAACACAAGAACAAGCTTAACTTGCAATGGGTGCGGAATAATAAATACCTGTTTTTTAATGAAAACTGGTTCTTCAACAGGTAATGGATAATGGCAAGAACGTTCTTCAACACGGGCGCAGCGGAATTTCTGAGTAATTTGGTGTATTTGCAGTGAATTTTGAAATTTGCAGCGGGAGCTTAGTCTCTTTCGAAAACCAAAATAACTAAAAAACGCGAAAAATGGCTTAAAAACAAGTCAAAAGGGTTTTTTGTTGTTTTCGAGGCGATGACGTCATTCGACGTACGGGGTGACGAAAGGGAGTGGGACCGGCGGTATTTGATAAGCGGTAAGCGGTGAGCCCGCACCGCTTATGGAGGAAGGCGGTAAAAATCGTAATGGCAGCGATTCCACAGGTTGCTTGCCACGTGGAATGCTGAATAGTCAAACCCGCTCATTCCCCGCTGGCTAAAAAACTCACCTGCGATGGGCAGCGGGATTGATCGGGACCGTTGATCAATGGAGGAATGATCTGACGGCTGGAGGAAAGGGAAACTTGTGCGGTTTTGGAAAGTGGGCCCGTCGGGGTTTAAACAAGTTTTGACGTGTAATCTAATCACCCCGGGGAGAAGCTAATAGGCGGGAATGGTTGTTAATTAGTCCAAATGACTAATTAACCCCGTGATTTTTATAAAATGATTTGCGGCGGGGTTTGGCCATGTGGAATACCACGTGGAATGCTGAGTATGATGGCGCGGGGTTCAGTCGTAATCTTTTCTTGTTTTTGGTGTTAAACACATATGTTATGTGTTTAACGTTTTTCTTCATATATTTTATTATACGATGAATAAATTAATATAATTAATTCATCATAGGGGCGTAATGTATATATAAGGTTAGAGTTTTACCAAAGGGTTTTATAAAGCGGGGTATTTAAATGTGCGGGACTATATATGCTTTGGTAAAACATTATAATAAGAGGGTTTTGGGGATATTTATTAGAAAAGGAAGTTATATACATAGGAAAAAAGGATTTCACTAGGGATTTAATACAATAGAGTTAGGTGTTAGCATGAAAAAGGACAAGGAAAATCAAAACATCTTTGTATATCTAAGAAAGTGAAAACTTATGAAGTAAATTGCACATTTTTATCTTCAACACTTAAACTTAGAATAACAAGTTGTTTTGAGGACTTTTATGGAATGTTGCATCAGTTTCCTAAGTAAAATAGGATTTTACTTAGGAAAAGTTAAAATGGAAGATAATCAATGATGGATTATTTCAAGTGCTTAGGTCTTCTGATCATTAGGCCGAGGGTCCGGTCCCTCCAGAAGTCAAGGAAATGCCTTGAGCCCCTTTGATCTCAAATTACCTTAGTACTTTTGGGGAAATTAGTAAAACTCTTGAGGGGAAAAAATGATGAGGGAGGTTCATGAATTTGACTTTGCTTGCTGTGATTTTCCAGTGTATTTCCTGCTTTAGTACTTGTGATGAAAGTAAATGATTAACCAACAGGTAGCAGCACCATTCATCAGATAACACTTTTGTAGCACCATCTACCTACCCTATCTACTTAGTACTACCATTTTGTCTTCTTTATTAGGGTGCATTTAGACTTGCAAACCCTGATCAATCTTTTCTTTTTACATGATGAATCTATCTATTTCTACCCTTATTACATCCAAGGGCTCAGATTAAACTGTTGAGCACCTTTTATTCACTCTACCTAGCTACTTATCTGCCAAGATTAAACCGTTTGGCTAGATATTTATTCTCTAATCTAAAACATGAAATTGAAATATGACTAAGCCAAGTTTAAACAGTTTGACTTATTCATGAATTGTGGCAAAAGTTTCACAAGCTGCACACAATTATTTTATTACAATAGATGAAAAAAGTAGTGGCATTTAGACTTGCATACTTTCCTTGGTCTATTTTTGCTTGGGGTTCATTTCTTTCTCTTTTTTGACCATTTTTATTCTTTTTACCCTTTGATTTTTCTTTTAGGGTATACCCTCTTTACATTTTTAAATTTTTTGATTTTTTGGTTTTCAAGAATATGGAACACCTTTGCTCAAGTAAGAAGGTTTGAACATATTCCATAATTCAATCAAGACAATCATGAAAGATGAAACCTATTGATATAGGAGGCTAACACTGGCTCCACTTGGGGATGGCTTTTCCTTGTGGAAAGTCAAGAACAGTAGATCAGATGCCTCAGAATGTCTTCAAACTGAAAATAAGGAATTTTCCTTCTTCTGGTAGCTTTATTTACATATGATAGTAAAACTTTTTTGGAACTTAGGGCCTTCACTTCGGGCTTCAATTCCAAGAAGTCACCATCCAATCCAAACTGCAGTAACAAAAATAAAACAAGCAAACAATATATTATGTACAATTTAGAAACATTTAAACATTCTAGTAAATTGGATCAAAATAATGCTTAAGCATTCGACCATTAACTGGTCCTTCTTCAACTTCTGAATTGTCCAAGTCCTTCAAAAAGTAAGTGTTGTTTCCCTGCAAGGCATGAATGATATAAGGCCCTTTCCACAAGAAATCAAACTTCCCATGTTTTCCTTTTTCTTCTCTTCTAGAATCCCATCTTAGGACCTCGTCCCCTAACTGAAAATCCTCTGCTTTAGTCCTTTTATCAAACATTTTCTTTAGCTTTTCCTGTAAGACTTGTGATCTTTGGTATACCTCTTCTCTGGTTTGTTGCAAGTGGATTGTCTGATTAATTCTTCTTTGAATGTCATTTGGCTCCACTTGAGCCTCTTGAAGTAATTTCATCACAGGGATTCCTAACGATGATGGGAATCTTGCTTCCAGGCCATAAAATAACTCATAAGGACTAGTCCCAATGGATTTCTTGGTTGTAAGTCTGTCTGCCCATAATGCATAGGTCAGTTTCTTATGCCAGTTCTTTTTATTCTCCTCCAACAATTTTTTAATGATATTGATCAAACTCTTATTGGAGGATTCTGCTAGTCCATTACCTTGGGGGTAATAGGCTGTTGAATGGCCTAGAGTAATATGATATTTATGGCAGAAATTTATCATTTTTTTTGATTTAAATGCAGCAGCATTGTCTGTTATGATCTTTTCTGGACATCCGAATCTTGAAAGTATGTTGGTTTCAAGAAACCCTATGATTACAGAATCATTGGACTGTCTACATGGGATGGCTTCAATCCATTTAGTGAAATAGTCTGTAGCAGTTAAAATCCATCTATGTTGTCCTGAAGAAGGGGGGTGAATCTCTCCAATAAAATCTAAACCCCATTGTTGAAAGGGTCTCTCTGTGGAAACTGGTTTTAAAGGCAGAGGTAACAACTTTCTTTTACCCTCAAATATCTGACATTTGTGACAATTTGTTACAAATTTCTTTACATCAGAAAATAATGTTGGCCAGTAAAAACCAGCCCTTAAGATTTTGTCTGCAGTAGATTTCCAGTAAAGATGTCCTCCACAATCCCCTGCATGAAATTCATTAAGTACTTTATCAGCTTCATCTTTTAAGAGACAATTCAATAAAATTCCTTCGTGATTCTTCCAAAATAAGGTGCTATCTAAAATACAATACTTCGAAGATGTCATCTTTAAAAATCTTTGCTTAGTTCTGGACAACCCTGGAGGAGCTTGCAGGTTTAAAAGAACATGAATTATATCAGTATACCAGGGTGAATCTAAGAAAGCTTGACTGATCTGGGGAGTCGCCATCTCCTGCTCGTTATCCAGTTCATTGATATCTAAGGCTTGGCAATTGGTTTCTGTCATAAGTTGTGCCAGGCCTTGGCCTTTTATCAGTTTGGTTGGCTTGATTTCAATATCATATTCCAAAATGGTAGCTATCCACTTACCTCGTTTACCTTCAATGCCATCTTGAGTCAAAATATCTTTAACTACTGCATTGGGCACATATGCTATCACGTGAGAATATAATATATAAACTCTAAAATCTTTGATTGCTTTTACCAATGCAAAAGCCTGTTTTTCCATAATATTGTATTTTAGAGGTGCATCCCTCAGTGCTTTACTAAAAAATGCTATTGGCTTTTCACACCCTTGGTCATCTTTTTGAAGTAAAACAGCTGCAACAGTATGTTCAGAAGCAAATGAAAAAATAATAAAGTCTCTATCAAATTTAGGATTGGTCAGAACTGGTGTCCTTGTTAAAGCCATTTTAATTTCCTCGAATGATTGTTTGGCTTCTACAGTCCAGTCAATGCTTGAATCTTTCCTCAACATGTTGGTCAGTAATCTAAGTAACTCTGCTAGACTAGAAATAAATCTTCTCAAGAAGTTGATTTTTCCTATAAATGCTTGCAATTCTTTTATGTTTCTGGGGTGGGGTATTTGCAAAATTGCTTGAATTCTTTCTGGATCAATCCTAATGCCATCTTTAGAAATGATATGTCCTAAAATCTTTCCTTCTTCCAAACCAAACAATGACTTCTTAGGGTTTAAAGAAATTCCATATTTTCTGCACTTTATAAATACTTGCCTTAGGTGATCTAAATGTTCTTGATCTGTTTTAGAAAAAACAGTCAAATCATCTAAGTAAATGACCAAAAAATCATGTATCTCTTTAGCAAAAGCAATGTCCATCGCTCTTTGAAATGTGGCTCCTGCATTTTTGAGCCCAAATGGCATTTTGACATATTTAAACGTACCCCATGGTGTGGTAAATGCTGTTTTATCCTGATCATCAGGATGAACCAGAATCTGGTTGTACCCTGAAAATCCATCCAGTAGTGATATTCTCGAAGATCCCACTACCCTCTGCAGAATGTGATCCATTTTAGGTAGAGGATAGTTGTCTTTTAAAGAAACTTTATTCAAATTCCTTAAATCAACACACAGTCTGATTTCTCCTGTCTTTTTTCTGGTTGGTACTAAGTTAGAAACCCATTCTGAAAATCTGATAGGAGATATAATCCCTGCTTCAAACATTCTTTTGATTTCCTTTTCAATTGAGGGTAATAAAACAGGATTAATTCTCCTAAGCTTTTGTTTAAAAGGTTTCTGGTCTGGTTTCAAAGGTATAGTATGTTTAATGATGGATGTATCATAAGATTTGAGGTCTTCATAACTCCAAGCAAAGACATCCTGGAATTCTTTTAATAGTTCAACATATTTTACCTTCTGATCTTTTGGAAGAGATTTAGACAACTTAACAATTTTTGGATGTTATGGTGTTCCTAAGTTGCATTCCTCCATATCGGCTTTAACAGGTTCCATTTTAGGTCTGAATGGAATATCATTTGAGTCGAATAGATCTTCCAAAGGTGTTAATCCTTTGGGTAATTGATTATCTTTTAAATTGATGATTTCTGTCTCATCTACGACCTCATCAAATTCCATTTGTTTCAAATTTTGCATGTCTTTTTCAGTGAATGTGGTTGGATGCAGCATATGAATTGCATTTTCTCTTGAAATTTCCATTTTTTGTTCTTTTTCTAGATCAATTTTATCAGCAGTCATGTCTTCATCTATATTACAGTTAGAAAACTCATTCTGAAGTGTCAAAAAACTATTGATTTGATGGTTATTCGCAAATACTTGCCAATTCAAAACATTGTCGGGTATTGCAGGCCTGTGTCTTATCTCAGCTGAAAACTGATGATTAGGATCAAAAGGCAACTTACATGTACTAGCAAACATTGCTAAACTGTGAGCATGCAAGTTTTGTTTCCTAGGAATCTTGGCAAGTTGAGCTTGTAGAAATGTGTTGAGAATCTCTACAACTGTCTCTCGGTATTGTTTCAGTCTCATGTCCTTTGTTGCACATTCTCCTTTAATCTGTTGGATGATTAGTTCAGAGTCACCTATGATTGATACCCTAATGCCTCCTAACTTCTTGACATGTTTAAGCCCTAATAAAAGAGCTTCATACTCTGCCATGTTGTTAGTGCATTTGAAATTTAACCTATAAGCATGACCCTCTGCATGATTGTTCTCTACATTGTGTAACCAAATTCCAGCTCCTACACCTAGTCTGTTTACTGAGCCATCAAACTCTAAATGCCATAGAATTTCATGTTCGTAATCTTCATCAATTGTTTTAACAGATTTTCTGACAAGAGCTAGTTGTTTAGTTGTTTCAGGTTTTTCTTGGTCATCTGGTGTTTCTTTGTTTTCAGATATTTCTTCAATTTTGACAGTGGTTTTGTTTAAGATTTCCTTTTCAGGAGCTCCTATTTCAGTAGGAAGATCTGACTCAGCATTGTATAAAATAAAAGAATCCATGTCAGAATGTACAGAATAAACAGGGAAGTTTTCAGGCTTCTCATGGCTACTCACTAAGTACTTCATCAAAGTTTCTCGATATAATATTTTAGGCTGACCAAATACTGAAATAGTTGCATAAGACATGTCTAATTGAATAGATCCTCCAAGTTTAGCACCCCAAGACCTAGACAATAACATACCATATTTAGGTGGAATATCAGCAACTACTATGTCCATTAAAACAGACTTAGCAGGGTATTGGACCAAAGTGACACACAGATCTTTAATTAAACCTAAACATTTTACCTGACTGGAATCAAATGAAAAAAAATCTTTGTATGGTCTAGTAATATCTAGATTCAGTCTTTCCATTACTGCTTTTGGCATCAAATTGTGAGATGCTCCAGAATCAAGCATTGCATTATGGAGTATCTTGTCATGAACATTCAGGCTTACATAAAATGGAGGAGTTCCCCCACTTTCTGGTTTGCCATTAACCTCAGGGCCAAAAAGAAGTTTGGGTTGATCATCAAGAATATTTACTGAATCATCTAATCCAGTAATGTTAATGTTTAAAGACTTGGAAATCCGATTCCTATAGACATCATGTTTAGCCAATTCTGATAAAGGAACAGCTATCTTGAGTTTGCCTATTTCAGCTTCTAGATTAAAGGGTTTTTCTGTTTGAGCTTTAGCGTTTTGCACAGTTGGATTTTCTCGGTTTACTGGATCTTCAATGTTTTTCTCTTTTTTATGAATGAAGTTTTGCTTTGAAGATGTTTCAGGACTAACTTCCACTGTTTCTTCTGCAGTTCCTACTTGAGGAGATGTATTAGATTGCTGTTTGTCAATTAGTTGGTTGTCAGAGACATCTTCAATTATTGGATTTGAAAAACTAGGAGTTATCCTAGGCAAAATTTGTATTTGGGGAATGTTTTGTATAGGGGAAGTATTTTGTACAGGGGGAATGTTTTGTTTTCCTTTGACATTTTGTTTTGTGGTTTTCTGTTTATTTTTCTCTGGTACATCTATCCGTCTACTTCTCAAGTTGTACTGTTTATGAACCTCGTAGATTGCTGTGTCATAGCCTTCTCTGAAATCAAAAGTCTCACCTGAATGAGTGTGGAATGTTTCAAGAATATGATTCTCTTGATCATCCTGAGATAGGAAGACTTCCGGTTCATCTTTGTCCTCATTGACATTGTTTATTTCTACATCTTCTGTAGGTTCCTCTGAGGTTGAACCTTCAACAAAGTTTTCTTGGAAAGGTGGTCTAATGTTTTGATCAGGGACATTCTTTCCAATATTTTGGTTCAGATTCCTCCTAAAGTTTGGGTTTCTTGCAACATTCTGGTTATCAGTAGCAGACTTTCTTTCAATGGTTTCCACTCTATCACCTAATCTCTCCATACCTTTAATGATTACATCCAGCTTCTTTTCAAAAGCTGAAGGTTCTTCCTTCATAGGCATTCTTCTCTCTGCCCTTTCTCTGGCTCGTTTTTCTATCAGATTTGCTTCTACGCTCACCACTATGCTCTGCATTTCCTCTAGTGTTTGTGGAGCTCTTTCCCTAAGAGAATAAGCTATTTCAGAGTCAAAACCGTCTGGGAATTTGACCAACACGTTATTAGGTGGGGGTCTTAGATTTAGAGGAACTGCATGATATGATTCATTAAATCTAATGATGTAATCTGGTACGGTTTCATTTGGTCTTCTTCTTAATTTTTCAAATTCTGATAAGATCTGGAGAGGATCTTTCTTTTTCTCCCATCTGTTCAAAAATGCCCTGTACAAAGCTTCTAGGTCAGCAATACTGTTCGGGGTGAGAGCCCTAAACCAAGTTCTAACTTCTCCAGTAAGACTTTGTACAAAAATTCTCATACGGATATCATCAGTATCAATCTCATAAAACTCAAAGTAATCTGTCATCCTTTTGGTGTGTTGTTGAGCTGTGTAGGTACCTGATCCGTCAAAAGGTGTGATCTTACTTTGGTAGTCTGTTGGTAAAGCTGGAGGGTTGGCTGGTAACTGTAAAGGGGCATATCGATTAGCCATTGGAAGATAAAGTGGAGTGACAGGAGTAGCCGGTCTTACAGGAGGAGATGGAGGTCTTACGGGAGGAGATGGAGGTCTAACAGGTGTTTGGAAAGTGGCTGAGCTCGGAGATGCTTCAGTTATCACAGAAATGTTTGAGCTTTCTTCAAAGGCTTGCTCAGATTGAATGGAGTTATGCAATTCTCTGTCAAGATGATGTGAAACAAATCTGAATTGCAAATCTTCAAAGAACAAAGGATCTGGAATTAATCTAGATAATTCAGTCTCAGAGAAATTTACAAACAAAGATGTTTCAAATCTTGCATCAAAAGGAATGTCATCAATATAAATAATTTTCACAGGACAAGATGCAGATCTAGAAAGTGGTCTAGAACTTCCTGTACTCTCTTGACTTCCTCTTTCAGAACTTTCTTGACTTCCTTGTCTTCTAAGAATCCTAGGAATCAGATTAGGATTTTCAAATATTGGTGGTGGATTGGGGTCAGGGTTTGACCTAGTATGTCGAATCCTTTCTAAAGCCAGTTTTCTTAGACTATGTGTTTTTGGATTTTTGGATTTTAATTGAAAAATAAATACAACTTCTACAAATTCTTTAAGAAATAATGATATGTGATTAAGATTTTCTCAAAGATCTGTTTAAACTAGAGAATCTGATTGAAAAATTTGAAACTAAGATTCAATATATAAGCTAAATCAGAGATAGACTGAAGCAACATTTGTTTAATTTTGCAATTGCAGAGCAAAAGCAAGTTCAAAGGCTACCTGGCTGATCTTCAGACTCTGTCTATAGCTTATAAATCAAACAATAATATCAATAAAATGATTCAGGTCCCCAGTATGGTCGCCATTATGTTATCACTCAGGTTTTCCTAGAAGTTGTGTAAGAGGAAAGTATACCCGAGGTAACCACAAACCAACCTTTTAGATGCAGAATCTAGCCAATCTGCATACAGAGAGGGCTCTCTCTTTATGATTTATCTTTGTTTTTGAATGATTTTAGGCTAGTTATAGATTCAAAGTTTGTTTTGGGAAATTGGTGGAATCCACAAACTAAGGGCAAGGTTGAGGGCTTTCAGTCCATTGGGCTATGGAGTCTAAGGATGGCTTTAATGGATTTCTTTTCTGAACACAAGATGGTATTACAGGGCAAGATAGCTAGACAGAGAACAATCCTTAAAATTTAAAGTGGATGGATGGTCTTGAAGGGATGAAAGGCAACTAAGAATCTTTCACCATATTCAAGAGGAAGAAGGGAAATGATTACAAGCAAAAACTAATCCAGAAGAAAACATCGAGAATAATCACATTTGAAAACACGTAGTACAATTGGTTTATGGTTTGGAGGCAAGATTCCCATTAATCGTGATTTAATAAACTCTAATGTTGGCGGGAAGAACCACCATATTCCAAAAATGGATATGAGGAAGTTTGATGGAAAGGATCCTGTAACATGGATACTACAGATGGAGCAATATTTTGATCTCAATAATGTGAAAAACACACAAAAAGTACACATTGCAACTTTACATTTAGAACAAAATACATTTGTATGGTATCGATGGCTTTGCTCCCGTAAAAAAATTGTCACTTGGTCAATTTTTACTGAGGAAATGATAGCACATTATGAGGATACAAAGAGCAACACCTTCTTTAGCCAATTGATAAATCTCAAACAAAAGGGTTTAGTGGGGCAGCACATTGAGGACTTCCAAAAATGGAATATAAGGGTAACTGATATTCCAGAGGAACACAGGATTGATCTCTTCATAGGCACTTTAAAGGATAACATCCAACATGAAGTTCGCGTTCTGGAACCTGATTCATTGGAGAAGGCATTCAGGTTGGCAAGAAAAGTTGAATGTAAAATTATGGAAACAAGGAAGCCTACCACTCAATTCTATAAAGAAGGAAGTGTTGCTACGTCTAGATTTCCACAACCTACAAGGTTGACACCACAACAATTGGAATAAAAAAGAGAAAAAGGGCTTTGCTACAGTTGTGATAGAAAATACACTAAAGGTCATAAGTGTGCTGAGAAGAAATTATTTTACATAGATTGTGAAGAGGAAGAAGAAAATGAACAAGAAGAAGATATACACCAGGAACCAGCCCTAGAAGAGGAAGAAATGAATCCGACCATATCGTGTAATGCACTGGCAGGAATTACCACTCCTCAAACTCTCAAGATAGAAGGACATATCAAGAAGAAAAAGGTAATAGTGTTGAATGATTCAGGTAGCACCCATAATTTTATTCATTGTAAGGTAGCCAAGGAATTGAATTGTTTCCTATACCCAGCACCAGAATGTCAAGTGATGGTTGCAAATGGAGGAACTAAAATTTCTCTGGAAAATTGGATAAGATCAAGCAAACCATAGGGTAATATTTATTGAATAGTCTGATGCTTTCCATTCCTATGGGAGGTACTGATGTTGTACTAGGAGTACAACGATTACAATATTTGGGAGCAATAGCTTTTAATTTTCAAGAACTTTACTTGAATTTTTTTTCATAAGGAAAGGAAGTCAAATTACGAGGTATCGTAGGGAAGCCAAGAAAGATAATAAGCTATAATGTCATGAAAACTCTTTTGAAGAAAAAAAAATGAGGCATAATTGCACAATTATGCTCACTAGAAGTTCCAACATCAAAATCATCTCTTTCTGTAGATGTCCAAAAAGTCTTGGAAAATCATTCCAAGGAATTTGAAACTCCCAAAGGATTCCCACCTATTCGTGATCAGGATCATGCTATTCACTTGATTCGAGGAAGTGTTCCTCCAAACATCAGGCCTTATAGATATCCTTATGTCCAAAAGAGCGAAATTGAACGTATGATTGCAGAAATGTTAGAGGCTGGTATAATTCAACCTAGTCAAAGTTCTTTCTCTGCTCTACTAGTATTGTTTCACAAGAAGGATGGATCATGGCACATCTGTCCGGATTATAGGGAGCTCAATAAGCTCACCGTTAACGATAAATTTCCCATTCCTTTGATTGATGAGTTATTGGATGAATTACAAGGAGTAATTTATTTTACCAAGTTGGATCTCCATTCACGATGTCATCAAATTAGAATGAAGACATAATATTTTTCGAAAACGACATTTCGAACACATGATGGTCATTATGAATTTTTGTTCATGCCTTTTGGCCTTACCAATGCACCTTCTATATTTCAAGGGTTGATTAATTCCATTTTCAAACCATTCCTTACAAAAAAATTTCTAGTATTTTTTAATGATATACTAATCTACAGCAGGTCTTGCAAGGATCATGTTCAACATGTTGACAAGGTGCTCAAACTATTGTAGGAGAAACAATTATATGCAAAACATCCAAATGTTTCTTTGGAGTACACGAGGTGGAATATATAGGTCATATTGTATTTCATGAGGGTGTTAAGGTAGACCGTAACAAAATTAAATCCATTAAGGAATGGAAATTCCCCACAACTATAAAGCAGTTGCCAGGATTTCTCGGGCTAACAGGGTATTATCGCAAGTTTGTTAAGAATTATGGGAGAATAGCAGCACCTCTAGCAACATTATTGAAGAAAGATGAATTTTCATGGACTCCTGAAGCAACTAAGGCATTTTAACATCTTAAAGAGTAAATTTGCCTAGCACTAGTCTTAGCTACGCCAGATATCACAAAAACCTTTATTGTGGAATGTGATGCCTCATGAAATGGAATTGATGTTCTTTTAATGCAAGAAGGAAGACCCATTGCTTTTGAAAGTCATGCAATCTAAGGAAAGTATTTATAGAAAGCTATTTATGAGAGGGAAATGTTAGAAATACTATATGCACTAAAGAAATTGTGACCTTACCTAATAGGAATACACTTCAAGGTAAAAACTTATCATGATAGTCTTAAACACTTTTTGGAAGAAACACTATCTTTAGAAAAGCAACAAAAATGGGTCACAAAGATTTTGTGTTATGACTTTGAAATAATATACAAAAAATGGAAGCTAAATTTTGTTGCAGATGCACTCTCTAGAAATAATGAAGAGGTCGAAGCATTGCTTTGTTCCATTTCTATTATCCAACTAGATTGGATAACCGAAGCAAGGGATGAATGGATGAAGGACGAAGAAGTGTGGACACTCATTCAAAATTTGTAACAAGATCCTAGTACATCTTATACATTTAGTTGGAAAAATGATTCCTTATGGTACAAAGATAGCTTATGCCTTTGTAAGAATTTCCAGCAAAAACAAAATATTCCTTTGGAATTGCACACTTCTCCTTTAGGAGGACACTCAAGATTTTTAAAAACTTACCACAGGGTGAAGAAAGAATTTTTTTGGGATGGCCTTAAATATGATATTCAAAAGATTGTGGTGGAGTGTTTTGCTTGCCAACAAAATAAAGTTCAGACAATTAATAACCTAGGTCTTCTACAACCTTTATCCATTCAAAGTCTACGCTGGGAGGATATTTCAATGGATTTTATCATAGGTTTACCTAATTCTGAAGGAAAGAGTGTCATCATGGTGGTAGTTGATGGACTTACCAAGTATTCACACTTTTGTGAATTATCTCATCCATTTAAAGCAAGTACAATTGCTACTACATTTATGGACATAATTCAAAAGCTACATGGAAACCCAAAGGTTATTGCGAGCGACAAATATCCCATTTTTACTGGAAATTTTTTGATGGAGTTATTTTCTTGTTTGGGTACTCAATTAGCTCATATATCATCTTATCATACTCAATATGATGGCCAAATTGAGATAATGAATAAATTCGTGGAAGGACATATTCTTTTTTTGTATCTGATAAACAAACACAATGGATCAAGTCATTACCTCTCGCTAAATGGTGGTATAACACTTCCTTCCATACTATAGCAAAAATGACCCTAGTTATGCACTTTATGGATATCATCCACCTTCCATCACATCATCCTTAAGAGGAAATTCTAAGGTTCAAGCAGTGGAATATCACATCGAGCATCAACAACAAGTTCTCCAACTCTTAAAGGATAACATAAATTTGGCAAAAAATTGAATGAAACAACAGGCAGATCAACATCGCAGCGAGATAATTTTTGATGTAGGATACTGAGTATTTTTACAGCTAAAAAAATACAAACAAATGTCCCTCAAGAAATCTAATAATGATAATAAACTATTGCCAAAGTTCTATGGTCCTTACAAGGTGTTGCAAAAGATTGGAACTATGGCATACAAATTGGAGCATCCTGCTTCTTCGCGAGTGAATCTAGTTTTCCATGTTTCATGCTTAAATAAGGTTATAGGTGAAAATATTCGAGTTCAAACAATATTTCCAGAACTTGATGAGGAAGGAAAAATTATATTGGAACCTGAAGCGGTCATGGAAACAAGAACTCGATAGTTATGAAATCGATCAATTTCAGAGTATATCATCAAGTGGAAGAACTTACCCACTAAAGATTCTACATGGGAGGATGACAATTTTATACAAAAGCACCCATAACTACTCAAGCGTTGAGGAGAACACTTTTTTGAAGGAGAGAGGCATGTTAGGTCCATACATTACTAGTTTAGTCCCTTAATGTTATTAGTGTAGCCCCATTATTGTTATTATTGTACTCCTGTAACCCCAATATTGTTATTATTGTGCCCTTACATTGCTATTGTTAGGTCAGCTAGGATTATATTGTGGGCCTATGGAATCCTATATATATAGGAGGTTTTGGTCATTTGTATCATCAAATAATTGTTCATCTATGTAATTTATTGTAGGTTTCCCCCTCGAAGTGGCTATTTCTAAGGCGTTGATCTCTCTCTTCTTCTATTTTTGGAGCTGGTTTATTAATAGAAATTGAGGAAGAAAATATCGAGACAACAGAGAATGAGTAAGAAAAAGCTGAGGGAAAGGAGGATGGGAAGACTAAGGAAAAAGAACATTTGGACTCTATACAGGTAGTGAAACCTCGCCTCAAGACACCAGCATGTCACCAGACATCACAGATCATTAAGTTGCTTCTACCCTAACTACTTTGAGCACACATGTAAAAAAAAAATAAAGGGGTGAACACCTATGTACTTCAAAACTAGTAGGAGTGAGGGTGAGACACGGAAAATCACAAAGAACCATCAAGAGCCCTATTTCCATTGAAGAAACACCAAAGAAGGAGGAAGAAATTAGAGTAGAGGAAGCGAGTGTGAAAGAGGTCACTTCACCTATAAGGACCCCTGTAACATATATTAGAAGAAATTCAGCAAAATTGGCATCCCATACACCTCATGAAACCACCACATACCTTCCAAGGAATGAAAAGAGTGAAAAACAAGGAAAAAATGGCCTTCAACAAGCAAAACAAATTTTTCTACAGGAAACTATGTTTTTGCTATAGGAAACTCCAGCAAACATAGATTTGGAGAAAAATTCTTTTTTGTGGAGAAAAACATAGCCACGAAGGGGCAAGAGGTTAAAGAAGCTGAGGATAAGGCACAAGAGGAGAAAAACGATGAAAAAGAGGGAGGAAGAGATAATAAGGAAGAGGCCACCTCACCAAAACTAGTCCTCAAAGATGTTGCAGTAGTTACAATCCCTAGCCATCAACCTAATCTCAACTCCTACTGCGCATACATTAAGGGGCCTAGATTAATTCCTTAGAAGTTCACAATACCTTTTTTTTATCAATTGGAAAAGGAGAGAGCACACACTCCTCCTTGGATGAAGCTTCCCACATATAAAGGTGTGCCTGAAATATGGGTCATGGAAGGAAAAGTAGCTAAGTTAGTGAAGTATTTATCTAACGTTAGGCTCAGAGAGTTAGTTTTGAAGGAGCAGCCTCAGAAGGCACATGCATATAATATAACACTACAAAAGCAACTTCAACAAAAGGATAATCAAGTGGCCACCAAGACATATTTGTGCATTTAGGCCATTCAAGGGAGATATCCTTCAGATTCATATGTAGTTTACCTCAAGGAGAAGTGCCTCCTCTTTCAAATAAAAACATTAGCCTCCCATGGATCCTTACATTTTTAAAACTGTAGCTAGTTCATTGATTTCTGCAACCGAACAATTATGACAAACAAGCAAAAAATGGTAGAGTTTTACATGCATAAGATTGTGTTGGTAGTATTAAATATTTGGGACCCCAATACTAGGATGGGAGATATGAAATTAATGGAATTGGCATCATGGATGGTTAATTAAGAGACCAGAGCAGAAGAAATGAGAAGGGTTATGAGACGAGAAGACAAGAAACCCTTACACATTAGGGTAAAAGTATTCAGCCCTATGGAATTCATCAATGACCATGTAAATCTTGGAAAGGATCCTGCACTTGCAGAAAAATACCTCCACAAAAAAGCTCAAGCAATGGCTCACTTTGATGATGTTTTTAGGCTATTGGGAGATGAGTGCATAATGGTTATCCAAAGGAGATGGAACAACCTCCCTCGTAGCCTTAGAAACATGGACTACCACATACCAGAAATATTGAAGGGTGCCTTGGAGATAGCACCATTATACAAGAAGGCCATGCAGGCCAAAAATATTTAGTGGCTTGGTTTGAAGCTAAGTCCACCCTTACTGTTATGGCTAAGTGATAGAAAGGACTAATATAAGCATAAAATAGAATGGGAGGAAGAAGAAAAGAATGATGGTTTTTACTCTCTTGAAGGGACTCTCGAACTTCTTCCTTGGGAAGTCAGAGGGTCCATCAAAGCCTTAAAAGAAATGCAGAAGGAGGACTAGTTTCTTATAGGATGAGCAACCATTTAGAATGGGGGTGATGATCAGCTCCATCATTAGGTACATTTGGAGGGGTTAATGGTTACCTTTTTTTCTTATTAAGTCTCTTCTTCTTGCATTTTAATTATATTATTATCTTATGATGCTATTGTAGATGGTGATGGAGGCTTATCATAATTTGAGTACCTAACATGAGTTAAATGCAAGAAAATCATGAAGATATTGCATTTTTTGGTGAATATTTTTCCATTAAGACTCAGAGTAGACAACAAGGAGAGATTATAGGGGCACTTTCCACCCTCCTTAACTCCCAAAGGTAGCCAAGGGAACCTCAATATTTCCTCCAACATCTCAAAATAAAAGGCAACCAAGAAAACTCAAGATCAAGTGCACTAAAGCTCCATTTCACTTGTAGTCAAGTGTTCTCATCACTTAATTTTTAGGGAGTATTTGGTAGCTACCCTTTAGGTTAAATAGGGATGAGAAAGATCTCATTAGGATTCAAAATTTGGATAAATCCATTAGGCTCTTCGCTCTTATAATAATTTTTTGCGACTTTCATGTTGATGTAATGAGACTAACTTTTGCAATAAAATGAGTATTGAGATTGTGCTTCACTGATCTTGTTTCAGAGAGCTAGGCTTGTGGGTTAGGGCCCAGACCATCTGCCTTAGTTTCTCTTATGTAATAATTATTTACAATAATGTGATTTTAGCTACTTTTTCTTATGATTATTTAGCTACTTTGTTTTTAGTTTTCTTTCATTTGTATTTTGTTGTAGATTTAGCTTGCTTACATGTTGGTAGAATAGGTTATAAATTCATAAACTTGTGATTCAAGCCTCCCCATCTCATCTCTTTCATTGGAGCTTGAGAAGGGTAGACCTTCCCTAGAGTCCAAACTTTATTTTTAGTAAATACGATTTCTTGGAATGGATAAGTTAGGTTGTTATAGTCCCATAGATATTTTTATAATCTTATGTTAGATCTCCGTTTCTAGGTTAAAGTATATTTTCTTTCCAAATTGAATTCATCTTTTCCATTGTCTTTACCTTGAATTTTCCCATATTGATAATGTGAACATGTATTTCTCTTGCATGTTCTGGTAGCACAACAAAGGAAAACTTCACCAATACCATCAGCTTCATTTCTCATCCTTCATCAACTCTTTGTTCATCAAAATCACTATTGGCCCTGTTTTCAAAATTTTCATTCCTACACCATGAGAAAACTCTAGGGGTGCAAGATACGCCTCCCAAGGTGTTCTGATATTTTCCAAAGGGGTGAGCCACCTTCTAGTCATCCAGATAAACCTTCACTCCACCTTCCCTACACCGCTCACACCCATTTTTGGCCTCACATTTCCCACAGACTATTTCCTATAGCAATTCAGGACTTTCCTATAGCTCTACAGGAAACTTTTAGTGGCAATTGAAGAACCACAAGTGGGAGCCTCCTTAAGCCCAAAAAAAACCATTCCCATCCTCTAAACCTACCAAAAATTCCCATACATATTCAGCCATGAACCCATCCACTAACACATTTGGCCAAATTTTCGACAGCCAAAATGTCACTCTTGTGACACATAGGTGTCGTAAGAACGAAAATTTGAGGTGGAGAAAATTTTTGGTTCTCCTAAAGTCGAAATTTTGACACTTGAATTAACTTTCGGTAGAATGATGCTAATTTCGACGTTTTTTGGTGGTGTCGCAATTCCGACGTTTCAAATTTATCGTTGCTCTTTCGATGAAAAAAAGCGTCACTCTTCCAATGAACAAACGAGTCAATCTTCCGATGAACACAAGAGTAATTAGTCCAACACTACAAAATTCCCCAAACGATGCTTCTAAGTGTCGTTCTTCCGACCAAAACAAGTGTCCATAGTCTGAAGGAACACAATGCCTGAACCGCGGTTTCTAAATGTTGGAATACTGATGCTTCTAAACATCATAATACTGACGGAAACAAAAAATTATTGAAAAAAAACTAAACGTCAGAATACTGATGGCAACAAAAAATTATTTAAAAAAAAATTAAAATTTCCTGACCATTCTATTTCCTTGAGAAATAATTTGAATTTTTCATTAAATGTCCCTTGCATCATTTTGGAATCTACCACTAAATATAATTTTGGAAATAACAAGGTGTTATCATGTTTTTTAAGCCAATTTATTTTAGGAAATAATGTAACATTGAGGAAACATTGCTGCACTATATGAAAATATGCATTTAATCCTACATTGAGTCAATACCACATGGTTGTTGGAATAAACTGTCCCAAAATGCTAGTTAGAAGATTATAATTTTGAATAAAGTAGGGAGTCATTTAAATTTTTACCCCTTTAACAATGAAACTCATGGGAAATCTTTACTGGATACGTAGAGGGAGATCTCATCACTTTTCGTTCCCCCAAGGAAAATATCAACATATGAAACTATCAAATCTGGTGTTACATATACCTTAATATATTCATATAAATCCCATGAATGATAAGAACCACTAGCTTTCTCTTTAAACAACCTTTCAATACTTTCCAAACAAGTTATGTTTTTTATAATATCACTTTCTCACCAAATCACCTTCATATCTTGAAATACACTCCCAAGAAACAATTCTCAAAACTGAGGGAAAATAATTTGCGGCCTTGGGCTTGTTGACAATAGCGAGTATTACCATACATTTTAGATATTTCATTTTATCCACCTCTAGACTTGATTTATTTACAACAAAGGGAGTAGAAAAATCCCTTTAAGAAATATTCATATTAATAATTTTTATGAAATAAGAGGTTTTCTTCAGTGTTAAAGAAACAAAAAATTTGAAAAATTGGTGTGCTTGTTATAGGGCTCCCCTTCTCCACTCAACATTATGTTAGAAACATGAGGCACAACATCTTCTACTAATGCCCTTATGAATAAACCATCAACCCATTCATCTTGTTGTAATGCTACTTTATCTTTTGGTGTCAATGCAAATCAATGAACAACCTCTCCTCCAATATCATCTTGCGCTCTCTGCATGCATAGATTTAACAATATGGAAGGTGTTTAATGAAATATTACCAAAGCTTCCTTCCAATTCCCCTAACACTACAAAAATATTGCAACACCGAGAGGCACCATTCCTTGTCTTTAACAAACTATTTGACAACTGATACTCTCCTTTCCCATGCCTTCTTGTTACTTTTTCCTATAAATCCACTCCATGGTGGCTTAAATTCAAGTTCAAATATGGAATATGGTTTACAATGATGCACCATACTTCAGATATAACCAATATGTGCAACCCCTGTTTAGTTTTCCAATTTATTTGTTCCTGATGAAGCAATATCTTCTGAAGTAGATACACAAGATATTCTTGGATGTAGTGGAACAAAAATATACCGAGGTTGATTTACAAAAATTTCATCCATATTGAGAAGTGAAATAATCATGTTCATCACCCAAACATTTTGTGGAAGACTACAAATTTCCTCTAAATGCTCCTACATATCTCTTAGGAATGACAATGCTACTTGTTTATTTTATAGTTTCATCATCGAACATACTTATTTCCATATCTCCAAGAGTAGGGAAAATAAATTGTTTGCCATAATGCATGTGAAGAAAATCAATATCTTAAATCCTATGCCATGGCTCAATTTCATATTGATTGGGATAGATATTGAAAATTTCTAAAGCATCCTGAAACTTTATGTCTAGAACAACAATGAATAATACCATGTTATTTTGCATAAACATCACTCTTGCAAAACTCTGTCTCAGTTACATTATGTTTAAAATATATGACATTTTCTCAACCTTACTCTTTTATATTTAATATAAAAATCTCCTAAAAAATTTCTACCTTCCCATCTACATAGTTTGAAGGCAGGATTCATGATATATAACACCATTTACTTTGGCTAATAGACATGATGGCGACAATCCTTTTTGTTTTAAGAAGCATCCTATATAAATGCCACTTTGGGGATAAGCATTCTTTAAAATTTTTATGCAACTCCTGGAGTCGATAAAGCATCCTTAACCTAAAAAGAGACTTCGGTTTGGGGCAAAACTTTGAAGACTTCCCATAAATGACTCACAACACTGTTAGCAAAAAGCTCGGTGAAGATGAACTAGGCATTTTACTATTGAGGCAACACACAAGTATTTGGTGATTTTGACAAAACAAAATTCCCTAATTACTTGTTTCTCAGCTGAAAAAAAATCTTATAATTAAACCATATCAGCAATCTAACTATGTCTTAACCATTTGATAATTTCATGTCAATGATCTTAATATTTTTTTGGGGAATTTCTCTAGAAAAGGAGAAAAAATATCTGGAATTTAGAAGGGAATTTAGGTAGTTATATTGATTAATGTACCATTTATTTGAAGCTTTCAAGTTCAAGGTAATTAACCATTAAACTATGCTACAAAAATAGGCTACTTATTAATTGATTTGTAAAAGAATATTCTCTTGTAAATAGCACCATTGTACCATACTACAGATTTCATCTTAAACTGTATAACATATGCAACTTTTTCCAGGATTTTATCAAGTTGGAACTTATTTAGTTATCAAAGAGTTGTTTACATCCAATGCATGCAAGAAATTCATCTTGAATGAAAATGGGTCTCACTATAAAATTCTCAAAAGATGATAGTATGTCATCTATCCAGTAAAATGTGTAAAACCATTCTCATAGTCTTTTTACTTGGAGCAGGTGTCCTGAGTATTTTGATTTATTTTTAGTAATCTGATATTTTATGATTTCATATTTTCCAGATCTCATAATGAAACATATAACTCACCCTCGGGGTTCTAGGACAACTATTGTAAATTGAATCACTTTGAATATAGGCCATCTTGTTACTCCAGTATTCCTCTGGGATGCATTCAGTTTCATATCGATCCAAAATTTCAACCACAAAATAGAAGGTGATTTTTAGCCTCTTTTACAAAATGTACAGATAATTCAGAATTTTCACAGAACAACAGACTATTGTCATAGGTTTTCATTAGTTCAAACATAGAAGAATGTGTGATAAGGTAAGTATAGGTTCAAAAGCATTATACACTGTGAGATGCAACGAGACAAGAAACTCTGACTGGGATGAAGATGATACCAATCAACATAAATAATGAGATGACTTGTGCAATTAAAACACAAGAATTTTATCAAAGGTAATATAGTTGAATCCCTCATAGCATTAATATTCAACAGAGCCATGGTCCTTTATACCAGGTGCCTAGCCTCACCCATGTTGGAGTCAAAAATGGTCTACAAGCAGTAAGATCCTATTTTTTGAACTTCGAATTTGCAAAATCAGCATTAGGATTTTCAGCAAATAAATCAACGCAGAAAAACAGACGTTACTACAAAATGCGAACACAAAAAGGCTATCTTTGTACTGACAACTTCAAATGGTAAAATAATATTAAGAGACCTATAAATACATAGGTTTGGGATCCACCCAACTCCATTCCAAATGCTATTATATTTGTTTTATTCTAACTTAGTGAAAGTCCTACAGAACGTTCACTAGTCTAATATGCATGCCCATCCCTCAATATGAAGATGGTGATCATGATGATATTAATAAAAAACAATATCGATGATAGAAATTTTATGACAATAGTATGAACTCGAGACTATCTTCTGCTACTAAGGAAAGTGATGGACGTTGAAAAGTGTAACGAGGATTAGTCTTCATATTAACTATCTAATTATGTATTTGTGTAAAATAGAAGTCAAATATAACAAAATATATTTTTTTTATGCTTGCTTCATGGGTTTCATGAGCAAGGTTTTATTATAGGTCAATATAATTCTTCTTGTTTTCTATTAGGTTGTGTATTATAGTCATAAATATAATTAAGGGTCATAAATATGAAGATTCTAGTCATCCAAAATGCTCCAAGACCTTGTGGAAGAATGACTCATAACAGCCCTCAAGATAGCCCATATTCAACGCTAGAATAATTGCACTACATGCCAGCCTAATACACATTGATAAAATGAGCTTACTATCTAGCTGTAAATTCGGCTCATTTATAGACATGAACAAATATATATACACCAGTATACTATGAGAAAGATAGTGACACAGAGTCAATTGGTCTGATTTTTTCGGACAGAGTTGCAGGATCTCAGGATAGGAAAAAGGTGCAGATTTCTCTCAAGGAGCAGGTTAAAGGCCAAAATATTGTGTGATAAAATTTGGTATAAGTGTGGGCTAAGGGATAGAAAAAGGTGCGGACTTATCTAAATATTTAACAGTCGTTAAAATGAAAATATCTCTGAGATAAAGTGTAGGAAAAGGACAAAATCTAGTGCGGAATTCAGGACAGAAGTCAGTACAGGTTTAAGGACTAAAGAAGGTTTAGATATCTCACCGTGTTATCACAGCAAAGGAAGAGAGTTTAGTTCGAGAAATAAAGGAAGGAAAATATGTGATTTTCCTTCCTATTATATAGTACATGAAAGGAAGTACTACTCCTCAATTGAAGAAGATTTAGTGATCTTGTCTAAGAGCTATCGGTTCCATTGGTTGGGTCGACCAGATTAGTCTTGCGGTATTGAGATAAGTATTTCAGCATTGCATTTCACAGTAGATATGAATATGTTTTTAAATGAAAAGGAAAGTGAATGATATGTTATTATCCTATCTACTATTTACATTATGATTAAAAGCAATGTATATTTATGTACTACACACTTGCAGAGAAGTTATACTAACCTAAGAAAGATGAAAAGTATTGTGGATTTCTGTATTATAATCTTATAGAGAAGATAGGCTAACCTATTTATGACAGTAAGAATTAACAATATCTATGATGAAATCTTACAGAGAATTCATTCATAATTTCATTAACAGTATCAATAAAGAATACATGGATGAATAACTTGAGAATTGAATAATCTTTATTTTCTGTTGTTAAAAATAACATAAGAAAAATAATCTTTCGATTTATTGAAGAACTTGTGTATTTAGTTGTTTGAGCCCACGTTGGCCTTTTATTAAGAGATCCAAGCCCTAACATTGACCTAGGAGCCGACTTTGAAAGATTAAAGGATCATTGTTCATAAAAGGATAGTTTGGAATTCCTACTTCGCTAATTAAAGAAGAACTAATCAAGGAAACATTATGAGTACTTTAAGAAGGCTTGTAACATTCTCTCTATCACACAAATTTTCACACCTTAACATAAAAAATAGTGGGCCTCCTCTATTGAAGGAGAATTAGATATGTTGGAGAGAAAATTTCTTGTGCTTGCTGAAAGCCCTAGTTTGTGGGCCAAATTTGAAAGGAGAAAATATTTAGGTGTCTTATCAGCATAAGGATAATACAAAGATACTTTCATCACAATTCATGTAAAAGAGTTCCAATTTCTTGAATCTTGAGTAGGTCCTTGAACTACTTTGAGATTTCACTCATGTGAAAGTTGAATTCTCAGAAGGAATATCAGTCCACCAGTGAAAATGGGAAGACCTAGCCAGAGGGATGGATACCTATGCAAATTTGGCATGAAAATATATTTGTAGGCAGATCAATATTGGAATCATCATATATTCATGCATATAGTTAGCATAAGAATAAGTATTGAAATGACACTCTTTCGGTTTGAGGAAGTTGTGACATTTTGGAAAAATTATTGATGATAGTATCCTTTATAAATTATAATGATGGGACCTCTTCTCAATCAAATTTGTGAACAAGTCATGACCATTGATAGTATGGTGCAATTTATATCACTCTATCGATCTACCAATGGGTTGATTCAATATCCCATATAAGCTGAGTTAGTTTCCCAAGAAATCAAGTCCTCAAAATGCATATGGAGGATTCATTCTAAAAACAAAAGATGTAGTCGGAAATTGAATGCATTTGACAATTTGGATATTTAGATCATGCTTAAGAATTTATGACACTCTATTTTATCATGAAAAACATTAATATGGTAACACTAGATTCAAGTGTATAGAAAATATATATATGACATCATGCTTGGCTAGGATATGTAATCCAATATACCTCCACCCAAATATGATCTAGTAATTTCAAATGGAAGCATGAGAGATATGTGCCATGATCTCTTCTTCTAAAGAATATTTTGATTATTATAAACCATGAAAAAGGTAAGAATTCCTATGAGCCCTTTAGTCATTTTCATTGAAGGAATGAAATATGAAAACATCATTAAATCTCTTGTTTCTCACCTATAGTTTGATCTACCTACATTGGAATGTCTATTTTTTGATATTATACCTTAAATGATTGGTTATAACTGCAGTCGTGTGTTACTTTCACCCAACCTATTTAAGTTGAAGAAGAGAAAGGTCATCATAATTAAGATCTTAGCATTTCCAAAGTATTCGTGTTGTCAATTAGTATCTCTGTATAGAATATCCTTATTGTCGTACAAATGTAAGCCACTGGATTTCATCAAAAATTATGCTTAGTACTTTCTCAAGTCTACCATTATGACACTTTACCTTTCTCCCAAAGAATAATTTGGATGGACTAAGGCTAACAAGATTTAATCCATCTAAGATTAAAGAATACCCCAAGGTGCTTGAATTCTATCAGAAACTTACGAAACATAAGTAGGTACTTTTATGATCGAGAACATAAATGAATCATGTAGCCACACATCAAACTCGTGGTGACATTATTAGTTTTAAAGCATCTCTGGTAATGTGGCTTGGGTTCAAATATTTATTTTTCATAGTTAAATATAAGTATTAAAGAACCCTTCTACTTATTTTGGATCATGTTGAAAAATCCTATTCTATGTGCATCTTCTTCTCTTTATAGGCTAGTAAATTAAACTATGAATGATAATTAAACCCTATTGGGAGGGTTAGAGGAAACCCTAGTCCGAATTTCCTAAGGAACACAAAGATGAATCCAAAAATGATAAACAATAATAATAGTTCTATTCCTGCAATGTGTAATAATTAATTTGATGGAAAAACTTAAGTCCTAGGAGGTATTTACAACAATCGGGGAAAAGAGTCGGGAAACCCTTGAGGGGTGTGGTCAAAGACCCACTTAGATAATCATGGACCAGGGTCATGGTAGAACTTGCACATAATATAATAGTATCTATAAACCCTAGAATAATATACCATAAACAAGTTTAAGAACACGAGGCCAAGAAAATTACCGACATTGGAGACATCTGTAATGGCTTCACTGTCTGGATTTTTGAGTGGCATCATAACCACTGGAGAGAAAGGAACGCTGAAAAAAATAAAATAAAATAGAACCATTAATCAATAGAGGAAAAAGGTGAATCAAATCTGTAACATTTGTACATATTGAATAGGTAATACCTGTAGCGAACTCCTCCAGGTTGAGCCCAACATTCCGAAAGAGAACTTGCCAAGATTGTACTAGGTGCAATACATGAGACTGTTCTGGGTTCAATACCTATGCAAGAATCATTATCATTAGACACAAAACCTTAGCCTCCTGAGCCAGTTCAAGGGAATGTAGAGCCATCAAACTCTCATCAAAATTGACAAAATGAGCTCAAGATGGAACCTTGGGGGTAGGGTTCGGTACATCAACGAACACCTTTAGTCATTGACTGTTCGATCATGGAGGAGAGATCCATTGGCTTTTAGGTGGCCATATGTCCTCACATCTAATAATTTTCGAGAAATATCATCTAAATATACCAATGATATAAGATTTGAACTTAGAATAAATTCATATAATAAAAACATTAACCTAAACTTGTAAATTAACGAGTCTACACAATGGTAATTATGCAATTATAAAATGAAATTTTAAGATATAGAAGTCTATTACATGTTTTTAACATGAATTTTTTTTTGTGTTTAGATGTTACATATGGAAATTAAATTAATTGAAAAAAGAGATTTATGTATTATTATTTAAATAATTATACACTTAAAAGGGGTTTAAACAAAAAAAAATTGAAATATAAAAATTACACGACATTTAAAAGATGATAATATAATATTTCAACATAAATTTCGTAATCTGTAACAAAATTTTAACCTGGAGCAAAGGTAACTCAAATAAATTAATAAATTATATTTTTTTTTTTTGTAACTAAGATATGGATAGGTTGGAGATTTCAGAATTCATGTAGTTGAGGACTTCTTATGTCAGATTCAAATATACTTGGAGAAAAGTCAGGGAATTTGGATGTTGTTTTGAGCATGTTGTGGATAGAACCTTTGAGAAACATTGTAGACCTGTATGTGATTGTTACCCTTACATTTGGTACGAGAATGGAACAGTGTTGAAGGATGATGATAGCTAAAGAGACATCCTCATATCCTCTTTTTCCTTTTGAGGGGGCATGAATTACATTGGGTCATGCATGGAGATTAACCTTACTTTATTCCTTTGAAGTTAAATGCATTTTTGGATATTAGAAGACCATATAGTTTCCCTTTGAAAGAAAATGTGTGCTGGATAATTGGGGGAAATGTGATTGTCCATAACGTGTAGATCAGATTTGGGGACCTTGTGGTTTTTTTCCTTTAACCCAAGTAGTGCTTGAAGGTTGCATTTGAGTGGTTAGTAGACACAAACCTAATATGACAAAAAATATTAGTGTTTGAGCACCTATTCTTTGGGAGAAAAGCTTAGGGGTTCTAGGAGTTAAGGGGTTTAGGGGATTAAGAATCAGGGGTTAATGGTAAAGGTAAATGGTTAGGGCATAGGTGATTTATAGGTTTAGGGGTTGAGGTCTAGGGGGTGTAGGGGTTAGAGGCTAATGACAGTGGTTAAGGGCGTCAAGGGTTAAGGGTTAACCACCATGGGTTTAGGGGTTAGGGGATTTAGGTAGTTAAGTGCTTAAGGGTTATGGGATATGGGTGTCAAAATTTTAAGGGTTTAGGGGTTAGGGCTAAAGGGTTAAGGGTGAGGTTTAAGATGATAAGGGGTTAGGGCTTTCGGGCTCCAAGGATTCTAAGTTAACGGTTAGGGGTTAATGGGTTAGTGAATTAGGGTTTAAGGGATCAAGGGATTAATGGGTTGTGAGTTATGAATGTAGGGGTTAAGGGATTATGGCTCTGGTAAAGGGATAGGGAATTTACTAATTATGGGTTATGATAATGGGGCCCCTAACCACTTTATCACAATTATTGGGGGTTCCCATATCATTTTATCTAGATTCCTTCCCTTTAGGCCTCCCTCCCTTTCTATGGCCTCCCTCACACGATCCGACTCGAACGCGTCTCCTATGGTGCCCTCACACGACATGACTCGACCAACCCAGATGAAGGCATGAGGGAGAAAACGGAAAATAAATCGCACAAACATGCACAAGGCACACAAGCGGTCACAACTTAGCATTTTTGATATGACCACCATCACGTGACATTACCCAACCCGACTCGACCTGCCCGAACGTCTTTCCTTAGGTGCCCTCACACAACATGACCTCACATGACCTGACCTGACCTGAACTGACTCGACCTGACCCTCAATCAGTTTTGTTGCTATTTCGACATTTCGAACAACTCGACACATTCATCGCAAGTCTGATAAGTACTGAACAATAAAACCTGTTGTCACATTATGTATATTTTTATTTTTTATTTTTTATATATTTCTATATTTATTTATTTTATTTTATATATTTATTTATTTTACTATATTATTATTATTATTATTATTATTTTTAAACAGTGGTTTAATTAATTAAAAAAAAAAACCTAAGCCAAAATAAATAAATAAAATTATTTAAAAATATAATCTAAATGGAAAATAGGTTGCACGAGGTGGTGGGCATGACCTGACATGCCTGAATGAAGGGTGGATGAGAAAGAAAATAAAGAATGGATTGCACCAAAATGCAGAAGTAACATGGATTCCCTTACACGACTTGACACGACCCAACTAGGACAGGTTCCTTTGGCGTCTTCACATGATTCGACCTGACCTGATTTTCCGAAATGCGTTTACTTGGGTGCCCTTATAGTACGACATGACCCGGCCCCACCTAACTAGGAGGCATTCCTTGGGCATGCTCACATGACCTGGCCTAACCCAATTTTCCTGAACATGTTTCCTTGGGCACCCTCATAGTATGACACGACCCGACCCGAATGCATTTCCTTGGGCACCATCACACGACCCAACCTGACCCGACCTGCTCGATCGTTGAAGGAAAGAGGGAGAAAATGAAAAATGGGTCACACAAATGTGTAATACAGGCCACATGGTTGTTCACAACTTGCATTTTTTATACGACCACCCTCACATGACCTGACCTAACCTGACTCGGCCCGCCCGAATGCATTTCCCTGGGTGCCCTCACATGACCTGACCCGACCCGCTTGAATGCATTTCCCTCGGCCCCCTCACATATCTCGATGCGACCGACCTCAACCCACCCAAATGCATTTCCTTGGGTGCGGTCACATGACACAACTTGACCTGACCCACACGAACACTTTTCCTTAGGTGCCCTCACATGACCCAACCTGACCTGTAGGAATGCATTTCCTTGGGCATCTTCACATGACCCGACCCCATCCGACTCGCCCAAATGAATTTTCCAGGGTGCCCTCACACAACACTACCTGACCTGACCCGACCTGACCCAACCCTCCCAAATGTGTTTCCTTACGCAACCTCACACGACACAACTAGACTCGACCCAACATGACATGGGCAATCACAACTTATCATTTTTTATACGTCCACCCTCACATGACATGACCCACCCAAACGAAGGGTGCATGAGAAATAAAATGTAAAACAGATCACAAAAACATGCACAAGGAACATGGGTGCACTCACATGACCTGGCACGACTTGACTAGGACGCATTCCTTGGGCGCCCTCACATGACCTGGCTTGACCAGGTTCACCCGAAACCATTTCCTTTGGTGCCCTCATAGTTCAACATGACTTGAATCGACATCACCTGAACGCATTTATTTAGGCATCATCACATGACCCCACATGAATGTTGAAGGCATGAAGGAGAAAATAAAAAACAGGTCGCACGAACGTGCAATACAAGGAACATGGGTGGTCACAACTTAGAATTTTTGATACAACCACCCTCACACGACCTGACCCAACCCGAACCGACCCGCCCAAATGTGTTTCCATGGGCACCCTCACATGACACAACCTGACCTGACCTGACCAGACTCACTCAAACACATTTCCCTAGGGACCCTCACACGACCCAAACTGACCCACCCCGACCCGCCCAAACACATTTCCTTGGGTGTGCTCACATGAAACGACCCGACCTGAACCACCCGAATACATTTCCTTAGGTGTCGTCACATGACTGGACTTGACCCACATGAACGTGTTTCCTTGGGCGCCCTCACACGACCCAACCACACCTAACCTTCCTGAATGCATTTTCCTTGGCGCCATCGCACAACACAACCTAACCCGACCCAACTCGCCTGAACATGTTTCCTTGGGTAGCCTCACATGACATGACCCGACCTGACTCGACAGGGCACGAGCAGTCACAGCTTAGAATTTTTGATATGACCATCGTCCTGCAGCCCAACCCCACCCATGTATTGCTTGAGCTTTGCTCGAGGAACATTTGAAGGCATGAGGGAGAAAGAAGAAAAATGGGTTGTATGAACGTGCAGTACAAGGCACATGGGCAGTTAGTACAACATAGCATTTTTGATACGACTAACCTCACATGACTCGACCCAACCCAACCCAACATGCTCGAACGCATTTCCCTGGGTGCCATCACATGACCCGACCCGACCCCACTCACCTGAACACATTTCCGTGGGTGCCCTCACACGACCCGACTAGACCTGTAGGAACCATGTTCCTTGGGTTCCCTCACACCACTCGACATGAAGGCACAAGGGAGAAAACAAAAAACAGATCATAAAAATGTGCACAAGCAACACAGATGGTCACTACTTAGAACCTTTGTTATGAACACCCTCACATGACCCAACCCAACTAGACCTGACTCGCCCGAACCCGTTTCCTTGGGAAGCCTCACACAGCAGGACCTGACTGGACCTGACCTGCCCAAATGCATTTCCTTAGGCAACGTCACAATACAACATGCCCCATCCTAAACTAACCTGAACGTGTTTCCTTGGGTGCCATCTCACGAATCGACCTAACCCACTCGAACGCATTTCCCTGGGCACCCTCACATGACCCGACATGATTTGACCCAACCGGACACATTCCTTGGGTGCCCTCACATGACCTGACCTGACCTAACCCGCATAAACACATTTTATTGGGCACCCTCACACTATGGCTATTAGGTCCCTATATTACTATTTTAATCCCTTATTCTTATTAGTGTAGCTCCCTTATTGTTATTGTTGTACCTCTCTAACCCCAATATTTTTACTATTGTGCCCTTACATTATTATCGTTAGGTCAGGTAGGATTATATTGCGGCCCCATGGACCCTAATATATAGAAGGAGGTTTTGGTCATTTGTAGCATCTAAGAATTGTTCGTTTATGTAATGTATTGGAGGTTTCCCCGTCGAAATGGCTAATTTATAAGGTGTTTATCTCTCTTTTATTTTATTTTTGGAGTTGGTTTCATAACATTTGCTATCAGAGCTTTGGATTCTAGGGTTTCCCTGATCCAAACAAGTCATTGTGGCATTTGCGCTATAATGTTTTTTCTACGAAGGTTTAGAAGCTAAAATTTTTAGAGCGCGAAGAAGAAATCCTGAGGAACGCCTTGGAAAGATTCCAGATCTTGGTTCGCAATATTTTTGAGGATACGATCGATGGAATTCTGGTCTTTTTGCAGGCTCCTGAATTTAACCTAAACCAGTCATCATGGAATTTTCACTATAAATTATTTACTGGAGGTTTCAAAAGCTGAAATTTTTATATATTGAAGCCGAAATCCTGAGGAATGTCGTGGAAAATTTTCATATCTTGATTCAAAATATTTTTGGACATATCATCTCTGGAAGTTAGAGTTGTTTCAGGCTCTCGAATTTCATGTCAAAAAGGTAACCATGGGAACATATTCATAGCTCTCTCTCTGAGCATCAAATTGGAATTATGTAAGAAATGGCCACAAGTACACGGATTGATGTTTCCTCTACATTAATTTCAAAGTCGAAGGAGGAAACAGTGACACATGGCACATCGTACAAGTTTTCTCTGCTGAACCAGTCCAATATTAGGTCATTGTGGGAGACTGAGTATAAATTTTCTTTGAAGAAATCAAATCACGTTAGACCTATGGAATTTGAAACTAGTTTTAGAGGGCTACTATAGCGCCGAATTTCAGATATTGAAGATTTGAAATCATAGAGATAATTTAGTTTCAAGCTCAAGCTCCTCAAAAGTAAGAAAAAGGTGTGTATTTTTTTTGAATCGCACAATTCTTTTGTGAAAAATCACTTTGAATTGATTCCAAGGGAATATTTTATCATAGATATTAGTATTGGGTTCTAAAATGCCACCTAAATAGAATTCAACACCCATTAAGCCTTCAGAAGTCTCTACTATGACTCATGAATATGAAGAAATGTGACATGACATATCAAAATTACGAGAGAAAGTGCATCAAATTTCGCTCTCGCAATGAGAAACAAAAAATAAGATGGATGGAATGGAAGCTGAGATGGATGTCATGGAAGCTAATATGGATGAAATGGAATCAAATGTCGATTAAAAAATGAAATAAAACATGGAAAATATGAAGAATGATCTAAAATCAGACATGGAAGGTTTGAAAAAGTTGATACAAGAAATGTTTCCTAATGGCAAAAAGATAGTAGAGGAAACTCATGATGAGAACAAAATAAATTTTAATCATGATTTCATAGAATCTAATTTTGGATGGAAGAACACCATATTCCAAAGATGGATATGAGGAAGTTTGATGGAAAGGATCCCGTAACATGGATACTACAGATGCAGCAATATTTTAATCTCAATAATGTGCAAAACACACAAAAGGTATGCATTGCAACTTTACATTTAGAACAAAATACATTTGTAAGGTATCGATGGATTTTCTCTCATAATTTTTTTTTAACTTGGTCAACTTTTACAGAGGAAATTATAGCACATTATGCAGATAAAAAACAAAACACATTGTTTAGCCAATTTATAAATCTCAAACAAAAGGGTTCATTGGGGGAGCACATTGAGGACTTCAAGAAATTGGATATAAGGGTAACAGATATTGTAGAAGAACACGTGATTGATGTCTTCATAGGGACTTTAAAGGATAACATACAACATGAAGTTCATGTTTGGGTACCTGATTCATTGGAAAAGGCATTCTGGTTGGTAAGAAAAATTGAATGTAAAATTATGGCGACAAGGAAGCTTACCACTCACATATATAAAGATGGAAGTGTTGTTACTCCTAGAATTCCACAACCTACAAGGTTGACACCACAAAAATTGGAAGAAAAAAGAGAAAAATTGCTTTGCTATAGTTGATAGCAAATACACTAAAGGTCATAAGTGTGCTGAGAAGAAATTATTTTACATAGATTGTGAAGAGGAAGAAGAAAATGAACAATAATTTTCAAAAGAAGAGGATATACACCATGAACGAACCCTAGAAGAGGGAGAAATCAGTCTAACCATATCGTGTAATGCATTGGTAGGAATTACCACTCGTCAAACTCTCAAGATAGAAGGACATACCAAGAAGGAAAAGGTAATAGTGTTGATTGATTTGGGTAGTACCCATAATTTTATTCATTGTAAGGTACCCAAGGAATTGAATTGTTTCCTATACCCAACACAACAATGTCAAGTGATAGTTTCAAATGGAGGAAATATAAATTTCTCTAGAAAATTCCATAATATCAATATAACCATGGGGGAATATGTATTTAATAGTCCAATGCTTTCCATTCCGACGGGAGGCACTGATGTTCTACTAGGAGTACAATAGTTACAATCTTTGGGGATGGTAGCTTTTAATTTTCAAGAACATTACTTGAAATTTTCTTCAGAAGGAAAGGAAGTCAAATTACGGGGTATCGTAGGGAATTCAAGAAATATAATAAACTCTATTTTCATGAGAAATCTTCTGAAGAAAGAACAATGAGTCATAATTTCACAATTATGCTCACTAGAAGTTCGAACTTCAAAATCATCTATTTTTGCAGATCTCCAAAAAGTCTTGGACAACCATTCCAAGGTGTTTGAAACTACCAAAGGAATCCCCCTTGTTCGTGATCATGATCATGCTATTCATTTGATTCTAGGAAGTGTTCCTCCAAAAACCAGACCTTATAGATATCCTTATTGTCCAAAAGAGAGAAATTGAAAGTATGATTGCAGAAATGTTAGAGGCTGGTATAATTCAACCTAGTCAAAGTTCTTTCTCTGCATTCTGTTATTATTGATTTTGAAAGGATGAATCCTTTTGTGTCATTTGCAGTTATAGAGGGATCTCAATAAACTATAATCAAAGATAAATTCCCCATTCCTGTGATTGATGAATTATTGGATGAATTATGTTAGTATGAACCTTAATTCCAAGTGTACGAAAAAAAAGACAACTTTTATTTTGTGCATATGAAACCTTTGACAACAAAGATAGGCACCCAATATCCTCGAATATGTAACACCCCAAATTTGTGTGTTGAATTTTTAAAGTTAGACATTTGAACTTAAATCCTAAGGGGGTGGACCCCCAAGGGATAAGTGTGGTGTGAATGTAATTGCATACTTTATTTGAGGAAATAAATAAAATGATTTTGCATTTTGACCAAGATGAGAAATTGAGATCACTTGCCAAATCCATGAGGATGGATAAGGCAACAAATCCCCAAAAATCTTTCAAAAATCCTTGAAAGAAATTAATTTAGATTTGAGGAGGAATCTAAATTTCCCCAATGAAGAGGAGTAGTTGGGAAGAGGTGAGAAAAAGCTGGAAAAGTTGAGGAAAAGCATAAAACAACTTTAAAGAGTCCCAAAATGGGAAGCCTAGGCTAAACAGGAAAGAAAGCATCCTGCTATTCTGGACGCAGAATTAGAAACATGCTTTGGGGGAATATGAGCTTAAATAAGCTGCTCCTAAGCAGATCAGAGGTTGATCTGTTCTAGGAGGTGATCTCTGCTCGGGGGCAAGTCCTGGGAGACAAAGAGGACTCTAAGGTTGGGAGGTTGGTCAATTGCAGATTTTGGTATGTTCTGAAATTTTTGTTATTCTATTTTCTGATGGTATGAATTGGCTACATATAGAAAAAATTAATTAATGGGTGTGATTGATGTTAGTCCTACATTTAACAGAATCCATCATAAGGTAATCACCTTCCAGATTCTGTTTAGTTGTAGACCAGAAAGTCCATAGAGTAGAAACTCCAGAATCTCTAAACCAAGGTTGGTTTAAATCTGAAGTTACTTAACCCCTATAGATGATAAATTATTGTTTTGTTCATGCTAGGCACAATTGTGATATTGGCAATAGCCGCCAGTCTGCTAGAGAAGCATGATGGCGATACTAGAGTTACGTGGTCCATCTGGCAGTGAAAGTAAATCTGATGAAATTTGACAATTGAACTTATGCGGGAAAATTGAATATTACCTTACCCCATATATGTGTACAATTGTGGTATGCTCTGCTATGTAAGTGGAAAACTATACTGGAGACGAAAGTTATGATATCATAGAAAGAAAATCAAAGATGTCGGATTAGGCATGTCGACATTTTCTAGCTTTAAAAGAAATTCTATCCTACAGAAGGAATATAGCATTCATAGCATTTATAGAGCATATATTGTTGTGAAATCCATCTCAAATTCTTGAACTAAGCATCATAGTCAAAGACTAAGTTACAATTAAGTTATACGACACAATGACTATTGAATACATATATATAAATACCCATATGTTAATATATGCTCATAGGTATGCTAGGAAAATAGGGCCATAGCACCGAAAATTACATGATAACCAAACTCAAAAGGGGAAATGAAATGACATTAGAGTATGGAATTCGAAATTGTGCTAACAAAGGAGTAACTCCACCTTATAGGAGTATTATAGCATGCATAGAAAGTTTATGATATATGTTGCCTTTTAAATTCATATGAAAAAAAAAAAACCTTGAAGTAAAGACTATGGTAATGAATTTAATCTATGCAAGTGTACATTATTACATGAACGATTTAATACTTGTACCTGCATTTAACCAAATATTCAGACCTTAACAAGTATTAAGTGCAAATACAAAGAGGTCCTTTTGATATCGAATTTCATTAGCTATACATGTTATGCCAAACATCTCGGTCCAAAACAAGATATAACTGTAAAGCATATATATATGAATTATACACGGCAAAAGAAATTATAAATGTGAAGGATATATCAATAAACCCTATATGCCAAAATAAGAAGTCGATACTAATCAAGTATGGTACGAGGAGTATATATATAAGATCCTCATCGCAAATCGAACTAACTTACAGTTACCTTTCAAAATATGCGTGGCATAAATTAAATCACCATGCCTTGGGCATAGGTCAAATCAATCTCTATGGCGGTACTGACTTCTATAAACACCAGCACAATAAAAAAAAAAAACAAGGGAATCCTGTTCACGGTTAAATGAAATAAAACCTCAGTACGACGCATGAAGAATATCGTGGCGGCAGTATAAACACCGAGAGATCTCACGTCTCTTTTTAATTGTGTTGGATACACATGGAAATAGTAGAAAAACAGAGAACTACGATAAGTACCGAGCACCATATTAAAAACTCATTCGACTAGTGATTGTAGATAGAGAGGGATTTACGGAAAGATTTGTAAACGAGACCTGTAGGGATATAGTTGGTTACCGTCGAACCATAGCGATTTTTGAACAATCTTACAGTGGATCAATCAAACATAAATCTCTGGCAACCAAGCATAAAGGAGGCCGAGACATCTCCGCACGATTTTGTACAGTAGTTTAAAAAAAAAAAAAAATATAGAAGTAATACGTCCAACGCAATGGGGGACGCCATAACTAATTGCTGGAGTGGAGCTGCATGCAATCTAGTTAAACGACTTTTATACGTATTAGGTACTGTGGTAAACCTACCAAGCCAGCGTGGCATGTTTCACGCTCGTAAGGTAAGCTATCACCAGTGCAACAATAGAATTACAGGCCTTGAGATGTCGTTCAGAGAGGTGGATCACCGATATAACATAGTCGGTATCCTTTCCTCGTATGAACCATTTATAATATCCTCAGTAAAACGAAAGAGAAACCGTTCAACAGAAATATAAAATCGTAAACCCAGAACGAGCTGGACATCGATCTGGTGAATCCCAATGATAACTTAATGACCCAGAACATTCACAGGTTAAACGATTAGGGTTTACCTCCGATTGGAGTTGCAGAACTGCGGCACGACGAAAACCGAGATTTATGAATACGCCACGAGGATAGGCTCGCTCTCTGTTTCCAGTAGATAGACGGAAACGACGAGCTCTTACCCTCTCGGTGCAAACCTACTTGCAACTCTTCAGCATCCCTGAATCTGAAACCCCCATGCATATGAATCATACTGAAACTTAGATAAGGGAGACGAATGGGGTTCAGCATACATGAGATAGGAGGGAACTGGTAAATGGATCGATAAAATAACCTCTGATTTAATAAACACCGGAAACCCTAATTCCTCTGCCCGAGAGCTAGCAAGAAATCCCAATGTCGATTGCGCGGACGCAACACGTAAACAGAAGGGTACCATGGACATCAATGGGCACAGGGAAGGTTGGACATCGTAGGTACCGAGCTATTGGGCTAACCCTAGACCAGAGTTGGAGCTCAGCGCTCTTAGTACTGGAAACCGCCAGAATGATCTGTTCGAAATCCACATGTCGTGTGCTGGTTGGACAGGGGGCAAGGTACGCCGCCACAGGCTGCATACACTCGCGGGAGAGATACTACTCCTGCACTAAAACACAAAGAAGCGTAGCAAACCGAGTTCACACGCCAACAACCGTCGAACAGAGTGTGGGCTAGGCGGCTCATAAGAACCATAACAGTATGAATATGGTGTACTTACACATAAAATCTCTACGCGTAAACGCTGGCTCCACACCCAAACGATTAATAGTAGACCATCACCAGTAATGATGAGTGGAGGGTATACGCCGAATGCATATAGCCTCAAGTAACACCTGTGTGATCTGCCAAGACACCGCGACAAGTCAGAGTAACCATGAAATGGGATTAATGAAAAACCGAATGAGTGTTAGTCACGATTGAACAGAAAAAATTCCATAATGCAAACCATAGGTATATAACTCGGTTTTTATTCACGGCATAAATGGACTATATGGTAGGCAGACTATGCTCCCGAAATTATTCGCTATAGTCTCCACTATATTTACGTATGTCAACTATTGAAGGAGGAAGCCATGCTTGATGAAATATAAATATATATTCAGGTAATGGTTGTGTAAGTACGCCTTTACAAAAGAGGTTTTAACAAAGCGTACATCAATAATTACACGCCTTATATATATGCGGTTTCAAGGTTAATATTATTATTAAAAGGGCGTGGTGTCAATGTTATTATTATTATTAACGGAGCGTGGTGCATATGTATATATACATTGGTCAAAGGACCATATTCGATATAGGTATTCTATATATAATCATAGTATTTAAAGGGGTGAAGCTATGTACGTGTTACACAAGATTTTCAATGTATGGGTTATACATATATATATATATATATATATATATATATATATATTAGATGTGGTATATAAATAGGGGTCACATATCCTAATAAGAGGTGTATTACACCTATATCCGGGGTGGATAAAGACTCAAAAAGATATGGGTGATAAATACATGTTAGACACATATGTTATATATATACATATATGTAATATATATATATATATCCTCGGATAATTGTGCGGAATACATGTGTGTTAGGTGATGAAAAGAAATACAAGGGGAATGATCAATATGTGTAATAGAAATGAGATACTAGAAGGTTAGAGGAACTGTAGCAAGAATGCACTCAGTATAAGAAAATAAAAATAAAAATAAAATTCCTAAACTGGAGGTGTTACAAATGGTATCGGAGCACCGGTTACAAAAATTGGGCTGTCAATTTTGTGCTCACTACTTATTACATATTTCGTTTTTTTTGAAGTTTTATGAACTTTTGCTAATCTGTGTTGTAAGTGTGTACAGTTGAAATGGCTGAAGGTGAAGGGATTTATGTGGATCTGCGAGATGAGTTTGCTACTCCAGATCCCAATGCCCCGGTAATGGCTATGTTGCACAGGCTGCAACGAGAATTGGCTGAACTGAGAAGCCAGAATGACATGTTGTCATCAGCCAGTAAGGAGCAGGAAAATCTCATCAGGGAACTAACTTCCCGGAACAGCCAGGAAGGCGAAGGTTCCGGAAAGAGAAAGATGGATGAGTCTGATGATGATGATGCTGCTAGACAGCAGCATAAACAGAAAAGAGAATTGCAAGGAGAATTTAGAAAGATCAAACCTCCTTCCTATGATGGGGAGAAGGAGGAGGATGCTGAAGCTTGGTTGCTGAACATGATCAAGTATTTTCAAGTATATGAATATGAGAGCAATCTGAAGGCCAGATTAGCTGTGTATCAGCTGCAAGGAAAAGCCACACTATGGTGGGAAGAGACAAAAATGGTGCATGCCATTGATGAAAAGACAGTTACTTGGGAAGATTTTCAGACTAAGTTCAAAAGTCGTTATTTGAATGAACGTTATTATGATGATAAAGAAAAAGAATTCCATGAACTTAGACTAGGACAGCTCACTATTGATGAGTTTGTCACTAAGTTTACTAATTTATTGAGGTATGTTCCTTACATTAGGGAGGAAAAGGCAAAAGTGCAAAGGTTTTTAAATTGTTTGCCTACTGTGTACAAGGAGAAAATTGAGTTTGACAACCCAAAAACAATGGATGAAGCTGTTAGAAAAGCAAGATTATGCTATCAGCAGTTTAAAGGTAAAGCTGAACAAGGGAAGAGCTGGTTGAACAAGGGTGAGTTCAAAGGTAAAAGACCAAAACCAGCATATCTAAGAAATTTTGGTAGAGATCATCAGCGGAAAAAATTCAATAAACCAAAAGAAATCCAAACTGCTCAGTCCCAAGTGGCTTCAAAACCAGTAGAAGGAAACAATAAAAAGGAAGGGACAGTCAGAATGAAGGAACCTTTGAAATGTTGGGGCTGTGGAGAACCCCATATGATGAGGGACTGCCCCCATCGAAATATTCATATGATCAGCAGAGAGCGAGAGGCAACAACAGTAAATGACATAGCCAGAAACATACCAACTATAAGTGCAGCCCTGGAAAATCGACAAGCAGAACATCAAGCAACCATGGTGGAAATGGAAGGTAAGATTTCTGACCTACCTGTTACTGTTTTGATTGATCCAGGGGCTTCCTTGAGTTATATTAGTCCTGGAATTGTAGAAAAATGTAAAATTAAACCTGAAAATTTTCAACAGTCATGGTTGGTACAGCTGGCTACTGGAACTAAGAGAAAAGTCACACATAAATTGCCCAAAACAGCAATTCAATTGAATGGCTTTACAACAGAAGTAAATTTGAACATATTGCCATTAGGATCATATGATTTACTGATAGGAATGGATTGACTGGAAAAGAAGAAAGCCTTGATGAACTGCTGGGATAAAACCCTACATTGTGTGGATGAGGAAGGGAAACCTTTTACACTAAAAGGGAAACCAAAATCCATTTCAATAAGACAAATATCAGCATTACAATTAAAAAGAACAGCTAGAAAAGGTTACCAAGTCTATGCAGTGCATATAGAAGAAATAGAACAGCAAACTGAGGAAGAGTTACTCGATGCTATACCAGTCATCAGAGAATTTAAGGAAGTCTTTCCCAAAGAAATCCCTCATCTTCCCCCCAAAAGAGAGATTGATTTTTCTATAGATCTGGTGCCGGGAGCCACACCTGTTTCCCGAGCCCCCTATCGGATGAGCCCGCCAGAACTGATGGAGCTGAAGATGCAGTTGCAAGAATTATTGGATAAAGGTTACATCAGACCAAGTGTGTCTCCATGGGGAGCACCTGTTTTATTTGTTAAAAAGAAGGATGGAACCTTTAGGATGTGCATTGATTATCGTCAACTGAACAAGTTGACCATTAAGAATAGATATCCACTTCCTAGAATTGATGATCTGTTTGATCAAGTGAGAGGGGCCTCAGTCTTTTCCAAGATAGACCTAAGAACTGGTTATCACCAGCTTAGAATTAAAGAAGAAGACATCAGTAAAACAACATTTCGAACCAGGTATGGGCATTACGAATTTGTAGTTCTACCTTTTGGTTTGACGAATGCCCCTGCCACATTTATGTGCTTGATGAACAGTGTGTTAAACAAGTTTTTGGACAAATTTGTTCTTGTGTTCATAGATGATATCTTAGTCTATTCTAAAAATGAAGATGAACATAAGGAACATCTGAGAATAGTGTTGCAGACTTTAAAAGAAAACCAGCTATATGCCAAGTTCAGCAAATGTGAATTTTATAGAGATAAAATTCAATATCTGGGTCATATAATTTCTGTAAAAGGGTTGGCAGTTGACCCTGAAAAGATAAAAGCCATTAAAGAATGGCCAGTTCCCACTGATGTCTCAGCAGTAAGATCATTTATGGGAATTGCAGGCTATTATCGCAGATTTGTGGAGAGATTTTCTGCTATAGCAAATCCCATAACCTCATTGCAAAGAAAGGGGGTCAAGTTTGTGTGGACTGAAAAATGTCAAAACAGTTTCGAGCAGTTAAAAAAAAAACTTATTTCAGCCCCAATATTACAAATTGCTGATCCTGATAAAGAGTTTGTCGTATGTACAGACGCTTGCAGAGAAGGGCTAGGAGGAGTCCTGTTGCAGGAAAATTCACTCATTGCCTATGAATCTAGAAAACTGAAGACTCATGAACAGAACTACAGTGCATATGATTTAGAATTTGCAGTTGTTATCCATGCTTTAAAAATGTGGAGGCATTATCTCTTGGGGAAGAAGTTCACATTGATGACTGATCATATCAGCCTCAAATATTTTTTCTCCCAAACTGACCTGAATGCAAGACAAGCCAGATGGTTGTCTTTTCTAAGTGAATTTGATATGGACATAAAACATATCAAGGGGAAGGAGAATAAAGTTGCTGATGCATTAAGTAGAAATGCTTGTCAAAATCTAAACAGCATGGGGAGTAGTGCCCATATGGATGTAGAGGAATTGGTGGGAAAAGCAGCAACTCAAGATCCCAACTATGAAGCACTCTTGGTGAAATTACAGACAAGGGATAAAACAGATTACACTAAAAACCAACAAGGGTTGCTCTATTACAAAAACAGGTTGTATATTCCAAATATAGAGTCATTGAAAAGAGAAATTCTAGATGAATATCACAAACAGCCCTATGCAGGACATCCAGGATATCAAAAGATGTTAACAGCCTTGAAGAAGAAGTTGTTCTGGCGAGGAATGAAGAGAGATGTGGCAGAGTATCTAAGTAAGTGTATGGAATGTCAACTGGTCAAGGTTGAGCATCAACACCCAGCAGGTCTTTTAAATCCCCTGCCAATTGCAGAATGGAAATGGGACACAGTTTCCATGGATTTTATAACAAGACTACCTAAAACCAAATATCAACATGATTCTGTAATGGTAGTGGTAGACACTTTAACCAAAGCTGCCCACTTTATACCAGTGAAATCTACCTTCGGAACAGCTCAAGTAGCAAATGTTTTCCTAAAGGAGATAGTAAGGCTTCATGGAGTTCCTAAAGTAATTGTTTCAGATCGAGATGCTAAGTTTACAGCAGCATTTTGGAAAGGATTGTTTGGAGGGATGGGTACTAAGCTGAATTTTAGTACTGCCTATCACCCTCAAACAGATGGACAGACAGAAAGGACGAATCAAATTTTGGAGGATATGTTGCGAATGTATGTGATGGATAGACCATCATAGTGGGAAGAGTATCTGCATCTAGCTGAGTTTGCCTATAATAATAGCTACCAATCCTCTATTAAGATGAGTCCGTTTGAGGCACTCTATGGGAGAAAGTGCCGTACTCCCTTGAGCTGGAGTCAACCAGAGGATAAACTGGTGTTGGGACCAGATGCACTACAAGAGATGGAAAGAATTTTTAAACAAATACAGAGAAATATAAAGACAACACAAGATCGACAGAAGAGATATGCTGATAAGAAAAGAGTGCACCGAGAATTCAAAGTAGGGGATCATGTGTATTTGCGCATCAAACCCAAAAAGAGCACACTTTATGCAGGAAGTTGTGCAAAACTGGCTCCTAGATATTGTGGGCCTTTTGAAGTTTTAGAAAGGGTGGGACCAGTGGCTTACAAGCTAGCCTTACCACCCCATGTTAGAGTGCATAATGTGTTTCATGTTTCATTATTAAAAAGGTATGTGCATGATGCTTCTCACATAGTTGATTGGAATGTTGTACAGGTGGAACCAGAAGGGGAGTTTCTGCCAGAACCGCTTCAAATATTGGAGCGGGAAGAAATTGAATTGAGAAACAGAACAGTGGCGAGAGTAAAAGTGCAGTGGAAGCACTTTAATGCTGAAGAAGCCACCTGGGAAAGGGAAGCTGAAATGATGGAGAAATATCCATTTTTGTTTAAATGAATTCTAGTAGTTGAATAATAACACCGAGGATGGTGTTTATTTTCAGAGGGGGAATATGTAACACCCCAATTTGTGTGTTGAATTTTTAAAAGTTAGACATTTGAACTTAAATCCTAAGGGGGTGGACCCCAAGGGATAAGTGTGGTGTGAATGTAATTGCATATTTTATTTGAGGAAATAAATAAAATGATTGTGCATTTTGACCAAGATGAGAATTAGAGATCACTTGCCAAATCCATGAGGATGGATAAGGCAACAAATCCCCAAAAAAATCTTTCAAAAATCCTTGAAAGAAATTTATTTAGATTTGAGGAGGAATCTAAATTTCCACAATGAAGAGGAGTAGTTGGGAAGAGGTGAGAAAAAGCTGGAAAAGCTGAGGAAAAGCTTAAAGCAGCTTTAAAGAATCCCAAAATGGGAAGCCTAGGCTAAACAGGAAAGAAAGCATCCTGCTATTCTGGACGCAGAATTAGAAACATGCTTTGGGGGAATATGAGCTTAAATAAGCTGCTCCTAAGCAGATCAGAGGTTGATCTGTTCTAGGAGGTGATCTCTGCTCGGGGGCAAGTCCTGGGAGACAAAGAGGACTCTAAGGTTGGGAGGTTGGTCAATTGCAGATTTTGGTATGTTCTGAAATTTTTGTTATTCTATTTTCTGATGGTATGAATTGGCTACATATAGAAAAAATTAATTAATGGGTGTGATTGATGTTAGTCCTACATTTAACAGAATCCATCATAAGGTAATCACCTTCCAGATTCTGTTTAGTTGTAGACCAGAAAGTCCATAGAGTAGAAACTCCAGAATCTCTAAACCAAGGTCGGTTTAAATCTAAAGTTACTTAACCTCTACAGATCATTAATTATTGTTTTGTTCATCGTAGGCACAAATGTGATATTGTATGCTTATGAGTCTGCTAGAGAAACATTATGGCAGTACTAGAGTTACATGGTCTAAATACAAGCAGCTGAAAGTAAATACAATGAAATTTGACAATTGAACTTATGCCAGAAAATTGAATATTACCTTACACTATATATGTGTACAATTGTGAAATTTTATGCTCATATGTAAGTGGAAAACTATACTAGCAGACCTAGAGTTATATGATATCATAGAATAAAATCAAAAGATGTCGGATTAGGCATGTCGACATTTTCTAGCTTTAAAAGAAATTCTATCCTACAGAAGGAATATAGCATTCATAGCATTTATAGAGCATATATTGTTGTGAAATCCATCTCAAATTCTTGAACTAAGCATCATAGTCAAAGACTAAGTTACAATTAAGTTATACGACACAATGACTATTGAATACATATATATAAATACCCATATGTTAATATATGCTCATAGGTATGCTAGGAAAATAGGGCCATAGCACCGAAAATTACATGATAACCAAACTCAAAAGGGGAAATGAAATGACATTAGAGTACGGAATTCGAAATTGTGCTAACAAAGGAGTAACTCCACCTTATAGGAGTATTATAGCATGCATAGAAAGTTTATGATATATGTTGCCTTTTAAATTCATATGAAAAAAAAAAAACCTTGAAGTAAAGACTATGGTAATGAATTTAATCTATGCAAGTGTACATTATTACATGAACCATTTAATACTTGTACCTGCATTTAACCAAATATTCAGACCTCAACAAGTATTAAGTGCAAATACAAAGAGGTCCTTTTGATATTGAATTTCATTAGCTATACATGTTATGCCAAACATCTCGGTCCAAAACAAGATATAACTGTAAAGCATATATATATGAATTATACATGGCAAAAGAAATTATAAATGTGAAGGATATATCAATAAACCCTATATGCCAAAATAAGAAGTCGATACTAATCAAGTATGGTACGAGGAGTATATATATAAGATTCTCATCGCAAATCGAACTAACTTACAGTTACCTTTCAAAATATGCGTGGCGTAAATTAAATCACCATGCCTTGGGCATAGGTCAAATCAATCTCTATGGCGGTACTGACTTCTATAAATACCAGCACAATAAAAAAAAAAAAAAGGGAATCCTGTTCACGGTTAAATGAAATAAAACCTCAGTATGACGCAAAAAGAATATCGTGGCGGCAGTATAAACACCGAGAGATCTCACGTCTCTTTTTAATTGTGTTGGCTACACATGGAAATAGTAGAAAAACAGAGAACTACAATAAGTACCGAGCACCATATTAAAAACTCATTCGACTAGTGATTGTAGATAGAGAGGGATTTACGGAAAGATTTGTAAACGAGACCTGTAGGGATACAGTTGGTTACCGTCGAACCATAGCGATTTTGAAAAATCTTACAGTGGATCAATCAAACATAAATCTCTGGCAACCAAGCATAAAGGAGGCCGAGACATCTCCGCACGATTTTGTACAGTAGTTGAAACAAAAACAAAATATAGAAGTAATATGTCCAACGCAATGGGGGATGCCATAACTATTTGCTGGAGTGGAGCTGCATGCAATCTAGTTAAACGACTTTTATACGTATGAGGTACTGTGGTAAACCTACCAAGCCAACGTGCCATGTTTCACGCTCGTAAGGTAAGCTATCACCAATGCAACAATAGAATTACAGGCCTTGAGATGTCGTTCAGAGAGGTGGATCACCGATATAACATAGTCGGTATCCTTTCCTTGTATGAACCGTTTATAATATCGTCAGTAAAACGAAACGAAAACCGTTCAAAAGAAATATAAAATCGTAAACCCAGAACGAGCTGGACAGCGATCTGGTGAATCCCAATGATAACTTATTGACCCAGAACATTCACAGGTTAAAACGATTAGTGTTTACCTCCGATTGGAGTTGCAGAACTGCGGCACGACGAAAACCAAGATTTATGAATATGCCCACGAGGATAGGCTCGCTCTCTGTTTCCAGTAGATAGACGGAAACGACGAGCTCTTACCCTCTCGGTGCAAACCTACTTGCAACTCTTCAGCATCACCGAATCTGAAACCCCCATGCATATGAATCATACTGAAACTTAGATAAGGGAGACGAATGGGGTTCAGCATACATGAGATAGGAGGGAACTGGTAAATAGATCGATAAAATAACCTCTGATTTAATGAACATCGGAAACCCTAATTCCTCTGCCCGAGAGTTAGCAAGAAATCCCAATGTCGATTGCGCGGACGCAACACGTAAACAGAAGGGTACCATGGACATCAATGGGCACAGGGAAGGTTGGACGTCGTAGGTATCGAGCTATTGGGTTAACCCTAGACCAGAGTTGGAGCTCAGCGCTCTTAGTACTAAAAACCGCCAGAATGGTCTGTTCGAAATCCACATGTGGAGTGCTGGTTGGACAGGGGGCAAGGTATGCCGCCACAGGCTGCATACACTCGCGGGAGAGATACTACTCCTGCAACAAAACTCAAGGAAGCGTAGCAAACCGAGTTCACACGCCAATAACCGTCGAACAGAGTGTGGGCTAGGCGGCTCATAAGGACCATAACAGTACGAATATGGTGAACTTACGCATAAAATCTCGACGCGTAAACGCTGGTTCCACACCCAAACGATTAATAGTAGACCATCGCCAGTAATGATGAGTGGAGGGTATACGCCGAATGCATATAGCCTCAAGTAACACCTGTGCGATCTGCCAAGACACCGAGACAAGTCAGAGTAACCATGAAATGGGATTAATGAAAAACCGAATCAGTGTTAGTCACGATTAAACAGAAAGAATTCCATAATGCAAACCATAGGTATATAACTCGGTTTTATTCACGGCGCAAATGGACTATATGGTAGGCAGACGATGCTCCCGAAATTATTCGCTATAGTCTCCACTATATTTACGTATGTCAACTCTTGAAGGAGGAAGCCGCGCTTGATGAAATATAAATATATATTCATGTAACAGTTGTATAAGTACACCTTTACAAAAGAGGTTTTAACAAAGCATACATCAATAATTACACGCCTTATATATATGCGGTTTCAACGTTAATATTATTATTAAAAGGGTGTGGTGTCAAGGTTATTATTATTATTAACGGAGCGTGGTGCATATGTATATATATACATTGGTCAAAGGACCATATTCGATATAGGTATTCTATATATAATCATAGTATTTAAAGGGGTGAAGCTATGTACGTGTAATACAAGATTTTCAATGTATGGGTTATACATATATAGATATATATATATATATATATATATATATATATATATATATATATATATATATATATATATATATATATATTAGATGTGGTATATAAATAGGGGTCACATATCCTAATAAGAGGTGTATTACACCTATATCCGCGGTGTATAAAGACTCAAAAAGATATGTGTGATAACTACATGTTAGACACATATGTTATATATATACATATATAGATAAGGATCTAGTTGATAAATGCAGGTTAGACACATATGCTAATTATATATATATATATGTAATATATATATATATATATCCTCGGATAATTTTGCGGAATATATGTGTGTTAGGTGATGAAAATAAATACAAGGGGAATGATCAATATGTGTAATAGAAATGAGATACTAGAGGGTTAGATGAACTGTAGCAAGAGTGCACTCATTATAAGAAAAAAAAAAAAAAAAAATTCCCTAAACTGGAGGTGTTACATTTAATATGACACATGCCTTTACCTTCTATTAAATATTGAACAATAGATTTATATTTTGTAGAAAATAAATTGAAAGAAAAGAACCCATGTTGGGTGTAGCCTTCCTATTTTTTTTAAAGATAAATTGTTGGTCAATTACATATAATGAATACAAGTATATATGAAAAATATAATAAGAATAACATTGAAAAATATATAAAACAGTGGTAGAGCATAATTACATACTAGCCATAGCCATAGAAAGATAACAATAAACTATGCATTTACTATTCACACATTACATAGGAAAACAAGTATACAATTAGGTTCTTAGAAAATAAAAATGTGGAAATGGTATATCAACCCAACAATTAAAAGAAACATATATACAATCACAAGGTCTATAAGGACTTGAAAAATTATAAGATCTCGACCATATATACCTAATACATAGGTTAACCAACGTATTGCCTAAAATCGTTTGAAGGAAGAATAATATTTTGTTCAAAATAAGATGACCCATAATATAAAGGCATTTTTCCTTTCCCGGGAAATAATAGACCAATACGTCTCAAACATATAGATGAAAAGTACTTAATTAAGCATATAAGAATGAACTGTAAGGAAGAGAAAGGAACTAACTTAGTCTTGATTGTTGAAAAGAGTCACGAGATAGCAAAAGTATAGTACAAATGCACTCGATTGAATCGATACCTATATGAGAGTAAAAAACACAGAATTTAAACAAGTGTAAAAGAACGTGATTGTATTTATCTGAACAAATGATGATTTACTTTAATAGAGAATGAACCCAAAGTATATATTCTCAAGATTGAATGTGGTGCATCCATTTCTATCACCTTGTAAAGTTCAACAACAAATAAATGTTAGCATAATATCTTAAAGAAAGAGAGTAAGTGAAGAAAGAGGGTAATTATTTTTCAGGAGTGAAGAACTCTATATCAAATTAATGAATGGTGCAACAAAATTATAAGTAATAATACTTTAAATAACCATTTTAAAAGAGAGAATAAAAATAATGAAAGAATTAGGGTTTAATAATTAAAAACCATGAAGAGAGAATAACTATTTTCTGCCAAGAATATAAGAATTAGGTGATCTACATTGATAATTAAGAAAATATTTCAAGCCTCAAAAGGCATGGTCATTACTAGAATAAAAAAAAAAATCAATAAATAACATTTAGGGTTTCAAGGATAAAAACCCTAGGTAGAAATGCTAAATCAACCTTGTAGTGACAATTGGTTGAATGCAAAGTTAAAGCCAAAATAGAAATTACCAAGGATACCATGGAGGAGTAAACAAGCAACTAGTAAGTCAAAGTGAGGTTGAATTCATAGAGAATTAAGGGAAACAAGTACTGATAGAGGAAATTCACCTTGAATCGCTGTATAAGAAGAAAATAATTCGGTAGTGGATCACATTAAAGAATACTTGAGATTGCTCTAATTAAAAACTCCTTCATTTCTACATTTTCTAATGGATAAAAATACACAAGTCAGAAAACCAAATATGAGAATGAGGTGAGTTGAAGTAACAAGAACAAGAACAATGGAATTCAAGTGAAGAATGTGAGCTCTATGAAAAATAGATCCACAAGCATTCCCTTCTCATGTAAATATGTCAAATAATGGAGAAAGTGAGAATAATAGCTCTGGAATAGGTATAAAATAATAAATATAATATTCAAAATATTTATCAAATAATAGAATAATAAGCATTGTACTCAAAATTTTACAAATGACCCTATGAAATAATTAGGTATCTTCGTCTTTAAAACAAATTGAAGGGTTGCAAAATACTTAATTCAATTCTATTTTAGGTATCTTAGTCTTTGAAATTGGGTCAAATGGGAGAAGAAAATACCTAGAATTCCATTAGTACGTCCAAATAATTCCATTTTATTTATAAATTATTTTTTAGGAGTCTCTTAATAACCATAACATCAAAGCATAAGTATTGGTATTGGATGATTAAATTTATAGTTTTTTTTTATGTTTTTTCAATTATGGTTTGAGGATTTTGATTTTATAAATTATATAATATTTATTTCTTTCCAAATAAAAATATTTAGAGTATTTATAGATTAATAAAATAATATTTAGAATATTTATAGATTAATAAAATAATAAACATTATGGTGGAAATTTTACAAAGGAATCTATGAAATAATTAGGTAATTTCTTCTGTCAAATAAATTGCGCACCTAATTGTATTGGAAATTGGGTCAAATATGAAATAATTATGTATCTTTTCTATAAAACAAATTGAATTGGAAATTGGATTTAATTAGAAAAAGAAAATACTGAAATTGAAAAATTCCACTAGGATGTCCAAATAATTCCATTTTATTGATAAATTATTCTATTCTTAAGTAGAAATAATTCTTTTTTTTTTAAATAATTTTTTTAGGAGCCTTCTAATAACCATAAAGTCAAATCACAAGTATTGGTTGATTAGCTTTATAATTTTGTGAATTTTTTTTTTTGAATTAAAAATATTAGTTGACTTAACATGTGGTCCTCAAAATCAGTTCTGGATGACCTTTCTAGTAAAAAAATATATATTTTCTAATGATTTAGATGAGATTATTTGATTTCTTAAAATAATTTTCAATTATGTTTTTATGATTTACAATTATGTTTTTCATTTAAAAATAATTTTTCATTTATATCTTATAACTTGTGTTAGATTTTGTTTTTACATTGTTATTTTCTTTAAATTCAATGTATTTTAAATTGTATTTTCATACATTCAAATTATTTTAGATAATTTTTGTTATATTTACAATTTTATTAATAGCTTTTAATTTATTTTGTTATATCAAAAAATTAGATAATTAAATGAAATAATTTTTAGGAAAATAAAATTATAGAAATTTGAGTACTAGAATAAGTTAACTACTATATTCAAAGAACACCCATAAACATAACCTCTCTAGAAATACTTTGTTAGTAAATTGATATTGATATCTTAACAAATTGACTAGTGAACCTAGTTTCAACCATCGGTATTAGTATGAGCTAAGTTAATTCACTATGAGTTAATCAACTGAATTTATCATGGACTTGTAATATAAATACCATACACATATATACTATAAAAATCCATATAACTATCACAATATGCATCCATATACAAATAAATTGTCCTTCTAGTAAGCAAGAACACACAGTTATAGGATCTCTTATGAACCCATGAAAACACGATAGCTCATAAAGAATATCAAAAAAAGTCCATAGTGAAAAATTTAAATAGAAGGAAGAAAAAATATCAAAAGAAAGGGAATAAACTACCCAATGAATAAAAATAAGCCATAATTACACAACCATTAAACAAAAAATAAAAGAAAAAAACACAATTGGGTTATTCATATTTTCCACCACATCGGAAACTTGAAAAAATCAAGTGTTGGAAGGTGAAACTTGAGGAGAAGTACTAAAATAATCGACTTGAAAAACTCTATGTCAAGTCAGTTGAAGATGGATCCAAAACCTCCATAGTCTAAGACAGGGTTTGAGGGTAGCGTGTGTACCTGCAAAGTAGATCTCACAATCAACCAACGAGAATGATGTTGGAGAAAAAAAAATAATATGCATTAGCAAATAATTAGCCAGGGAATTCCCATTTATATTACCCAAGTATATGTCAATGGAGCTTGCGTTCTTCACCATGTTGCTGAAAATGGAATATAAGTTAGCTCTGAGGTAGGAAAACCATATCCAAAAGAATATGTAATGAAAAACAACCATATATGCATACATGCAGTAGGAAGAGCCATTAAATTACCTAAGAAAGTAAATTAAAACAAAGGATTGATGCCTTTGTGCGGTGATTGGGTCTTATGGCTATAGAGACACCCTGCAAGGCCGAGTAAAATTGTTATCAGGAAAGAATTGAACTTTGCGGAATTTTCCTTTGGCATATATAAAACCCTGGTGCTTGTAAGAGTAAATATTGTTCTAATGGAAATTTAAAGCAGAATAGGCATAAAAATTCAATTAGTAACTCACTAGTAGATACGAAGAGGGAAGAAGTGAATTCGTCACCTTATGTAGCCATGGTTCTTGGAGATGAACGAATGAACCCAAAAAGACACATCGACCTGCTAACCCATACATTAGAAACTGAGTGTTGATGACAATAATTTCACATCTTTAGGAGGATATGGAAAACCAAGGAACCGAATTTCAAAGTGATAATAACCACTCTTAGAAAATTTAAATTTACAAAACGACCAAGTGTAGAACCCTTACTGTGGAAAATGAAAAAAACATGAAATAGTCTATTGAACCATAATACCTGGGCTCCATAAATAGTGCACTATTGTTGGGTTGTAAAAATAGCGTTGGTAGATTTGTGGCTATTACTAGTTTCCAATCACAGGAGAGAAAAAATAGAGTGATGACAACGATACGAACACTAGGAGAAAATGTCAATTAGTTCACATGAAATGTCTATACAAGCTTAAGGTTTGGGTGGAAAGATAAGAACCATTACGTGGGGACAAGGAATATACACCCTTCACGTAGTCATACCATACCTTGTGCTCATCATGTGTTATCATTCGCTCATTAGATGGGACAGCGTTGGCCGCATGGACGCATTAGGGGTAATGTACTTGTCATGTGGCGAGTTACCATACATAATTTGTGTGATATGACCTAATGGTATAGGAATTAATAAATGACCATATTACTTGGGGAAATAAATAAGAAATGGGGGTTGGATAGTTAGGTTTAAATGTTATAAGATTCATCTAGGGAGATGATTATTCCATATAGTAATTCTGAAAATGATCCAATTATAATCATAGGGGAAATTAAACATGCATGAAACATTAGGTAATAAGTGCATAGATATAATTCGGATGCGGATGATGGCTCGGAGTGATGGGACTTTTGCCCCTTGGTGGATCCCGAGGGAGTTCGCTTGCGGTGGCCATATGCCCCCCTACAGTTCCATTACTCACACATTAACTTCGCCAACCTATTCTGCTTTGACACCGTTCACTGCGCCTATCATTTACCTAGCCTTGCTGGTTCATTTGGCTCTGGATTTCATTCTGGATAATTCGTCTGCTCATTGTGTTTTTTGTAGTCATCCTTCTCCCGTCTGTGGTAGTTGCTCCCCTGCTTGTAATGTTCCAAGTGAACGCACCCAAACAGGTCGACGTTGCTCCATCCTAGCATGCTTGGAAACTCTTCCAGGTTTCCACTTCACCCAGACCAGCTACTGTCATCTCAATTTCTCTTTGCCTTCTCACGCAGCTGATTTTTGGAGATCTTCGTTGCATCCCGACTGCTCCTTCTACCCCAAGCACTCCTGGCTTCATGTCGCTTCGATGCCTCGGCTCAGGCAGAGAATGCGTTGCAGGCACAGAACGAGCATAGGGCGCTCTTCCCGCCCTCGCCCTTCCATTAGCTCCCTCTCGACATCTTCTGAGGAGGATGTAGATTGGAGTTTGCATTTGGATTTTGGGCATCGGAGAGGCATCTCCTACCCTCCTGGAAGCACTCACTTTGTTCCACCTTCACAGCCTCCTCCACTTGTCTCTCAGCCTGCCTTCCCTGCTTCTAATTTTCCCACCAACCCAGCCCTCTGCCAGTCTTCACAAAGGGTGGAATTTCGCTTCAATTGCTCCTCAAACATGCATGTTCTCACAACTTTCATCACTGTTACTGTTTGCGAAGAATCCCCTATCCCAGCTCCAGCTTCAATGCCCCGCCCTGCCCCTATTCCGCCTAACCCTTAGCCCTCACATGCAAATATTGACATTCCAGCCCCTGTTGAGCCAGTCAGCATTGGTCATTCCATTCTTGGAATGGAAAATTTGCAGGTGGACTTCTTCAGCAAGAGTGGCGCACCAGAGAAGGACAACGATGATGGAGAAGATGAGTTTGGTTCCAGGATCGTGGAAGAACTGGAGTCCCCTACTCCTGAACGGTGACTTTGATCCCCCTCAGCGTGCTTTGGTATAAATTTTCGACCTCATGGAAGAATTTTTTGGTTTTTTGAGTTTATATTCAGCTGTAAAAGATATAGGCTATTCCAGTTTACTGTCTCTTGTTGTATCACAGTACTTTTACTATTTTACCGGTTTCCCTTCTAAGGGCGGTGGAATTTATTTTAAAGGAATTGGTTTCCCACTCTGGGAAGTTCAGTTGCTAAGGTTAAGCTTGGACATCAAGCCCAGTTCTCAGGCTCACACAACCGAAACTAGCACAGTTTTGTACTATTATGTTTTATAAATAGATTTAGTTTTACCGAGAAAAAAAAAAAAAGTGCATAGATACAATTCATCAAGATCAACTATTTACCAAATACAATAAGAAAATATAGGAATTATATGCCATGCAATAACATATACAAATGATTAGTAAGGAAGTTAAGAAAACAAAATAATGTGTGATATATGAAGAGCAGATGTGACATTTTAATTTATAGCGTAAAATCGATGTTAATTTATAACTACTATCTATATGTTATATATTTTAATGGGATACGATTTTATTTTATCTAAAAGAAATGTTAGTAATTTTATTAATTAGAAACAAAATTACAATAAAAAAAACTGAAATTAAAAAATATTTACATCTAGCTTCTAGCATGTAAGATGCAATGTCTACACATCTACTCAATATTGGGTTGTAGAGGGCCTCTCTGTGTAATGATTATAAAAGCTATGATTAAATATAGTTTTCATTTTCAACTTTAATTATTTAATGGATGATTACTAGTATCCATGTCTATGTCTGAAAAACTCTAATATTTTTAAATTGATTCTCCTAATCTTATTATTGGGCTTATATAAGTCAAATTTTGATAAATATTTAGTAGGTGTTTAACTAATGTGTAGGAATTGACCACTACAACTTTATGTTCCACTCTTTCACATCATAAAGTTCATATGAACCTTGTATATCCCATTTTTTTTATATAAAAATGCATTATTCTCACACACTATATATTCTTTCAGTCAAACATAAGCTTAAACACACACAAAGGTCTTCCATAATAGTTTGACCACAATCTAGTTCTTTGTTTCACTTTAAATTCCATAGTATCCACATAAAAAATATATTCATTGTTATTCATGACTGATTTTGATTTCTTTTATTATGTTTACAAGCTTGTTATGTTCTTGCATAAAACTAAACTCGCTCATGGATAGCAAGTAGTTGTCAACTAAGTCACCTAATTCATGTTAGTATTCAAGTTTGAGAATATATGTGTGTGTGTGTGTGTGTGATAAAATTATGTATTCTCCCTAAACATATGATAAAAATATCACTTGTAATATAGATCATCTATTTTTAATAATAATTTGGTAGGATTTTAAAAACTTCAAAACATAATAAAAATAATAAGTTATTATAAAATTATGATTTTTTTAAATATTATTCTTATTTATAAAAAAAATAAAAAATTATTATTTAAATATTTTAATAATAATAAAAGAATTAATTATTTTGATTTATATAATGTAAACCATACTTAATTTAGACTAAAAATATTTAAAAATTAATATTTATGTTTATACAAAAATTAATTCATATTGAAATTATTAAATTAAATTGTATCTATACGTTGTACCGATTTTAGTGTTATGGAACCAATCAAGGACTCATGGTGATGTCACTAAAATAACATTGTCAAGGTCATTACAATGAGTGAGTATGGAGTTGTTCAAAAGCTAACAAAGAGGTCTCAAATATCACTAAGCTTCACCCTCTTTTTAATAAAGAAAAAAAAAAAATTGTGTGTCAAATTTTGTTGAACTTCAACCGCTCTTCATAGTTTTTCTAGCATTCATATATGGATTTCATTATAGATTGACGTTTATGGAAAATTAAATTAAATATATTTGAATTCATATTAGGTTCACAATTTTGGAATTTGGAGGATAATATTAGCTAAACCTGGTGACTTTTGATGTCAAGGCCACCTAGTATTTATGGAGGTCTATGTAAAACGGCTTCACTTCTATTATAACTTTTTTAACTTAAAAAAAATCATATAATAGAGATTATCTTATATTTGGAATAACATTATGTCCACTTTTAATCCATTGGTCACTAACATGTCTATTTCCACTTTTGTGCTGCATATGTTAGGTGTTTTTATTTGGGTAGTACCTTTTAAGCTAGTGGCAGATCCCAATTAAGAGAGTGGAGGTTCAAAATTTGTACACCCATTTTGGGCAATCAAATAAAAATTCCTTAAAAATTCACAATATTATCATACAATGTTGTGACACAATTTTTCATATAGTAAGCTTTATAAAACCATTCCTAACACAATTGGAAGTACTTTGTTTTAGTAATAAGATAGTTATAACAAATACATATCATACATAATCCTTAATATCTATGGTCCATAATCTATTAAACTTAGGTCTTATTATTTTAATTTTCTTTTCTATCCATAATCAATATAACCTTAGACTTAATATTTTAATCCACTTTGTATTAAATTTAATGACCATATTAGTTTGTTTTTATAATATTTAAACTAAAAAGTTCATATATTATTTAAAACAAATATATTTTAATTAGAATTAAATGATAAAATCATAATATTATTAAATCTATTATACTTAAGTACAATGTAATGCTATTTTACATTTCAATAACTTTATTCTTGTGTCCATATCAACATATGCAACAACTCTTACCATTATCTTTTAATTGAAATATTATAATTTTAATATAAATATTATAATTTTTTAATAATTCTTTTATATTCTAAAAATAGCCCTAAGCAAGCTCACATTATTGAGATGGAAAATTTTATGGTTTGTTCTGTGACTTCATAATAACTATGTGCCGTATCCCATCACCATAATGGATGTTGATGACCATGTAAGTGGATAGAATGTAGTTATGAAAACAATATTAGAAAGTGGATTGTTATATTCCTTTTAACAATGAACAAAAAATCCAAACAGGTAGAAATGATGTGCTGCTATCCCTTCAAACGGCTAGAATTCAAATGGCTAGGGAGGACGTGGCACAGCCACTCACAAATTAGCCATTAATTAAAAAAGCTGCGAGGCAGAGTTATATAATGAGGATTTTGATTATGATGTTCACAAGTTAAATTACTTTTGATTCTCCTCTTCAAAGCTGGACAAAGAAATAACGTTTTTTTTTAAACGACTTGGTGAAGGAGACCGTGCGAATGCATCCTCCCCTACTTGGTGAAGGAGAGCCTGCAAATGTTTCGTGTCACACTGTGACTACATCCCCGCGAAGACCAACGTGGAGTTCTACAGTGTGGGGATGGGGAGTTTGGACCCCAGTGCTTCCTGGACTAATGAGAAGGACGTTGACATTACGAGAGTGAATAGAATTAAGATGATGCCCTTCGGTGCTGGGAGGAGGATCTGGCCATTGGCACTCACCACATCAATCTAATCATCTTATGGATGCATGCAATATGGAGTAGTATGCTTTGACTGTTGTCACAAATAATCCACTAGAAGTCCCCATGTTCCATTACTCCCGTGGAATGCAGTGCGGGGATTTGCGGAGGCAAAGTATCGATTGTATATACCTTTCCTAAGTGAGGCCGACATCGAGCTGCTTCCACTGGTGTAAATCTATTTATGAGGTTCTCTCTGGCTCTTTGATTCGATTCGTTTTCTAGTAGGTGCCATTTTTGGATTTCTAGGAGGTGTGAAATATTCATTTATATTGCATATTTTTATGATCAATTTCTAAGAAATATGGTAGCACACAAACATGATCTCTATTCTTGTTTCCATTAATGTATAGTTTTATGAGATTAATTTTCGAATTAATCATATTATTAAAAGATTTGATTGATAGGGTTTGCACCTGCTTTTAATTGCTTTCTTTTAAGCTGATGTCTGTCCAATTCAATATGCAGGGTCTTCCACGACAAGATAAGATTACAACAAATTGGATCATTGGATGTAAATAAGGCCCTAAAGAAACCTAGTTCCTGCTAGACAAGAAAGGTAAGTTTCTGCCTCTTCATTTTGTATTTCTTGAAGTAAACCTTTTTCAATGAATTATATGTAGTCTTTTCTTCATTTTCAAGTGGTTTTATAATTTTTGGATTAATACGGTGTTAGTAATAGCACCTATTTTTTTTTTATTACAACTCTATTTTCGGTGTCTAAACCCAATCTATTCATCTCAGTTTTATTAGTAAAACCCAGTTTATTCATCTCAGTTCTATTATTCCATTTTCTTTATGGTTTCCTAGGCTCGCCATAGTTTCTTTTTAATTCATTTCAGCCAGTTGTAATCTCTTTGTCTCAAATTTCTTGGTTATAATTTAGATATTTCTTTGTTAGATCTATCAAATATCAAATCAAATCTCTTATGGATGTGTGGGATATGGATGTGTTCAATATGGAGCAGTATTCTTTCACTGTTGTCACGAAGAATCCACCAGAAAGAATCTGGACGAATGAAGCGCGACGAATGAAGCGTGGTGCTCGAAGTCCCCATGTTCCATTACTCCTGTGGAATGCAGGCGGTGATGCTTGCATTGGGAATTTGCGGAGGCAAAGTATCGACTGTATATGCCTTTCGTACGCGACATCGAAATCGAGTTGCGCTGCTTCCACCGATGAAAATCTATTTATCAGGTTCTCTATGGCTCTTTGATATGATTCTTTTTCTCTGTTTCGATTCGTTTTCTAGTAGGATGCAATTTTTGGATTTCTTCCAAGTGCGAAATATTCATTTATATTGCATATTTTTGTGATAAATTTCTAAGAATTCTGGTAGCACACAAACATGATCTCTATTCTTTTTTTTCCATTGATGTATAGTTTTCTATTTTTTTTTTTCCATTGATGTATAGATTTATGAGATTAATTGTAGGATTAACCATGTTATTAAAAGATTTGATTGATAGGGTTTGGGCCTTTTTTTAATCAGGATAGAGTTTGGGCCTTCTTTTAATTTCTTACTCTATGAGATTAGATGATTTAGATGAGATTACCGGATTTCTTAAAATGATTTTCAATTATGTTTTTATGATTTACAAATATGTTTTTCATTTGTCTTATAATTTATGTTAGATTTTATTTTCACATTATTATTTTGGTTAAATTCAATGTATTTTAAATTGTATTTTCATACATTTAAATTACTTTAAAGAAGTTTTCTTATATTTAAACTTTTATTAATAGCTTTTAATTAATTTATTTTTCGAATGATTTCTTCATTAATATTCTGATATAGAGTAAAGTACCATAAGCTTGAGTAGCCTAGCCTAAGCTACTAAAGGATAGACTAAGGTAAGTTAGAATAGGCTAGGTTAGGCTAGAATAGGCAAGAGTAGCTTAGGGTAGGCTAGACTAGACTAGGATAGGTTAGGTTAGAGTAGGTTAAGCTAATGTATGCTAGGGTAGGCTAGAGTAGGCTAGGTTAGACTAGGGTAGGTTAAGGTAGGCTAGGGGAGGCTAAGTTAAGCTAGACTAGGCTAGGGGAGGCTAGGTTAGGCTACTATAGTGTAGGATAGACTAGGTTAGGCTAGGTTAGGTCAAGATAGGGTAGGTTAGGGTATCTTAGGCTAGGCTAGGATAGGTCAGACTATGTTAAACTAGGCTAGGTAAGAGTACACTATGTTAGGCTAGGGTATGTTAGGCTAGGCTAGGTTCGCCTAGGTTAGGTTAGGTTAGGTTAGGCTAGGCTAGGCTAGGCTATGTTAGCTTAAGTTAGGCTCAGTTAGGCTAGGCTATGTTAGGTTAGGTTAGGTTAGGTTAGGATAAGATAGGCTAGGATAAGATAGGCTAGAGTAGGGTAGGCTAGGTTACGCTAGGTTAGGTTAGGTTAGGGTAGGATAGATTAGGATAGTCTAGATTGGGACACGATAAGATAGGCTAGGTTAGGATAAGATAGGTTAGGCTAGGTTAGGTTAGGCTATGCTAGGCTAGGCTAGGTTAGGTTAGGTTAGGCTAGGCTAGGCTAGGTTAGGTTAGGCTAGGTTAGGTTAGGATATGATAGGATAAGATAGGATAGACTAGGCTAGGATAGGTTAGGTTAGGATAAGATAGGCTAGGTTAGGTTAGGATGAGATTGATTAGGCTAGGATAGTTTAGGCTAAGATAAGCTAGGCTAGGTTAGGCTAGGCTTGGCTAGGCTAGTCTAGGCTAGGGTAGGCTAGGCTAGATAGGTTAGGATAGGTTAGTTTAGGTTAGGATACATTAGGCTAGGCTAGGCTAGCTTAGGCTAGATTAGGCTAGGCTAAGTTAGGTTAGGTTAGGCTACGTAGGTTAGGATAGTATAGGTTAGGTTAGGGTTAGGCTGGGCTAGGCTATGCTAGGATAGGGTAGGTTAGGCAAGGCTAGGGTAGGGTAGTGTAGGCTAGGTTAGGATAGGGTAGGGTAAGGTAGGCTAGAATAGGGTAGGATAGATTAGGGTAGGTTAGGCTAGGATAGGGTAGGATAGGGTAGGGTAGGTAAGGGTAGGTTAGACTAGGATAAGCTAGGGTAGGCTAGGTTAGGGTAGGTTAGGCTACGCTAGGTTAGGCTATGGTGGGTCAGGGTAGTGTAGGCTAGGCTAGCATAGGGTAGGCTAGGCTAGGATAGGTTAGGCTAGGCTAGGCTAGGCTAGGCTAGGCTAGTTTAAGGTAGATAAGGGTAGGGTAGGTTAGGGGAGCTTAGGTTAGGTTAGGTTAGGTTAGACTAGGCTAGGTTAGGCTAGGGTAGGGTAGTCTAGGGTAGGCTACCCTAGGCTAGGCTAGAGTAGGATAAGCTAGGGTAGGGTAGGGTAGGGGAAGGTAGGTTAGACTAGGATAGGCTAGGCTATCTTAAGCTCGGCTAGGATAGGATGGTCTAGGGTGGGCTAGGCTAGGGTGGACAAGGCTAGGCTCGTTTAGGTTAGTCTAGGTTGGGCTACGCTAGGCTAGGTAAGGTTAGGTTAGGCTAGGATAGCTTAGGTTAGGTTGGGCAAGGTTTGGTGAGGCTAGGCTAGGTAAGGTTAGGTTAGGCTAGGTTAGGTTAAGTTAGGTTAGGTTAAGGTAGGTTAGGTTATGTTATGTTAGGTTAGGGTAGGCTAGGCTACGTCAGGCTAGGGTAGGGTAGGGTAGGGTACGGTGGGTTATGTTAGGTTAGGCTAGGTTAGGCTAGGCAATGTTAGGCTAGGCTAGGCTAGGCGAGGTTAGGCTAACCCAGACTAGGCTAGGCTAGGCTAGGTTAGGCTAGGCTAGGCTAGGCTAGGCTAGGTTAGCCAAGGTTATGCTAGGCTAGGCAAGGCTAGGCTGGGCTAGGCTAGGCTAGGCAAGGCTAGGTTAGCAGAGGCTAGGCTAGGCTAGGCTAGGCTAAGTGATGCTAGGCTAGGCTAGGCTAGGCTAGGTTAGTCTAGGTTAGGTTAGGATAGCTTAGGCTAGGTTAGGCTAGGCTAGGTTAAGCTAGGTTAGGCAGGGTTAGGCTAGGTTAGCTTAGGTAGGCCTAGGTTAGGTTAGTTTAGGTTAGGCTAGGCTATGTTAGGATAGGATAGGTTAGGCTAGGCTAGGCTAGGCTAGGCTAGGCTAGGGTAGGGTATGTTGGGGTTGGCTATGTTAGGCTATGCTACGGTTGGGTATGTTAGGCTACGCAAGGTTAGGATAAGGTACGTTACATTAGTATAGGGTAGGCTATTTTAGGCCCGGTAAGCTAGGCTAGGCTAGGTGTAATATCCCAAAATGGGAACTATGAGCAAGGGATGCCTGAAAAATGCATTTTTCAGGAATGACTCCTAGAGGATTCAAAACCAAGACATGTATCCCTTATATCAATGTATCTATGACCGAAATCCAAGAGGAGGCTCCAAACAAATCACTCTAGGTGGGTTGAACAGATCTCCCACACCTAGTTGTCTTGAAAAAGTGCCCAATGAAGGGACTGCATCTATGTATGAACAAGGGATAGAGTAACAACGTTATTTTTATGAGCCTGAATACATGAAGATGTAGGTAGCCAAAAAATTTATAATATAGTAGCAAGAGAGTACAATTCCTTGACGAAAGAGTCACTCAGGATTTGCAATACAACCCTCAATAGATCATATACATGAAATGTGAAATATACTGCTACACTCAGAATGCCCTAGGCTATGACTGCATAGTTTATAGGAGATACTCCAACATACTGAATAATAATACAAATATATAAAAATATATGGCTCAAGAAATGTGTAGGAGAAAGCTCTCAACCCCATAAAACAGTAATACAACAATCCTTAGAAGGATTGTCTGAAATATATACAAAATGGAAAAATTGCAGAAATGTCGGAGTTGCAGTAGCAGCGGAAACTCGAGAACTGGAACTAGATGGAGATAGTTGAAGATGATGCAAAATATGAGTATATCTCCTCTAATGGATCTTCCAAGTGAAAATTTGATCCTATCACTGAAGATCTTACCCTCCAATCAACATTGCAAACTCCCTCTGCAAATGTACTTTGAAAATAAAACAGTCACTAAAGGATACTACGCTGTAGGTGGAATAAAATGTGTTGGCCAAATGTGAAGATCTGCAATATGCTATGAATCCTCCCTTACTAATCTCCCAAAGGAAATAAGTCTCTCTCCTCTGAAGAGCAAGCCAAGAAATGGTGTTTTGGAACCTCCAGTGTAACACCCCGCAACACAATGTTATAATTAAGTAGAAATAACGTTGTAGTTGAAGGAGGTGGCTTCGCCTTGAGCATGAATGTGGAGAAATAAAGTGAAATCCCTCAAGAGGCCTCTCAAGAATGAGAATGAATCCTAAAGAGGAATTCCTTATGCTAAACAACACTACAACTCTGCTAAACAACAGGAGACTACAAATAGTTTAAGCAAACTAAGAAATCACTAATCATACGCATGAGTTACAATGGATGCCTTGCCCTCCTTTTAAACAAATGCAAGCTCCCTCTCCATGGGTCCCACTCATTAGGGTTTCCTCCATCAAGGAAAATTCCCTCCTCTTTCACTGCGCTGCCCCACAAGATGATCTCCACCTCCTACCACTGCGTTATTTGACTTGGTCAAACTTGACCTTGTCTTTATGCAAATGTCCTCTTTCACACATGAGGGTGTGAAATCCAACTCCACTACTGATCTTCTTTCATATGAAGAGGGATTTTATTCCTATTTCTGAATTATATGGGCCTCCTTACCCATTTATTCATTTCCTAAGTGAAAACAACAAAAATTAATATTCCATTTAGCTGCATGCTAAAAGTGGAATATTATAGTCCTCCACTCCCAAATGTTGCTTGTCCTCAAAAAACTGCATAAGATAAAATCCTCCAAGGATCAAGATGTTTTCTCATCAATATATCTCCAAGTTTTCCCTCCAACATATGCAAACTAGCTTTTGGTGAGCATCCCAAATAGCTATCATGTAAGAAATAAACATCTATGGAGGCAAAAATTGGCTATCTATGAGCCTTTTTGAGGCATGATATTTGACATGAATTGGGATTTACTATCCACATATGAATCTCCCATCCCAAAGAAATCATCCATACAAAGTGAGTTACCTCCCAACATGGCAACTCATGGAAATCTCCTTCAAACTTGAGCTCCAGAAATGAAGGTGGGCTGAAAATTTTCATATGGTAAGCATCATAGCCTACCCCACGCTATCCTCCTCTCCACTTTTGATAAGTGTAGAGTGTGTTATTATCTCAGGCTACAATGGTATTTCCCTTAAGTGGCAAAATGAAGAACAATCCTCCAAGGATCTCCCTTCCAACATTGAAGAACAAGGTGGCCCAAAAAATTTCATCCATGATGAACATGACATGGTCATCATAGAGTATCCAAATGGGAAGTATGCTGAAGGTTTTACATGATGATGCATGATACAAGCAATGTCTCAAGAGGACACAACACAGTCTCATCCACTGTAACTTCAAAAAATAGCATGGGAAGTAATATGAAAAAATCATCACATCTACTAATGAATAGTAAATGGTTGAATGTGTCAACAATACATGATCAAACACTTGCTCATGGTTATACAGTGAATGGATATAAAACTCATGGCCCAGCCCAAAAGAAAAAAAATGTGTGGCTATGTTGGACATATCTCCTCCCGTGCTCCCATTAGAACATGTAATGCAAAAAATGTGGGAATTATCTCTCCTCAAGGACACATCCAACTCATGTGTCAATTCCACAATCATGCTCTCAACAAGAATAGAAACAATATCAGCAAATGAAGTCATGATCAGTACAAGAATGAAGGAGATACTGATGGCTTCATGTGGTGTTTGAAGATACCAATAGCCTCCTAAGGATGTACAACACAGTCTTCCAAACTGCTGCTTCAGAAATTTACATGGAAAAATGTTTCTTGATACATGGTCAATCATGCATGTCATCATATAGTAAATTGTTGGGTGCAAAAAATAAATATACATGTAATGATAAAACATTTGCCCAAGGCCACATAAAAGATGGCTATGTCTATCATATAGTTTGGCCCAACTTTGATCATGGATCAATATGAAAAACTTGCCCTCTTGTGGAGAAATGCACTGCATGAAATTATTCTGTTAGCCAATCAATAATTGGAAAAAATAAATTCTTACCATATGCTCGAAGTAAGATGACACATGGGTCCATAAATGAGTCCTCCATAGTGGTTTGGTATGCATCCATGAAGAGGAATGAACTATGTGTTGCATGAAGATCCTCCTTCTCATGGTTGGAAGCCCAAGTCATGAAGATCCTCCTTCTCATGTTATTGGATTTCTTAAAATGATTTTCAATTATGTTTTTATGATTTACAAATATGTTTTTCATTTGTCTTATAATTTATGTTAGATTTTATTTTCACATTATTACTTTGGTTAAATTCAATGTATTTTAAATTGTATTTTCATACATTTAAATTACTTTAAATAAGTTTTCTTATATTTAAAATTTTATTAATAGCTTTTAATTAATTTATTTTTTGAATGATTTCTTCATTAATATTCTGATATAGATTAAAGTACCATAAGCTTGAGTAGCCTAGCCTAAGCTACTAAAGGATAGACTAAGGTAAGTTAGAATAGGCTAGGTTAGGCTAGAATAGGCAAGAGTAGCTTAGGGTAGGCTAGACTAGACTAGGATAGGTTAGGTTAGAGTAGATTAGGCTAGTGTATGCTAGGGTAGGCTATAGTAGGCTAGGTTAGACAAGGGTAGGTTAAGGTAGGCTAGGGGAGGCTAAGTTAAGCTAGGCTAGGCTAGGGGAGGCTAGGTTAGGCTACTATAGTGTAGGATAGACTAGGTTAGGCTAGGTTAGGTCAAGATAGGGTAGGTTAGGGTATCTTAGGCTAGGCTAGGATAGGCTAGGCTAGGATAGGTTAGACTATGTTAAACTAGGCTAGGTAAGAGTACACTATGTTAGGCTAGGGTATGTTAGGCTAGGCTAGGTTAGCCTAGGTTAGGTTAGGTTAGGTTAGGTTAGGCTAGGCTAGGCTATGTTAGCTTAAATTAGGCTCAGTTAGGCTAGGCTATGTTAGGTTAGGTTAGGTTAGGTTAGGATAGGATAGGATAGGATAGGATAGGCTAGAATAGGGTAGGCTTGGTTACGCTAGGTTAGGCTAGGTTAGGGTAGGATAGATTAGCATAGTCTAGGTTGGGCCACGATAAGATAGACTAGGTTAGGATAAGATAGGTTAGGCTAGGTTAGGTTAGGCCATGCTAGGCCAGGCTAGGTTAGGTTAGGTTAGGCTAGGCTAGGCTAGGTTAGGTTACGCTAGGTTAGGTTAGGATATGATAGGATAAGATAGGATAGACTAGGCTAGGCTAGGTTAGGCTAGGATAAGATAGGATAGGTTAGGTTAGGATGAGATTGATTAGGCTAGGATAGTTTAGGCTAAGATAAGCTAGGCTAGGTTAGGTTAGGCTTGGCTAGGCTAGTTCTGGCTAGGGTAGGCTAGGCTAGATAGGTTAGGATAGGTTAGTTTAGCTTAGTTTAGTTTAGGTTAGGATACATTAGGCTAGGCTAGGCTAGCTTAGGCTAGATTAGGCTAGGCTAAGCTAGGTTAGGTTAGGCTACGTAGGTTAGGATAGTATAGGTTAGGTTAGCTAACAATAGGTTAGGTTAGGGTTAGGCTGGGCTAGGCTATGTTAGGATAGGGTAGGTTAGGCAAGGCTAGGGTAGGGTAGTGTAGGCTAGGTTAGGATAGGGTAGGGTAGGCTAGGCTAGAATAGGGTAGGATAGATTAGGGTAGGTTAGGCTAGGATAGGGTAGGATAGGGTACGATAGGTAAGGGTAGGTTAGGCTAGAATAAGCTAGGGTAGGCTAGGTTCGAGTAGGTTAGGCTACGCTAGGTTAGGCTATGGTGGGTCAGGCTAGTGTAGGCTAGGCTAGCATAGGGTAGGGTAGGCTAGGATAGGTTAGGCTAGGGTAGGCTAGGCTAGTTTAAGGTAGAGAAGGGTAGGGTAGGCTAGGGGAGCTTAGGTTAGGTTAGGCTAGGGTAGGCTAGGCTAGGGTAGTCTGGGGTAGGCTACCCTAGGCTAGGTTAGAGTAGGCTAAGCTAGGGTAGGGTAGGGTAGGGGAAGGTAGGTTAGGCTAGGCTAGGATAGGCTATCTTAGGCTAGGCTAGGATAGGATGGTCTAGGGTGGGCTAGGCTAGGGTGGGCTAGGCTAGGCTCGGTTAGGTTAGGCTAGGTTGGGCTACGTTAGGCTAGGTAAGGGTAGGTTAGGCTAGGATAGGTTAGGTTAGGTTGGGGAAGGTTGGGTGAGGCTAGGCTAGGTAAGGTTAGGTTAGGCTAGGTTAGGCTAAGTTAGGTTAGGATAAGCTAGGCTAGGTTAGGTTATGTTAGGTTAGGGTAGGCTAGGCTACGTGAGGGTAGGGTAGGGTAGGGTAGGTTACGGTGGGTTATGTTAGGTTAGGCTAGGTTGGGCTAGGCAATGCTAGGCTAGGCGAGGCTAGGGAAGTTTAGGCTAAGCCAGACTAGGCTAGGCTAAGCTAGGCTACGCTAGGCTAGGCTAGGTTAGCCAAGGTTATGCTAGGCTAGGCAAGGCTAGGCTGGGCTAGGCTAGGCAAGGCTAGGTTATCCAAGGCTAGGCTAGGCTAGGCTAGGCTAAGCGACGTTAGGCTAGGCTAGGCTAGGCTAGGCTAGGTTAGTCTAGGTTAGGTTAGGATAGGTTAGGTTAGGTTAGGTTAGGCTAGGTTACGCTAGGCTAGGTTAAGCTTGGTTAGGCAGGGTTAGGCTAGGTTAGTTTAGGTAGGCCTAGGTTAGGTTAGTTTAGGTTATGCTAGGCTATGTTAGGATAGGATAGCTTAGGCTAGGCTAGGCCAGGGTATGTTGGGGTTGGCTATGTTAGGCTATGCTACGGTTGGGTATGTTAGGCTACGCAAGGTTAGGATAAGGTAGGTTACTTTAGTATAGGGTAGGCTATTTTATGCTCGGTAAGCTAGGCTAGGCTAGGTGCAATATCCCAAAATGGGAACTATGAGCAAGGGATGCCTGAAAAATGCATTTTTCAGGAATGACTCCTAGAGGATTTAAAACCAAGACCTGGATCCCTTAGATCAATGTATCTATGACCGAAATCCAAGAGGAGGCTCCAAACAAATCACTCTAGGTGGGTTGAACAGATCTCCCACACCTAATTGTCTTGAAAAAGTTCCCAATGAAGGGACTGCAACTATGTATGAACAAGGGATAGAGTAACATCGTTATTTTTATGAGCCTGAATACATGAAGATGTAGGTAGCCAAAAAAATTATAATATAGTAGCAAGAGAGTACAATTCCTTGACGAAAGAGTCTGATCTGGATTTATGCAGGAACGCAACAGAATATAGAAATAACCATAAACATAGAGATGCAGCGGAAATAATGCGCCATTTCATTAATATCAAATAACAAAAATATGCATACAGACATAATGAAAATAAAATAGCTAGGGTGCTGGTAGCTATCTCTGAGAAGATATGTGGTAGCTACAGCCCTCTGAACTGTGTTACAATGAGGCTCGAGGGCCTATTTATTGTTGAGAAGCAATGTATAATCCAAAACATCCAAAAACCTAACTGTACGAGATGAGGCGCCAAAACTGTGGGCGCCCGTTTGGGGAAATTGGTGGTTCAACTTCCCGGGGGCATAACTTTGGCATCCGATCTCCATTTGACGTGCTCAATAGCTCGTTAGAAAGATCTAGCCGAGGACCGCAACTTTCGGAACGAATTGGATGATCTAATTCGCTGGTAAAACGATACCCAGAAAACATCGTTTAGGGCCTCAAAACGGCTCCGGAAGTTCGGGACCCGAAAAACTGCTAAAAATAGTAAGTTATGCCGAAACTGAAAAACTAAAAGAACTAGAGATGGGGGTTCAAACGGAATAGGTGGGTGGCCACCAGTATCCACCTGGATTATGAAGCCCCCAAAATGGCTCCGAGAGTGGAGGACCTGAAAACCTGCTAAAAATAGTAAGTTGTGCTGAATGTGAAAAGCTGCAATAATTGATGGTGCTGGTCCAAATGGAATAGGTGGGTGGCCACCGATATCCACCCGGATCATTCCTCCCTCCTTAGGAAGCAATGGTCCCCATTGCATTGAGATCCTCCATGAGATGAGGCAAATTCTGTTTAACTGAGTATGCTAGATGCATTTAGTAAATTTGGTTTCTTTATCAGCCTCAGACAGTACATGTTTGGATTCTGTATGTGTAGTTGCGGGATGTATGGCAACATCAGGCGGTGGTGCGTTGGGAGTCAGATCAATGGAGTGCTTGTCCTGACAGTGTAGAGGAACCTCTATGAGCGAGGAGAAATTGTCATCGTATTTGTCCATCTGTTGCAGCTGTGCAAGGGAGCCCTGTTTCAAGGTTGTGGCCACAATATTCTTCTTTCCCTGTGAGTGAGTTGTAAGGAAAATGAATTTCCTGGTTTGGGAAACGATCTTACTGCGTTGTTTTGCAGTAGTCAAATAGATGACCGGAGGCGGTACTACCTCCGGTATCCTGTACAAGTTAGTTCCCAAAGTAATAATAACAGCACGATGCCTAGACTCATACACAGCATGGTGCCTCCATAAGTATGGTTGGCCCAATAATACATCAGCTACATCAAGAGGAGCAACATCACACAATACCTCATTCGTGAATGGCTTGATACTGTACGGAAGGCGGCACTGCTGGCGAATGCGGAGATCTCTCCCTGGGTGAAGCCACCCGATGGTATATGGTTGTGGGTGGGCTATGGTCGGTAGGCCAAGCCGCTTCACGACCTCTGCTGAGATGAGGTTCTTTTGGCTTCCGCTATCGACGAGAAATTGCAGCGGAGAACCCTTTACCCACATCTGCGACTGGAAGAGGCGCTCCCCCTCCTCTGGATCCTCTGGACCCTCCTTCTGGATCTTGGTGGTGGCAACAATGGCACTAGGATCCGCATCAATGATCTGCTTCCCTTTGTCATTTCCTTTGTCTAGTTCTAACTCGGAATCAGAAAATGCATCTGATTCAGGTGCCTTTAGTTCGGCCACTAAAGACTGTTTGGCCTGACACTCGTTTGTGCTGTGGGTGGGGCTGTTATGAAATTCACACCACTTCCCTATTGTCAACTAAGTCACCTAATTCATGTTAGTATTCAAGTTTGAGAATATATATATGTGTGTGTGTGTTTGTGTGTATAATAAAATTATGTATTCTCCCTAAACATATGATAAAAATTCACTTGTAATCTAGATCATCTAATTTTAATAATAATCTGGTAGGATTTTAAAAGCTTCAAAACATAATAAAGATAATAAGTTATTATAAAATTATGATTTTTATTTTTAAATATTATTCTTATTAAAAAAAAAATCATTATTTAAATATTTTAATAATAATAAAAGAATTAATTAATTTGATTTATATAATGTAAACCAGACATAATTTAAACTAAAAATATTTAAAAATTAAAATTTAATATATAATATTTATATTTATACAAAAATTAATTCAGATTGGAATTATTAAATTAAATTTTATCTATACGTTGCACCGATTTTAGTGTTATGGAACCAATCAAGGACTGATGGTGATGTTAGTAAAATAACATTGTGGAGGTCATTACAATCAGTGAGTATGGATTTTTTCAAAAGCTAACAGAGAGGTCTCAAATATCACTAAGCTTCACCGCTTTTTTTTTTCAAAAAAAAAAAAAATTGTGGGTCAAATTCTGTTGAGCTTCAACCGCACTTCATAGTTTTTCTAGCATTAATATATGGATTTCATTAGAGATTGAGGTTTATTTAAAATTGAATTTACTAGAAATTGCACCATATGTTGCAAAGGGAACGTTGTAAAGCAGTAACATAGAAAATAGTAGTATAGAGGAAAAAATATGTGATATGTTATGCGATTTAATTGAATATTGAACTTATAAATATGAATTAATTTATTTAAACTAAATTATAGGTTTGGAGAATTGTTTGGATAAAAAAATTGGTTTCTTATAACCTAGGCAGGCTCTTCCTTTCATAGTGATGTCTTATTATGCACTATGGGTCACATGGCAGACTATTCTCTGGTGAAACAACAATAATAGCATCCATAATGGCCATCTCTTGTTTTATAATACAAAATAAAAAATCAAAACCCTGAATACTTTTGTTGTTGTGAAGTAGAAACATCAAAACTTCCCACTTCAAAAACCCAAAGCTTGCAGTCTATCTTCAAAGTCTTAAAGCCTTAATTTATACTGAATGAAGCCATTAGTGGGAAATGATTTATGGTGAATGAGATGCAACTAATATCTGACCAGAATATGAAGAAAAAATTTGTGAGCTTTCTAGTTAAAAAACAACAGTAGCATCCATAATGTCCATCTATTATTTTATCATACAAATTAAAATATCAAAACCCTAATTACTCTTACTATTGTGAAGCAGAAACATCAAAACGTCCCACTTCAAAAACCCAAAGCTTTCAATCTGTCTTCAAAGCCTTAATTTATATTAGAGGGAATAACTAATATCTTTTTATTTGCATTTTTATTATACACTAAAAGAACTACTAATATCCTTTTATCCTTTTTAGCATTTTGAGCATGCAATGCTATATGAGTGTTATAAGTCCTTGCAAACAATGAATGATGAAAAATTAGGTAGAAACCCTGCTTCCTGCATTTTTCTAATGAAGTAATTTGATTCATCTAGAAGTCCCGAACTTGCAAGTGTCTAAATGACAGAGGAATAACATCTCAAAATTAAATATAACAACAATGAAAATCTTTAAAGAGCACGCTCATTTCAAATTCTTGAATAAGAACCATAAAAAGAATTAAATCTTCTACAAAGAACATTTTCATATTCCATAAGGTATATAAAGTTCATCTTCCATAAGGTATGTAAAGTCTTTGTATTAAAAGAGTATTAACGATTGAAACAGTTCTATTTCAGTGCCGAGCAAAAACACTACAGTACTAGGCCTAGTGTTGGCTTCAGCCCACCACATATACACAAATACGCACGATAATATAGTTGATACAACATAGTAAACATAGACAACCACACATAGAGCACAGTAGACACAGACAACTACACATACAAAAGAACCTTCTATTCATACCCTATTAAGTATCACAAAAGACCAACATAACTTTCACTTCGATGAATCACCACCACAAATACACATGATAGTATAGTCGACACAACACAGTAAACACAGACAACCACACATACAGCACAGTAAACATAGACAACTACACATACAAAAGCACCTTCTATTCATACCCTAATAGGCATCACAAAAGACCAACATAACTTTCACTTCGACGAATCATCACCACAAAGATGGAGCACCAGATGCAGATTAGATTCCTTCTCAATGTTATAATCAGCCAGAGTACGTCCATCTTCCAGCTACTTATGAACAAAAATCAGCCTCTGCTGGTCAGGAGGGATGCCCTCCTTATCCTGAATCTTAGCCTTCACATTATCAGTGGTGTCTAGTTTTTTTTATTTAATAAATTTTACACACTTAAAAAAACAATCCTCATAAGATATAATAAATCCTTTGATAATCGTATCAATACCTCATATATATTTCTTAATTGCCTCATATATATTTCTTAATTACATTGTGAAATACATTTCTCTTTAAAATAGATTTATGCTAACCAAAAATCTTATTATATATTTATTTATTTATTTTATTATTGTAATACATTTACTTCATATCTATTTAATATTAATTTGTTTATTTATATAATTTTAAATAATATATATTTATTTAATTAATATTAATCATTCATATATATTAAACCCTATATCTATATATGTTATATCATGTAATATTCATGATGCATTCCATTTAACCTATAAAATAAATAATTTATATGTTGTTAATTCATTTCTTAATCGAAGACATTGTTATATTTATAATGCATTCTATTTAATTTATTTAATTAATATTAATCATTCATATATATTCAACACTCTATTTATATATGTTATATCATGTAATATTTATGATGCATTCCATTTAACCAATAAAATAAATAATTTATATGTTGTTAATTCATGTCTTAAGATAAGACATTGTTATCTTTATAATGCATTCTATGTAATTAATCATGATTTATATTGGAGGATAATTTTAAATTTTTATTAAATTGGCGATTAATATTTTATTGGACTGAAATGTTTTACGTTATTATTATATTTAATTAATATTTTTTTTATTAAAAAGGGATTGTTTGCAAGTAAATGAAGCACTTAACGATGGGCTATCATGTGTGTTGCGAAGAGGATATTTGATAAGTGTCCATTTTTTACTAGTACATATCATTGAGTGATTGAAGGGCAGATTTTCAGTCCCCTGCAAGGTTGCCAGGTTCGAGCATGTGGTGTGGATGCTGCATAATTCTAATGCAAAGGCAATATTCAGACGGATCCCAGCTTGGGGAAATTGGTCCACTTCTATCTTTGTCATTAATCCAAGTGAAAGCACCCTGAATTTATTTCTTTCATGGATTATCTATATTGTACAATCTGTTACATGTTATTGATAGGAATTTTATTGTTATTGTTCATTACTAGGGTTTTATGAGCGACGGTAATTTTATTACTAAAATAACATCTATTTATTAAAGTAATTTGTCAATACATGTTGGTCAAATGAAAGATTGGATACAATATTTTCGGTGGAAGATAATATGGGAATATCATTTTATTTATCATTTTAATTTACTTTGATGCATCCAAAATCTGTCTAAATGTAATTGTAAACAACTAATGCGCATGGATTTTTTTTAATAACTAGCGCCCTTAGATTTTTTCTATTATAATCCCTCTGATACTCGTGACTTGTAGTTGAGAAACCAATGATAATGGTATACTCAGTGCCATTGCTATCGGATTTACTCAAGGATGAATAATTCTCTCACATGACACAACTGATGATAACCAAGGTGTAAGACCTATATATATAAATATTCTTTTGTCACTATTTTTTTATATTGTTTGAAATGTGTTACTCTCTCAATGTGGAAGTCAAGTTGACTTATAATTCATTAAAATAAATAGGATGTAGGAAAAAAGAAAGGCTCAATTATAAAAATCAAGCATCGTTTCGTTAAGGTGCAGTTATCTTATATAAATATACAAATTTTTGAATATATATAATTAATTGATATTTATTGATGTTAGTTGAAGTTAGTTTGCTTAATTTTATTTAATTCAAAATATGTAAAGAAATTTTAATATAATTATCAACTAAATTTAGGTTTTTGATAGATAATTTTAACATTAAATTATAAAATATATTACAATATTATATTGAAAATATTTTATATTAAGAAGCTATGGTTCAATCTATGTTAAAATATGAAGTCTATCTACTTACCTTAACACAAATTTAGTTTAAATCAATTTTGATAAGTGAGATATTAAATTAAAAAACTACATGTTTTTACTTTTATAAAACTCATTTAAATGTTTATAATCATATAATCATATGCTTTTTAGACATTTTATTTAAAGAAAACTATAAATAATGTATATATGGAACATATAGTAAAATTTTCAGAAAATATTTATAATATTGAGTATTTTAGATATCTCAAAATATATGAAAATAAGTATTTAAGATGTAAATTAAATTCAAAAATACATATAAATAATATAGATTATTAATGAAACAATAAATTAATAAATAAGAAAAAAAAAACACCTCAACAAATAAATATTTATTTTGTGATGTATAGCAACTATTTTAGTTATAACGAGCTTTTAAATTTTATTTATTTATTTACATATAACCATTATTTTAGTTATAACTAATTTTTAAATTTAAGAAAAATATTTTTTAAAGTTTTTAAAAAATAAACTTCTATTTTATTAACAATTATATATTAGCTCATCTTCAAATAAAAATAAAACAACTTTAACCCAAAAAAATACAATTACTAAACCATTTTCATTCCATTAGTATTTATCTATGAAAGTGCAGTATGATTCAGTGCGTACATTTCATCCATTACCACACAATTCCGGCATAATGCTATAGTTCCTCTTTTATTCTCAGCACAATTGAACTTTCTTGAAGACAAATATATAATAGGAATAACAGAGTCACCATGAAACGAAAGATCAAGAGACAACACACAGCGAAATTTGCATTTGAAGACATCTTAAAAATATTGCAACCATGACCAAAAATGAAGGCATCAGAAACAATAAATGAAACCTAACTTAGTAAAAAATCTCCAAGTTCATAGCTTTACAGGAAATCAAGAAAACTTTTTTATGCTAAATTACAAACCCGAACGACTCTCAAAAATTGAAAAATAAATGTAGTTGTACAAAAACCATAAAATACCTAAATTATCAAAACTTTATAGAATTTATAGGATTATAATACTCTGGAATAAGACATTGTAGATATTGGTTTTTCCAATAACAGTCATAGGTACATCATGAGAAAAACAACACGGTTACCCTAATAATGCTCAGCCATAATGTTTCAAATTTGTCAAAATTTAACGAGAAGCAACAAATATTCTTCCCAAACACACAGCAATCCAATCTTATAAAGAAATAAAGAATGCTGAGTTGCCATACCTGTAAATAAAAGCTGTCGAAAATATTCACAATGAGTTAGAAAACCCAAGCGCGTCTATGAAGATCACGGGAAGGGTGGGTTTTATTTATAGGAACCAAAGTTGTATTTATAGGATCCATGAATGCAAATCGTAGGAACCAAGTTCATCTTTGTAGCCCCAAAACGTAGAACCACACACAGATGGAGCCGTACAAGTGGATTGGCATGCTGCAACCTTCTGCATTGCCTGAATCGTATCTTGGCATCCTGGCTGATGAGGCTGTAGTGCCAGGGTTTTGACATCCGCTTCGTCCAGCTCCCTCGACATCCACTTCGTCCAGCTCCCTCAAGTCGAAATCGAAGGAGAGGCACAAAACATGAAGGTAGAAACTCTGGTATCAAATATTTTGGAGAAATCAAAGGATTCTTAGACATTTCTTTCAATTTCATGGCCACACTTCACTTGTTTAACGGTTTTCTTATTTTAACTAATTAATAACCATATTTAATCGTAAGGTCCATAGTGTTTCAATAGTCCAACATCCAAATCAACGTTACACAATAGTACATGTGGCATTTGAGGAAAGTTGTTTTCAAATAAGAACGCTTTACATCGTAAATATTTCTAAATTCATATTAGGTTCACAATTTTGGAATTTGGAGGGTAATATTAGCTGATCCTGGTGACTTTTGATGTCAAGGCCACCTAGTATTTATGGAGGTCTATGTAAAACGGCTTCACTTCTATTATTTTTTTTAACTTAAAAAAATCATATAATAGAGATTATCTCATATTTTAAATAACATTATGTCCACTTTTAATCCATTGGTCACTTACATGTCTATTTCCACTTTTGTGCTGCATATGTTAGGTGTTTTTATTAGGGTAGTACCTTTTAAGCTAGTGGTAGATCCCAATTAAGAGACTGGAGGTTCAAAATTTGTACACCCATTTTGGGCAATCAAATAAAAATTCCTTAAAAATTCACAATATTATCATACAATGTTGTGACACAATTTTTCATATAGTAAGCTCTATAAAACCATTCCCACCACAATTGGAGATACCTTGTTTTAGTAATAAGATAATTATAACAAATATATATCATACATAATCCTTAATATCTATGGTCCATAATCTATTAAAGTTAGGTCTTATTATTTTAATTTTCGTTTCTATCCATAATCGATATAACCTTAGACTTATTATTTTAATCGACTTTGTATTAAATTTAATGACCATATTAGTTTGTTTTTATAATATTTAAACTAAAAATTTCATATATATTATTTAAAACAAATATATTTTAATTAAAACTAAATGAAATATAATATGTTTAAGTACAATGTAATGCTATTTTACATTTCAATACCTTTATTGTGTATCCCTATCAACATATGCAACAACTCTTACCGTTATCTTTTAATAGAAATATTATAATTTTAATATAAATATTATAATTTTATAACAATTCTTTTATATTCTAAAAATAGCCCTAAGCAAGCTCACATTATTGAGATGGAAAATTTTATGCTTTGTTCCGTGACTTCATAATAACTACATGCCTTATCCCATCACCATAATTGATGTTGATGATCATGTAAGTGGATAGAATGTAGTTATGAAAACAATATTAGAAAGTGGATTGTTATATTCCTTTTAACAATGAACAAAAAATCCAAACAGGTAGAAATGATGTGATGCTATCCCTTCAAACAGCTAGAAATCAAATGGTTAGGGAGGACATGGCACGGCCACTCACAAATTAGCCGTTGATTAAAAAAGCTGCGAGGCAGAGTTATATGATAAGGATTTTGATTATGATGTTAACAAGTTAAATTACTTTTGATTCTCGTCTTCAAAGCTGGACACAAAAATAATGTTTTTTTTAAACGACTTGGTGAAGGAGACCGTGCGAATGGATCCTCCCCTACTTGGTGAAGGAGAGCTTGCAAATGTTTCGTGTCACACTGTGACTACATCCCGGCAAAGGCCAACGTGGAGTTCTACAGTGTGGGGATGGGGAGTTCTTAGGAGAGAAGTTGGGGAGTTTCGACCCCAGCGCTTCCTGGACTAGGAGAAGGACATTGACATTACGAGAATGAATAGAAATAAGATGATGCCCTTCGGTGTTGGGAGGAGGATCTAGCCATTGGAACTCACCACATCAATCTAATCATCTTATGGATGCGTGCAATATGGAGGAGTAGTATGCTTTCACTGTTGTCACAAAGAATCCGCCAGAAGTCCCCATGTTCCATTACTCCTGTGGAATGTAGCGCGGGGATTTGCGAAGGCAAAGTATTGACCGTATATGCCTTTCCTAAGTGAGGCCAACATCGAGCTGCTTCCACCAGTGCAAATCTATTTACGAGGTTCTCTCTGGTTCTCTGATTCGATTCGTTTTCTAGTAGGTGCCATTTTTCGATTTCTCGGAGGTGTGAAATATTCATTTATATTGCATATTTTTATGATCAATTTCTGAGAAATATGGTAGCACACAAACATGATCTATATTCTTGTTTCCATTAATGTATAGTTTTATGAGATTAATTTTCGGATTAATCATATTATTAAAAGATTCGATTGATAGGGTTTGCACCTTCTTTTAATCAGGATAAGGTTTGCGCCTTCTTTTAATTGCTTTATTTTAAGCCGATGTCTGTCCAATTCAATACGCAGGGTCTCCCACGACAAGATAAGATTACAACAAATTGGATCATTGGAAGGAAATAAGGTCCTAAAAAAACCTAGTTCCCGCGAGACAAGAAAGGTAAGTTTCTGCCTCTTCATTTTGTATTTCTTGAAGTAAACCCTTTTCTTCATTTTCAAGTGGTTTTATAATTTTTGGATTAATACGGTGTTAGTAATAGCACCTGTTTTTTCTATTAGAACTCTATTTTCGGTGTCTAAAACAAACCCAGTTTATTCATCTTAGTTTTATTATTGCATTTTCTTTATGGTTTCCTGGGCTTGCCATAGTTTCTTTTTAATTCATTTCAGCCAGTTGTAATCTCTTTGTCTCAAATTTCTTGGTTATAATTTTGATATTTCTTTGTTAGATCTATCAAATCAAATCTCTTATGGATGTGTGGGATATGGATGTGTGTAATATGGAGGAGCAGTATGCTTTCACTATTGTCACGAAGAATCCACCAGAAAGAATTTGGACGAATGGAGAGCGGCGCTCGAAGTCCCCATGTTCCATTACTCCTGTGGAATGCAGGGGGTGATGCTTGCATTGGGAATTTGCGGAGGCAAAGTATCGACAGTATATGCCTTTCATACGCGACATCGACATCGAGTTGCACTGCTTCCACCGATGCAAATCAATTTATGAGGTTCTCTCTGGCTCTCTGATTTGATTATTTTTCTCTGTTTCGATTCGTTTTCTAGTAGGGTGCCATTTTTGGATTTCTTCCAAGTGCGAAATATTCATTTATATTGCATTATTTTATGATCAATTTCTAAGAATTCTGGTAGCACACAAACATGATCTCTATTCTTTTTTTTTCCATTGATGTATAGTTTTATGAGATTAATTGTAGGATTAACCATATTATTAAAAGATTTGATTGATAGGGTTTGGGCCTTCTTTTAATTGCTTACTCTATGAGATTAGATGATTTAAATGAGATTATTGGATTTCTTAAAATGATTTTCAATTATGTTTTTATGATTTACAAATATGTTTTTCATTTATGTCTTATAATTTATGTTAGATTTTATTTTCACATTATTACTTTGGTTAAATTCAATGTATTTTAAATTGTATTTTCATATATTTAAATTATTTTAAAGATTTTTTCTTATATTTAAACTTTATTAATAGCTTTTAATTAATTTATTTTTTGAATGATTTCTTCATTAATATTATAATATAGAGTAAAGTACCATAAGCTTTAGTAGCCTAGCCTAAGCTACTAAAGGATAGACTAAGTTAAGCTAGAGTAGGCTAGGTTAGGCTAGAATAGGCAAGAGTAGCTTAGGATAGGCTAGACTAGACTAGGATAGCCTAGGTTAGAGTAGGTTAGGCTAGTGTATGTTAGGGTAGGCTAGAGTAGGCTAGGTTAAGCTAGGCTAGGGGAGGCTATGTTAAGATAGGATAGGCTAGGCGAGGGTAGGTTAGGCTACTATAACGTAGGATAGACAAGGTTAGGCTAGGTTAGCTCAAGATAGGGTAGGTTAGGGTATCTTAGGATAGGCTAGGATAGGCTAGGCTAGGATAGGTTATACTATGCTAAGCTAGGCTATGTAAGAGTACACTATGTTAGGCTAGGGTATGTTAGGCTAGGCTAGGTTAGCCTAGGTTAAGTTAGGTTAGGTTAGGCTAGGGTAGGCTATGTTAGCTTAGGTTAGGCTGGGTTAGGATAGGCTATGTTAGGTTAGGTTAGGTTAGGTTAGGATAGGATAGGCAAGGATAAAATATGCTAGAATAGGGTTGGGTAGGTTAGGGTAGGGTAGGATAGATTAGACTAGTCTAGGCTGGGCCACGGTAAGATAGGCTAGGTTAGGCTAGGTTAGGATAAGATAGGTTAGGCTAGGTTAGGTTAGGTTAGGCTAGGCTAGGCTAGGCTAGGCTAGGTTAGGTTAGGCTAGGCTAGGCTAGGCTAGGCTAGGTTAGGTTAGACTAGGTCAGGTTAGGATATGATAGGATAAGATAGGATAGATTAGGCTAGGCTAGGTTAAGCTAGGATAAGATAGGCTAGGCTAGGTTAGGATGAGATTGATTAGGCTAGGATAGTTTAGGCTAAGATAAGTTAGGCTAGGTTAGGCTAGGCTAGTCTAGGCTAGGCTAGGTAGGTTAGTCTAGGTTAGTTTAGGTTAGGTTAGGCTACATTAGGCTAGGCTAGGCTAGCTTAGGCTAGACTAGGCTAGGCTAAGCTAGGTTAGGCTAGGCTAAGTAGGTTAAGATAGGTTAGGTTATGTTAGGATAGTATAGGTTAGGTTAGGTTAGGTTACGATAGGTTAGGTTAGGGTTAGGCTGGGCTAGGCTACGCTAGGGTATGGTAGGTTAGGCAAGGCTACGGTAGGCTAGTGTAGGATAGGTTAGGCTAGGATAGGGTAGGGTAGGCTAGTGTAGGGTAGGATAGATTAGGGTAGGTTAGGATAGGATAGGGTAAGATAGGGTAGGGTAGGGTAGGTAAGGGTAGAATAGGCTAGGATAGGCTAGGGTAGGCTACATTAGGATAGGTTAGGCTATGCTAGGCTAGGCTATGGTGGGCCAGGTTAGTGTAGGCTAGGCTAGCATAGGGTATGGTAGGGTAGGCTAGGTTAGGGTAGGCTAGGCTAGGCTAGGCTAGTGTGAGGTAGAGTAGGGTAGGGTAGGTTAGGGGAGCTTAGGTTAGGTTAGGCTAGGTTAGGTTAGGCTAGGCTAGGTTAGGCTAGGGTAGGGTAGTCTAGGGTAGGCTACCCTAGGCTAGGCTAGAGTAAGCTAAGCTAGGGTAGGGTAGGGTAGGATAAGGTAGGTTAGGCTAGGCTAGGCTAGGATAGGATGGTCTAGGATGGGCTATGCTAGGGTGGGCTACGCTAGTCTCGGTTAGGTTGGGCTAGGCTAGGCTAGGTAAGGTTAGGCTAGGCTAGGGTAGGTTAGGTTAGGTTGGGCAATGTTGGGTGAGGCTAGGCTAGGTTAGATTAGGTTATGCTAGGTTAGGCTAGGCTATGTTAGGCTAGGGTAGTGTATGGGTAGGGTTGGGTAGGGTAGGGTAGGGTAGGGTAGGTTACAGTAGGTTATGTTAGGTTAGGCTAGGTTAGGTTAGGCAATGCTGGGCTAGGCTAGGCTAGGCTAGGCAAGGTTAGGCTAAGCTAGGCTAGGCTAGGCTAGGCGAGGTTAGGCTAAGCTAGGCTAGGCTAGGCTAGGCAAAGCTAGGTTAGCCAAGGTTACGCTAGGCTAGGCAAGGCTAGGCTAGGCTAGTCTAGGCAAGGCTAGGTTAGTCGAGGCTAGGCTAGGCTAGGCGAGGTTAGGCTAGGCTAGGCTAGGCTAGGTTAGTCTAGGTTAGGTTAGGATAGGTTAGGTTAGGTTAGGCTAGGTTCGGCTAGGCTAGGTTAAGCTAGGTTAGGTTAGGTTAGGTTAGGCTAGGCTATGTTAGGATAGGTTGCGGGCGAGGCTACGCTAGGCTAGTGTAAGATAGTGTAGGCTAGGATAGGTTAGGCTAGGCAAGGCTAGGCTAGGCTAGTGTAAGATAGTGTAGGCTATGTTAGGATAGGTTAGGTTAGGATATTTTAGGCTAGGTTAGGCTAGTTTATGCTAGGTTATGCTAAGCTAGGTTAAGCTAGGATAGATAGGCATGGCTAGGTTAGGGTAGGCTCGGCTAGGTTAGGCTTGGTTAGGTTAGGTTAGTCTAGGTTAGGGTAGGCTATGCATGGTTGGTCATGGTTAGGCTAGGTTAGGCTATATTATGATAGTCTTGGATAGGTTAGGCTAGGCTAGGCTAGGCTAGGAGATGCTAGGTTAGGTCAGGCTAGGCTAGGCTAGGGTAGGAGAAGTTAGGTTAGGTTAAGTCAGGCTAGTGTAGGTTAGGTTAGGTTAGGATAAGGAAGGTTAGGTTAGGCAGGGTTAGGCTAGGTTAGGCTAGGCTAGGTTAGGTTATGTTAGGTTAGGTTTTCATTTCATGAGGTTAGGTTAGGTTAGGCTATCTTAGGCAAAGCTAGGTTAAGCAAGCTTAGGATATGTTTGGCAAGGCTAGGTTAGGCTTGGCCAGGCTAGGTTAGGCTAAGCTAGGCTAGAGTAGGCTAGGTTAGGTTATGTTAGACATGGCTAGGTTAATCTAGGCTAGGCTACGATAGGTTAGGCTAGGTTATGTTTTGTTAGGTTAGGGTAGGTTAGGCATGGCTAGGCATGGCTAGGTTAGGCTAGGATAGGCTAGGTTATGCTCGGCTTGGTTAGGGTAAGGTACGGTAGGCTAGGCATGGCTTCGTTAGGCTAGGCAAGGGTAGGCTATCGGTTAGGCTAGGCTGGGGTAGGTTAAGTTAGGATATGCTAGATTAGGATAGGTTATGTTACGGTAGGTTAGGCTAGGTTAGGTTAAAACAAGTTATGTTAATTTCTATGAGTTATGTTAAAATGGCTGACTTATATGAGGAATTTGCATGGAATTAAATAGAGTAAATTATTATGGCTATAATTGCATATTCCTGTGTTTATAATGATTATATTCCCGTGTTATATTTTCTAAGTTATATTTTGAGTTTGAGAGAATTCTAACTTAGGCTTTGGAAAGAGAATCTAAATAACTAGATTCTTAGAGTATCTAATATAAAAAGGAGTAAGGTTAACCCTCAATATTAAACGCATACATAGAAAGTACAAATTAAAACTAAAAAAAATAATGTAAAACTTCCACTTAAGAGTGAGTTGGAAAAAAATTAAGTGGAACTATTGAGAGTTCTTATAAATGAATATGGGCAATGATTTTAGATAAGGAAACATGGAATATATTTAATATTCTTGTATACCATTTATATTAAGGTTTTTTGTGAGTATGGTTAAATATCTTGATTAGCAGTGGAAAAAGTATACTAAATTTGTTATACTAACAAAATCCTTATCTTAGTAAATTATACTAGAGTAGATATTTTAACTTAGTTTTAATAGAATAAATAGTAGGTTAAAGTATGTATACATAATCATAATTAGCATATATATGCATGAATTTGTATACAAACACTTAAATATTAAATTTTATGAAGAATCCCTATCAGAGGTAAAGGGACTAGTACAAAGGAGTAGAGACCATGAAGAAACCAGGGAAAGCTTTGTATTTAAACAACATAAGAATTGTCATATTAAGATGTGTATTTGAAATTTCAGAAAATTATTTTCTTACTGCAATTACTTTAAATTATATAGGTAAATTATGTGGATTATAATGGAAAAAAAAAACCTAACAAATACTCACAATGAGGGAATTTAACTTTAGGATAGGAAAAATACTCTTAGAAAAGTTAAGGCCTAGCCAATACAAATTTAAGATGACACATGCCTTTACCTTCTATTAAATATTGAACAATAGATTTATATTTTGTAGAAAATAAATTGAAAGAAAAGAACCCATGTTGGGTGTAGCCTTCCTATTTTTTTTAAAGATAAATTTTTGGTTAATTACATATAATGAATACAAGTATATATGAAAAATATAATAAGAATAACATTGAAAAATATATAAAACAGTGGTAGAGCATAATTACATACTAGCCATAGCCATAGAAGGATAACAATAAACTATGCGTTTACTATCCACACATTACAGAGGAAAGCAAGTATACAATTAGGTTCTTAGAAAATAAAAATGTGGAAATGGTATATCAACCCAACAATTAAAAGAGACATATATACAATCACAAGGTCTATAAAGACTTGAAAAATTATAAGATCTCGACCATATATACCTAATACATAGGTTAACCAACGTATTGCCTAAAATCGTTTGAAGGAAGAATAATATTTTGTTCAAAATAAGATGCCCCATAATATAAAGGCATTTTTCCTTTCCCGGGAAATCATAGACCAATACGTCTCAAAAATATAGATGAAAAGTACTTAATTAAGCATATACGAATGAATTGTAAGGAAGAGAAAGGAACTAACTTAGTCTTGATTGTCGAAAAGAGTCACGAGATAGAAAAAGTATAGTACAAATGCACTCGATTGAATCGATACCTATATGAGAGTAAAAAACACGGAATTTAAACAAGTGTAAAAGAACATGATTGTATTTATCAAAACAAATGATGATTTACTTTAATAGAGAATGAACCCAAAGTATATATTCTCAATATTGAATGTGGTGCATCCATTTCAATTACCTTGTAAAGTTCAACAAGAAATAAATGTTAGCATAATATCTTAAAGAAAGAGGGTAAGTGAAGAAAGAGGGTAATTATTTTTCAGGAGTGGAGAACTCTATATCAAATTAATGAATGATGCAACAAACTTATAATTAATAATACTTTAAATAACCATTTTAAAAGAGATAATAAAAATAATGGAAGAATTAGGGTTTAATAATTAAAAACCATGAAGAGAGAGTAACTATTTTCTGCCAAGAATATAAGAATTAGGTGATCTACATTGATAATTAAGAAAATATTTCAAGCCTCAAAAGGCATGGTCATTACTAGAATTAAAAAAAAACCAATAAATAACATTTAGGGTTTCAAGGATAAAAACCCTAGGTAGAAATGCGAAATCAACCTTGTAGTGACAATTGGTTGAATGCAAAGTTAAAGCCAAAATAGAAATTACCAAGGATACCATGGAGGAGTAAACAAGCAACTAGTAAGTCAAAGTGAGGTGGAATTCATAGAGAATTAAGGGAAACAAGTATTGATAGAGGAAATTCACCTTGAATCGCTGTATAAGAAGAAAATAATTCAGTAGTGTATCAAATTAAGGAATACTTGAGATTGCTCTAATTAAAAACCCCTTCATTTCTACATTTTCTAATGGATAAAAATACACAAGTCAGAAAACCAAATATGAGAATGAGGTGAGTTGAAGTAACAAGAACAAGAACAATGGAATTCAAGTGAAGAATGTCAGCTCTATGACAAATAGATCCACAAGCATTCCCTTCTCATGTAAATATGTCAAATAATGAAGAAAGTGAGAATAATAGCTCTGGAATAGGTATAAAATAATAAATATAATATTCAAAATATTTATCAAATAATAAAATAATAAGAATTGTACTCAAAATTTTACAAATGACCCTATGAAATAATTAGGTATCTTTGTCTTTAAAACAAATTGAAGGGTTGCAAAATACTTAATTCAATTCTATTTTAGGTATCTTCGTCTTTGAAATTGGGTCAAATGGGAGAAGAAAATACCTAGAATTCCATTAGTATGTCCAGATAATTCCATTTTATTTATAAATTATTTTTTAGGAGTCTCTTAATAACCATAACATCAAAGCATAAGTATTGGTATTGGATGATTAGCTTTATAGTTTTTTTTTTATGTTTTTTCAATTATGGTTTGAGGATTTTGATTTTATAAATTATATAATATTTATTTCTTTCCAAATAAAAATATTTAGAGTATTTATAGATTAATAAAATAATATTTAGAATATTTGTAGATTAATAAAATAATAAACATTATGGTGGAAATTTTACAAAGGAATCTATGAAATAATTAGGTAATTTCTTCTGTCAAATAAATTGAGCACCTAATTGTATTGGAAATTGGGTCAAATATGAAATAATTAGGTATCTTTTCTATAAAACAAATTGAATTGGAAATTGGATTTAATTAGAAAAGAAAATACTCAAATTGAAAAATTCCACTAGGATGTCCAAATAATTCCATTTTATTGATAAATTATTCTATTCTTAAGTAGAAATAATTCTTTTTTTTTAAATAATTCTTTTTTAGCAGCCTTCTAATAACCATAAAGTCAAATCACAAGTATTGGTTTATTAGCTTTATAATTTTGTGAGTTTTTTTTTTTTCAATTAAAAATATTAGTTGACTTAACATGTGGTCCTCAAAATCAGTTCTGGATGACCTTTTCTAGTAAAAAAATATATATTTTCTAATGATTTAGATGAGATTATTTGATTTCTTAAAATAATTTTCAATTATGTTTTTATGATTTACAATTATGTTTTTCATTTAAAAATAATTTTTCATTTATATCTTATAACTTGTGTTAGATTTTGTTTTTACATTATTATTTTCTTTAAATTCAATGTATTTTAAATTGTATTTTCATACATTCAAATTATTTTTGTCACACCTCCCAAATATTTTTTTTTTTTTTTTTTTTTTTTCTCCAGTGTAAAAACAACTATACCTATGGGTAAATTTCAGTATCAAAGTTCACCCCATCCACTTATTAAATTCGATAAACGTGCATTTTAATAAATTCACATATAGTGCCACTTCATTAATATACTATATATATATATGTATATAAATATATATATAGATAGATATTCAATATCCTACCCATAGAAATCTAAGTCCAACTTTATTAAGTCCAACATACATATATATTGACTTATATATATATATCTATATATGCATATACATAAATAAGTAGGTCTAAATTTTTCTACCCACAACAATCTTAAAACGCAACGTTATTAAATCCACCACATATATACATATATTGACTTATATATATATGTAAATAAAGAAATAGGTATTAAATAATCGGCCCTCTTAAAATGCAACGTTATTAAATCCAACACATATATATATATTGACTTATATATATATGTAAAAAAAGAAATAGGTATTAAATAATCGGCCCATAAAAGTCTCAAGAGCAACTTTATTCCAATTTATAAAGGTTTATACGTCCCACCTATACGCATAGATATATATAGGGACTAATCACCCAACCACTAATATTTTTACATTTATACGACTTTTAACTCATCGCGCCAAGTAGGATTTAACTCATTCATTTTTCCCTTTTTAACGTTACATCACATAACATGATTTTAATTCCATTGGAGACGTGCATAGTAGTGTATTTGGTATTATGGTTTGACGCTACATACAGGAGAAGAACAAGCGGTTAATAATTAAATAGACCGGCGTATGAGATTATTTTGCAGCGATTACACAGTATGCGTGTCTTATGGTAGCGTGAGTATGCGTTACCGCGGTAACGTTGGCATGTTATCGCTGATAGTTAACCTCCGCCTGTACAGTGCAGGTACCACATACCGTGATACGCAACATACCCGTGATATTGCCCGAAATAATTGCGTACAACCGCCAGCAGTAAGGTTGCACATCTTTTTGCCACGTAAGGTTGGTTCTGAGATCGATTATATGCTGGAGTGTTCAGGTGGAGTATCAGAGGCGGCGGCGGTCTGCATTTTCCTGTCTTCTGTGCTTCACATATCGTGTCAGCTCAATTCTTATGTACAACACACACGCGTCCCACCCAGAGACAGAACGCACACATTTGCAGAAAGAACCTCTTTGCAGAACGTCCTTCAGTAGGGCTACTTCAGCAGACTTTCTATCTGCTCGATGCACACATTTGGAGTGGAGAAAATCCATGGTTATGAGAGGGTACTGGTTTTTACCTACTCATCCTGACCTCTACACCCTTCTAAGGATTCCGTGCTACCAGAGATCGACGTAAATTAGGGTTGAATCTCGGCTCAGTACGCTCAACCTGCAACGTACTTCTGTGTGTGATACGGTGTATTAGGGTTAGGGTTTCGGTTCCTATTTTAAACCCTCCCCTGTTCATCATTATTTCATTTTCTGGGTTCAGCTATAATTACTCTCTATGGAATAGCGACACCAGAGTGTAATAGTCAAGTGCCTACGCGTTCTCATTGATGCAGGAGGACCTCTGGATGAATGAGTGCCCGATCTTCTTCTGGTGCAGCTACCCTGCTCTTTCCCAAGCTTCTCTCGTGCTTAGTATGGTAACCCACTTCTTTAAATTCGGATTGCTATATACTATAAATTTCTCGTTTAGGAGAGAGTATGGTTGTAATACTAGTGAAGGTGTAATGTGTATATTATGAACTCGCCTTACTGTTGTCATGCAGGTTACTGCTCAGTGCTCACACCCGTGATCGGAGCGTTACCATCACTCTCAGCATATTTATAGTGGTAACGTCCCTGGGTATTTAATGGATGAAACGCTTATAGCGTGACTGCGCTGCTAATGCTGTAGTGGTAAATCGTTTATTTAACCGTGCTACTTTCTTTCTGAATTCAGGAAATGCACCACAGTTATTATATTTATGGAATTTTCTATTCTCGCTCCGATTTATGACCTAAGCAAGTCTATTCAATTTTGGTAATATTGCGGATGGCATGTCGTTTTTGTTTCCACCCTTATTGTTGATTTTTTTCATCGGTTATCCAATGTTGCTCGTTTCTTAATATCGATTTCGGCACTACAGATATGTAATATATATTTCAGATTGCAATGATTCCATTTGGCATAATTTTTAGGCATCCATTTTTTTTTTCTGACTTATTGTCCACGCAGGTGTGGGTGTCTAAGTTGCCCAGGTCACCTCTTCCGAGATGAGCAGAGCAGATCTCGGTCCTGAAATAAGGAATGGTTATCGTTTGTTTTTTTTTTTTTTTGTATAGGCATTAGCCGACCCTTCGGCGTTAACAATCATTTTTCTACCCTTACTGTAATGAATAACAAATCCATTATGTTTTGATCGAGTCGTAATTACAGAGTTTTCCACATAAAATCGTTTTATTGTTCGACGGGCAGAGTTAAAAAAAATCGTTTTATTGTTAGACAGACAGAGTTAAACGTATGACGCCCTCGCATGAATACTTCTCACAGTTATTAACTCTTGTTACTTCAGTTACCTAAGCGCTGAAGTCTCTTCACGTTTTGGGTTTTCCTTTTTGATTTCGTTGTATATATATTACGTCTCCCCACTAGAATTTTCGATTTCTGCATTACATGTGCGCTTTACCCATATTAATCTCCTCTTTTATTTGTTTGCCTATATACCTATGTGATGCGTTTCGGCCTTTCCTCTTGCACATATATAACTCATATATATGATTCGTGTTTAGAGTTACGTTCTTGACTTATGTGAGTTTATATATCTATTTCATGGTTGTATCGTCTCTTTTTACACACCGGTTTCATATATATATATATATGTATAGCTCATATATAGTCTATGTAAAAAAAACCGATTGGTATTTGAGCTTGATAGCTCATATATAATTTTGTTAAATGCCTACTCATGAAATCACTAGTTCATTTGAGAATGTTCGTAAAGCATGAATTTAATCTATAGCCATACTATTTAGTTCAAGGGTTTGAGGTAAATACACCTTGAATTTGCTATGGTCGTTATTTCAAGGGTTAAGAATAGAATTTGCAATAATATGTGCATGCAGGATGTTAGAAGAGCTATTACGCTCTTATATTTTTTTTCTTCTCACATATAGACATTCGATATTACGGTTATAGAGGTCCTTAACTATAATTTAATCTTTGGCTATGATACGTGATTCAAGGACTAAAGGTAGATTTAGAAATGAGATCTATACACTTACGACCATTATAAAAATCCTATAAAGTAGAGTTATTCTTTCTCTAGCAAAATTTCGAATGTCGTGTTCTAATGTTCTTACTTTCTTCTTTTTAGATTGGTACCATGAAACTTTAGTTCTGCTATAATGTTTCTCTAGCACACACATAAACCTATAATATCACTTTTGTGTCCACAGGAATACAACGAAAATTTATTATCTATAGAGGCTAAGTAACTTCAGATTTAAACCAACTTGGGTTTAGACTTTCTGGAGTTTCTACTCTATGGATTTATGTGCTACAACTAAACAGAATCTGGAAGGTGAATGCCTTAGGATGGATTCTGTTAAATGTAGTACTAACATCAATCACACTAATTAAATAAATTTTTCTATATGTAGCCAATTCATACCATCAGAAATTTGAGTAACAAAAATTTCAAAACATACCACAATCTGCAAATGACCAACCTCCCAACCTTAGAGTCCTCTTTGTCTCCCAGGACTCACCCCCGAGCAGAGATCACCTCCTAGAATAGATCAACCTCTAATCTGCCTAGGAGCAGCTTATTGAAGCTTATATTTCCCCCAAAGCATGTTTCTAATTCTGCGTCCAGAATAGCAGGATGCTTTCTTTCCTGTTTAGCCTAGGCTTCCCATTTTGGGACTCTTTAAAGCTGCTTTAAGCTTTTCCTCAGCTTTTCCAGCTTTTTCTCACCTCTTCCCAACTACTCCTCTTCATTGGGAAAATTTAGATTCCTCCTCAAATCTAAATTAATTTCTTTCAAGGATTTTTGAAAGATTTTTCGGGATTTGTTGCCTTATCCATCCTCATGGATTTGGCAAGTGATCTCTAATTCACATCTTGGTCAAAATGCACAATCATTTTATTTATTTCCTCAAATAAAATATGCAATTACATTCACACCATACTTATCCCTTGGGGTCCACCCCCTTAGGATTAAAGTTCAATGTCTAACTTTAAAAAAATTCAACACACAAATTGGGGGTGTTACAATTTTAGATAATTTTTGTTATATTTACAATTTTATTAATAGCTTTTAATTTATTTTATTATATCAAAAAATTAGATAATTAAATGAAATAATTTTTAGGAAAATAAAATTATAGAAATTTGAGTACTAGAATAAGTTAACTACTATATTCAAAGAACACCCATAAACATAACCTCTGTAGAAATACTTTGTTAGTAAATTGATATTGATATCTTAACAAATTGACCAGTGAACCTATTTTCAACCATACGTATTAGTATGAGCTAAGTTAATTCACTACGAGTTAATCAACTAAATTTATCATGGACTTGTAATATAAATACCATACACATATATACTATAAAAAGCCATATAACTATAACAATATGCATCCATATACAAATAAATTTCCCTTAGTAAGCGAAACCTACGAGTTATAGGATCTCTTATGAACCCATGAAAACAAGATAGCTCATAAAAGATATCAAAAAAATTCCATAGTGAAAAATTTAAATAGAAGGAAAGAAAAATATCAAAGAAGGAGATAAACTACCCAATGAATAAAAATAAGCCATGAGTACAACCTTTAAACAAAAAATAAAAGAGCAAAACTTGTTGGGTTATTCATATTTTCCACCACATCGGAAACTTGAAAAAATCAAGTGTTGGAAGGTTAAACTTGAGGGAGAAGTACTAAAATAATTGACTTGAAAAACTCTATGTCAAGTGAGTTGAAGATGGGTCCAAAACTCATAGTGGGGACGGGGGTTTGAGGGTAGCGTGTATACACAAAGTAAGATCTCACAATCGACCAACGAGAATGATGTTGGAGAAAAAAAAAATAATATGCATTAGCAAATAATTAACCGGGGAATTCCCGTTTATATTACCCAAGTATATATGTCAATGGAGGCTTGCGTTCTTGCCATGTTGCTGAAAATGGAATATAGTTAGCTCACGAGGTAGGAAAACCATATCCAAAAGAATATGTAACAAAAAACAACCATACGCACATACATGGAGTAGGAAGAGCCATTAAATTACCTAAGAAAGTAAAGTAAAACAAAGGATTGATGCCTTTGTGCGGTGATCGGGTCTTATGGTGATCCAGGTGGATATTGGTGGCCACCCACCTATTCCACTTGGCCCCCCACCATTGTCTCTTTCAGTTTTTCAGTTTCGGCATAACTTACTATTTTTAGCAGTTTTTCGGGTCTGAACTTCCGGAACGTTTTGAGGCCTAAACGGCGTTTTTTGGGTATGAAAGCGCCGGCCAGATTTTCGATAAAATTCGTCCCGACAGGTTTGTAGTCCTCGGATAGAGCTTTCTAATGATGTATCATATGCGTCGAAACGAGAGATAGTATGCCAAAGTTACGTCCCAGGAAGTTGAAACACCAATTTACCCAAACGGGGCCCATAGTTTTGGCGCTTCATCTCCTAGGGTTAGGTTTTGGGATGTTTAGGGTTCGCAATTGTTTCTCAATAATAAATATAGGCCCTCGCGCCTCATTTAAAGCGATTCGGTGTAGCCACCACATCTCTTCTCGGAGATTCGCTACCGGCACCTAGCTATTTTATTTCCATTATGTCCTTTAAGCATCATTGTTATTTGATATTAATGAAATGGCTTGTTATTTCTTGCATCGGCGTATTTATGGTTATGTGTTTATTCGTTGCGTTCTGCATAAATGGGATCGGTGGTATCGGAAACGGTCTGCTTTTTCTCGATCCTTCTTTGCATGTCCCCAACCGAGTCGGGGTATAAGGAGCTAGGGCTTGATCTGGTGGAACCTTTGCAAGATCGACCTCGTAAACCTCGACGGATGCCCATGGGGGACGAAAAGAAAGATGAGGAGCGAGGAGATCCTATCAAAATATTGCTCGAGGAGGCCCTCGAAAAACAAGACGCGATGATGGATAGTTTTCTCGGATCCTTCCGCGGGCGCACGGCGGCATCTGCATCCGGTATCCACTCACAGGTTGCGACTCCCTTTAAGGTACAAGTAAATTTTGACATTCCCATATTTGAGGGTCAAATAGACGCGGATGCCCGTAGATAGATGGTTGAATCTATTAGAAGGATATTTCTCTTGTTCATGACTTTTCGGGCCCAGGGAGAAGATTATTTTTTGCACTCCTCAAAGCTACCCCCATGTTAAGGAGGCGGTGGAAACCTACTGTGAGAACAAGGACGAGGACGGGAACCCTCTGCGATTTCTCGGCCGTACCAACTTGGAATTCTTTCCGAGACGCCGTCAAGGAACGGTACTATCTGACGGAGGGGAGCTATGAGGACAAGTACATCTGATGGACCATGTTGCGACGACAAAGGGATCAAGATGTGCACGGTAGCCAGGAATCTGTTCCATACCACACGCCTGAGATTGGGTATCAAAGATTCGGAAGAAGCACCAGTGCTAAAGTATCGCGGTTTGCTGCAGTCATTCGGAGAAATGGAGTTCACCGACATCTCCTCGCTTGGTACGGCATACGGTATGCGCGAGATTGAGCAGAAATTCAAACGGAAGAAGCGAGACTTTGGATGCGAATCAAAAGCAAGGAAAAGTTGCTTCCGAACCGCAAAACAAGAGGTGACATGGCGGCTAAAGACAACCCATCAAAGCCACAAGACAAGAACAACACCGTAAAGCCAAAAGAAGGACACGGGAAAGTGGTGTGAGTTCCATAAGAGCTCCTCACAACACAAGTGAGTGTCGGGCCAAACGTCGCTAGTGGCGGGAATGAGGGCTTACGAGTCGGATGCATGCTCGACTTCGAATCGAGCACGAAGGGGTAGAAAAGGAAACCCAGTTATTGATGCGGAGCCCAACGCCCTTGTTGCCACTGAGGTCCGGAAAGGAGGAGCTTGGGAAGATCCGGAGGAGGAAGACGTCTCTTCCACTCCCCGAGATGTGGGTAAGGGCTCCCTGTCGGTTCATTGTCGTATTAGGGCAAAGAACCTCATTTCAGCGACCGTCGTGAAGGTTGGGCTTGTGACCACGGCTCACCCACATCCATACACCATCGGGTGGCTTCTGAGACGAGATCTCAGCGTCGGCCGAGCGGTGTCGCCTTCCCTATAGCATCAAGCCCTTCACGGATGAGGCATTATGTGACGTTGCTCCTATTGATGTTTCTGATGTATTATTAGGACAACCATACTTGTGGAAGCGTCATCTTGTGTATGAGTCTCGACCTCGTCTTTGTTATTATTACTTTGGGAAATAAGTTGTACGGGATACAGAGGTACCACCTCCTACGACTATCTCTTTGAAGTTCTTGTAAAACAATGTGTCGCTCATTTCCCAAACCGGTCGTTTTACGATGATCCGCCCGGGGGCAAGAAGAAGGCTGTGGCCACGACCTCCCGAACGGGGCCCCTGCGCACGACAACAACGAATGGATAAGGTCGTGGAGGAGTACGGGGACATCTTCACCTCACCCACGGGGTTCCTGCGCAACGCCGAATTCGAAGCACCGATTGATCGACCGGTGCACCACTACCCAATGGACCGATCTGCTCCGGCCTTCTGATGCCGGAAAATGATGGAAATCAGGCGGATTCGGAGGCACATTTGCGAGGTCACATCGGGCCAATTTCATCACCACAGCGAGCCGTCGTGTTGGTGGGAAGAAGGATGGGACGTGGAGACTGCGTATTGACTATCGGGCGGGCAGATCCTTTGTCCGGAATAGGTACTGATCCACGGATTGATGACCTTCTGGACCAACTCAAGGTGCAAAATATTTGATAAGATCGACTGATACCGGGTATCACCGGGTACCCGATTGAACCCCTCGATGTGTGGAAAGGCGCCTTCAAAGCTAAGGAAGGCCTTTTTGAATAGGTTTGGTCATGCCTTTCGGGTTGACAAATGCTCCGCAGCCTTCATGAGGATGATGGATGACATCTTGCGGCCATTCACCAACTCATTCGTAGTGGTGTACTTGGATGACATTCGATCTTCGACGAAGACTTGGGAAGAGCACCTTCATCACATCCGACGAGTCCTCCAAACCTTTTGCGGCGGCCTGAGTTGTGTGCCAATTTGGAGAAGTGCACGTTTGGCATGACCCCGGGTTCAATATCACGGGATACATTATTGATGAAAAGGGGTGCATGTGGATCGACGAGATCGAGTCATTCGGGATTAGCCGGCCCGACTACTATAACGAGCTTCGCAGCTTTACGGAGTCTTGCTAATTTCTCACAGTAGATTCGTGTTGGGATTCTCTCATGTCACTTGGCCCTTGGAGTCAAGTCACCAAAGGAGGAGCGAGAGCAAAATTATTTTGAGTCGGAACCTCAACGAGAAGGCATTCAAAGAATTGAAAAATCGCCTCTGTTACGCCGAGTGCTCACCTTACCGGACTTGCGAGCGGCCATTTTTGAGATCGAGACGGATGCCTCGACTATGCTGTGGGGCGGTTCTTACTCACGCGGGGACATCCGGTGGCATATCACGATGAGACATTATGCGAGACGGTTCGCAAGTATCCCACTTATGACAATGTATTCCATTGTACGAACGTCGACAATGGAAGCATTACATTTTGGGGAAGAAGCAATCATCCACACGGACCACTTAGGCCCTGCCGGTTCATACGGACACAAGGAAGTTGCGAGAATGATCGCCATCGAGGAAGTGGTCCACATATACGCAACGAGTTCATTTGAACATCCAAGTACGAAGGGTAGCACCCAATAATGTTGCACGGAAGTACGCCTCGGCGGTCACCGTCGTGGCGCTCACCCGCCGTGCTCAACTCTTGTGGGCACGAGACTTACGATTGGCCGGCTTCTCTATGAGTGACCCCGGAGGTCGGCCACACTTACAAGGCACTCTTGGGGGGCACACAAGTTCCAAATTTTCACCTCGAAGATGCTTTTTATGTCACACAGGACACCTTTGTGTTCTAATTGACGGCGTGCCAAGATGATATGGGAAGCACACTACGGTCGAGTCGGCGGGCATTTGGAGGTCGAGAAAACGGTAGCACAATACTACGAAGTATTTCTATTGGCCGAACCTTCGAAAGGATGTCAGCACATCGGATCTGCCTTGCTTGTGCCATTGCCAAACAGGCCATCGAAACCGAGCCTATATACTCCACTACCTACCCCTAGTCGACCATGGGAATCCATCTCCATGGATTACATGTCGAACACACCCTTCTACTAAGAATGGAAATGGCTTGTGTTTCGTGGTCGTTGATAGATTCTCGAAAGATGGCCATCATGGCGGCACAGCCAAAGAAGAATATCACGGCGAGAAGCCCTTTGTAAACTCTTCTTTGAACGAGTGTGGGTGCACTTTGGGATCCCACGATCTATCATACGATCGAGATAGCGAGGTTCCTCGGCACATTTTGGTCCGGCCTACGGTCAATGTTGAACACAAAGCTCACCGTCCCGCAAACTTTCCATCCCCAAACGGATGGCCGGACGGAGGTAGTCAACGGAATGATTGTACGTGCGCATGTCTGACTCAAAGCATCCACACGCACATGGGACGAGAGCCTCCCCTGCACAACACGGTTATAGCAGGGCTCTCACAGTTCAATTGGCCATAGCCCCTTTCGGGTGGGCTTGGGATTCACGACCACTATGTCCCATTGACATAACCTACTTGCCGTTCTGGTACCATCGGGCCGATTAGAGCTCATGTCCGGTCACCGAAGTTGACAAAGCAAGTAGCTTCATCGAGCGCATTCAACATCCGCCAACGAGGTTCATGATATATTGGACGAGCCAGTCACGAGAAGTACAAACAAACGCCATGATCGACACGGGTGCCACACCACTTCCAAGTGGGCGACAAAGTGGCCATTTGTAGAAGGAGCGCCTCACTAGACCTCACCGCAAGCTTCGCCCGCTCCGTCTGCGGGCCGTACACCATCACCAAGGGTTTGTAGGTAACGATGCCTTCGAGCTTAGTATTCCACCATTCCTTGATGCCGCACCCGGTCTTCAATGTGGATCGCCTTCGTCATACTTTCCCACCTCTGGACACCTCGGACATTGCGAGAAAAACTCACACCAACGAGTTAAACCCGGACGCATGGAACAAGCCACCACACAGTTGTATCATGGACATGCAAATCAAGAACACTCGTCGACGGCAGGATCCAATGCAGCATCGGGTTGTCAAAGGCTGGCAACTCTGCCTGAGAGAAGTGGTTCACCGGGGACCAAGTTCGGCGAAATTTGCTCATCTCATGGAGGAACTTAACGCAATGGGGACCATTGCTTCTAAGAGGAGAATGATCCCGGGTGGATATTGGTGGCCACCCACCTATTCCACTTGGCCCCACTGCATTGTCTCTTTCGGTTTTCGGTTTCGGCATAACTTACTATTTTCGCCGGTTTCGGGTCACGAACTTCGGAGCCGTTTTGAGGCCCTAAACGACGTTTTTGAGTATGAAAGCGCCAGCGAATTACTACAATAAGAATTTGTCACGATGAAATTTGTAGTCCTCGGATAGAGCTTTCTAATGATGTATCATATGCGTCAAACGGAGATAGTATGCCAAAGTTACGTCCACAGGAAGTTGAAACACCAATTTACCCAAACGGGGCCCATAGTTTTCGCTTCATCTCCTAGGGTTAGGTTTTTGGGATGTTTAGGGTTTGCCATTGTTTCTCAATAATAAATAGGCCCTCGCGCCTCATTGTAAAGCGATTCGAGAGGAGACATGGCCACCACATCTCTTCTCGGAGATTCGCTGCAGCACCTAGCTATTTTATTTCCATTATTATGTCTACTTGTAAGCATCATTTTGTTATTTGATATTAATGAAATGAAGTGTTATTTCATTTGCATGTTGTATTTATGGTTATTTGTTTGATACATTTGCGTTCTGCATAAATCCGGATCATATGGCTATAGAGAAACCACACTTGAGAATTTGAGTAAAATTGTTATCGGGGAAAAGAATTGAACTTTGCGGAATTTTCCTTTGGCATATATAAAACCCTGGTGCTTGTAAGAGTAAATATTGTTCTAATGGAAATTTAAAGCAGAATAGGCATAAAAATTCAATTAGTAACTCACTAGTACATGTGAAGAGGGAAGAAGTGAATTCGTCACCTTATGTAGCCATGGTTCTTGGAGATGAACCAATGAACCCAAAAAGAGACATCGACCTGTTAACCTATACATTAGAAACTGAGTGTTGATGACAATAATTTCACATCTTTAGGAGGATATGGAAAACCAAGGAACCGAATTTCAAAGTGATAATAACCACTCTTAGAAAATTTAAATTTACAAAACGACCAAGTGTAGAACCCTTACTGTGGAAAATGAAAAAAACATGAAATAGTCTATTGAACCATAATACCTGGGCTCCATAAATATTGCACTATTGTTGGGCTGTAAAAATAGCATTGGTAGATTTGTGGCTATTACTAGTTTCCAATCACAGGAGAGAAAAATGTCGATTAGTTCACAGGAAATGTCTATACAAGCTTAAGGTTTGGGTGGAAATATAAGAACCATTACATGGGGAAAACGAATCTACACCCTTCACGTAGTCATACCATACCTTGTGCTCATCATGTGTTATCATTCGCTCATTAGATGGGATAGCGTTGGCCGCATGGACGCATTAGGGGTAATGTACTTGTCATGTGGCGAGTTACCATACATAATTTATGTGATATGACCTAATGGTATAGGAATTAATAAATGACCATATTACTTGGGGAAATAAATAAGAAATGGGGGTTGGATAGTTAGGTTTAAATGTTATAAGATTCATCTAGGGAGATGAGTATTCCATATAGTAATTCTGAAAATTATCCAATTATAATCATAGGGGAAATTAAACATGCATGAAACATTAGGTAATACGTGCATAGATATACTTCGGATGCGGATGATGGCTCGGAGTGACGGGACTTCCGCCCCTTGGTGGATCCCGAGGGAGTTCGCTTGCTGCGGCCATATGGCCCCCTACAGTGCCATTACTCACACATTAACTTCGCCAACCTGTTCTGCTTTAACATCGTTCACCGCACCTGTCATTTACCTCACCTTGCTGGTTCATTTGGCTATGGATTACATTCTGGATAATTCGTCTGCTCATTGTGTTTTTTGTAGTCATCCTTCTCCCGTCTGTGGTAGTTTCTCCCCTACTTGCACTGTTCCAAGTGAACGCACCCAAACAGGTCGACGTTGCTCCATCCTGGGATGCTTGGAAACTCTTCCAGGTTTCCACTTCACCCAGACCAGCTACTGTCATCTCAATTTTTGTTTTCCTTCTCACGCAGCTGATTTTCGGAGATCTTCATTGCATCCCGACTGCTCCTTCTGCCCCAAGCACTCCTGGCTTCATGCGGATTTGATGCCTTCGCTCAAGCAGAGAATGAGTTTCAGGCACAGAACGAGCAGAGGGCACTCTTCCCGCCCTCGCCCTTCCATTAGCTCGCCCTCGACATATTCTAAGGAGGACGTAGATTGGAGTTTTCATTTGGATTTTGGGCATCGGAGAGGCATCTCCTACCATCCTGGAAGCACTCACTTTGTTCCACCTTCACAGCCTCCTCCGCCTGTCTCTCAACCTGCCTCCACTGCTTCTAATTTTCCCACCAACCCAGCCCTCTGCCAGTCTTCACAAAGTGCGGAATTTCGCTTCAATTGCTCCTCAAACATGCCTGTTCTCACTGCTTTCATCACTGTTACTGTTTGCGAAGAATCCCCTACCCCAGCTCCAGCTTCAATGCCCCACCCTGCCCCTATTCTGCCTAACCCTTAGCCCTCACATGCAAATATTGACATTCCAGCCCCTACTGAGCCAGTCAGATGTGGTCATTCCATTCTTGGAATGGAAAATTTGCAGGTGGACTTCTTCAGCAAGAGTGGCGCGCCAGAGAAGGACAACGATGATGGAGAAGCTGAGTTTGGTTCCAGGATCGTGGAAGAACTGGAGTCCCCTACTCCTGAACGGTGACTTTGATCCCCCTCAGCATGCTTTGGTATAAATTTTCGACCTCATGGAAGAATTTTTTGGTTTTTTGAGTTTATATTCAGCTGTAAAAGATATAGGCTATTCCAGTTTACTGTCTCTTGTTGTATCACAGTACTTTTACTATTTTACTGGTTTCCCTTCTAAGGGCGGTGGAATTTATTTTAAAAGAACTGGTTTCCCACTCTGGGCAGTTCAGTTGCTAAGGTTAAGCTTGGACATCAAGCCCAGTTCTCAGGCTCACACAACTGAAACTAGCGCAGTTTTGTACTATTATGTTTTATAAATAGATTTAGTTTTACCGAGAAAAAAAAAAAAAGTGCATAGATATAATTCATCAAGATCAACTGTTTACCAAATACAATAAGACAATATAAGAATTATATGCCATGCAATAACATATACAAATTATTAGTAAGGAAATTAAAAAAACAAAATAATGTGTGATATATGAAGAGCAGAGGTGACATTTTAATTTATATGGTAAAATCGATGTTAATTTATAACTACTATCTATATGTTATATATTTTAATGGGATATGATTTTATTTTATCTAAAAGAAATGTTAGTAATTTTATTAATTAGAAACAAAATTACAATTAAAAAAAAACTGAAATTAAAAAATATTTACATCTAGCTTCTAGCATGTAAGATGCAATGTCTACACATCTACTCAATATTGGGTTGTAGAGGGCCTCTCTGTGTAATGATTATAAAATCTATAATTAAATATAGTTTTCATTTTCAACTTTAATTATTTAATGGATGATTACTAGTATCCATGTCTATGTGTGAAAAACTCTAATATTTTTAAATTGATTCTCCTAATCTTATTATTGGGCTTATATAAGTCAAATTTTGAAAAATATTTAATAGGTGTTTAACTAATGTGTAGGAATTGACCACTACAACTTTATGTTCCACTCTTCCACATCATAAAGTTCATATGAAACTTGTATATCCCATTTTTTTATATAAAAATGCATTATTCTCACACACTATATATTCTTTCAGTCAAACAGAAGCTTAAACACACACAAAGGTATTCCATAATAGTTTGACCACAATCTAGTTCTTTGTTTCACTTTAAATTCCATAGTATCCACATAAAAAATATATTCATTGTTATTCATGACTAATTTTGATTTCTTTTATTATGTTTACAAGCTTGTTATGTTCTTGCATAAAACTAAACTCACTCATGGATAGCAAGTAGTTGTCAACTAAGTCACCTAATTCATGTTAGTATTCAAGTTTGAGAATATATGTGTGTGTGTGTGAGATAAAATTATGTATTCTCCCTAAACATATGATAAAAATATCACTTGTAATCTAGATCATCTAATTTTAATAATAATTTGGTAGGATTTTAAAAACTTCAAAACATAATAAAAATAATAAGTTATTATAAAATTATGATTTTTTTAAATATTATTCTTATTTATAAAAAAAAAATTATTATTTAAATATTTTAATAATAATAAAATAATTAATTAATTTGATTTATATAATGTAAACCATACTTAACTTAGACTAAAAATATTTAAAAATTAATATTTATGTTTATACAAAAATTAATTCATATTGAAATTATTAAATTAAATTGTATCTATACGTTGTACCGATTTTAGTGTTATGGAACCAATCAACGGCCCATGGTGATGTCACAAAAATAACATTGTCAAGGTCATTACAATGAGTGAGTATGGAGTTGTTCAAAAGCTAACAAAGAGGTCTCAAATATCACTAAGCTTCACCCTCTTTTTAATAAAAATAAAAATAAAAATTGTGGGTCAAATTCTGTTGAACTTCAACCGCTCTTCATAGTTTTTCTAGCATTCATATATGGATTTCATTATAGATTGACCTTTATGGAAAATTAAATTAAATATATCTGAATTCATATTAGGTTCACAATTTTGGAATTTGGAGGATAATATTAGCTAAACCTGGTGACTTTTGATGTCAAGGCCACCTAGTATTTATGGAGGTCTATGTAAAACGGCTTCACTTCTATTATATTTTTTTTAACTTAAAAAAAATCATATAATAGAGATTATCTTATATTTGGAATAACATTATGTCCACTTTTAATCCATTGGTCACTAACATGTTTATTTCCACTTTTGTGCTGCATATGTTAGGTGTTTTTATTCGGGTAGTACCTTTTAAGCTAGTGGCAGATCCCAATTAAGAGAGTGGAGGTTCAAAATTTGTACACCCATTTTGGGCAATCAAATAAAAATTCCTTAAAAATTCACAATATTATCATAAAATGTTGTGACACAATTTTTCATATAGTAAGCTTTATGAAACCATTACTAACACAATTGGAGGTACTTTGTTTTAGTAATAAGATAGTTATAACAAATACATATCATACATAATCCTTAATATCTATGGTCCATAATCTATTAAACTTAGGTCTTATTATTTTAAATTTCTTTTCTATACATAATCAATATAACCTTAGACTTACTATTTTAATCCACTTTGTATTAAATTTAATGACCATATTAGTTTGTTTTTATAATATTTAAACTAAAAAGTTCATATATTATTTAAAACAAATATATTTTAATTAGAACTAAATGATAAAATTGTAATATTATTAAATCTATTATGCTAAAGTACAATGTAATGCTATTTTACATTTCAATAACTTTATTCTTGTGTCCCTATCAACATATGCAACAACTCTTACCATTATCTTTTAATTGAAATATTATAATTTTAATATAAATATTATAATTTTTTAATAATTCTTTTATATTCTAAAAATAGCCCTAAGCAAACTCACATTATTGAGATGGAAAATTTTATGGTTTGTTCCGTGACTTCATAATAACTACCTGCCTTATCCCATCACCATAATGGATGTTGATGACCATGTAAGTGGATAGAATGTAGTTATGAAAACAATATTAGAAAATGGATTGTTATATTCCTTTTAACAATGAACAAAAAATCCAAACAGGTAGAAATGATGTGTTGCTATCCCTTCAAATGGCTAGAAACCAAACGGCTAGGGAGGACGTGGCACAGCCACTCACAAATTAGTCGTTGATTAAAAAAGCTGCGAGGCAGAGTTATATAATGAGGATTTTGATTATGATGTTCACAAGTTAAATTACTTTTGATTCTCCTCTTCAAAGCTGGACACAGAAATAACGTTTTTTTTAAACGACTTGGTGAAGGAGACTATGCGAATGCATCCTCCCCTACTTGGTGAAGGAGAGCCTGCAAATGTTTTGTGTCACACTGTGACTACATCCCCGCGAAGACCAACGTGGAGTTCTACAGTGTGGGGATGGGGAGTTTCGACCCCAGCGCTTCCTGGACTAATGAGAAGGACGTTGACATTACGAGAGTGAATAGAATTAAGATGATGCCCTTCGGTGCTGGGAGGAGGATCTGACCATTGGCACTCACCACATCAATCTAATCATCTTATGGATGCATGCAATATGGAGTAGTATGCTTTGACTGTTGTCACAAATAATCCACCAGAAGTCCCCATGTTCCATTACTCCTGTGGAATGCAGCGCGGGGATTTGCGGAGGCAAAGTATCGATTGTATATACCTTTCCAAAGTGAGGCCGACATCGAGCTGCTTCCACTGGTGTAAATCTATTTATGAGGTTCTCTCTGGCTCTTTGATTCGATTCGTTTTCTAGTAGGTGCCATTTTTGGATTTCTCGGAGGTGTGAAATATTCATTTATATTGCATATTTTTATGATCAATTTCTAAGAAATATGGTAGCACACAAACATGATCTCTATTCTTGTTTCCATTAATGTATAGTTTTATGAGATTAATTTTTGAATTAATCATATTATTAAAAGATTTGATTCATAGGGTTTGCACCTTCTTTTAATCAGGATAAGGTTTGCACCTGCTTTTAATTGCTTTCTTTTAAGCTGATGTCTGTCCAACTCAATATGCAAGGTCTCCCACGACAAGATAAGATTACAACAAATTGGATCATTGGATGTAAATAAGGCCCTAAAGAAACCTAGTTCCGGCTAGACAAGAAAGGTACGTTTCTGCCTCTTCATTTTGTATTTCTTGAAGTAAACCCTTTTTAATGAATTATATGTAGTCTTTTCTTCATTTTCAAGTGGTTTTATAATTTTTGGATTAATACGGTGTTAGTAATAGCACCTATTTTTTTTTATTACAACTCTATTTTCGGTGTCTAAACCCAATCTATTCATCTCAGTTTTATTAGTAAAACCCAGTTTATTCATCTCAGTTCTTATTAGTAAAACCCAGTTTATTCATCTCAGTTCTATTATTCCATTTTCTTTATGGTTTCCTGGGCTCGCCATAGTTTCTTTTTAATTCATTTCAGCCAGTTGTAATCTCTTTGTCTCTAATTTCTTGGTTATAATTTAGATATTTCTTTGTTAGATCTATCAAATATCAAATCAAATCTCTTATGGATGTGTGGGATATGGATGTGTGCAATATGGAGCAGTATGCTTTCACTGTTGTCACGAAGAATCCACCAGAAAGAATCTGGACGAATGAAGCGCGGCGCTCGAAGTCCCCATGTTCCATTACTCCTGTGGAATGCAGGCGGTGATGCTTGCATTGGGAATTTGCGGAGGCAAAGTATCGACTGTATATGCCTTTCGTACGCGACATCGAAATCGAGCTGCACTGCTTCCACCGATGCAAATCTATTTATCAGGTTCTCTATGGCTCTTTGATTTGATTCTTTTTCTCTGTTTCGATTCGTTTTCTAGTAGGATGCAATTTTTGGATTTCTTCCAAGTGCGAAATATTCATTTATATTACATATTTTTATGATAAATTTCTAAGAATTCTGGTAGCACACAAACATGATCTCTATTCTTTTTTTCCATTGATGTATAGTTTTCTATTTTTTTTTCCATTGATGTATAGATTTATGAGATTAATTGTAGGATTAACCATGTTATTAAAAGATTTGATTGATAGGGTTTGGGCCTTTTTTTAATCAGGATAGAGTTTGGGCCTTCTTTTAATTTCTTACTCTATGAGATTAGATGATTTAGATGAGATTATTGGATTTCTTAAAATGATTTTCAATTATGTTTTTATGATTTACAAATATGTTTTTCATTTGTCTTATAATTTATGTTAGATTTTATTTTCACATTATTACTTTGGTTAAATTCAATGTATTTTAAATTGTATTTTCATACATTTAAATTACTTTAAAGAAGTTTTCTTATATTTAAATTTTTATTAATAGCTTTTAATTAATTTATTTTTTGAATGATTTCTTCATTAATATTCTGATATAGAGTAAAGTACCATAAGCTTGAGTAGCCTAGCCTAAGCTACTAAAGGATAGACTAAGGTAAGTTAGAATAGGCTAGGTTAGGCTAGAATAGGCAAGAGTAGCTTAGGGTAGGCTAGACTAGACTAGGATAGGTTAGGTTAGAGTAGGTTAGGCTAGTGTATGCTAGGGTAGGCTAGAGTAGGCTAGGTTAGACTAGGGTAGGTTAAGCTAGGCTAGGGAAGGCTAAGTTAAGCTAGGCTAGGCTAGGGGAGGCTAGGTTAGGCTACTATAGTGTAGGATAGACTAGGTTAGGCTAGGTTAGGTCAAGATAGGGTAGGTTAGGGTATCTTAGGCTAGGCTAGGATAGGCTAGACTAGGATAGGTCAGACTATATTAAGCTAGGCTAGGTAAGAGTACACTATGTTAGGCTAGGGTATGTTAGGCTAGGCTAGGTTAGCCTAGGTTAGGTTAGGTTAGGTTACGTTAGGTTAGGCTAGGCTAGGCTACGTTAGCTTAAGTTAGGCTCAGTTAGGCTAGGCTATGTTAGGTTAGGTTAGGTTAGGTTACGATAGGATAGGCTAGAGTAGGGTAGGCTAGGTTACGCTAGGTTAGGTTAGGTTACGGTAGGATAAATTAGGCTAGTCTAGGTTGGGCCACAATAAGATAGGCTAGGTTAGGATAAGATAGGTTAGGCTAGGTTAGGTTAGGCTATGCTAGGCTAGGCTAGGTTAGGTTAGGTTAGGCTAGGCTAGGCTAGGTTATGTTAGGCTAGGTTAGGTTAGGATATGATAGGATAAGATAGGATAGACTAGGCTAGGATAGGTTAGGCTAGGATAAGATAGGCTAGGTTAGGTTAGGATGATATTGATTAGGCTAGGATAGTTTAGGCTAAGATAAGCTAGGCTAGGTTAGGTTAGGCCTGGCTAAGCTAGTCTAGGCTAGGGTAGGCTAGGCTAGATAGGTTAGGATAGGTTAGTTTAGGTTAGTTTAGTTTAGGTTAGGATACATTAGGCTAGGCTAGGCTAGCTTAGGCTAGATTAGGCTAGGCTAAGTTAGGTTAGCTTAGGATAAGTAGGTTAGGATAGTATAGGTTAGGTTAGGGTTAGGCTGGGCTAGGCTATGCTAGGATAGGGTAGGTTAGGCAAGGCTAGGGTAGGGTAGTGTAGGCTAGGTTAGGATAGGGTTGGGTAGGGTAGGCTAGAATAGGGTAGGATAGATTAGGGTAGGTTAGGCTACGATAGGGTAGGGTAGGGTAGGTAAGGGTAGGTTAGACTAGGATAAGCTAGGGTAGGCTAGGTTAGGGTAGGTTAGGCTATGGTGGGTCAGGGTAGTGTAGGCTAGGCTAGCATAGGGTAGGCTAGGCTAGGATAGGTTAGGCTAGGGTAGGCTAGGCTAGGCTAGGCTAGTTTAAGGTAGAGAAGGGTTGGGTAGGTTAGGGGAGCTTAGGTTAGGTTAGGCTAGGTTAGGCTAGGCTAGGTTAGGCTAGGGTATGGTAGTCTAGCGTAGGCTACCCTAGGATAGGCTAGAGTAGGCTAAGCTAGGGTAGGGTAGGGTAGGGGAAGGTAGGTTAGAATAGGATAGGCTAGGCTATCTTAAGCTAGGCTAGGATAGGATGGTCTAGGGTGGGCTAGGCTAGGGTGGAAAAGGCTAGGCTCGTTTAGGTTAGGCTAGGTTGGGCTACGCTAGGCTATGTAAAGTTAGGTTAGGCTAGGATAGGTTAGGTTAGGTTGGGCAAGGTTGGGTGAGGCTAGGCTAGGTAAGGTTAGGTTAGGCTAGGTTAGGTTAAGTTCGGTTAGGTTAAGGTAGGTTAGGTTAGGTTATGTTAGGTTAGGGTAGGCTAGGCTACGTCAGGCTAGGGTAAGGTAGGGTAGGGTAGGGTAGGGTAGGTTACGGTGGGTTATGTTAGGTTAGGCTAGGTTAGGCTAGGCAATGTTAGGCTAGGCTAGGCTAGGCGAGGTTAGGCTAAGCCGGACTAGGCTAGGCTAGGCTAGGTTAGGCTAGGCTAGGCTAGGCTAGGCTAGGTTAGCCAAGGTTATGCTAGGCTAGGATGGGCTAGGCTGGGCTAGGCTAAGCAAGGCTAGGTTAGCCGAGGCTAGGCTAGGCTAGGTTAGTCTAGGTTAGGTTAGGATAGGTTAGGCTAGGTTAGGCTAGGCTAGGTTAAGCTAGGTTAGGAAAAGTTAGGCTAGGTTAGTTTAGGTAGGCCTAGGTTAGGTTAGTTTAGGTTAGGCTAGGCTATGTTAGGATAGGATAGGTTAGGCTAGGCTAGGCTAGGCTAGGGTAGGGTATGTTGGGGTTGGCTATGTTAGGCTATGCTACGGTTGGGTATGTTAGGCTACGCAAGGTTAGGATAAGGTAGGTTACATTAGTATAGGGTAGGCTATTTTAGGCCCGGTAAGCTAGGCTAGGCTAGGTGTAATATCCGAAAATGGGAACTATGAGCAAGAGATGCCTGAAAAATGCATTTTTCAGGAATGACTCCTAGAGGATTCGAAAACAAGACATGGATCCCTTAGATCAATGTATCTATGACCGAAATCCAACAGGAGGCTCCAAAAAAATCACTCTAGGTGGGTTGAACAGATCTCCCACACCTAGTTGTCTTGAAAAAGTGCCCAATGAAGGGACTGCATCTATGTATGAACAAGGGATAGAGTAACAGCATGATTTTTATGAGCCTAAATACATGAAGATGTAGGTAGCCAAAAAAATTATAATATAGTAGCAAGAGAGTACAATTCCTTGATGAAAGAGTCACTCAGGATTGGCAATACAAGCCTCAATAGATCATATACATGAAATGTGAAATATACTGCTACACTCAGAATGCCCTAGGCTATGACTGCATAGTTTATAGGAGATACTTCAACATACTAAATAATAATACAAATATATAAAAATATATGGCTCAAGAAATGTGTAGGAGAAAGCTCTCAACCCCATAAAACAATAATACAACAATCCTTAGAAGGATTGTCTGAAATATATACAAAATGGAAAAATTGCAGAAATGTCGGAGTTGCAGTAGCAGTGGAAACTCGAGAACTGGAACTAGACGGAGATAGTTGAAGATGATGCACAATATGAGTATATCTCCTCTAATGGATCTTCCAATTGAAAATTTGATCCTATCACTGAAGATCTTACCCTCCAATCAACATTGGAAACTCCCTCTGCAAATGTACTTTGAAAATAAAATAGTCACTAAAGGATACTGCGCTGTAGGTGGAATAAAATGTGTTGGCCAAATGCGAAGATCTGAAATATGCTGTGAATCCTCCCTTACTGATCTCCCAAAGGAAATAAGTCTCTCTCCTCTGAAGAGCAAGCCAAGAAATGGTGTTTTGGAACCTACACTATAACACCCTGCAACACAATGTTATAATTAAGTAGAAGTAATGTTGTAGTTGAAGGAGGTGGCTTGGCCTTGAGCATGAATGTGGAGAAATAAAGTTAAATCCCTCAAGAGGCCTCTCAAGAATGAGAATGAATCCTAAAGAGGAATTCCTTATGCTAAACAACACTACAACTCTGTTAAACAACAGGAGACTGCGGATAGTTTAAGAAAACTAAGAAATCACTAATCATAAGCATGAGTTACAATGGATGCCTTGCCCTCCTTTTAAACAAATTCAAGCTCCCTCTCCATGGGTCCCACTCATTAGGGTTTCCTCCATCAAGGAAAATTCCCTACTCTTTCACTGCGCTATTTGACTTGGTCAAACTTGACCTTGTCTTTATGCAAATGTCCTCTTTCACACATGAGGGTGTGAAATCCAACTCCAATACTGATCTTCTTTCATACGAAGAGGGATTTTATTCCTATTTCTGAATTATATGGGCCTCCTTACCCATTTATTCATTTCCTAAGTGAAAACAACAAAAATTAATATTCCATTTAGCTGCATGCTAAAAGTGGAATATTACAGTCCTCCACTCCCAAATGTTGCTTGTCCTCAAAAAACTACATAAGATAAAATCCTCCAAGGATCAAGATGTTTTCTCATCAATATATCTCCAAGTTTTCCCTCCAACATATGCAAACTAGCTTTTGGTGAGCATCCCAAATAGCTATCATGTAAGAAATAAACATCTATGGAGGCAAAAATTGGCTGTCTATGAGCCTTTTTGAGGCACGATATTTGACATGAATTGGGATTTACCATCCACATATGAATCTCCCATCCTAAAGAAATCATCCATACAAAGTGAGTTACCTCCCAACATGGCAACTCATGGAAATCTCCTTCAAACTTGAGCTCCAGAAATGAAGGTGGGCTGAAAATTTTCATATGGTAAGCATCATAGCCTACCCCACGCTATCCTCCTCTCCACTTGTGATAAGTGTAGATTTTGTTATTATCTCAGGCTACAATGGTATTTCCCTTAAGTGGAAAAATGAAGAACAATCCTCCAAGGATCTCCCTTCCAACATTGGAGAACAAGGTGGCCCAAAACATTTCATCCATGATGAAGATGACATGGTCATCATAGAGTATCCAAATGGGAAGTATGATGAAGGTTTTACATGATGATGCATGATACACACAATGTCTCAAGAGGACACAACACAATCTCATCCACTGTAACTTCAAAAAATAACATGGAAAGTAATATGAAGAAATCATCACATCTACTAATGAATAGTAAATGGTTGAATGTGTCAACAATACATGATCAAACACTTGCTCATTGTTATACAGTGAATGGCTATAAAACTCATGGTCCAGCCCAAAAGAAAACAAATGTGTGGCTATGTTGGACATATCTCCTCCCATGCTCCCATTAAAACATGTAATGCAAAAAATTTGGGAATTATCTCTCCTCAAGGACACATCCAACTCATGTGTCAATTCCCCAATCATGCTCTCAACAAGAATAGAAACAATATCAACAAATGAAGTCATGAATAGTACAAGAATTAAGGAGATACTGATGGCTTCATGTGGTGTTTGAAGATACTAATAGCCTCTTAAGGATGTACAACACAGTCTTACAAACTGCTGCTTCAGAAATTTACATGGAAAAATGTTTCTTGATACATGGTCAATCATGCATGTCATCATATAGTAAATGGTTGGGTGCAAAAAATAAACATACATGTAATGATAAAACATTTTCCCAAGGCCACATAAAAGATGGCTATTTCTATCATATAGTTTGGCCCAATTTTGATCATGGATCAATATGAAAAACTTACCCTCTTGTGGAGAAATGCACTGCATAGTAATGTTAAGAGCATGAAATTATTGTGTTAGCCAATCAATAATTGGAAAAAAAAAAATTTACCATATGCTCGAAGTAAGATGACACATGGGTCCATAAATGAGTCCTCCATAGTGGTTTGGTATGCATCCATGAAGAGGAATGAACTATGTGTTGGATGAAGATCCTCCTTCTCATGCTTGGAAGCCCAAGTCAAGAACAACATATCATCGTAATAGATGTATACATCCACTACCCTATCATCCTTACCCCCTCTTTTTCCACCAAGTGCATCCGATTTGAAGAGATCCTAGGGACAGTCCATCCATATACCCTTAGAGAGAGTTCATGACATATGGATCATGGAGGAAAAAGCGACTGAGTTGGGAAGGGGAGTTTTTGATGTTAGGATCAAATATTCCATGTTGAAGAGCAGCTTTAGGAAGCCCAAGCATAGAATTCAAGATTGCAATATCAACTTCAACAGAAAGACAAACAAATGGCCACCATGGAAGATTTGTGCATGGAGGCCATTAAACATAGATACCCATCAGACCCCTATGCAGTCTACCTCAAAGAAAAATGGATCCTATTTAAAATCATGATACTAGCCTCTCACGGTTCCTTACCTTTTCATAACTAATGATAATTCATTGAAATTTTCAACCAGTCAAGTATGGCAGACAAGGAAAATATGGTAGAATTCTACATGCACAATATCTTGTTGGAAAACTTGAACATTTGGGACCATAATCCTAGAATGGGAGACATGCGGTTAATGGAATTAGCCTCTTAGATGGTTAACGAGGAAGCTAGAGCACAAGAAGTAAGGAGGGTCATGAGGAGAGAAAATAGGGAACCTATACATATTAAGGAAAAACTATTTAGTCGTAGGGGCATCATCAAAAACCATCTAAAGATAGAAAAGGATGATGCACTTGTAGAAAATTACCTCAACACACAAGTACAAGCCATGGCCCATTTTGATGATGCTTCTAGGTTTTTGGGAGATGAATGCATAATGGCTAGTCAAAGGAGAAGGAATAGCCTCCCTCACTACCTCATAAACATGGAATACCACGCATAAAAAATATTGATAATTTCTCTAGAAAGGGCACCACTATACAAGAGGGCCATGCAGGCCAAGAATATTCAGTGGCTTAGTTTGAAACTTAGTCCACCCTTATTTTTGGGACTTAGTGACAGGAAAAACCAAGATGAGTAGAAAAAATTATGGTAGGAAGAAGAATAGAATGATGGATTTTACCCTCCTGAAGGGACTCCCACACTTCTTCCTTGTGAAGTTAGAGGGTTCATTAATGCTTTGAAAGAGATGCAGAATGAAGACTAAGTTTCTTAGAGGATGAGCAAAAATTTGGTAGGGCTGTGATGATGTAAGCCATCATTAGGTATAATTGGAGGGGCTAACTGCCACCTATTTATCCTTATTAAGTCTCTCTTTCTCACATTTAAATTATATTATGGTCTTTTCTTGCTAGTGTAGAAGGTGATTAAGGCTTTTCATACTTCCAATACCTAATATGGGTTAAATGGAGGATAATCATGAAGATATTGCACCTTTGATGAATATTTTACGATTAAATCTTGGAGTAGACAATAAGGAGAGATTATATGGGTATTTTCCACCTCCTTAACTCCCAAAGGCACCCAAGGGATCCTTGAGATTACCTCCAACATCTCGAAATCAAAGGCAACCAAGGAAGTGGGAGATGAAGTGTACCAAAGCTCCACTTCTCTTGCAATGAAAAAGGAAACGTCACCTAATTTTTGGGGAGCTGTTGATAGATACCCTCTAGGTTAAATATGGCTGAGAAAGAGCTCATTAGAATTCGAACTTTGAAGGAAGCTAATAGACTCTTAGCACTTGTAATATGTTTTTGAGATTTTTATGATTATGTAATGAGACTATTTTCTACAATAAGATGAGTATTCATATTATCCTTCACTAATTTAGTTTCATAGGGCTAGGTTTGTGGGTTAGGGCCCAATCAATTGACCTTAGTCTCTCTTGTGTATTCATTCTGATTTTTATGTCATTGTAGCTAGTTTTCTTAATGAGTTTTAGCTAGTTTGCTTACATTTCAATTCACTTTTTAAATTTTTCTTCCATTTCTTTGTTGTCATTGAGCTTGCATAAATGTTGGTAGAATAGCTTATAAACTCAGAAATTTTTGTGTCAAGCCTCCCTCTCTCATCTCTTTCACTCAAACTTTAGGAGGGAAAATATTGACCACAAGCAAAATTTTCTCTTTAATCTATGATTTATTGGAAATAATAGCTAGGTTGTTGTAGTGTCATGAACATGTCTAGATTAGAGAGTTATATTTCTGTTTGAATGTTTAAGTATGCCTTCATTCAAAATTCAACTCATCTTTTTGATTTCCTTCATCATAGATTTTCCAATGTTTGTTGCATGAATATGTAGTTTTCTTTCAATTTCAAGTAGCTCAAAAAATGAGGACTTCACCAGCACCCTTATCTTCATTTCTCACCCATCAACAACCTTCTTTTCATCAAATCACCTTCAGCCTTGTTTTTAAGATTTTCACCTTCACACCATGAGCAACCTTAGAAGTGAAAGACATGATTCTTAAGATGTTATGAGCTTGTAAAATGAGTTTGAGACATTCCATTCATCCAAGTAAACCTTCATTCCACCTCCCCTATGCTTTTCTCCATCATTTTTGGTATGAAATTTCCTCAAACTATTTCCTGTACCAATTCAAGACTTTCTTGTAGGACTTCAGGAAACCTATAGATGAATCAATAATAGCACCATTGGATCTATCCTTAAGCCCAGAAACCAACATCAACGTCATATCTACCTATAAAAACCATCAATACACCTTCATCCCCACGTCCATGAGTTAAAAACCTTCCTAAACCACCTTAACACCTTCTCCTCCTTGCTGCAAAACAATGCATTTACATGCAAAATTAGGTCATGATTAGATTCATAAGTAAAATAATTATAGATAAATAATGAAGTATATATATTTTGTTTATCCATTTGGCCTAGCAATGTGTGAGTAGATTTTCCTTCCTTCTGCTATTTATATTCAACCATTTACTTCATGAAGATACCTAGTTTGCTTATATTTCTTGTGAGAGTTTAAATCATAAATCTATTTTCTTGCAGAATAGATAGATATATTTTATTTCTTTAGAATATTCATTTGAAAGTGTGAAAGAATTCACTCAGAAACCCTAGAAATAACACCCTTTAATAGGAATCAGAAGAGGCTGACATGAGTAGAATACATTTGTTGTGTATATAGCACTTTCACCTCCAATTTTTTAAGAACCTCCGGCTCGTAAAGTAAAGTATATTAGCCCCTGGGAGTCACAACATTCCTGGTACAATACTAGGGCTCACCAAAAACCAAGGAAAAGTACATTTAGGATGGAAACCTATTCAAAATTAGCACCACAATCTTGTGGACCATTTGAAACTTAGGACTAGGTTGGACTAGGTTGGACCCCTAGCTTATCAATTAGATTTACCCACTCGCATTAAAATTCATAATGTTTTCATGATTCTTTACTTAAGAAATATATACATGATAGTTCTCACATTATTTATTGGAAAATTATATAGCTAGAATTCAAAGGAGACTCCCCCGAAGAACATCTCTGTATTCTAGAGAGGAAAGAGATCTAGCTCTGAAATCGAGTAGTTTTTTTCATATTAAAGTGCAATAGAAGCACCTTACTACCAAAGAGGCTACATGGGAGCGAGTAGATGAGATTCTTGAAAACTATCCAAAAAAATTTCAAGGAGAAGAAACTAGAAATTAAACATCAACGAAAATATAGTTAAAAGGGTGGAAGATGTGATATCCCTATGTTTTTTGAAATAATTAATATTGTTATATTTTTCCAGAATTAAACTATGTTGGATTCAATGGTGATTCCATAACTTATGTAAATGAACAATATACATGTGGTTATGAAATCAATAATTGCAGTTATAAATTAATGGGAACGGAAAATTACTTGAAATGAGACACTTAACTAAAGAGATAATTTCTAATCTCAATCATAGATAAGAGTGAGATAAATATTCCATGATAAATATATGTTTCTAAAATAACAAATTTAATGTATAGGAGACAAAGATCCATTAAATATACTAGCTAGAGAAAACTTCCAGTACATTGAAGGATAAAGAACTCCTGAAGATAAAAAAAGGCTTTAATAACAAAAATACTTCCATAAAAGCAGGACAATGCTAATGGAAGAAAATTTAATTAAGGAAGAAAAGGTATAAAACACCTAGGGAGGAGATGAAAGGGTTGCTGAGCTCCGAGGGATATTACTTGATATTAATCTTGGCTCGGGGGGAACTGGTGGTCAATTCATGGTTGGGTGGAAAGTGTACTCATTTAGTGATTCTTTTGATTCTCTTGTTAGAAATTCTATGAGATTTATTTTGTTGATGAATAGGTACCGGCATATTGTGTATTGAAGGAATGGATTGAACTTAAAATGGTAATTAGGTTGGCAAGTAAACATATGCCTACTCTCTATTGAAGAACAAAGATACAATTTAGTGTATAAAATATGTATTGTACTAGAAATTATTTATGTACAAATGGTGTAGACAATATATTTTCATATCTACATATAGTGATAGGAATTATATTTTTTGTGATTAATATATAGGTTGAAAGGATTTTAAATGTGATTTTTGTTAAATTTTATTAATACTTGTCACTAATATGAAGGTATGATCTCTTGTTAATAAATTCTTTATTCTTACTATTTTAATATTATTGGTGGTATAGTTGAGCTTTAACTATTCTATTCAGTTTATCGTATATAAGAAAATAATAATTACTTGTTAGAGTAAATAGATTTTGAGAGTTAAAGTAGCGCACTTATAAAACTGAGGTCATATCCTAATTTCTAAAATGTCCAAAGTTAAACCTAGGCATAAGGGATAACATAGGAGCATGATGGTTACCAAAGAAATGATTAAGTATTTCTGGTGCAACTTGATGTGTCATTGTAAATATAGTTAGGAAAGTTAGGTTGTGTTGGAAGACAAAAGATATTATATGAAATCATGGCAATAATGAGTATGAGTGCCTTCACTCTGATACAAACAACTACGGATATATTCTTAAGCGAGACGGATATTATGGTAATATATCAAAAAATTACATAATTAAATGAAATAATTTTTAGGAAAATAAAATTATAAAAAATTGAGTACTAGAGTAAGTTAACTATTGTATTCAAGGAACACCCATAAACATAACCTCTGTAGAAATACTTTGTTAGTTAATTGATATTTATATCTTAACAAATTGACCAGTGAACCTAGTTTCAACCATCGGTATTAGTATGAGCTAAGTTAATTCACTACGGGTTAATCAACTGAATTGATCATGGACTTGTAATATAAATACAATACACATATATACTATACAAAGCCATATAACTATCACAATATGCATCCATATACAAATAAATTTCCCTTCTAGTAAGCAAGAACACACAGTTATAGGATCTCTTATGAACCAATGTAAACAAGATAGCTCATAAAGAATATCAAAAAAATCCCATAGCAAAAAATTTAAATAAAAGGAAGAAAAAATATCAAACGAAAGGGAATAGACTACCCAACGAATAAAAATAAGCCATAATTACACAACCATTAAACAAAAAATAAAAGAACAAAACACAATTGAGTTATTCATATTTTCCACCAGATCAGACACTTGAAAAAATCAAGTGTTGGAAGGTGAAACTTGAGGAGAAGTACTAAAATCATTGACTTGAAAAACTCTATGTCAGGTCAGTTGAAGATGGGTGCAAAACCTCCATATTCTGAGATAGGGTTTGAGGGTATCTTGTGTACCTGCAAAGTAGATGTCACAATCAACAAACGAGAATGATGTTGGAGAAAAACAAATGATATGCATTATTAAATAATTAGCGAGGGAATTCCCATTTATATTACCCGAGTATGAGTCAATGGAGCTTGTGTTCTTCACCATTTTGTTGAAAATGGAATATAAGTTAGCTGTGAGGTAGGAAAACCATATCCAAAAGAATATGTAATGAAAAACAACCATACATGCATACATGCAGTAGGAAGATCCATTAAATTACCTAAGAAAGTAAATTAAAACAAAGGATTGATGCCTTTGTGCAATGATTGGGTCTTATGGCTACATAGACACCTTGCAAGGCCGAGTAAAATTGTTATTAGGAAAGAATCGAACTTTGAAGAATTTTCCTTTGGCATATATAAAACCTTGGTGCTTATAAGAGTAAATATTTTTCTAATGGAAATTTAAAGCAGAATAGGCATAAAAATTCAATTAGTAACTCACTAGTACATACAAAAAGGGAAGAAGCGAATTTGTCACCTTATGTAGCCATGGTTCTTGGAGATGAACCAATGAACCCAACAAGACACATCGACCTGTTAACCTATGCAATAGAAATTGAGTATTGATGACCATAATTTCACACCTTTAGGAGGATATGGAAACCAAAGAAACCAAATTTCAAAGTGATAATAACCACTCTTAGAAAATTTAAATTTACAAAATGGTCAACTGTAGAACCCTTGCTGTGGAAAATGAAAAAAAATGAAATAGTGCAGTGAACCATAATACCTCGACACCATAAATAGTGCACTATCGTTGTGTTGTAGAAATAGTGTTGGTATATTTGAGGCTATTACCAGTTTCCAATTACAGAAGAGAAAAAATAGAGTGACGACAGCGATATGAAAACCAGAAAAAAATGCCGATTAGTTCATAGGAAATATCTATACAAGCTTAAGGTTTGGGTGGAAAGATAAGAACCATTAGATGGGGACAACGAATCTAAGCCCTTCACATAGTCATACGATACCTTGTCCTCATCATGTGTTATCATTTGCTCATTAGATGGGATAGTGTTGGCCACATGGATGCAAGAGGGGTAATGTACTTGTCATGTGGTGAGCTACCATACATAATTTATGTGATATGACCTAATGGTATAGGAATTAATAAATCACCATATTACTTGGGGAAATAAATACGAAATGTGGGTCAGATAGTTAGGTTTAAATGTTATAAGATTCATCTAGGGAGATGATACTTCCATATAGTAACTATGCAAATGATCCAATTATCAGCATAGGGGAAATTAAAGATGCATGAAACATTAGGTAATAAGTGCATAGATATAATTCGTCAGGATCAACTATTTAGAAAATACAATAAGAAAATATAGGAATTATATGCCATGCAATAACATATACAAATGATTAGTAAGGAAGTTTAAAAAACAAAATAATGTGTGATATATGAAGAGAAAATGTGACATTTTAATTTATATTGTAAAATCGATGTTAATTTATAACTACTATCTATATGTTATATATTTTAATGTGATATGATTTTATTTATCTAAAAGAAATGTTAGTAATTTTATTAATTAGAAACAAAATTACAATATAAAAAAAGTGAAATTAAAAAATATTTACAGCTAGCTTCTAACATGTAAGATGCAATGTCTACACATCTACTCAATATTGGGTTGTAGAGGGCCTCTCTGTGTAATGATTATAAAAGCTATGATTAAATATAGTTTTCATTTTCAACCTTAATTATTTAATGGATGATTGCTAGTATCAATGTCTATTGTGATAAACTCTAATATTTTTAAATTGATTCTCCTAATCTTATTATTGGGCTTATATATGTCAAAGTTTGATAAATATTTAATAGGTGTTTAACTAATGTGTAGGAATTGACCACTAAAACTTTATGTTGCACTCTCTCACATCATAAAGTTCATATGAACCTTGTATATCCCATTTTTTTATATAAAAATACATTAATCTCACACACTATATATTCTTTCATTCAAACATAAGCTTAAACACACACAAAGGTCTTCCATACTAGTTTTACCACAATCTAGTTCTTTGTTTCACTTTAAATTCCATAGTATCCACATAAAAAAAGTATTCATTGTTATTCATGACTGATTTTGATTTCTTTTATTATGTTTACAAGCTTGTTATGTTCTTGCATAAAACTAAACTCACTCATGGATAGCAAGTATTTGTCAACTAAGTCACCTAATTCATGTTAGTATTCAAGTTTGAGAATATATATGTGTGTGTGTGTGTGTTTGTGTGTATAATAAAATTATGTATTCTCCCTAAACATCTGATAAAAATATCACTTGTAATCTAGATCATCTAATTTTAATAATAATCTGGTAGGATTTTAAAAACTTCAAAACATAATAAAGATAATAGGTTATTATAAAATTATGATTTTTTTTTTTTAATATTATTCTTATTTAAAAAAAAAAATTCATTATTTAAATATTTTAATAATAATAAAAGAATTAATTAATTTGATTTATATAATGTAAAACAGACATAATTTAAACTAAAAATATTTAAAAATTAAAATTTAATATTTAGTATTTATATTTATACAAAAATTAATTCATATTGAAATTATTAAATTAAATTTTATCTATACGTTGCACCGATTTTAGTGTTATGGAACCAATCAAGGACTGATGGTGATGTCAGTAAAATAACATTGTGGAGGTCATTACAATTAGTGAGTATGGATTTGTTCAAAAGCTAACAGAGAGGTCTCAAATATCACTAAGCTTCATCGCTTTTTTTTTCAAAAAAAAAAAAAATTTGTGGGTCAAATTCTGTTGAACTTCAACCACTCTTTATAGTTTTTCTAGCAAATTTATATGGATTTCATTAGAGATCGAGGTTTATTTAAAATTGAATTTACTAGAAATTGCACCATATGTTTCAAAGGAAACACAGTAAAGCGGTAACATAGAAAATAGTAGTATAGAGGAAAAAATATGTGATATGTTATGTGATTTAATTGAATATTGAACTTATAAATATGAATTAATTTATTTAAATTAAATTATAGGTTTGGAGAATTGTTTGGATAAAAAAATTGGTTTTTTATAACCTAGGCAGGCTCTTCCTTTCATAGTGATGTCTTATTATGCACTGTGGGCCACATGGCAGACTATTCTCTGGTGAAACAACAATAATAACATCCATAATGGCCATCTCTTCTTTTATAATACAAAATAAAAAATCAAAACCCTGAATACTTTTGCTGTTGTGAAGCAGAAACATCAAAACTTCCCACTTCAAAAACCCAAAGCTTGTAGTCTATCTTCAAAGCCTTAAAGCCTTAATTTATACGGAATGAAGCCATTAGTGGGAAATGATTTATGGTGAATGAGATGCAACTAATATCTGACCAGAATATGAAGAACAAATTTGTGAGCTTTCTAGTTAAAAAACAACAGTAGCATCCATAATGTCCATCTCTTATTTTATCATACAAATTAAAATATCAAAACCCTAATTACTCTTACTATTGTGAAGCAGAAACATCAAAACGTCCCACTTCAAAAACCCAAAGCTTTTAATCTGTCTTCAAAACATTAATTTATATTAGAGGAATAACTAATATCTTTTTATTTGCATTTTTATTATACACTAAAAGAACTACTAATATCCTTTTATCGTTTTTAGCATTTTGAGCATGCAATGCTATAAGAGTGTTATAAGTCCTTGCAAACAATGAATGATGAACAATTAGGTAGAAACCCTTATTCCTACATTTTGCTAATGAAGTAATTTGATTCATCCAGAAGTCCTGAACTTGCAAGTGTCTAAACGACAGAGGAATAACATCTCAAAATTAAATATAACAACAATGACAATCTTTAAAGAGCACACTCATTTCAAATTCTTGAATAAGAAACATAAAAAGAATTAAATATTCTAAAAAGAACATTTTCATCTTCCATAAGGTATATAAAGTTAATCTTCCATAAGGTATATAAAGTCTTTGTATTAAAAGAGCATTAATGATTGAAAAAGTTCTATTGCAGTGCCGAGCAAAAACACTGCAGTACTAGGCCTAGTGTTGGCTTCAGCCCACCACATATACACAAATACGCACGATAATATAGTTGAAACAACATAGTAAACACAGACAACCACACATAGAGCACAGTAGACACATACAACTACACGTACAGAAGAACCTTCTATTCATACCCTAATAGGTATCACAAAATACCAACATAACTTTCACTTCGATGAATCACCACCACAAATACACACGATAATATAGTCGACACAACACAGTAAACACAAACAACCAGACATACAGCACAGTAAACATAGACAACTACACATACAAAAGCACCTTCTATTCATACCCTAATAGGCATCACAAAAGACCAACATAACTTTCACTTCGACGTATCATCACCACAAAGAAGGTGCACCAGCTGCAGATTAGATTCCTTCTCAATGCTATAATCAGCCAGAGTACGTCCATCTTCCAGCTACTTATGAACAAAAATCAGCCTCTGCTGGTCAGGAGGGATGCCCTCCTTATCCTGAATCTTAGCCTTCACATTATAAGTGGTGTCTAGTTTTTTTTATTAAATAAATTTTACAGACTTAAAAAAAAAATCCTCATAAGATATAATAAATCCTTTGATAATCGTATCAATACCTCATATATATTTCTTAATTTCCTCATATATATTTCTTAATTTCATTGTGAAATACACTTCTCTTCAAAATAGATTTATGCTAACCAAATATCTTATTATATATTTTTTTATTTATTTTATTATTGTAATACATTTACTTCATATCTATTTAATATTAATTTGTTTATTTATATAATTTTAAATAATATATATTTATTTAATTAATATTAATCATTCATATATATTCAACCCTATATCTATATATGTTATATCATGTAATATTCATGATGCATTCCATTTAACTTATAAAATAAATAATTTATATGTTGTTAATTCATTTCTTAACCTAAGACATTGTTATATTTATAATGCATTCTATTTAATTTATTTAATTAATATTAATCATTCATATATATTCAACCCTCTATTTATGTATGTTATATCATGTAATATTCATGATGCATTCCATTTAACCAATAAAATAAATAATTTATATGTTGTTAATTCATGTCTTAAGATAAGACATTGTTATCTTTATAATGCATTCTATTTAATTAATCGTGATTTATATCGGAGGATCATTTTCAATTTTTATTAAATTGGTGATTAATATTTTATTGGACTGAAATGTTTTACGTTATTATTATATTTAATTAATAATTTTTTATTAAAAAGGGATTGTTTGCAAGTAAATGAAGCACTTAACGATGGGCTATCATGTGTGTTGCCAAGAGGATATTTGATAAGTGTCCATTTTTTACTAGTACATATCATTGAGTGATTGAAGGGAATATTTTTAGTCCCATGCAAGGTTGCTAGGTTCGAGCACGTGGTGTGGATGCTGCATAATTATAATACAAAGGCAATATTCAGATGGATCCCAGCTTGGGGAAATTGGTCCACTTCTATCTTTGTCATTAATCCAAGTGAAAGCACCCTAAATTTATTTCTTTCATGGATTATCTATATTGTACAATCTCTTGCATGTTATTGATAGGAATTTTATTGTTATTGTTCATTACTAGGGTTTTATGAGCGACGGTAATTTTATCACTAAAATAACATCTATTTATTAAAGTAATTTATCAATACATGTTGTTCAAATGAAAAATTGGATACTATATTTTCGGTGGAAGATAATATGGGAATATTATTTTATTTATCATTTTAATTTACTTTGATGCATCCAAAATCTGCCTATATGTAATTGTAAACAACTAATGTGGATGGATTTTTTTTAAGAACTAGCGCCCTTAGATTTTTTCTACTATAAACCCTCTGATACTCACGACTTGTATTTGAGCAACCAATGATAATGGTATACTCAGTGCCATTGGTATCGGATTTACTCAAGGATGAATAATTCTCTCACATGACACAAATGATGATAACCAAGGTGTAAGACCTATATATATAAATATTCTTTTGTCACTACTTTTTTATATTGTTTGAAATATGTTACTCTCTCAATGTGGAAGTAAAGTTGACTTATAATTCATTAAAATAAATAGGATGTAGGAAAAAAAAAAGGCTCAATTATAACAATCAAGCATGGTTTTGTTAAGGTGCAGTTATCTTATATAAATATATAATTTTTTGAATATATATAATTAATTGATATTTATTGATGTTAGTTGAAGTTAGTCTGCTTAATTTTTATTTAATTCAAAATATGTAAAGAAATTTTAATATAATTATCAACTAAATTTAGGTTTTTGATAGATAATTTTAACATTAAATTATAAAATATATTACAATATTACAGAAAATTATATTGAAAATATTTTATATTAAGAAGTTATGATTCAATCTATGTTAAAATATGAAGTCTATCTACTTACCTTAACACAAATTTAGTTTAAATAAATTATGATAAGTGAGATATTAAATTAAAAAACTACATGTTTTTACTTTTAAAAAACTCATTTAAATGTTTATAATCATATAATCATATGTTTTTTAGACATATTATTTACAGAAAAATGTAAATAATGTATATATGGAATATATAGTAAAATTTTCAGAAAATATTTATAATATTGAGTATTTTAGATATCGAAAAATATATGAAAATAAGTATTTAAGATGTAAATTAAATTCAAAAATACGTATAAATAATATAGATTATTAATGAAACAATTGTAACACCTCCAGTTTGAGGAATTTTTTTTTTTTTTTTTTTCACTTGGATTTCCTCGTTATTGACTTGGTTGTCTGAATACTAAGTTCAGAAATAGGTTATTTACTTTCATCCATTATTATATTTTTCACTACTTTTGCAGTATCTCTTTTTAAATTTTAAAAAACCTCTTGTTCACTATCCTTCCTAACAACATTCAGTGCTCCCCATAACCCCTATATACGTAATATATATATTACTCATTTTTGACTCCACATATATAAATATCATAAACTTGTTGAATCCACTTATATATATACATCACATATATAAATATCATACATTGCGAAATCCACTTATGTATATATACCTATATAAAAATCATACATTGTGGAATCCACCATATATATATATTAAATATATAAGAATCATACATTGTGGAATCCACCTATATATATATCCCATATATAATGATCCTAACGTGGCTGAGTCCACATATATATCACCAATGTAAATATCCCATATCTATATAATACGGATCTTCTTTCCAAATGTATCTAACCCTTTACTTGTAGGAATCGAAAGTGCGTATATATGTATGTTAGCATTGTAATAACATCGTTAATTGTTTGTTTTTAGGTTGAGAAATCTTAACCACCAGGTGAGAGGATTATTTCTACGCGGCAATTTATCTCTTATCAAAATGCATAGTCTAAACGTTCAGATTTGGTGATTTGATACCTCACACGAGGAATACAAGGAAATTGGTTCCCTCCGTATTCCAGGTATATACGTTTGTTGCAATCGTTCGTCTGACTGTCGACCGTGCCAACTAAATTACGAGGTCGATTGTTTTTTTTTTTTCTTCCTGACAGATTTTTAATGCTAGGGTTTCCAGGTTGCTTTTCGCCGGCTATGGGAAAGAGGTTTGGCTTGGGTGTAGCCGAATGACTCTTATTTCAGTAGTTCGCTAAATGACACGAGGGTACCCACTCCAGTACTCACGCGGCAACATTCATGGCACGACCCTCGGGTAAGACGCCGCCACCCGTTTCTCTGCGGATTTTACTCTATTGCCTTTACTAGCTGAACCCTTAGGGTACCTACTCCTGCCAACAGCGGGGTGTTGTGTTTGTGTATACGTCTCACGAGTACCCGAGCGCGGTTTGCAGAGGGTTTCAACTTTCATATGGATTCGCATGACTACCTGGTTGACAGATGGACGATAATAGCGTCGAGGGTTTCTAGGACCCTGCTCGGGAGGCTTTTACATAAGACCGAATTCACTCCAAACCCCATTAATCTTGAGCACCGAGAGACAAAGTTTCTGTTCGTTCTGGGTGGGATTTCGCAGTCCCTCACGACCAGGTAAATCAACACTGCAACTCTGGAATTTAGGAGTCATAATCCTCTGTTATTTCAACTTTCAGTGGTGTTATATGGGTTTCAGTTATGTACACGTTGATTCGTACCGGAAACTCAAGCTATGGTCCCTCTATTCCCGTTTGAGGTTATTCTGTTTCAGCTTTAATAATATGGTTCGCCCTCTGTACATGTATCCCGGTTCTTTTATATTTTTTTTTCTTAGGGCTGTGATGATGGAGGGTCTGGTAAGCACCGAGACGGATCGACCCTATTTATTACTCTGGTGTCTGTGCTTCGGGTGGCTCGCGAGGTCGGAGATGGCGAGGTAAGGTTTTCAGCTCCTCGGCACATCTCGTTTTGACGGAGTAAGATTTGCTCTTAATAACTGTCCCCTTTCTCGTACAGGAGCCATAAAGGGAGTCAGCAGTGGAGTTTAGCGATGATGCTGAACCCGTTACACTAACATTTTCGGCATGAGCGAGCCAACCCGACTCAGCCGGGAATGCTTCCGGAGCTTTTCAGACTCCTCGTCACGTTTCTCCCGTGACAGTAACATTTTATTCTTCGCTAGCCACATCTGTCAGGCGTTTAACTTGTATGTCGTATCTGCTAGTAGTGATACTTTCATCAGCCATTTTAAAATCTTTCAGGAGTTACATTCCATAAGTGGGGGTGCGACGGTTTTGAGATCTTTTCTACCCATTTATTGCTTCAGGCAGCGTACTATTTTCTCCTGTTACCCTGTTATTTCTGGTTCTATAGAAGTATTCTACCTTTAAATTTTTGATTTGAACTCGCTGCTTATGGGTTGAAGTGCTTAGTTAGTCATATTCAGTTAGAGTAAGACGGACCATGTATTTTTCTGGTTCACGTTTTCGCTAATTGGGGAAATCATATACGTTGGATAATGCTGGTTACAGTTCGTAGGAACTAAGATGTCGGGTTCATGTCAGTTTTGTTTTAGTTAACCCTGGTAATTGGTAACTGACTACATATGCTTTTACATACGCAAGTCTTGGGTTGACTGGTACAACGCTCCCAAAACACCGCATGGACTTTTTTGTGTAACCAGAACTTCCCTGTTGAACCTTCAAGCTCGTTTTAATGCGAGTTGTTGCAGACTCTGTTTCCCGGTATATATTTCGTTTTATATACCTATATTTCGTTTTATATATGTTTTGTTTTATATACCTATATTTCGTTTTATATATGTTTTGTTTTATATACATATGTTGCGGATATGTATGTTTCGTGTTATAGACATATATTTCCCTGAAATCTGGGCGTGTGCAGGGATGGCGGAATGCCACATTTGCTTCAATGCGTTTCGTCGACTCTGTTAAAATTTAAAACCCGACTATTATAGCCGACTTGCCTGATGAAACGCGCCTCTATATTCCAATAGTTTTGGTATTATAAACCGAACGTTAATATTGCACTTGGAATTCCTAACAACAGAACATAGCCTTATTGTTTTGTATACACTTCCTAGACAGATGTTATTTTTGTGATTTCATTTGACATAGGCACGCCAAGTAAGTTAAATAACCACATTGCTTTAACATTACTCATCAAGGCTATATGATTCGATTGGACCGCTCCTCTATTCATCTGAAATCGTTATTACATTTTGTATTGTTTTGCTCACGGTGTTTATATCCCAATTTTTTTTCTGCTACACATATATATATATGTACATCTTTCTGCTACACATATATATAGGTATACATCTTGTTCCTATTTCAGCTCACGGCGCTTGTATTGAAATTTCGATTTTTACTTTGACTATGTATATGTGGTTTCAATACATCTCTTTTCATGTATATGTATATGAAATTCGATTTTACTTTGCTCATGTATATGTATTCAATAGGACTTTGACTATGCTACTTATTTCAAGGATACAATATAGGGAGATATAAATTTAGAAATGAAATATATAAACATTTAAAGGTTATATATACAAGATAACTTATATACTGGAAATGTTCTTTCTCTAGCATCAATTTCGAGGTTTATAATATAACGTTTTTACTTTATTCCTTTTGGGATTTGTACCATATAGCTTTAGTTTTACTACCATAATTTTCTAGCATCCACACAAGCCTATAATATCACTTTTGTATCTAAAGGGAACAAAGAAATAACTACTCATCTATAGAGGCTAAGTAACTTCAGATTTAAACCGACCTTGGTTTAGAGTTTCTGGAGTTTCTGCTCTATAGATTTCTGGTCTACAACTAAACAGAATCTGGAAGGTGAATGCCTTAAGAAGAACTCTGTTAAATGTAGTACTAACATCAATCACACTATTTAATTAATTTTTCTATATGTAGCCAATTCATCCCATCATAACTTAGAATAACAAGGATTTTAGAACCTACCACAATCTGCAAATGACCAACCTCCCAACCTTAGAGTCCTCTTTGTCTCCCAGGACTCACCCCCGAGCAGAGATCACCTCCTAGAGCATATCAACCTCTGATCTGCCTAGGAGCAGCTTATTTAATCTCATAGTTCCCCAAAGCATGTTTCTAATTCTGCGTCCAGAATAGCAGGATGCTTTCTTTCCTGTTTAGCCTAGGCTTCCCATTTTGGGACTCTTTAAAGCTGCTTTAAGCTTTTCCTCGGCTTTTCCAGCTTTTTCTCACCTCTTCCCAACTACTCCTCTTCATTGGGGAAATTTAGATTCCTCCTCAAATCTAAATTAATTTCTTTCAAGGATTTTTGAAAGATTTTTGGGGATTTGTTGCCTTATCCATCCTCATGGATTTGGCAAGTGATCTCTAATTCTCTTTTTGGTCAAAATGCACAATCAATTTATTTATTTACTCATATAAAATATGCAAATACATTCACACCATACTCATCCCTTGGGGTCCACCCCCTTAGGATTAAAGTTCAAATGTCTAACTTTAAAAATTCAACACACAATTTGGGGGTGTTACATATTCCCCCTCTGAAAATAAACACCGTCCTCGGTGTTGTTATTCAACTATTAGAGTTCATTTAAACAGAAATAGATATTTCTCCATCATTTCAGCTTCCCTTTCCTAGGTAGCTTCTTCAGCAGTAAAGTGCTTCCACTGCACTTTTACTCTGGCCACTGTTCTGTTTCTCAATTCAATTTCTTCCCGCTCCAATATTTGAAGCAGTTCTGGCAGAAACTCCCCTTCTGGTTTCACCTGTACAACATTCCAATCAACTATGTGAGAAGCATCATGTACATATCTTTTTAATAATGAAATATGAAACACATCATGCACTCTAACATGGGGTGGTAAGGCCAGCTTGTAAGCCACTGGTCCCACCCTTTCTAAAATCTCAAAAGGTCCACAATATCTAGAAGCAAGTTTTGCACAACTTCCAGCATAAAGTGTGCTCTTTTTGGGTTTGATGCGCAAATACACATGATCCCCCACTTCGAATTCTCGGTGCACTCTTTTCTTATCAGCATAGATTTTCTGGCGATCTTGTGCTATCTTGATATTTCTTTGTATCTGTTTAACAATTCTCTCCATCTCTTGGAGTGCATCTGGTCCCAACACCAGTTTATCTTCTGGTTGACTCCAGCTCAAGGGAGTACGGCACCTTCTCCCATAGAGTGCCTCAAACGGACTCATCTTAATAGAGGATTGGTAGCTATTATTATAGGCAAACTCAGCTAGATGCAGATATTCTTCCCACTTTGATGGTCTATCCATCACATACATTCGCAACATATCCTCCAAAATTTGATTCGTCCTTTCTGTCTGCCCATCTGTTTGAGGGTGATAGGCAGTACTAAAATTCAGCTTAGTACCCATTCCTCCAAAAAATCCCTTCCAAAATGCTGCTGTAAACTTAGCATCTCGATCTGAAACAATTACTTTGGGAACTCCATGAAGCCTTACTATCTCCTTCAGGAACACATTTGCTACTTGAGCTATTCCGAAAGTAGATTTCACTGGTATAAAGTGAGCAGCTTTTGTGAGAGTATCTACTACTACCATCACAGAATCATGCTGATATTTAGTCTTGGGTAATCCTGTTATAAAATCCATGGAAACTGTGTCCCATTTCCATTCTGCGATTGGCAAAGGGTTTAGAAGCCCTGCTGGATGTTGATGCTCAACTTTAACTAACTGACATTCCATACATCTACTTAAATACTCTGCTACATCTCTTTTCATTCCTGGCCAGAACAACTTCTTCTTCAAGGCTGTTAACATCTTTTGGTATCCTGGATGTCCTGCATAGGGCTGTTTCTGATATTCATCTAGAATTTCTCTTTTCAATGACTCTATATTTGGAATATACAACCTGTTTTTGTAATAGAGCAGCCCTTTTTGGTTTTTAGTGAAATCAGTTTTATCCCTTGTCTGTAGTTTCACCAATAGTGCTTCGTAGTTGGGATCTTGACTTGCTGCTTTTCCCACCAATTCCTCTATCTCCATATGGGCACTACTCCCCATGCTGTTTAAATTTTGACAAGCATTTCGACTTAATGCATCAGCAACTTTATTCTCCTTCCCCTTGATATGCTTTATGTCCATATCAAATTCACTTAGAAAGGACAGCCATCTGGCTTGTCTTGCATCCAGGTCAGTTTGGGAGAAAAAATATTTGAGGCTGATATGATCAGTCATCAATGTGAACTTCTTCCCCAGCAGATAGTGTCTCCACATTTTTAAAGCATGGATAATAGCTGCAAATTCCAAATCATATGCACTATAATTCTATTCATTTATTTTCAGTTTCCTAGATTCATAGGCAATGATAGAATTTTCCTGCAACAGGACTCCTCCCAGCCCTTCTCTGCAAGCATCTGTACGTACAACAAACTCTTTATCAGGATCAGCAATTTTTAATATAGGGGCTGAAATAAGTTTTTGTTTTAACTGCTCGAAACTGTTTTGACATTTTTCAGTCCACACAAACTTGACACCCTTCCTTTGTAATGAGGTTATGGGATTGGCTATAGCAGAAAATCTTTCCACAAATCTACGATAATAGCCTGCTATCCCCATAAATGATCTTACTGCTGAGACATCAGTGGGGACTGGCCATTCTTTAATAGCTTTAATCTTTTCAGGGTCAACTGCCAACCCTTTTTCAGAAATTATATGACCCAGATATTGAATTTTATCTTTATAAAATTCACATTTGCTGAACTTGGCATATAACTAGTTTTCTTTTAAAGTCTACAACACTATTCTCAGATGTTCCTGATGTTCATCTTCATTTTTAGAATAGACTAAGATATCGTCTATGAACACAAGAACAAATTTGTCCAAATACTTATTCAACACACTGTTCATCAGACACATAAAGGTGGCAGGGGCATTCGTCAACCCAAAAGGTAGGACTACAAATTCGTAATGCCCATACCTGGTTCGAAATGTTGTTTTGCTGATGTCTTCTTCTTTAATTCTGAGCTGGTGATAACCAGTCCTTAGGTCAATCTTGGAAAAGACTGAAGCTCCTCTCACTTGATCAAAAAGATCATCAATTCTAGGAAGTGGATATCTATTCTTAATGGTCAATTTGTTCAATTGACAATAGTCAATGCACATCCTAAAAGTTCCATCCTTCTTTTTCACAAATAAAACTGGGGCTCCCCAAGGAGACACACTTGGTCTGATATACCCTTTATCTAACAATTTCTGTAATTGCATTTTCAGTTCCATTAATTCAGGTGGACTCATCCGATAGGGGGCTCGGGAGACAGGTGTGGCTCCCGGTACCAGATCGATTGAAAAATCAATCTCTCTTTTGGGGGGAAGATGAAGGATTTCCTTGGGAAAGACTTCCTTAAATTCTCTGATGACTGGTATAGCATCCAGTAACTCTTCTTCAAGTTGTTGTTCTATTTCTTCTACATGCACTGCATAAACTTGGTATCCTTTTCTAGCTGTTCTTTTTAATTGTAACGTTGATATTTGTCTTATTGAAATGGATTTTGGTTTCCCTTTTAGTGTAAAAGGTTTCCCTTCCTCATCCACACAATGCAGCGTTTTATCCCAGCAGTTCATCAGAGCTTTCTTCTTTTCCAGCCAATCCATTCCTATCAGCAGATCATAGGATCCTAATGGAAATATGTTCAAATTTACTTCTGTTGTAAAGCCATTTAATTGTATTGCTGTTTTGGGCAATTTATGTGTGACTTTTCTCTTAGTTCTAGTGGCCAGCTGTACCAACCATGACTGCTGAAATTTTTCAGGTTTAATTTTACATTTTTCTACAATTCCAGGACTAATGTAACTCAAAGAAGCACCTGGATCAATCAAAACAGTAATAGGTAGGTCGGAAATCTTACCCTCCATTTCCACCATGGTTGCTTGATGTTCTGCTTGCCGATTTTCCAAGGCTGCGCTGATAGTTGGTATATTTCTGGCTATGTCATTTACTGTTGTTGCCTCTCGCTCTCTGCTGATCATGTGTATATTTCGATGGGGGCAGTCCCTCATCATATGGGGTTCTCCACAGCCCCAACATTTCAAAGGTTCCTTCATTCTGACTGTCCCTTCCTTTTTATTGTTCCCCTCTACTGGTTTTGAAGCCACTTGGGACTGAGCAGTTTGGCTTTCTTTTGGTTTATTGAATTTTTTCCGCTGATGATCTCTACCAAAATTTCTTAGATATGCTGGTTTTGGTCTTTTACTTTTGAACTCACCCTTGTTCAGCCAGCTCTTCCCTTGTTCAGCTTTACCTTTAAACTGCTGATAGCATAATCTTGCTTTTCTAACAGCCTCATCCATCGTCTTGGGATTGTCAAATTCAATTTTCTCCTTGTACACATTAGGTAAGCAATTTAAAAACCTTTGCACCTTTGCCTTTTCCTCTCTAATGTAAGGGACATACCTCAGTAAATTAGTAAACTTAGTGACAAACTCATCAATAGTGAGCTGTCCTAGTCTAAGTTCATGGAATTCTTTTGCTTTATCATCATAATAACGTTCATTCAAATAACGAATTTTGAACTTAGTCTGAAAATCTTCCCACGTAACTGTTTTTTCATCGATGGCATGCACCATTTTTGTCTCTTCCCACCACAGTGTGGCTTTTCCTTGCAGCTGATACACAGCTAATCTGGCCTTCAGATTGCTCTCATATTCATATACTTGGAAATACTTGATCATGTTCAGCAACCAAGCTTCAGCATCCTCTTCCTTCTCTCCATCATAGGAGGGAGGTTTGATCTTTCTAAATTCTCCCTGCAATTCTCTTTTCTGTTTATGTTGCTGTCTAGCAGCATCCTCATCATCAGACTCATCCATCTTTCTCTTTCCGGAACCTTCGCCTTCCTGGCTGTTCCGGGAAGTTAGTTCCCTGATGAGCTTTTCCTGCTCCTTACTGGCTGATGACAACATGTCATTCTGGCTTCTCAGTTCAGCCAATTCTCGTTGCAACCTGTGCAACATAGCCATTACCGGGGAATTGGGATCTGGAGTAGCAAACTCATCATGCAGATCCACATAAATCCCTCCACCTTCAGCCATTTCAACTGTACACACTTACAACACAGATTAGCAAAAGTTTATAAAACTTCATAAAAACAATTTATGTAATAAGCAGTGAGCACAAAATTGACAGCCCAATTTGTTGTAACTGGGGCTCCGATACCATTTGTAACACCTCCAGTTTGAGGAATTTTTTTTTTTTTTTTCCACTTGGATTTCCTCGTTATTGACTTGGTTGTCTGAATACTAAGTTCAGAAATAGGTTATTTACTTTCATCCATTATTATATTTTTCACTACTTTTGCAGTATCTCTTTTTAAATTTTAAAAAACCTCTTGTTCACTATCCTTCCTAACAACATTCAGTGCTCCCCATAACCCCTATATACGTAATATATATATTACTCATTTTTGACTCCACATATATAAATATCATAACCTTGTTGAATCCACTTATATATATACATCACATATATAAATATCATACATTGCGAAATCCACTTATATATATATACCTATATAAAAATCATACATTGTGGAATCCACCATATATATATATTACATATATAAGAATCATACATTGTGGAATCCACCTATATATATATCCCATATATAATGATCCTAACGTGGCTAAGTCCACATATATATCACCAATGTAAATATCCCATATCTATATAATATAGATCTTCTTTCCGAATGTATCTAACCCTTTACTCGTAGGAATCGAAAGTGTGTATATATATATGTTAGCGTTGTAATAACATCGTTAATTGTTTGTTTTTAGGTTGAGAAATATTAACCACCAGGTGAGAGGATTATTTCTACGCGGCAATTTATCTCTTATCAAAATGCATAGTCTAAACGTTCAGATTTGGTGATTTGAACCTCACACGAGGAATACAAGGAAATTGGTTCCCTCCGTATTCCAGGTATATACGTTTGTTGCAATCGTTCGTCTGACTATCGACCGTGCCAACTAAATTACGAGGTCGATTGTTTTTTTTTTTTTCTTCCTGACAGATTTTTAATGCTAGGGTTTCCAGGTTGCTTTTCGCCGGCTATGGGAAAGAGGTTTGGCTTGGGTGTAGCCGAATGACTCTTATTTCAGTAGTTCGCTAAATGACACGAGGGTACCCACTCCAGTACTCACGCGGCAACATTCATGGCACGACCCTCGGGTAAGACGCCGCCACCCGTTTCTCTGCGGATTTTACTCTATTGCCTTTACTAGCTGAACCCTTAGGGTACCTACTCCTGCCAACAGCGGGGTGTTGTGTTTGTGTATACGTCTCACGAGTACCCGAGCGCGGTTTGCAGAGGGTTTCAACTTTCATATGGATTCGCATGACTACCTGGTTGACAGATGGACGATAATAGCGTCGAGGGTTTCTAGGACCCTGCTCGGGAGGCTTTTACATAAGACCGAATTCACTCCAAACCCCATTAATCTTGAGCACCGAGAGACAAAGTTTCTGTTCGTTCTGGGTGGGATTTCGCAGTCCCTCACGACCAGGTAAATCAACACTGCAACTCTGGAATTTAGGAGTCATAATCCTCTGTTATTTCAACTTTCAGTGGTGTTATATGGGTTTCAGTTATGTACACGTTGATTCGTACCGGAAACTCAAGCTATGGTCCCTCTATTCCCGTTTGAGGTTATTCTGTTTCAGCTTTAATAATATGGTTCGCCCTCTGTACATGTATCCCGGTTCTTTTATATTTTTTTTTCTCAGGGCTGCGATGATGGAGGGTCTGGTAAGCACCGAGACGGATCGACCCTATTTATTACTCTGGTGTCTGTGCTTCGGGTGGCTCGCGAGGTCGGAGATGGCGAGGTAAGGTTTTCAGCTCCTCGGCACATCTCGTTTTGACAGAGTAAGATTTGCTCTTAATAACTGTCCCCTTTCTCGTACAGGAGCCATGAAGGGAGTCGGCAGTGGAGTTTAGCGATGATGCTGAACCCGTTACACTGACATTTTCGGCGTGAGCGAGCCAACCCGACTCAGCCGGGAATGCTTCCGGAGCTTTTCAGACTCCTCGTCACGTTTCTCCCGTGACAGTAACATTTTATTCTTCACTAGCCACATCTGTCAGGTGTTTAACTTGTATGTCGTATGTGCTAGTAGTGATACTTTCATCAGCCATTTTAAAATCTTTCAGGAGTTACATTCCATAAGTGGGGGTGCGACGGTTTTGAGATCTTTTCTACCCATTTATTGCTTCAGGCAGCGTACTATTTTCTCCTGTTACCCTGTTATTTCTGGTTCTATAGAAGTATTCTACCTTTAAATTTTTGATTTGAACTCGCTGCTTATGGGTTGAAGTGCTTAGTTAGTCATATTCAGTTAGAGTAACACGAACCATGTATTTTTCTGGTTCACGTTTTCGCTAATTGGGGAAATCATATACGTTGGATAATGCTGGTTACAGTTCGTAGGAACTAAGATGTCGGGTTCATGTTAGTTTTGTTTTAGTTAACCCTGGTAATTGGTAACTGACTACATATGCTTTTACATACGCAAGTCTTGGGTTGACTGGTACAACGCTCCCAGAACACCGCATGGACTTTTTTGTGTAACCAGAACTTCCCTGTTGAACCTTCTAGCTCGTTTTAATGCGAGTCGTTGCAGACTCTGTTTCCCGGTATATATTTCGTTTTATATACCTATATTTCGTTTTATATATGTTTTTTTTTATATACCTATATTTCGTTTTATATATGTTTTGTTTTATATACATATGTTGCGGATATGTATGTTTCGTGTTATAGACATATATTTCCCTGAAATCCGGGCGTGTGCAGGGATGGCGGAATGCCACATTTGCTTCAATGCGTTTCGTCGACTCTGCTAAAATTTAAAACCCGGCTATTATAGCCGACTTTCCTGGTGAAACGCGCCTCTATATTCCAATATTTTTGGTATTATAAACCGAACGTTAATATTGCACTTGGAATTCCTAACAACAGAACATAGCCTTATTGTTTTGTATACACTTCCTAGACAGATGTTATTTTTGTGATTTCATTTGACATAGGCACGCCAAGTAAGTTAAATAACCACATTTATTTAACATTACTCATCAAGGCTATATGATTCGATTGAACCGCTCCTCTATTCATTTGAAATCGTTATTACATTTTGTATTTTTTTTCTCACGGTGTTGATATCCCATTTTTTTTCTGCTACACATATATATATATATATATATATATACATCTTGCTGCTACACATATATATATGTATACATCTTGTTCCTAATTCAGCTCACGGCGCTTGTATTCAAATTTTGATTTTTACTTTGACTATGTATATGTGTTCAATACATCTCTTTTCATGTATATGTATATGAAATTTCGATTTTTACTTTGCTCATGTATATGTATTCAATAGGACTTTGACTATGCTACATATTTCAAGGATACAATATAGGGACATATAAATTTAGAAATGAAATATATAAACATATAAAGGTTATATATACAAGAAAACTTATATACTGGAAATGTTCTTTCTCTAGCATCAATTTTGAGGTTTATAATATAACGTTTTTACTTTATTCCTTTTGGGATTTGTACCATATAACTTTAGTTTTACTACCATAATTTTCTAGCATCCACACAAGCATATAATATCACTTTTGTATCTAAAGGGAACAAAGCAATAACTACTCATCTATAGAGGCTAAGTAACTTCAGATTTAAACCGACCTTGGTTTAGAGTTTCTGGAGTTTCTGCTCTATAGATTTCTGGTCTACAACTAAATAGAATATGGAAGGTGAATGCCTTAAGAAGAACTCTGTTAAATGTAGTACTAACATCAATCACACCATTTAATTAATTTTTCTATATGTAGCCAATTCATACCATTATAACTTAGAATAACAAGGATTTCAGAACCTACCACAATCTGCAAATGACCAACCTCCCAACCTTAGAGTCCTCTTTGTCTCCCAGGACTCACCCCCGAGCAGAGATCACCTCCTAGAGCAGATCAACCTCTGATCTGCCTAGGAGCAGCTTATTTAAGCTCATAGTTCCCCAAAGCATGTTTCTAATTCTGCGTCCAGAATAGCAGGATGCTTTCTTTCCTGTTTAGCCTAGGCTTCCCATTTTGGGACTCTTTAAAGCTGCTTTAAGCTTTTCCTCAGCTTTTCCAGCTTTTTCTCACCTCTTCCCAACTACTCCTCTTCATTGGGAAAATTTAGATTCCTCCTCAAATCTAAATTAATTTCTTTCAAGGATTTTTGAAATATTTTTGGGGATTTGTTGCCTTATCCATCCTCATGGATTTGGCAAGTGATCTCTAATTCTCTTTTTGGTCAAAATGCACAATCAATTTATTTATTTCCTCATATAAAATATGCAAATACATTCACACCATACTCATCCCTTGGGGTCCACCCCCTTAGGATTAAAGTTCAAATGTCTAACTTTAAAAATTCAACACACAATTTGGGGGTGTTACAACAATAAATTAATAAATAAGAAAAAAAAACACCTCAACAAATAAATATTTATTTTGTGATATATTGCAACTATTTTAGTTATAACTAACTTTTAAATTTTATTTATTTATTTACATATAACCATTATTTTAGTTATAACTAATTTTTAAATTTAAGAAAAATATTTTTTAAAGTTTTTAAAAAATTAACTTCCATTTTATTAACAATTATATATTAGCTCATCTTCAAAGAAAAATAAAACAACTTTAACCAAAAAAAATACAATTACTAAACCATTTTCATTCCATTAGTCTTTATCTATGAAAGTGCAGTATGATTCAGTGCTTACATTTCATCCATTACCACACAATTCTGGCATAATGCTATAGTTCGTTATAGTTCTCAGCACAGTTGAACTTTCCGGCATAATGCTATAGTTCCTCTTTTATTCTCAGCACAATTGAACTTTCTTGAAGACAAATATATAATAGGAATAATAGAGTCACCATGAAACCAAAGATCAAGAGACAACACACAGCGAAATTTGCATTTGAAGACATCTTAAAAATATTTCAACCATGACCAAAAATCAAGGCATCAGAAACAATAAATGAAACCTAACATAGTAAAAAATCTCCAAGTTCATAGCTTTACACGAAATCAAGAAAACTTTTTTATGCTAAATTACAAACCGGAACGACTCTCAAAAATTGAAAAATAAATGTAGTTCTACAAAAACCATAAAATACCTAAATTATCAAAACTTTATAGAATTTATAGGATTACAATACTCTGGAATAAGATAGTGTAGATATTGGTTTTTCCAATAACAGTCATGGGTACGTCATGAGAAAAAAAACATGAGAAAAAAAACACGGTTACCCTAATAATGCTCATCCATAATGTTTCAAATTTGTCAAAATTTAACGAGAAGCAACAAATATTCTTCCCAAACACACAGCAATCCAATCTTATAAAAAAATTAAGAAGGCTGAGTTGCCATACCTGTAAATAAAAGCTGTCGAAAATATTCACAATGAGATAGAAAAAACAAGCGCGCCTATGAAGATCACGGGAAGGGTGGGTTGTATTTATAGGAACCAAATTTGTATTTATAGGATCCGTGAATGCAAATCGTAGGAACCAAGTTCATCTTTGTAGCCCCAAAACGTAGAACCACACACAGATGGAGCCGCACAAGTGGATTGGCATGCTGCAACCTTCTGCATTGCCTGAATCGTATCTTGGCATCCTGGCCGATGAGGCTATAGTGCCAGGGTTTTGACATCCGCTTTGTCCAGCTCCCTCGACATCTGCTTCGTCCAGCTCCCTCATGTCTAAATCGAAGGAGAGGCATAGAACATGAAGGTAGAAACTCTGGTATCAAATATTTGAAGAAATCAAAGGATTCTTAGAAATTTCTTTCAATTTCATGGCCACACTTCACTTGTTTAATGGTTTTCTTATTTTAACTAATTAATAACCATATTTAATCATAAGGTCCATAGTGTTTCAATAGTCCATAGTGTTTCAATAGTCCATAGTAATAAGATAATTATAACAAATATATATCATACATAATCCTTAATATCTATGGTCCATAATCTATTAAAGTTAGGTATTATTATTTTAATTTTCGTTTCTATCCATAATCGATATAACCTTAGACTTACTATTTTAATAGGCTTTGTATTAAATTTAATGACCATATTAGTTTGTTTTTATAATATTTAAACTAAAAATTTCATATATATGATTTAAAACAAATATATTTTAATTAAAACTAAATGATAAAATTGTAATATTATGAAATCTAATATGTTTAAGTACAATGTAATGCTATTTTACATTTCAATACCTTTATTGTGTGTCCCTATCAACATATGCAACAACCCTTACCATTATCTTTTAATAGAAATATTATAATTTTAATATAAATATTATAATTTTATAATAATTCTTTTATATTCTAAAAATAGCCCTAAGCAAGCTCACATTATTGAGATGGAAAATTTTATGCTTTGTTACGTGACTTCATAATAACTACATGCCTTATCCCATCACCATAATTGATGTTGATGACCATGTAAGTGGATAGAATGTAGTTATGAAAACAATATTAGAAAGTGGATTGTTATATTCCTTTTAACAATGAACAAAAAAATCCAAACAGGTAGAAATGATGTGATGCTATCCCTTCAAACGGCTAGAAATCAAACGGCTACGGAGGACATGGCACGCCACTCACAAATTAGCCGTTGATTAAAAATGCTGCGAGGCAGAGTTATATGATAAGGATTTTGATTATGATGTTCACAAGTTAAATTACTTTTGATTCTTCTCTGCAAAGCTGGACACAGAAATAATGTTTTTTTTAAACGACTTGGTGAAGGACACCGTGCGAATGGATCCTCCCCTACTTGGTGAAGGAAAGCCTACAAATGTTTCGTGTCACACTGTGACTACATCCCGGCGAAGGCCAACGTGGAGTTCTACAGTGTGGGGATGGGGAGTTCTTAGGAGAGAAGTTGGGGAGTTTCGACCCCAGCGCTTCCTGGACTAGGAGAAGGACGTTCACATTACGAGAATGAATAGAATTAAGATGATGCCCTTCGGTAATGGGAGGAGGATCTAGCCATTGGAACTCACCACATCAATCTAATCATCTTATGCATGCGTGAAATATGGAGGAGTAGTATGCTTTCACTTTTGTCACAAAGAATCCACCAGAAGTCCCCATGTTCCACTACTCATGTGGAATGTAGCGCGGGGATTTGCGGAGGCAAAGTATCGACTGTATATACCTTTCCTAAGTGAGGCCGACATCGAGCTGCTTCCACCAGTGCAAATCTATTTACGAGGTTCTCTCTGGCTCTCTGATTCGATTCGTTTTCTAGTAGGTGCCATTTTTCGATTTCTCGGAGGTGTGAAATATTCATTTATATTGCATATTTTTATGATCAATTTCTAAGAAATATGGTAGCACACAAACATGATCTCTATTCTTGTTTCCATTAATGTATAGTTTTATGAGATAAATTTTCGGATTAATCATATTATTAAAAGATTTGATTGATAGGGTTTGCAGCTTCTTTTAATCAGGATAAGGTTTGCGCCTTCTTTTAATTGCTTTATTTTAAGCCAATGTCTATCCAATTCAATACGCAGGGTCTCCCACGACAAGATAAGATTACAACAAACTGGATCATTGGAAGGAAATAAGGCCCTAAAAAAACCTAGTTCCCACTAGACAAGAAAGGTAAGTTTCTGCCTCTTCATTTTGTATTTCTTGAAGTAAACCCTTTTCTTCATTTTCAAGTGGTTTTATAATTTTTGGATTAATACGGTGTTAGTAATAGCACCTATTTTTTCTATTAGAACTCTATTTTCGGTGTCTAAACCGAACCCAGTTTATTCATCTTAGTTTTATTATTCCATTTTCTTTATGGTTTCCTGGGCTCGCCATAGTTTCTTTTTAATTCATTTCATTCAGTTGTAATCTCTTTGTCTCAAATTTCTTGGTTATAATTTAGATATTTCTTTGTTAGATCTATCAAATCAAATCTCTTATGGATGTGTGGGATATGGATGTGTGTAGTATGGAGGAGCAGTATGCTTTCACTGTTGTCACGAAGAATCCACCAGAAAGAATCAGGACGAATGGAGAGCGGCGCTCGAAGTCCCCATGTTCCATTACTCCTGTGGAATGCAGGCGGTGATGCTTGGATTGGGAATTTGCGGAGGCAAAGTATCGACGGTATATGCCTTTCATACTCGACATCGACATCGAGCTGCGCTGCTTCCACCGATGCAAATCTATTTATGAGGTTCTCTCTGGCTCTCTCATTTGATTATTTTTCTCTGTTTCGATTCGTTTTCTAGTAGGGTGCCATTTTTGGATTTCTTCCAAGTACGAAATATTCATTTATATTGCATACTTTTATGATCAATTTCTAAGAATTCTGGTAGCACACAAACATGATCTCTATTCATTTTTTTCCATTGATGTATAGTTTTATGAGATTAATTGTAGGATTAACCATATTATTAAAAGATTTGATTGATAGGGTTTGGGCCTTCTTTTAATTGCTTACTCTATGAGATTAGATGATTTAGATGAGATTATTGGATTTCTTAAAATGATTTTCAATTATGTTTTTATGATTTACAAATATGTTTTTCATTTATGTCTTATAATTTATGTTAGATTTTATTTTCACATTATTACTTTGGTTAAATTCAATTTATTTTAAATTGTATTTTCATACATTTAAATTATTTTATAGATTTTTTCTTATATTTAAACTTTTATTAATAGCTTTTCATTAATTTATTTTTTGAATTATTTCTTCATTAATATTGTAATATAGAGTAAAGTACCATAAGCTTGAGTAGCCTAGCCTAAGCTACTAAAGGATAGACTAAGTTAAGCTAGAGTAGGCTAGGTTAGGCTAGAATAGGCAAGAGTAGGTTAGGATAGGCTAGACTAGACTCGGATATCCTAGGTTAGAGTAGGTTAGGCTAGTGTATGCTAGGGTAGGCTAGAGTAGGCTAGGTTAGACTAGGGTAGGTTAAGCTAGGCTAGGGGAGGCTATGTTAAGATAGGATAGGCTAGGCGAGGCTAGGTTAGGCTACTATAACGTAGGATAGAGTAGGTTAGGCTAGGTTAGGTCAAGATAGGGTAGGTTAGGGTATCTTAGAATAGGCTAGGATAGGCTAGGCTAGGATAGGTTATACTATGTTAAGCTAGGCTAGGTAAGAGTACACTATGTTAGGCTAGGGTATGTTAAGCTAGGCTAGGTTAGCCTAGGTTAGGTTAGGTTAGGTTAGGTTAGGCTAGGGTAGGCTATGTTAGCTTAGGTTAGGCTTGGTTAGGCTAGGCTATGTTAGGTTAGGTTAGGATAGGATAGGCAAGGATAAGATAGGCTAGAATAGGGTAGGGTAGGTTAGGGTAGGGTAGGATAGATTAGGCTAGTCTAGGCTGGGCCACGATAAGATAGGCTAGGTTAGGTTAGGTTAGAATAAGATAGGTTAGGCTATTTTAGGTTAGGCTAGGCTAGGCTAGGCTAGGCTAGGCTAGGCTAGGCTAGGCTAGGTTAGGTTAGGCTAGGCTAGGCTAGGCTAGGCTAGGTTAGGTTAGGTTAGGCTAGGCTAGGCTAGGTTAGGTTAGGTTAGGTTAGGTTAGGATATGATAGGATAAGATAGGATAGATTAGGCTAGGCTAGGTTAAGCTAGGATAAGATAGGCTAGGTTAGGTTAGGATGAGATTGATTAGGCTAGGATAGTTTAGGCTAAGATAAGTTAGGCTAGGTTAGGCTAGGCTTGGCTAGGTTAGTCTAGGCTAGGCTAGGTAGGTTAGTTTAGGTTAGTTTAGGTTAGGTTAGGCTACATTAGGCTAGGCAAGGCTAGCTTAGGCTAGACTAGGCTAGGCTAAGCTAGATTAGGCTAGGCTAAGTAGGTTAGGATAGGTTAGGTTAGGTTAGGATAGTATAGGTTAGGTTAGGCTAGGTTACGATAGGTTAGGTTAGGGTTAGGCTGGGCTAGGCTACGCTAGGGTATGGTAGGTTAGGCAAGGCTACGGTAGGCTAGTGTAGGATAGGTTAGGCTAGGGTAGGCTAGGCTAGGCTAGCGTAGGGTAGCAGAGATTAGGGTAGGTTAGGCTAGGATAGGGTAAGATAGGGTAGGGTAGGGTAGGTAAGGGTAGATTAGGCTAGGATAGGCTAGGGTAGGCTACATTAGGGTAGGTTAGGCTATGCTAGGCTAGGCTATGGTGGGCCAGGTTAGTGTAGGCTAGGCTAGCATAGGCTATGGTAGGGTAGGCTAGGTTAGGGTAAGATAGGCTAGGCTAGGCTAGGCTAGTGTAAGGTAGAGTAGGGTAGGGTAGGTTAGGGGAGCTTAGGTTAGGTTAGGCTAGGCTAGGTTAGGCTAGGGTAGGGTAGTCTAGGGTAGGGTAGGGGAAGGTAGGTTAGGCTAGTCTAGGCTAGGCTAGGCTATCCTAGGCTAGGCTAGGATAGGATGGGCTACGCTAGGGTGGGCTACGCTAGGCTCGGTTAGGTTGGGCTAGGCTAGGCTAGGTAAGGTTAGGTTAGGCTAGGATAGGTTAGGTTAGGTTGGGCAATGTTGGGTGAGGCTAGGCTAGGTGAGGCTAGGTTAGATTAGGTTAAGCTAGGTTAGGCTAGGCTATGTTAGGCTAGGGTAGTGTATGGGTAGGGTTGGGTAGGGTAGGGTAGGATAGGGTAGGTTACAGTAGGTTATGTTAGGTTAGGCTAGGTTAGGCTAGGCAATGCTAGGCTAGGCTAGGCTAGGCGAGGTTAGGCTAAGCTAGGTTAGGCTAGGCTAGGCGAGGTTAGGCTAAGCTAGGCTAGGCTAGGCTAGGCAAAGCTAAATTAGCCAAGGTTACGGTAGGCTAGGCAAGGCTAGGCTAGGCTAGTCTAGGCAAGGCTAAGTTAGTCGAGGCTAGGCTAGGCTAGGATAGGTTAGTCTAGGTTAGGTTAGGATAGGTTAGGTTAGGTTAGGCTAGGTTTGGCTAGGCTAGGTTAAGCTAGGTTAGGCTGGGTTAGGCTACATTAGTTTAGGTAAGGCTAGGTTAGGTTAGGTTAGGTTAGGTTAGGCTAGGCTATGTTAGGATAAGTTGCGGGCGAGGCTAGGCTAGGCTAGTGTAAGATAGTGTAGGCTATGTTAGGATAGGTTAGGCTAGGCAAGGCTAGGCTAGGCTAGTGTAAGATAGTGTAGGCTATGTTAGGATAGGTTAGGTTAGGATATTTTAGGCTAGGTTAGGCTATTTTATGCTAGGTTATGCTAAGCTACGTTAAGCGAGGATAGATAGGAATGGCTAGGTTAGGGTAGGCTCGGCTAGGTTAGGCTTGGTTACGTTAGGTTAGGCTAGGTTAGGGTAGGTTGTGCATGGTTGGTCATGGTTAGGCTAGGTTACGCTATATTATGATAGTCTTGGATAGTTTAGGCTAGGCTAGGCTAGGCTAGGAGATGCTAGGTTAGGTCAGGCTAGGATAGGCTAGGGTAGGAGAGGTTAGGTTAGGTTAGGCTAGGCTAGGTTTGGCTAAGTTAGGCAAGGCTAGGTTAACTTAGGCTAGTGTAGGTTAGGTTAGGCTAGGATAAGGAAGGTTAGGTTAGGCAGGGTTAGGCTAGGTTAGGCTAGGCTAGGTTAGGTTAGCTTAGGTTCGGTTTTCATTAGGTTAGGTTAGCTTAGGCTATGTTAGGGAAAGATAGGTTAAGCAAGCTTAGGATATGTTTGGCAAGGCTAGGTTAGGCTTGGCCAGGCTAGGTTAGGCCAAGCTAGGCTAGAGTAGGCTAGGTTAGGTTATGTTAGACATGGCTAGGTTAATCTAGGCTAGGCTACGATAGGTTAGGCTAGGTTGGGTTTTGCTAGGTTAGGGTAGGTTAGGCATGGCTAGGCATGGCTACGTAAGGCTAGGATAGGCTAGGTTATGCTCGGCTTGGTTAGCGTAAGGTAGGCAAGGGTAGGCATGGCTTGGTTAGGCTAGGCAAGGGTAGGCTATCGGTTAGGCTAGGTTGGGGTAGCTTAAGTTAGGATATGCTAGATTAAGATAGGTTATGTTACGGTAGGTTAGGCTAGGTTAGGTTAAAATGAGTTATGTTAATTTCTATGAGTTATGTTAAAATGGCTGACTTATATGAGGAATTTGCATGGAATTAAATAGAGTAAATTATTATGGCTATAATTTCATATTCCTGTGTTTATAATGATTATATTCCTGTGTTATATTTTCTAAGTTATATTTTGAGTTTGAGAGAATTCTAACTTAGGCTTTGGAAAGAGAATCTAAATAACTAGATTCTTAGAGTATCTAATATAAAAAGGAGTAAGGTTAACCCTCAATATTAAACACATACATAGAAAGTACAAATTAAAACTAAAATAAATAAGGTAAAACTTCCAGTTAATAGGGAGTTGGAAAAAAATTAAGTGGAACTATTGAGAGTTCTTATAAATGAATATGGGCAATGATTTCTGATAACGAAACATGGAATATATTTAATATTCTTTTATACCATTTATATTAAGGTTTTTTGTGAGTATGGTTAAATATCTTGATTAGGAGTGGAAAAAGTATACTAAATTTGTTATACTAACAAAATCCTTATCTTAGTAAATTATACTAGAGTAGATACTTTAAATTAGTTTTAATAGAATAAATAGTAGGTTAAAGTATGTATACATAATCATAATTAGCATATATATGCATGAATTTGTATACAAACACTTAAATATTAAATTTCATGAAGAATCCCTATCAGAGATAAAGGGACTAGTACAAAGGAGTAGAGACCATGAAGCAACCAGGGAAAGATTTGTATTTAAACAGTATAAGAAATGTCATATTAAGATGTGTATTTGAAATTTCAGAAAATTATTTTCTTACTACAATTACTTTAAATTACATAGGTAAATTATGTGGATTATAATGGAAAAAAAAAAAACCTAACAAATACTCACAATGAAGGAATATAACTTTAGGATAGGAAAAATACTCTTAGAAAAGTTAAGGCCTAGCCAATTCAAATTTAAGATGACACATGCCTTTACCTTCTATTAAATATTGAAAGAAAAGAACCCATGTTGGGTGTAGCCTTCCTATTTTTTTTAAAGATAAATTGTTGGTCAATTACATATAATGAATACAATTATATATGAAAAATATAATAAGAATAACATTGAAAAATATATAAAACAGTGGTAGAGCATAATTACATACTATCCATAGCCATAGAAAGATAACAATAAACTATGCGTTTACTATTCACACATTACAGAGGAAAACAAGTATACAATTAGGTTCTTAGAAAATAAAAATGTGGAAATGGTATATCAACCCAACAATTAAAAGAAACATATATACAATCACAAGGTCTATAAGGACTTGAAAAATTATAAGATCTCGACCATATATACCTAATACATAGGTTAACCAACGTATTGCCTAAAATCGTTTGAAGGAAGAATAATATTTTGTTCAAAATAAGATGACCCATAATATAAAGGCATTTTTCCTTTCTCGGGAAATCATAGACCAATACGTCTCAAACATATAGATGAAAAGTACTTAATTAAGCATATACGAATGAACTGTAAGGAAGAGAAAGGAACTAGCTTAGTCTTTATTGTCGAAAAGAGTCACGAGATAGCAAAAGTATAGTACAAATGCACTCGATTCAATCGATACCTATATGAGAGTAAAAAACATGGAATTTAAACAAGTGTAAAAGAACGTGATTGTATTTATCAGAACAAATGATGATTTACTTTAATAGAGAATGAACCCAAAGTATATATTCTCAAGATTGAATGTGGTGCATCCATTTCTATTACCTTGTAAAGTTCAACAAAAAATAAATGTTAGCATAATATCTTAAAGAAAGAGGGTAAGTGAAGAAAGAGGGTAATTATTTTTCAGGAGTGAAGAACTCTATATCAAATTAATGAATGGTGCAACAAAATTATAAGTAATAATACTTTAAATAACCATTTTAAAAGAGAGAATAAAAATAATGGAAGAATTAGGGTTTAATAATTAAAAACCATGAAGAGAGAGTAACTATTTCCTACCAAGAATATAAGAATTAGGTGATCTACATTGATAATTAAGAAAATATTTCAAGCCTCAAAAGGCATGGTCATTACTAGAATAAAAAAAAAAATCAATAAATAACACTTAGGGTTTCAAGGATAAAAACCCTAGGTAGAAATGCGAAATCAACCTTGTAGTGACAATTGGTTGAATGAAAAGTTAAAGCCAAAATAGAAATTACCAAGGATACCATGGAGGAGTAAACAAGCAACTAGTCTGTCAAAGTGAGGTTGAATTCATAGAGAATTAAGGGAAACAAGTATTGATAGAGGAAATTCACCTTGAATCGCTGTATAAGAAGAAAATAATTCGGTATTGGATCACATTAAGGAATACTTGAGATTGCTCTAATTAAAAACCCCTTCATTTCTACATTTTCTAATGGATAAAAATACACAAGTCAGAAAACCAAATATGAGAATGAGGTGAGTTGAAGTAACAAGAAAAAGAAAAATGGAATTCAAGTGAAAAATGTTAGCTCTATGACAAATAGATCCACAAGCATTCCCTTCTCATGTAAATATGTCAAATAATGGAGAAAGTGAGAATAATAGCTCTGGAATAGGTATAAAATAAGAAATATAATATTCAAAATATTTATAAAATAATAAAATAATAAGCATTGTACTCAAAATTTTACAAATGTAACACCCCCAATTCATGTGATTGCATTTTAAAGTTAGATACTTGAACTTTACATCCTAAGGGGAGTGGACCCCAAAGGATAATTATTTTGTGAATGTCATTAAACATTTAATTGAGGAAATGAATAAATTATTGTGGTGCAAATTGACCAAAAATGAGATGATGAGATCACTTGCTAAATCTGTGAGGATGGATGAGGCAAATATTTCCCCACAATCTTTCAAAAATCCTTGGAAGATAGTAAGTTTTAAAATTTGATTTTTGAGGAAAAATTTGAATTTGCCCAATGATGAGGAAAGTGGTTGGGAAGAGGTAAAAAGCTGGAAAGCTGAGGAAAAGCATAAAACAGCTTTAAATAATCCCTAAGTGGGAAGCCTAGGCAAACAGGAAGAAAAGCATCCTGAGATTCTGGACGCAGAATTAGAAACATGCTTTGGGGAACAATAGCTTAAATAAGCTGCTCTTGTACAGATTAGGGGTTAATCTGCTGCAGGAGGTGATCTTAGCTCGGGGGTGAGTTCTAGGAGATAGAAGAACTCTAAGGTTGGGAGGTTGGTCTACTGCACGAGTGGTATGTCTCTGAGAAAAATTGTCTTTTTGTTTATTATGGTATGAATTGGTACATATAAAAAAAAATTGTTTCTAAGTTATTTCATATTATTAGTCTACATTTAACAAAATGTAATCACCAGGTAGTAACCTGATCACTCTGTATAGTTGTAGAGGAACATCCTGTAAAGTAGAATTCCATAGAATGTTTAAACCCAAGGTGGGTCTAAATCTGAGGAAACCTTGTTCTTTCAGGAAACATTGTGAAATTGTTTTTAATCTGCTTCTGTTTCCTAGCATAATTTTTATTACAGTTATCATAGAGAGAAATGGAATTCACTATAGTACACCAGAACAATAGCAGGATATGAGTTACAACTTATACTGTCTATAAAAGAACAGAGGGAGAGACTCAGTAGACTGACCTCAGGTTCAGCCAAATACTCCATTATAATTCCAGGAAATCCAATGGTCTAAGACAACAAGGTAGTCCATAAGCCCCTTACTATAGTGGAGGAAAGGAGTAGATATTTATAAATAAATAAAAAAAGACAAGACAATGGCCTCTTGGAACTATTCTAACATCATAGTACTGAGAATGAATACATAGAGTGCAGAAATTATGAGTAAGCAGTTGAGAAGCATAGGAGCAAGAAGTAAATAAATTTCAACATTATACACAGTAGCATTTATGTAACCAATATTACCTTGACTATGAGGGAAGTGAAAAGAGTTCAAATCCCATTACCAGCTCTTCAGAACCAGCTACCATTAGACACATAGATAGATAAGAGCTGTAACTAATTACAAGAAAATGAGAAGAAACTTGAGAATAGAATTATTCATGTATAACTTTGGAAAATAAGAAAACATAAATTCTATACTTTCATACATATTAACCATCTATTGATAAATGAGAATGGTCTTATAAATTTCCAGCAAGCTTTTCATATGACTAGACATATAGGTATAAAACTAGTTCAGTGTAACCAGGAGCAGAGGCAAATTTAATTATGATATAAGTACCAAAGTGTAGATTTCCCACAAAAAAGAGTGAACAAAGTGCATCATACGAATAGATAAATATCTTATATAACTACCTGTAAATCCTGATGTATGCAATTAAGAAATTTGGATTGTCAGTAGCATTTTCGGAAAACAAATATGGTTCAGACGAGCAAATTAAACAAAGCCAAATGCCATGGTATGAAATCATATGCACTATTCATACAGTCCCTGTACATTTAAACTGTGGCAGAGTATATTAAAATCAACCTAAGACAATAGGGAGTATATAACTGTCGAAAATTTTCAAAAGACATATTGAGCCTATCAGGCTGGGGTATATAACTCACAACCCCTATCTCAACAGAATGAATTTAGACAAGCGCCATCCAAGGATGACAACGCTAACAAGAAGAAACCAAAAACCCCGACTCGGAGAACGTCTCGTTCCGTAAGCAACCTTGCGCAACATCACAAGAGAAGCACTGTTTGGATGGTCACGAGACAATGCATCAGGAGAGGGGAAGTAACCCCATAAGTATACCGACCTGGACGGCCAAGAGACCGATGTTAGCGTCCATACGATTGAAAGGGTCACTATCTACTGTCATAAGTACGCAGGAGTCCTCCGGATTTACCTGTAGAAGACAAAATCGACCCAAAATACGAGTTAGTCATTGCGCCATCATAGAGAAATAAGCGCATGAATAAAATAAGTTCGGTATTAAAACTATTACCTGTGGAATGCCAATCTCAGACGCGTCGAGCCCTGCAATCAAACATTGCACAGAGAGGGATTAATACAAATTACCCTCGAGTATAACACGACGAAATCAACAATTATATGCGGAGATGGCACGAATAAGAACATACCTCATAAAGCTCCATGGAACAGGAGACGTCCGCCTGAGGAGAGGCGATGCAGGCTACCCAAGAGGTATAGAAAAAATCAATCACAATTTAAATATAACTAGAGAAGGGTCGACGATAACCCTGAAAATAGAAACCATCTACATCTTGCACTGAACGGATACCTTGAACATCGAAAAACAAACCAGACGCATTCACCTTACTGATGATTCAATATATATATTTAGAGTAAGCGTATGGCCTTTACAAACTAATTATGAACCATTCACACCTGCAATAGAATTAAAATGTGCGTGGAGGAATTACCTAACTGCATGTTGAGGAACGAGAGGCGCCATACTTCTTCTCTGCAACGGAGAGTCAAAACCCTCGGCAGAAGTGGAATGGTGAAGACACAGAGGAGGCCTGCAACTGATGAACGTGGAAACTGATTTAACTCCACACTCAGAACTTATATAAGTTTTCGCTAAACCACCTGAACCCTAACTGAAAATGATCGCCATCGTCCACTTGGTAGAATCGGAACAGTTAAGCCACGGATCGAGGGGTAGCCTTGGAGAGTTAATACCGTCGTATCAAATTTATGGATGCAGATGCGAATTGAATTCCATATGTCCTGTGCAAGTATCAGCGTAGGTGTTGATCACCACGTAGTCTGGGTATGCCAGTGACGTGGACTCACCACGTAAGCCAACGAAAGGGCATAAAACCATACAACACTCATTTAGTTATCACAACGCCTGACGTGGATAAAAATTCCACCATGACGAGGCACAGAGAAACCCAAATCTGGAGTGATGATGCACTCTACATGCAGAATGATCCCAATGCCAATACTATATATTAAATCGATTTAAAATCTGAGGTACCAGGATGGGTGGTCATATCAACCCAGGCGCATGTACATGATAATGCCAAACGCATGAGGAAAGTCCATACATAATAATATGCACTTCGAATTTTATGAAAGGGCTATAACCATATATATAACGTAAACATCGTAACGATGGCTATTAGAAAGGTTGAAAGTGCCTTGGGGCAACAACTCATACAACACATTTTATATAATATAGGTTCATAGTCTATATGGTTTACGTGTGAATTCAATAATTTCATAAATGGGATATATGACCATTAAGCTAAAGGAGAGTGGCTATACGAGACCTGTGTAAAGAATAGGTTCGTATAAACCATCTCCCTAATTATAATAACAATAACATAAGACGAGAGATAGTGGTAAAGGGTATTATTGCAACATGATGAAATGAAAACTATCATAGTGAAAAGATTGAAATGTCATAATAACCCTAGGCTCACAAGCTTGCATTCGCAAAGGAAATTTTTTTTTTCTGGGTGAAATTGGAGGTGTGACAACAAATGAACCTATGAAATAATTAGGTATCTTCGTCTTTAAAACAAATTGAAGGGTTGAAAAATACTTAATTCAATTCTATTTTAGGTATCTTCGTCTTTGAAATTGGGTCAAATGGGAGAAGAAAATACCTAGAATTCCATTAGTACATCCAAATAATTCCATTTTATTTATAAATTATTTTTTAGGAGTCTCTTAATAACCATAACATCAAAGCATAAGTATTGGTATTGGATGATTAAATTTATAGTTTTTTTTTATGTTTTTTCAATTATGGTTTGAGGATTTTGATTTTATAAATTATATAATATTTATTTCTTTCCAAATAAAAATATTTAGAATATTTATAGATTAATAAAATAATAAACATTATGGTGGAAATTTTACAAAGGAATCTATGAAATAATTAGGTAATTTTTTCTGTCAAATAAATTGAGCACCTAATTGTATTGGAAATTGGGTCAAATATGAAATAATTAGGTATCTTTTCTATAAAACAAATTGAATTGGAAATTGGATTTAATTAGAAAAGAAAATACTCAAATTGAAAAATTCCACTAGTATGTCCAAATAATTCCATTTTATTGATAAATTATTCTATTCTTAAGTAGAAATAATTCATTTTTTTTAAAATAATTTTTTTAGGAGCCTTCTAATAACCATAAAGTTAAATCACAAGTATTGGTTGATTAGCTTTATAATTTTGTGAGTTTTTTTTTTTTCCAATTAAAAATATTAGTTGACTTAACATGTGGTCCTCAAAATCAGTTCTCGATGACCTTTTCTAGTAAAAAAAAATATATTTTCTAATGATTTAGATGAGATTATTTGATTTCTTAAAATAATTTTCAATTATGTTTTTATGATTTACAATTATGTTTTTCATTTAAAAATAATTTTTCATTTATATCTTATAACTTGTGTTAGATTTTGTTTTTACATTATTATTTTCTTTAAATTCATTGTATTTTAAATTGTATTTTCATACATTCAAATTATTTTAAATAATTTTTGTTATATTTACAATTTTATTAATAACTTTTAATTTATTTTGTTATATGAAAAAATTAGATAATTAAATGAAATAATTTTTAGGAAAATAAAATTATAGAAATTTGAGTACTAGAATAAGTTAACTACTATATTCAAAGAACACCCAAACATAACCTCTGTAGAAATACTTTGTTAGTAAATTGATATTGATATCTTAACAAATTGACTAGTGAACCTAGTTTCAACCATCGGTATTAGTATGAGCTAAGTTAATTCACTATGATTTAATCAACTGAATTTATCATGGACTTGTAATATAAATACCATACACATATATACTATAAAAATCCATATAACTATCACAATATGCATCCATATACAAATAAATTGCCCTTCTAGTAAGCAAGAACACATAGTTATAGGATCTCTTATGAACCCATGAAAACAAGATAGCTCATAAAGAATATCAAAAAAAGTCTATAGTGAAAAATTTAAATAGAAGGAAGAAAAAATATCAAACGAAAGGGAATAAAATACCCAATGAATAAAAATAAGCCATAATTACACAACCATTAAAGAAAAAATAAAAGAACAAAACACAATTGGGTTATTCATATTTTCCACCAGATTGGAAACTTGAAAAAATCAAGTGTTGGAAGGTGAAACTTGAGGAGAAGTACTAAAATAATGGACTTGAAAAACTCTATGTTAAGTCAGTTGAAGATGGGTCCAAAACGTCCATAGTCTGAGACAGGGTCTGAGGGTAGCGTGTGTACCTGTAAAGTAGATCTCACAATCAACAAACGAGAATGATGTTGGAGAAAACAAAAATAATATGCAGTAGCAAATAATTAGCCAGGGAATTCCCATTTATATTACCCAAGTATATGTCAATGGAGCTTGCATTCTTCACCATGTTGCTGAAAATGGAATATAAGTTAGCTCTGAGGTAGGAAAACCCTATCCAAAAGAATATGTAACGAAAAACAGCCATACACGCATACATGCAGTAGGAAGAGCCATTAAATTACCTAAGAAAGTAAAGTAAAACAAAGGATTGATGCCTTTGTGCGGTGATTGGGTCTTATGGCTATAGAGACACCCTGCAAGGCCGAGTAAAATTGTTATCAGGAAAGAATTGAACTTTGCGGAATTTTCCTTTGGCACATATAAAACCCTGGTGCTTGTAAGAGTAAAGATTGTTCTAATGGAAATTTAAAGCAGAATAGGCATAAAAATTCAATTAGTAACTCACTAGTACATACGAAGAGGGAAGAAGTGAATTTGTCACCTTATGTAGCCATGGTTCTTGGAGATGAACCAATGAACCCAAAAAGACACATCGAGCTGTTAACCTATACATTAGAAACTGAGTATTGATGACCATAATTTCACATCTTTAGGAGGATATGGAAAACCAAGGAACCGAATTTCAAAGTGATAATAACCACTCTTAGAAAATTTAAATTTACAAAATGACCAAGTATAGAACCCTTACTGTGGAAAATGAAAAAAACATGAAATAGTCTATTGAACCATAATACCTGGGCTCCATAAATAGTGCACTATTGTTGGGATGTAAAAATAGGGTTGGTAGATTTGCGGCTATTACTAGTTTCCAATCACAGGAGAGAAAAATGTCGATTAGTTCACAGGAAATGTCTATACAAGCTTAAGGTTTGGGTGGAAAGATAAGAACCATTACATGGGGACAACAAATATACACCCTTCACGTAGTCATACCATACCTTGTGCTCATCATGTGTTATCATTCACTCATTAGATGGGATAGCGTTGGCTGCATGGACGCATTAGGGGTAATGTACTTGTCATGTGGCGAGTTACCATACGTAATTTATGTCATATGACCTAATGGTATAGAAATTAATAAATGACCATATTACTTGGGGAAATAAGTAAGAAATGGGGGTTGGATAGTTAGGTTTAAATGTTATAAGATTCATCGAGGGAGATGATTCTTCCATATAGTAATTCTGAAAATGATCCAATTATAATCATAGGGGAAATTAAACATGCATGAAACATTAGGTAATAAGTGCATAGATATACTTCGGATGCAGATGATGGCTCAGAGTGATGGGACTTCCGCCCCTTGGTAGATCCCGAGGGCATTCGCTTGCTGCGGCCATATGGCCCCCTATAGTGCCATTACTCACACATTAACTTCACCAACCTGTTCTGCTTTAATAGCGTTCACCGCGCCTGTCATTTACCTCGCCTTGCTGGTTCATTTGGCTATGGATTTCATTCTGGAGAATTCGTCTGCTCATTGTGTTTTTTGTAGTCATCCTACTCATGTCTGTGGTAGTTGCCCCCCTGCTTGCACTATTCCAAGTGAACGTACCCAAACAAGTCGATGTTGCTCCATCCTGGGATGCTTGGAAACTCTTCCAGGTTTCCACTTCACCCAGACCAGCTACTGTCATATCAATTTCTGTTTGCCTTCTCACGCAGCTGATTTTCAGAGATCTTTGTGCATCTCGACTGCTCCTTCTTCCCCAAGCACTCCTAGCTTCATGCGGCTTTGATGCCTCAGCTTAGGTAGAGAATGTGTTGCAGGCACAGAACGGCAGAGGGCGCTCTTCCCGCCCCCGCCCTTCCATTAGCTCGCCCTCGGCATCTTCTGAGGAGGACGTAGATTGGAGTTTTCATTTGGATTTTGGGCATCAGAGAGGCATCTCCTACCCTCCTGGAAGCACTCACTCTGTTCCACCTTCACAACCTCCTCTGCCTGTCTCTCAGCCTGCCTCCCCTGCTTCTAATTTTCCCACCAACCCAGCCCTTTTCCAGCCTTCACAAAGGGCGGAATTCCGCTTCAATTGCTCCTCAAACATGCCTGTTCTCACTGCTTTCATCACTGTTACTGTTTGCGAAGAATCCCCTATCCCAGCTCCAACTTCAATGCCCTCATATGCAAATATTGAAATTCCAGCCCCTGTTGAGCCAGTTAGCATTGTTCATTCCATTCTTGGAATGGAAAATTTGGAAGTGGACTTCTTCAGCAAGAGTGGCGCGCCAGAGAAGGACAACGATGATGGAGAAGCTGAGTTTGGTTGCAGGATCGTGGAATAACTGGAGTTCCCTACTCCTCAACGGTGACTTTGATCCCCCTCAGCTTGCTTTGGTAAAAAATTTTGACCTCATGGAAGAATTTTTTGGTTTTTTGAGTTTATATTCAGCTGTAAAAGCTATAGGCTATTCCAGTTTACTGTGTCTTGTTGTATCACAGTACTTTTACTATTTTACCAGTTTCCCTTCTAAGGGTGGTGGAATTTATTTTAAAAGAACTGGTTTCCCACTCTGGGCAGTTCAGTTGCTAAGGTTAAGCTTGGACATCAAGCCTAGTTCTCAGGCTCACACAACTGAAACTAGGGCAGTTTTGTACTATTATGTTTTATAAATAGATTTAGTTTTACCGAGAAAAAAAAATACGTGCATAGATATAATTCGTCATGATCAACTATATACCAAATACAATAAGAAAATATAGGAATTATATGCCATGCAATAACATATACAAATGATTAGTAAGGAAGTTAAAAAAACAAAATAATGTGTGATATATGAAGAGCAAATGTGACATTTTAATTTATATGGTAAAATTGATGTTAATTTATAACTACTATCTATATGTTATATATTTTAATGGGATACGATTTTATTTTATCTAAAAGAAATGTTAGTAATTTTATTAATTAGAAACAAAATAACAATAAAAAAAAAACTGAAATTAAAAAATATTTACATCTAGCTTCTAGCATGTAAGATGCAATGTCTACACATATACTCAATATTGGGTTGTACAGGGCCTCTCTGTGTAATGATTATAAAAGCTATGATTAAATATAGTTTTTGTTTTCAACTTTAATTATTTAATGGATTATTACTAGTATCCATGTCTATGTGTGAAAAACTCTAATATTTTTAAATTGATTCTCCTAATCTTATTATTGGGCTTATATAAGTCAAATTTTGATAAATATTTAATAGGTGTTTAATTAATGTGTAGGAATTGACCACTACAACTTTATGTTCCACTCTTTCACATCATAAAGTTCATATGAACCTTGTATATCCCATTTTTTTATATAAAAATGCATTATTCTCACACACTATATATATTCCATAGTATCCACATAAAAAATATATTCATTGTTATTCATGACTGATTTTCATTTCTTTTATTATGTTTACAAGCTTGTTATGTTCTTGCATAAAACTAAACTCACTCATGGATAGCAAGTAGTTGTCAGCTAAGTCACCTAATTCATGTTAGTGTTCAAGTTTGAGAATATATGTGTGTGTGTGTGTATGTGTGAGATAAAATTATGTATTCTCCCTAAACATATGATAAAAATATCACTTGTAATCTAGATCATCTAATTTTAATAATAATTTGGTAGGATTTTAAAAACTTCAAAACATAATAAAAATAATAAGTTATTATAAAATTATGATTTTTTTAAAATATTATTCTTATTTATAAAAAAAAACTATTATTTAAATATTTTAATAATAATAAAAGAATTAATTAATTTGATTTATATAATGTAAACCAGACTTAATTTAGACTAAAAATATTTAAAAATTATTATTTAAAATTTAATATTTATGTTTATACAAAAATTAATTCATATTGAAATTATTAAATTAAATTGTATCTATACATTGTACCGATTTTAGTGTTATGGAACCAATCAAGGACTGATGGTGATGTCACTAAAATAACATTGTCGAGCTCATTACAATGAGTGAGTATGGAGTTGTTCAATAAAAATTCCTTAAAAATTCACAATATTATCATACAAAGTTGTGACACAATTTTTCATATAGTAAGCTGTATAAAACCATTCCTAACACAATTGGAGGTACTTTGTTTTAGTAATAAGATAGTTATAACAAATACATATCATACATAATCCTTAATATCTATGGTCCATAATCTATTAAACTTAGGTCTTATTATTTTAATTTTCTTTTCTATCTATAATCAATATAACCTTAAATTTATTATTTTAATCCGCTTTGTATTAAATTTAATGACCATATTAGTTTGTTTTTATAATATTTAAACTAAAAAGTTCATATATTATTTAAAACAAATATATTTTAATTAGAACTAAATAATAAAATTGTAATATTATTAAATCTATTATGCTTAAGTACAATGTAATGCTATTTTACATTTCAATAACTTTATTCTTGTGTCCCTATCAATATATGCAACAACTCTTACCATTATCTTTTAAAAGAAATATTATAATTTTAATATAAATATTATAATTTTTTAATAATTTTTTTATATTCTAAAAATAACCCTAAGCAAGCTCACATTATTGAGATGGAAAATTTTATGGTTTGTTCCGTGACTTAATAATAACTACCTGCCTTATCCCATCACCATAATTGATGTTGATGACCATGTAAGTGGATATAATGTAGTTATGAAAACAATATTAGAAAGTGGATTGTTATATTCCTTTTAACAATGAACAAAAAATCCAAACAGGTAGAAATGATGTGCTGCTATCCCTTCAAACGGCTAGAAACCAAACGGCTAGGGAGGACGTGGCACAGCCACTCAGAAATTAGCCGTTGATTAAAAAAGCTGCGAGTCAGAGTTATATAATGAGGATTTTGATTATGATGTTCACAAGTTAAATTAATTTTGATTCTCCTCTGCAAAGCTGGACACAGAAATAATTTTTTTTTTAAACGAGTTGGTGAAGGAGACCGTGCGAATGCATCCTCCCCTACTTGGTGAAGGAGAGCTTGCAAATGTTTCGTGTCACACTGTGACTACATCCCTGCGAAGGCCAACGTGGAGTTCTACAGTGTGGGGATGGGGAGTTTCGACCCCAGCGCTTCCTGGACTAATGAGAAGGACGTTGACATTACGAGAGTGAATAGAATTAAGATGATGCCCTTCGGTGCTGGGAGGAGGATCTGGCCATTGGCACTCACCACATCAATCTAATCATCTTATGGATGCATGCAATATGGAGTAGTATGCTTTGACCGTTGTCACAAATAATCCACCAGAAGTCCCCATGTTCCATTACTCCTGTGGAATGCAGCGCGGGGATTTGCGGAGGCAAAGTATCGATTGTATATATCTTTTCTAAGTGAGGCCGACATCGAGCTGCTTCCACTAGTGTAAATCTATTTATGAGGTTCTCTCCGGCTCTTTGATTCGATTCGTTCTCTAGTAGGTGCCACTTTTGGATTTCTGGGAGGTGTGAAATATTCATTTATATTGCATATTTTTATGATCAATTTCTAAGAAATATGGTAGCACACAAACATGATCTCTATTCTTATTTCCATTAATGTATATTTTTATGAGATTAATTTTTGGATTAATCGTATTATTAAAATATTTGATTGATAGGGTTTGCACCTTCTTTTAATCAGGATAAGGTTTGCACCTGCTTTTAATTGCTTTCTTTTAAGCTGATGTCTGTCCAATTCAATATGCAGGGTCTTCCATGACAAGATAAGATTACAACAAATTGGATCATTGGATGTCATTGCCTCTGTCTAGTTCTAACTCAGGATCAGAAAATGCATCTGATTCAGGTGCCTTTAGTTCGGCAATTAAAGACTGTTTGGCCCGACACTCGTTTGTGCTGTGAGTGGGGCTGTTATGAAATTCACACCACTTCCCTGTTGTCAACTAAGTCACCTAATTCATGTTAGTATTCACTTGTAATCTAGATCATCTAATTTTAATAATAATCTGGTAGGATTTTAAAAGCTTCAAAACATAATAAAGATAATAAGTTATTATAAAATTATGATTTTTTTTTAAAATATTATTCTTATTAAAAAAAAAATCATTATTTAAATATTTTAATAATAATAAAATAATTAATTAATTTGATTTATATAATGTAAACCAGACATAATTTAAACCAAAAATATTTAAAAATTAAATTTAATATTTAATATTTATATTTATACAAAAATTAATTCATATTGAAATTATTAAATTAAATTTTATCTATACGTTGCACCGATTTTAGTGTTATGGAACCAATCAAGGACTGATGGTGATGTCAGTAAAATAACATTGTGGAGGTCATTACAATCAGTGAGTATGGATTTGTTCAAAAGCTAACAGAGAGGTCTCAAATTGTAACAACTCCAGTTTAATTTTTTTTTTTTTTTTAAACTCTACTTCCCCCTATATACTAGGGTTTCCTCTCTATTTACCTAGTTATTTAAATAACAAGTTCAGAAATTTAACTTTAGTTCCCTCTTGCTAAAATTTCCTCTACTCATTTAGTATCTCTCCCTTGCTAAAAGCATTGAACATTCCCCCTCTATACCTTTCAACCAAGTATATATACTTCCATACCCCTTTATTTTATCATGGGATGTTTTTTTTTTTTTCTAGACATAATATAAACATAGACTCTATGGACATACATACTTTTCAATAACCTCACCTAGCACATATATATTCAACACATATATCTTTGAATCCACCTATATATTCAACACATATATCTTTGGATCCACATATATATATATATATATATACCACCTATATATAGCTAACACATATATATAAAATGCATTTATCGAACATATCTTTTGATCCCCTCATATACCCCATATATATATGTAACACACCTATTGTTAATATCACTATTGTATATAATACAGTGGGTACGTTCTCATAGCTGAGTACGTCGATGAGTCTAAGGCGGCAAGACCATTGATATACATAACAGGGACTCGGCCATTTGTTGTGCCACGTCAACACGGTTTATTAATGGGTATGACAGTGGTCTGATTATCAATTACGCGGTGTCGAGACCTACCCATTCCGATCTATACCTAACCCTACTCATAAAATCCGGTGGCGTTGTTTTATTTTTCCACCCTATTTCTAATTCGTCGCGGTAGGGTACGTTAATTCTCAGTTTATACTTGTATGAATATTACCGTCTAAAATGATGTTACCAGCTATGCGTTTTGATGTTCATTGCGTCGAGTTATCATGGTTTTGGTTTAACGTGTGGGATTTAATCTTGATGTCTGATGGTTTGGTATGCAGGGACGACGTCTCGCACAGGAGAATGGAGTACCAGATGCCGTCGTTTACAGATCCATGCCCCAGACAATATGTTACGTGTAGCGTTTTCGTTTGTATTCCCGCTTGGCCCAGTACTGTGCGAGTCGACTTCTGCATTTCGGTACCTCGTTTGCCACTCTTTTACATCATCGAGTACCACGATGTCGACAATGCTGGGTTGTTTTCCAAATCGACTTTGGGATTCCCTGCCCTTCTGGGGCAGTGGGATTAGGGTTTCTCATACCCTTCCAATTTATCTTGGCGGCATCCACCCACTTCTCCCTCTGCTGGTTATGATCTATATAGCTAGCTCCGTTTATAGTTGGATCTCATTATGGTTGGGGTGATTGTTTTTATTTCCAACTCGTTCACCGAGGGCGCTAATCTTTCCATGGGGATTTGATGCAGAAGTACCAGGTCAGCTTGAAGGTAAGAGAGTTTATGCGTACAATTTCTATTGTTCTTTACATCCTGCAATTCGTTTTTGTAACACCTCCAGTTTAAGGAAATTTTTTTTTTTTTTTTTTTCTCCTTTTAATACTTGGATTCCCTCGTTATTTACTTGATTGTCTGAATACTAAGTTCAGAAATTAGGTATTTACTTTCATCCATTATTATATTTTTCTCTACTTCTGCAGTATCTCTTTTAAATTTGAAAAACCTCTTGTCCACTATCCTTCCTAATAACATTCAGTGCTCCCCATGTGCACATTAAACCCATGTACATATGAAGGAACCTCTGGAAATTTTGAATAATGAGCTCAGAAATTTAACTTTAGTTCCCTCTTGCTAAAGTTCCTCTAACCCTCTAGCATCTCTCTCTTATTAAAAGTATTGAACATTCCCCCTGTATACTTTCCCACCAAGTATATATATATTTCCATATCTTTTTATATTATCATGGGATGTTCTTCTTTCTCTATACCTAATACAATCATAGACTCTATGGCCATACATATTTTTCAATAACATCACCTAACACCTATATATATTTAATACATATACTTTTGAATCCATTATATATATATTCCACTTATATATCTTGGGATCTATTTATATACAAGTATATCACCTATATGTATAGAGGACATATATATATATAATGCATTTATCAACCATATCTTTCGAGCCCCTCATATACCCCACATATATGTATGGGTACATTTATATAATACTTATATAAATCATGGATATCTACCTTTTAATGATACGAAATTTTAATGCACACATAGATATAGAAATATAACCTATATATATATCTATTTATGACACTCCCCCTTTGATAATAAAATTGACACCGTATAACTATATCCGCCTTGCTGTTCCATTCGAATATATGACAGAACTCGTATTAAGCGTGTATTAGACATAATATAACCCCACATTGTAATATTTTGATTGTATAAAACACAATGATCCGCTCTTATCATTGAGTACGTCACTGAGTTTTAAGGCGGCGAACCCATTAATTTTTAAACACCGAGACTCAGCGGTTTGACGTGCTACGTCACCCCTATTGATTATTGTGTATGGCAGTGGACCGACTACCAATTACACGGCGTAACTCGTTCCGGCTACCCCTAACCCTAATTCTAAAATCCGGGGGCGGGTTTTTGTCTTTCCACCCTGTTTTAGGTTGCGCTACTTGCTCAGTTATACTTGTATGCATAATACCGCCTGAATTAAATTTACCAGCTATGCGTTTTGCTGTTCCTATTGCGTCAAGTGTACTGGTGTTGGTTTAACGTGTGGGGTGTTTCTCTTTTGGTATGCAGAGACGGCATAGCGCGCAGAAGAGTGGAGTACCCGGCGCCGCCCTTACAGATCCATGCTCAGCCATTATGTTACGTGTAGCTTTTTAGGTTGTGTTTCTATTCGGCCCAGTACTGTGCGAGCCGACTGCCGCAGGTTCAGTACTTATTTTGAAACTCTTTCACATTACCGAGTACCACGCTGTCGACAAAGCTGAGTTGTTATCCAATCGACCTTGGGATTCTCTACATGCCTGGGACAGTGGGATTAGGGTTTTCTCATACCCTTCCACCTTACCTCGGTGGCAAACACGCACTTATCCCTCTGCTATTACTATCTATATATCCAGCTACGGTTACTGTTGGGTCTCATTCTGGTTGGAGTGATTGGTTTTCTTTCACTCGTTCACCGAGGGCATTGATTTTTCCATGGAGATCTAATACAAGCGTACCAGATTCAGCTGGAAGGTATGAGTATTCATGCGAAGCCTTCTATCGTTCATTACATTCTGCAATTCGTTTTACTATCTTCAAGTAATCGTTTTACGAATTTTTTTGTGCAGGGGCTGCCTACGCAGGGGTTTCTGGCCGCGTTCAGTATGCATCAGGACGGACACAAGCCCTCAACCGGGTTTCCCTCCTATCGTCAAGTCGAACCCGTTGTTAACTGATCATCCATCATCCCACCGCCTGGTCTCGCTTCTGTGTATTTTTTATTGATTAATTGTAATTTTTTTTCTATTCATCAGTTTAAATCGGTCGAAGAAGAGCCTTATCTTCAGGTTTCGCACTAGTTAGGCAATATAGTGGCAGAGATTTAAGCATTTCGTTTATGTGTCTGTGGTTTCAGAGATCTGGTTTTGATCTAGAACCCACGCGAACTGTCAAACTTATTTTGTGGCTACGTGTACCTGGTTGTTAACGTAGCTCGATTGTGATCATGGTCCACAGCACTCTGGCCGCTCACCTCTAACTTTTTCAGTATTGTTTCAGGGTAGCTGGCAATATGGACTCGCGCTCATTGCCAGGGGCCGAGCCGAACTCATCAGTTGGTACTTCCTACCCTTAACGCGATCGAGTATCTGTATTCCTATGTGTTTAATGCTAGTAGTATTCTTCGCTAATACACGAATGGCCTTAACGCCTTAGTGAGTCTGTCATGCTGCAATACCCTGCACCAGGGAGGTGAAGTGGTCATTGTCATCTCTGCGTCGATTTATAGTTTTAAAAGTCGATTTTGGTATTTCCTATGCGTTTATGCTTAGTTATATTGTTACGATCTGCTACCTATCATCGTTTAACCCATGAGTATTCAGCTCCATATGATAGATGCTACAATTATGGATAATAGAAGTTCGCTTACCAGTTCATAACTATAGGTTAAAATATACCGTCGTTTTGAAAATCGGTTCGCCACATCTCATGATGAATCAAACCCTAAAATGTCATGCTCGTTGATAGTTGTATAATAAATCGAACGGCATTATAGTTTAGCATAGTTCGATCGTGCACCAGGTCGCATTGACCTAGGGTATATACATATACATCTTCCCAACCGAATATTATTCTATAATAGTTGATTTCAATAAGCCATTAGTTAACTCACGGCTCTCACGTTTTGTCTTTAATGCATATGTATAAGTAATGCTATTATTTTAATTCGTGGCTCTTAAAATCTATTTTCTTTTGATATATACATGTATATATTCGGTGGTACTTGAATAGAGATCTTAATTATTAATGTAAGTCCTTGGCCATGGTACTTGTTTCAAGAATGAAATGTAAATTTAGAAAAGAAACATATAAACATTTAAATGTTGTAAAAACCCTATAGATTAGAAATGTTCTTTCTCTCACCCCAATTTCGAAGTTCATATTATAATGTTTTTTCTTTCTTCTTTCTGGATTTGTACCATGTAACTTCAGTTCTGCTACAATATTTTTCTATCATACACATGAGCATAGAATATCATCCTTGTATATACAGGGAACAAAACAATAATTAATTATCTGTAGAGGCTAAGTAACTTCAGATTTAAACCGACCTTGGTTTAGAGTTTCTGAGGTTTCTACTCTATGGATTTCTGGTCTACAACCAAACAGAATCTGGAAGGTGAATGCCTTAGGATGGAATCTGTTAAATGTAGTACTAAAATCCATCATACAAATTCTCTTAAATTTTTATATGTAGCCAATTCATACCATAATACATCAGAATGAACAGAAATTACAGGAACATACCACTATTGCAATTGACCAACCTCCCAACCTTAGAATCCTCTTTGTCTCCCAGGACTCACCCCCGAGCTGAGATCACCTCCTAGCACAGATCAACCTCCGATCTGCCTAAGAGCAGCTTATTTAAGCTCATATTTCCCCAAAGCATGTTTCTAATTCTGCGTCCAGAATAGCAGGATGCTTTCTTTCTTGTTTAGCCTAGGCTTCCCATTTTGGGATTCTTTAAAGTTGTTTTATGCTTTTCCTCAGCTTTTCCAGCTTTTCTTTACCTCTTCCCAACTACTCCTCTTCATTGGGGAAATTTAGATTCCTCCTCAAATCTAAATTAATTTCTTTCAAGGATTTTTGAAATATTTTGGGGATTTGTTGCCTTATCCATCCTCATGGATTTGGCAAGTGATCTCTAATTCTCATCTTGGTCAAAATGCACAATCATTTTATTTATTTCCTCAATTAAAACATGCAAATACATTCACACCATACTTATCCCTTGGGGTCCACCCCCTTTAGGATTAAAGTTCAATGTCTAACTTTAAAAATTCAACACACAAATTGAGGGTGTTACATATTCCCCCTCTGAAAATAAACACCGTCCTCGGTGTTATTATTTAACTACTAGAGTTCACTTACACAAAAATGGATATTTCTCCATCATTTCAGCTTCCCTATCCCAGGTAGCTTCTTCAGCAGTAAAGTGCTTCCACTGCACTTTTACTCTGGCCACTGTTCTGTTTCTCAATTCAATTTCTTCCCGCTCCAATATTTGAAGTGGTTCTGGCAGAAACTCCCCTTCTGGTTCCACCTGTACAACATTCCAATCAACTATGTGAGAAGCATCATGCACATATATTTTTAATAATGAAACATGAAACACATTATGCACTCTAACATGGGGTGGTAAGGCTAGCTTGTAAGCCACTAGTCCCACCCTTTCTAATACTTCAAAGGGCCCACAATATCTACGTGCAAGTTTTGCACAACTTCCAGCATAAAGTGTGCTCTTTTTGGGTTTGATGCATAAATACAAATGATCCCCCACTTTGAATTCTCAGTGCACTCTTTTCTTATCAGCATAGCTTTTCTAGCGATCTTGTGTTGTCTTGATATTTCTTTGTATCTGTTTGACAACTCTTTCCATCTCTTGTAGAGCATCTGGTCCCAACACCAGTTTATCCTCTGGTTGACTCCAGCTCAAGGGAGTACGACACTTTCTCCCATAGAGTGCCTCAAACGGACTCATCTTAATAGAGGATTGGTAACTATTATTATAGGAAAACTCAGCTAAATGCAGATACTCTTCCCATTTTGATGGCCTATCCATCACGTACATTCTCAGCATATCCTCTAAAATTTGATTTGTCCTTTCTGTTTTCCCATCAGTTTGAGGGTGATAGGCAGTACTAAAATTCAGCTTAGTACCCATTCCTGCAAACAACCCTTTCCAAAATGCTGCTGTAAACTTAGCATCCCTATCTGAGACAATCACCTTGGGAACTCCATGAAGCCTTACTATCTCCTTTAGGAAAACATTTTCTACTTGAGCTATTCCAAAGGTAGACTTTACTGGTATAAAGTGAGCAACTTTTGTGAGAGTGTCTACTACTACCATTACAGAATCATGTTGATATTTAGTCTTGGGTAATCCTGTTATAAAATCCATGGAAACTGTGTCCCATTTCCATTCTGCAATTGGCAAAGGGTTTAAAAGCTCTGCTGGGTGTTGATGCTCAACTTTAACTAACTGACATTCCATACATCTACTTAAATACTCTGCCACATCTCTTTTCATTCCTGGCTAGAACAACTTCTTCTTCAAGGCTGTTAACATCTTTTGGTATCCCGGATGTCCTGCATAGGGCTGTTTGTGATATTCATCTAGAATTTCTCTTTTCAATGACTCTATATCTGGAATATACAACCTGTTTTTGTAATAGAGTAGCCCTCTTTGGTTTTTTGTGAAATCAGTTTTATCCTTTTTCTGTAGTTTCACCAAGAGTGCTTCATAGTTGGGGTCTTGATTTGCTGCTTTTCCTACCAATTCCTCTATCTCCATCTAGGCACTACTCCCAATGCTGGTTAAATGTTGACAAGCATTTCTACTTAAGGCATCAACAACTTTATTTTCTTTTCCCTTGATATGCTTTATATCCATATCAAATTCACTTAGAAAAGACAACCATCTGGCTTGTCTTGCATTCAGGTCAGTTTGGGAAAAAAAAATATTTGAGGCTGATATGATCAGTCATCAATGTGAACTTATTCCCCAGCAGATAGTGTCTCCACATTTTTAAAGCATGGATAACAGCTGCAAATTCCAAATCATATGCACTATAATTCTGTTCATGTATTTTCAATTTCCTAGATTCATAAGCAATGACTAAATTTTCCTGCAACAGGACTCCTCCCAGCCCTTCTCTGCAAGCATCTGTACATACAACAAACTCTTTATCAGGATCAGCAATTTTTAATATAGGGGCTGAAATAAGTTTTTGTTTTAACTACTTGAAACTGTTTTGACATTTTTCGGTCCACACAAACTTGACACCCTTTCTTTGCAATGAAGTGATGGGATGTGCTATGGCAGAAAATCTTTCCACAAATCTACGATAGTAGCCTGCCATCCCCATGAATGACGTTACTGCTGAAACATCAGTTGGGACTGGCCATTCCTTAATTGCTTTTATCTTTTTAGGGTCAACTGCAAGCCCTTTTTCAGAGATAATATGACCCAAATATTGAATTTTATCTTTATAAAATTCACATTTGCTGAACTTGGCATATAGCTGGTTTTCTTTTAAAGTCTGCAACACTATTCTCAGATGTTCCTTATATTCGTCCTCATTTCTGGAGTAAACTAAGATATCATCTATGAACACAAGAACAAATTTATCCAAATATTTATTCAACACACTATTCATCAGGCACATAAAAGTGGCAGGGGCATTTGTCAGACCAAAAGGTAGGACTACAAATTCGTAGTGTCCATACCGGGTTCGGAAAGCTGTTTTGCTAATGTCTTATTCTTTGATTCTGAGCTGGTGATACCCAGTCCTTAAGTCAATCTTTGAAAAGACTGAGGCCCCTCTCACTTGATCAAAAAGATCATCAATTCTAGGAAGTGGATATCTATTCTTAATGGTCAACTTGTTCAGTTGCCGATAATCAATGCACATCCTAAACGTTCCATCCTTCTTTTTAACAAATAAAACAGGTGCTCCCCATGGAGACACACTTGGTCTAATGTAACCTTTATCCAATAATTCTTGCAGCTGCATCTTTAGCTCCATCAGTTCTGGCGAACTCATCCGATAGGGGGCTCGGGAAACAGGTGTGGCTCCCGGCACCAGATCTATAGAAAAGTCAATCTCTCTTTTGGGGGGAAGATGAGGGATTTCCTTGGGAAAGACTTCCTTAAATTCTCTGATGACTGGTATAGCATCCAGTAACTCTTCCTCAGTTTTCTGTTCTATTTCTTCTACATGCACTTCATAGACTTGGTATCCTTTTCTAGCTGTTCTTTTCAATTGTAAGGCTGATATTTGTCTTACTGAAATGGGTTTTGGTTTCCCTTTTAGTGTAAAATATTTCCCTTCCTCATCCACAAAATGTAGGGTTTTATCCCAGCAGTTCATCAGAGCTTTCTTCTTTTCCAACCAATCCATTCCTATCAGCAGATCATAGGATCCTAATGGAAATATGTTCAAACTTACTTCTATTGTAAAGCCATTTAATTGTATTGTTGTTTTGGGCAATTTTTGTGTGACTTTTCTCTTAGTTCCAGTGGCCAGCTGTACCAACCATGACTGCTAAAATTTTTCAGGTTTAATTTTACATTTTTCTACAATTCCAGGACTAATGTAACTTAAGGAAGCACCTGGATCAATCAAAACAGTAACAGGTAGGTCAGAAATCTTACCCTCCATTTCCACCATGGTTGCTTGATGTTCTGCTTGCCGATTTTCCAAGGCTGCACTGATAGTTGGTATGCTTCTGGCTATGTCATTGACTGTTGTTGCCTCTCGCTCTCTGCTGATCATATGAATATTTCGATGGGGGCAATCCCTCATCATATGGGGTTCTCCACAGCCCCAACACTTCAAACGTTCCTTCATTCTGACTGTCCCTTCCTTTTTATTGTTCCCTTCTACTAGTTTTGAAGCCACTTGGGACTGAGTAGTTTGACTTTCTTTTGGTTTATTGAATTTTTTCCACTGATGATCTCTACCAAAATTTCTTAGATATGCTGGTTTTGGTCTTTTTCCTTTGAACTCACCCTTGTTCAGCCAACTCTTCACTTGTTCAGCTTTGCCTTTAAATTGCTGATAGCATAATCTTGCTTTTCTAACAGCTTCATCCATTGTCTTTGGGTTGTCAAACTCAATTTTCTCCTTGTACACAATAGGCAGGCAATTTAAAAACCTTTGAACCTTTGCTTTTTCTTCCCTAATGTAAGGGACATATCTCAGTAAATTTGTAAACTTAGTGACAAACTCATCGATAGTGAGCTGCCCTAGTCTAAGTTCATGGAATTCTTTCGCTTTATCATCATAATAACGTTCGTTCAAATAACAATTTTTGAACTTAACCTGGAAATCTTCCCAAGTAACTGTCTTTTCATCAATGGCATGCACCATTTTTGTCTCTTCCCACCATAGTGTAGCTTTTCCTTGTAGCTGGTACACAGCTAATCTAGCCTTCAGATTGCTTTCATATTCATAAACTTGGAAATACTTGATCATGTTCAGCAACCAAGCTTCAGCATCCTCTTCCTTCTCCCCATCATAGGAGGGAGGTTTGATATTTCTAAATTGTCCCTGCAATTATCTTTTCTGTTTATGTTGTTGTCTAGCAGCATCATCATCATCAGACTCATCCATCTTTCTCTTTCCAGAACCTTCGCCTTCCTGGCTATTCCGGGAAGTTAGTTATCTGATGAGATTTTCCTGCTCCTTACTGGCTGATGAAAACATGTCATTCTGGCTTCTCAGTTCAGCCAATTCTCGTTGCAACCTGTGCAACATAGCCATTAACGGGGCATTGGGATCTGGAGTAGCAAACTCATCATGGAGATCCACATAAATTCCTCCCTCTTCAGCCATTTTTGCACCACACTGTACATACTCCTAAATTTAATCAGTCAAACACAACAAAATATAAATTAAAAATCTCTACACTGCTCAATAACATTCAGAATTTTGTGAGCACAATACTAACAGCCCAGTTTTTGCACTTGGGCTCTAATACCATTTGTAACACCTCCAGTTTAAGGAAATTTTTTTTTTTTTTTTCTTCTCCTTTTTATACTTGGATTCCCTCGTTATTTACTTGATTGTCTGAATACTAAGTTCAGAAATTAGGTATTTACTTTCATCCATTATTATATTTTTCTCTACTTCTGTAGTATCTCTTTTAAATTTGAAAAACCTCTTGTCCACTATCCTTCCTAATAACATTCAGTGCTCCCCATGTGCACATTAAACCCATGTACATATGAAGGAACCTCTGGAAATTTTGAATAATGAGCTCAGAAATTTAACTTTAGTTCCCTCTTGCTAAACTTCCTCTAACCCTCTAGCATCTCTCTCTTATTAAAAGTATTGAACATTCCCCCTGTATACTTTTCCACCAAGTATATATATATTTCCATATCTCTTTATATTATCATGGGATGTTCTTCTTTCTCTATACCTAATACAATCATAGACTCTATGGCCATACATATTTTTCAATAACATCACCTAACACCTATATATACTTAATACATATGCTTTTGAATCCATTGTATATATATTCCACTTATATATCTTGGGATCTATATATATACAAGTATATCACCTAAATGTATAGAGGACATATACATATAAAATTCATTTATCAACCATATCTTTTGAGCCCCTCATATACCCCACATATATGTATGGGTACATTTATATAATACTTATATAAATCATGGGTATCTACCTTTTAATGATACGAAATTTTAATGCAGACATAGATATAGAAATATAACCTATATATATATCTATTTATGACACTCCCCCTTTGATAATAAAATTGACCACCGTATAACTATATCCGCCTTGCTGTTCCATTCGAACATATGACAGAACTCGTATTAAGCATGTATTAGACATAATATAACCCCACATTGTAATATTATGATTATATAAAACACCATGATTCGCTCTTATCACTGAGTATGTCACTGAGTTTTAAGGCGGCGAACCCATTGATTTTCAAACACCGAGTCTCGGCGGTTTGACGTGCTACGTCACCCTGGTTGATTATTGTGGATGGCAGTGGTCCGACTACCAATTACACGGCGTAACTCATTCCGGCTACCCCTAACCCTAATTCTAAAATCCGGGGGCGGGTTTTTTGTCTTTCCACCCTGTTTTAGGTTGCGCTACTTGCTCAGTTATACTTGTATGCATAATACCGCCTGAATTAAATTTACCAGCTATGCGTTTTGCTGTTCCTATTGCGTCAAGTGTACTGGTGTTGGTTTAACGTGTGGGGTGTTTATCTCTTGGTATGCAGAGACGGCGTAGCGCGCAGAAGAGTGGAGTACCCGGTGCCGCCCTTACAGATCCATGCTCAGCCATTATCTTACGTGTAGCTTCTTAGGTTGTATTTCTATTCGGCCCGGTACTGTGCGAGCCGACTACCGCAGGTTCAGTACTTATTTTGAAACTCTTTCACATTACCGAGTACCACGCTGTCGACAAAGCTGAGTTATTATCCAATCGACCTTGGGATTCTCTGCATGCCTGGGGCAGTGGGATTAGGTTTTTCTCATACCCTTCCACCTTACCTCGGCGGCAAACACACACTTATCCCTCTGCTATTACTATCTATATATCCAGCTACAGTTACCGTTGGGTATCATTTTGGTTGGAGTGATTGTTTTTCTTCCACTCGTTCACCGAGGGCGTTGATTTTTCCATGGAGATCTGATACAAGCGTACCAGATTCAGCTGGAAGGTATGAGTATTCATGCGAAGCCTTCTATCATTCATTACATTCTGCAATTCGTTTTACTATCTTCAAGTAATCGTTTTACGAATTTTGTTGTGCAGGGGCTGCCTACGCAGGGGTTTCTGGCCGCGTTCAGTATGCATCAGGACGGAAACAAGCCCTCAACCAGGTTTCCCTCCTATCGTCAAGCCAGACCCGTTGTTAACTGATCATCCACCGTCCTGCCGCCTGGTCTCGCTTCTGTGTATTTTGTATTGATTAATTGTAATTTTTTTTCTATTCATCAGTTTGAATCGGTCGAAGAGGAGCCTTATCTTCAGGTTTCGCACTAGTTAGGCAATATAGTGGTAGAGATTTAAGAATTTCTTTTATGTGTCTGTGGTTTCAGAGATCTGGTTTTGATCTAGAACCCACGCGAACTGTCAAAATTATTTTGTGGCTACATGTACCTAGTTGTTAACGTAGCTCGATTGTGATCATGGTCCACAGCGCTCTGGCCGCTCACCTCTAACTTTTTCAATCTTGTTTCAGGGTAGCTGGCAATATGGACTCGCGCTCATTGCCAGGGGCCGAGCCGAACTCATCAGTTTGTACTTCCTACCCTTAACGCGATCGAGTATCTGTATTTATGTGTGTTTAATGCTAGTAGTATTCTTCGCTAATACACGAATGGCCTTAAAGCCTTAATGAGTCTGTCATGCTGCAATACCCTGCACCAGGGAGGTGAACCGGTCATAGTCATCTCTGTGTCGATTTATAGTTTTAAAAGTCGATTTTGGTATTTCCTACGCGTTTATCCTTAGTTATATTATTACGATCTGCTACCTATCATCGTTTAACCCATGAGTATTCAGCTCCATATGATAGATGCTGCAATTATGGATAATAGAAGTTCGCTTACCAGTTTATAACTATAGGTTAAAATATACCGTCGTTTTGAAAATCGGTTCACCACATCTCATGATGAATCAAACCCTAAAATGTCATGCTCGTTGATAGTTGTATAATAAATCGAACGGCATAATAAATCGAACGACATTATAGTTTAGCATAGTTCGATCGTGCGCCAGGTCGCATCGACCTAGGGTATATACATATACATCTTCCCAACCGGATATTATTCTATAATCGTTGATTTCAATAAGCCATTAGTTAACTCACGGCTCTCACGTTTTGTCTTTAATGCATATGTATAAGTAATGCTATTATTTTAATTCGTGGCTCTTAAAATCTATTTTCTTTTGATATATACATGTATATATTCGGTGGTACTTGAATAGAGATCTTAATTATTAATGTAAGTCCTTGGCCATGGTACTTGTTTCAAGAATGAAAGGTAAATTTAGAAAAGAAACATATAAACATTTAAATGTTGTAAAAACCCTATAGATTAGAAATGTTCACTCTTTCACACAAATTTCGAAGTTCATATTATAATGTTTTTACTTTCTTCTTTCTGGATTTGTACCATGTAACTTCAGTTCTGCTACAATATTTTTTCCTATCATACACATGAGCATACAATATCATCTTTGTATATACCGGGAACAAAACAATATTTAATTATCTGTAGAGGCTAAGTAACTTCAGATTTAAACCGACCTTGGTTTAGAGTTTCTGAGGTTTCTACTCTATGGATTTCTGGTCTACAACTAAACAGAATCTGGAAGGTGAATGCCTTGGGATGGACTCTGTTAAATGTAGTACTGAAATCAATCATACAAAATCTATTAAATTTTTATATGTAGCCAATTCATACCATAATACATCAGAATGAACAGAAATTTCAGGAACATACCCCTATTGCAATTGACCAACCTCCCAACCTTAGAATCCTCTTTGTCTCCCAGGACTCACCCCCGAGCTGAGATCACCTCCTAGCACAGATCAACCTCTGATCTGCATAGGAGCAGCTTATTTAAGCTCATATTTCCCCAAACCATGTTTCTAATTCTGCGTCCAGAATAGCAGGATGCTTTCTTTCCTGTTTAGCCTAGGCTTCCCATTTTGGGATTCTTTAAAGCTGTTTTATGCTTTTCCTCAGCTTTTCCAGCTTTTCTTTACCTCTTCCCAGCTACTCCTCTTCATTGGGGAAATTTAGATTCCTCCTCAAATCTAAATTAATTTCTTTCAAGGATTTTTGAAAGATTTTGGGGATTTGTTGCCTTATCCATCCTCATGGATTTGGCAAGTGATCTCTAATTCTCATCTTAGTCAAAATGCGCAATTATTTTATTTATTTTCTCAATTAAAATATGAAAATACATTCACACCATACTTATCCCTTGGGGTCCACCCCCTTTAGGATTAAAGTTCAATGTCTAACTTTAAAAATTCAACACACAAATTGAGGGTGTTACAGTTTTGATATATTTAGGTAATGTTGTATCTAAATCGTTTACGGATTGTTTGTGCAGAGGGTGCAGATGACGGCGTTTCTCTAGCCGCGCTCTTGCTATCCTTGTTTTTCTTATCCTAGGTGTTGGTGGGCTGCGTGGATGTGAAGACGAGTTGTTTTACTCATAAGGGTTTCCTTTTTCAGGTCTCTTACTGTCACGCTCAGTATGCATCGCAATGGATAAAAGCCCTCAAATGGGTTTTCCTCCTGTCGACATGCCGAACCCTTTGTTAACTTGTTATCCTACGTCCCGACGCCTGATCTGAGGTTTCTTTGCACCCAAGTGTGATAGCCTCCCCATGGCTACCATGCTACTATTTTTTTGTATTGACTACTTGTGTTGGTTTTTTTTTTTTTATTTCTCTGTTTAAATCGATGAGATACCAGGGTCAAAAGAGACCCCTACTCTCAGGTTACTCACTAGTTCGGCCATCTGAATGCAGAGATTTACGCATTTAATTTATTTGTCTGTGCTTTCCGAAATCTGGTCTTGTTCTAGAATCAACGCTAACTGTCAGAACTTATTTTATGGTGATGTTTATATGTTTCGTTAACATGGCTCAGTCGTGACTATGGTCAACAACGTTCTGGCCATTTGCCCCCAAAATATGTCGATTTATTTCGCTATAGTTGGCGATATTGACCAGCGAACCTTGCCAGTGGAAGAGCCAAACTCCTCCGTCGGTAACTCCTTTCCCTTAACGCGATTGTGCCTCTGTATTTCTGTTTTTTTTAATGCTAGTAATATCCTTCACGGAAACAAGCATGGCTGCAACGCCTTGATAACTCATTATAATACCTTAACAACCTTCCACCCGCGGCATATGGACCGTGATACCCTGCATATAGGGTGGTTACTCGGTCATGGTTATCTCCACGTCATTTCATAGTTTTAATGTTGCTTTTGTTACCTACGCGTTAATTCCTAGTTTTTATTGTTGCGTCTAATGCCTATCATCGTTTAAAATATGAGTGTTCATATGATAAATAATATCCATATGATAGATAATATGAATATAGATAATAGGTATTCACATGCCGGTTTAGAACTGCATGTTTAAAATATACCGTAGTTTTAACAATCTGTTCACTCCATCTCATGTTTAAACAAAACCTAAAATGCCATGGACGTTAATGGTTGTACAATTCGAGGGAATTGTATTGAAACAGGCCCACTGCATAGTAAATTGAATAATCACCATGGTTTAATATAGTTTGACCGTTCACCAATTCGCATAGATATATGGCACATATATATATATATATATATATATATATATATATATATATATATATATATTTTTCACCAAACTATTCTTTTATAATCGTTGTTACAATGAGTTATTGTTTTAACTCATGGCTCTTATATTTTATTTTTAATGCATATATATATGTATTGTTATTATTTTAGCTCACGGCTCTTATATTCTATTTTTCTTTTGATGCATATATATATGAATTCGATAGTAATTGAGTAGAGAACCTTAATTATAGATTAAGTCTTTTGCTATGATACTTGTTTCAAGGATTAGAGGTAGATTTAGAAATGCAATATATACACTTATAAATGCTATAAATGATATAACACTTCTATAAAGTAGAATTTCTTCTCAAGCTAGAAAATTTCGAAATACCTATTCTAATGTCTTTGCTTCTCTTGTATTGTACCATGTAAATTTCAGATCTACTACCCTAGTTTTCTACCTTACATATGAGCATATAATTTCACGTTTGTATATATATATATAGGGAGCAAGTTAATATTTAATTATCTGTGGAGACTAAGTACCTTCAGATTTAAACCGTCTTTGGTTTAAAGTTTTTGTGGGTTTCTACTCTATGGATTACTAGTCTACAACTGAACAGAATCTGGAAGGTGAATGACTTAAGATGGATTCTGTTAAATGTAGTACTAAAATAAATCATACAATTCCCTTAAATTTTATATGTAGCCAATTCATACCATAATAAATCAAAATCAACAAGAATTTCAGAAACATACCACTATTGCAATTGACCAACCTCCCAACCTTAGAGTCCTCTTTGTCTCCCAGAACTCACCCCCGAGCTGAGATCACCTCCATCACAGATCCACCTCTGATCTTCTTAGGAGCAGCTTATTTAAGCTCATGTTTCCCCAAAGCATGTTTCTAATTCTGCGTCCAGAATAGCAGGATGCTTTCTTTCCTGTTTAGCCTAGGCTTCCCATTTGGGACTCTTTAAAGCTGTTTTATGCTTTTCCTCAGCTTTTCCAGCTTTTCTTACCTCTTCCCAACTACTTTCCTCTTCATTGGGGAAATTTAGATTCCTCCTCAGAATCTAAATTAATTTCTTTCAAGGATTTTTGAAAGATTGTGGGGATTTGTTGCCTTATCCATCCTCATGGATTTGGCAAGTGATCTCTAATTCTCATCTTGGTCAAAATGCACAATCATTTTATTTATTTCATCAATTTAAATATTAAATTAAATTCACACCATACTTATCCTTTGGGGTCCACTCCCCTTAGGATTAAAGTTCAAATGTCTAACTTTTCAAATTCAACACATAAATTGGGGGTGTTACATATTCCCCCTCTGAAAATAAACACCATCCTCGGTGTTGTTATTCAACTACCAGAGTTCACTTAAACAAAAATGGATATTTTTCCATCATTTCCGCTTCCCTTTCCCAGGTAGCTTCTTCAGCAGTAAAGTGCTTCCACTGCACTTTTACTCTGGCTACTGTTCTATTTCTCAATTCAATTTCTTCCCGCTCCAATATTTGAAGCGGTTCTGGCAGAAACTCCCCTTCTGGTTCCACCTGTACAACATTCCAATCAACTATGTGAGAAGCATCATGTACATATCTTTTTAATAATGAAATATGAAACACATCATGCACTCTAACATGGGGTGGTAAGGCCAGCTTGTAAGCCAGTGGTCCCACCCTTTCTAACACCTCAAAAGGCCCACAATATCTAGGTGCAAGTTTTGCACAACTTCCAGCATAAAGTGTGCTCTTTTTGGGTTTGATGCGCAAATACACATGATCCCCCACTTTGAATTCTCGGTGCACTCTTTTCTTATCAGCATAGCTTTTCTGACGATCTTGTGCTGTCTTGATATTTCTTTGTATCTGTTTAACAATTCTTTCCATCTCTTGTAAGGCCTCAGGCCCCAGCATTAATTTATCTTCTGGTTGGCTCCAACTCAAAGGAGTACGACACTTCCTTCCATATAATGCCTCAAACGGACTCATTTTAATAGAAGATTGGCAAATTCAGCTAAATGAAGATACTCCTCCCACTTTGATGGTCTATCCATCACATACATTCTCAACATATCCTCCAAAATTTGATTCGTCCTTTCTGTTTGCCCGTCAGTTTGAGGGTGATAGGCAGTACTAAAATTCAGCTTAGTACCCATCCCTCCAAACAATCCTTTCCAAAACGCTGCTGTAAACTTAGCATCTCGATCTGAAACAATTACTTTGGGAACTCCATGAAGCCTTACTATCTCCTTCAGGAAAACATTTGCTACTTGAGCTGTTCCGAAAGTAGATTTCACTGGTATAAAGTGAGCAGATTTTGTGAGAGTGTCTACTACTACCATCACAGAATCATGTTGATATTTAGTCTTGGGTAATCCTATTATAAAATCCATGGAAACTGTGTCCCATTTCCATTCTGCAATTGGCAGGGGATTTAAAAGCCCTGCTGGGTGTTGATGCTCAACTTTGACCAGTTGACATTCCATACACCTACTTAGATACTCTGCCACATCTCTCTTCATTCCTGGCCAGAACAACTTCTTCTTCAAGGCTGTTAACATCTTTTGGTATCCTGGATGTCCTGCATAGGGCTGTTTGTGATATTCATCTAAAATTTCTCTTTTTAATGACTCTATATTTGGAATATACAACCTGTTTTTGTAATAGAGTAGCCCTCTTTGGTTTTTAGTGAAATCAGTTTTACCCCTTTTCTGTAGTTTCACCAAGAGTGCTTCATAGTTGGGATCTTGATTTGCTGCTTTTCCCACCAATTCCTCTACCTCCATCTAGGCACTACTCCCAATGCTGTTTAGATGTTGACAAGCATTTCTACTTAATGCATCAACAACTTTATTTTCTTTTCCCTTGATATGCTTTATATCCATATCAAATTCACTTAAAAAGGACAGCCATCTGGCTTGTCTTGCATTCAGGTCAGTTTGGGAAAAGAAATATTTAAGGCTAATATGATCAGTCATCAATGTGAACTTTTTCCCCAGAAGATAGTGCCGCCACATTTTCAGAGCATGGATAACAGCTGCAAATTCTAAATCATATGCACTATAATTATGTTCATGTATTTTTAGTTTCCTAGATTCATAAGAAATAACTGAATTTTCCTACAACAAGACTCCCCCCAACCCCTCTCTGCAAGCATCTGTACACACAACAAACTCTTTATCAGGATCAGCAATTTTTAATATAGGGGCTGAAATAAGTTTTTGTTTTAATTGTTCGAAACTAATCTGACATTTCTCAGTCCACACGAACTTGACACCCTTTCTTTGCAATGAAGTGATAGGATGTGCTATGGCAGAAAATTTCTCCACAAATCTACGATAGTAGCATGCCATCCCCATGAATGACCTTACTGCTGAAACATCAATTGGGGTTGGCCATTCTTTAATTGCTTTTACCTTTTCAGGGTCAATTGCAAGGCCTTTTTCAGAAATAATATGACCCAAATATTGAATCTTATCCTTGTAAAATTCACATTTACTTAACTTAGCATATAGCTGATTTTCTTTCAGAGTTTGTAACACTATCCGCAAATGTTCTTTATGTTCCTCTTTGTTTTTGGAATAAACCAAATATCATTTATAAACACCAGAACAAATTTATCCAAATACTTATTTAACACACTATTCATCAGGCACATAAAGGTGGCAGGGGCATTTGTCAATCCAAAAGGTAGGACTACAAATTCGTAGTGTCCATACCGGGTTCGAAAAGCTGTTTTGCTAATGTCTTCTTCCTTGATTCTGAGCTGGTGATACCCAGTTCTTAAGTCAATCTTGGAAAATACTGAGGCCCCTCTCACTTGATCAAAAAGATCATCAATTATAGGAAGTGGATATCTATTCTTAATGGTCAACTTGTTCAGTTGACGATAGTCAATGCACATCCTAAAAGTTCCATCCTTCTTTTTCACAAATAAGACCGGTGCTCCCCATGGAGACACACTCGGTCTAATGTATCCTTTATCCAGTAATTCTTGCAGTTGCATCTTCAGCTCCATGAGTTCAGGCGGACTCATTCGATAGGGGGCTCGTGAAACAGGTGTGGCTCCCGGCACCAAATCTATAGAAAAGTCAATTTCTCTTTTGGGGGGAAGATGAGGAATCTCATCTGGGAAAACTTCTTTAAAATCCCTTACCACTGGTAATTCACTCAGCAGATTTTCTTCAGTTCTCTGTTCCACTTCTTTTACATGTACTGCATAAACTTGGTATCCTTTTCTAGCTATTCTTTTCAATTGTAAGGCTGATATTTTTCTTACTGAAATGGATTTTGGTTTTCCTTTTAATGTAAAAGGTTTCCCCTCTTCATCCACACAATGCAGGGTTTTATCCCAGCAGTTCATCAGGGCTTTCTTCTTTTCCAGCCAATCCATTCCTATCAGCAAGTCATAGGATCCTAACGGTAATATGTTCAAATTTACTTCTGTTGGAAAGCCATTTAATTGTATTGCTGTTTTGGGCAACTTATGTGTGACTTTTCTCTTAGTTCCAGTGGCCAGCTGTACCAACCATGACTGCTGAAATTTTTCAGGTTTAATTTTACATTTTCCTACAATTCCAGGACTAATGTAACTCAATGAAGCACCTGGATCAATCAAAACAGTAACAGGTAGGTCAGAAATATTACCCTCCATTTCCACCATGGTTGCTTGATGTTCTGCTTGCCGATTTTCCAATGCTGCACTGATAGTTGGTATATTTCTGGCTATGTCATTGACTGTTGTTGCCTCTCGCTCTCTGCTGATCATATGAATATTTAGATGGGGGAAATCCCTCATCATATGGGGTTCTCCACAGCCCCAACACTTCAAAGGTTCCTTCATTCCGACTGTCCCTTCCTTTTTATTATTCCCTTCTACTTGTTTTGAAGCCACTTGGGACTGAGCAGTTTGGCTTTCTTTCGGTTTATTGAATTTTTTCCGCTGATGATCTCTGCCAAAATTTCTTAGATATGCTGGTTTTGGTCTTTTCCCTTTGAACTCACCCTTGTTCAGCCAGCTTTTCCCTTGTTCAACCTTACCTTTAAACTGCTGGTAGCATAATCTTGCTTTTCTAACAGCTTCATCCATTGTCTTTGGGTTATCAAAATCAGTTTTCTCCTTGTACACAGTAGGTAAGCAATTCAAAAACCTTTGGACCTTTGCTTTTTCTTCCCTAATGTAAGGGACATATCTCAGTAAATTGGTAAACTTAGTGACAAACTCATCGATAGTGAGCTGTCCTAGTCTAAGTTCATGGAATTCTTTAGCTTTATCATCATAATAACATTCGTTCAAATAACGATTTTTGAACTTAGCCTGAAAATATTCCCAAGTAACTGTCTTTTCATCAATGGCATGCACCATTTTTGTCTCTTCCCACCACAGTGTAGCCTTTCCTTGTAGCTGATACACAGCTAATCTGGCCTTCAGATTTCTCTCATATTCATAAACTTGGAAATACTTGATCATGTTTAGCAACCAAGCTTCAGCATCTTCTTCCTTCTCCCCATCATAGGAGGGAGGTTTAATCTTTCGGAATTCCCCCTGCAATTCTCTTTTCTGTTTATGTTGATGTCTAGCAGCATCATCATCATCAGACTCATCCATCTTTCTCTTTCCGGAACCTTCGCCTTCCTGGCTGTTCCGGGAAGTTAGTTCTCTGATGAGCTTTTCCTGCTCCTTACTGGCTGATGACAACATGTCATTCTGGCTTCTTAGTTCAGCCAGTTCTCGTTGCAACCGGTGCAACATAGCCATTACCGGGGCATTGGGATCTGGAGTAGCAAATTCATCACGCAGATCCACATAAATTCCTCCCTCTTCAGCCATGTTTGCACCACTGTACACACTCATAATATTGGTCAGTGAAATTGAAAGAAGTAACAACAATTTCTACAATGTTCATTTATAAGACTAGCATTCAGAATTTAGTGAGCACAGTAACAACAGCCCAGTTTTGTAACTTGGGCTCCGATACCATTTGTAACACCTCCAGTTTAAAAAATAAAAAATTCTTCTCCCCCATACTCTCGGGTTTCCTCTCTATTTACACAGTTATTTGAATAATGAGTTCAAAAATTTAACTTTAATTCGCTCTTGCACTAAGTACCTCCTCTACTCATCCTAGTCTCTCCCTTCCTAAACTATTTGAACATTCCCCACAATATACCCTTTCTTCCAGAAGTATATAAACTTCCATACCCCTTTATATTATCATGGGATGTTCTTCTTTTTCTATACCTAATACAATCATAGACTCTATGGCCATACATACTTTTCAATAACATCACCTAACACATATATATATTTAATACATATACTTTTGAATCCATTATATATATTCCACTTATATATCCTTGGATCTATATATATATATGTATATCACCTATATATATAGATGACATATATATATAAAATGCATTTATCAACCATATCTTTTGAGCCCCTCATATACCCCACATATATATATATGTAAAACACCTCTTGTTAAGATCATTTGATCCACATATATGTATAGGTACATATATATAACACATATAGAACACATATATAACACATATATATAACATGTATATCTAAACCCTTTAATAATATGAATTGAATGCACACATATATATATAACCTATATATATATATATATATATATATATATATTTATGACACCCCCTTTGATATTAGCATTGAATTCGTATAACTATAATCACCTATATATTCCATTTGACAATATGATTGAACCCGCACCAAGCATGTATTAAACATAATATACCCATATCTAAATAACACATTGAAATATCACTATTGTATATAATACAGTGGGTACGTTCTCATAGCTGAGTTCGTCGATGAGTCTAAGGCGGCAAGACCATTGATATACATAACGGGGACTCGGCTATTTGTTATGCCACGTCGACACAGATTATTAATGGATATGACAGTGGTCCGGCTATCAATTACGCGACGTCGAGACCTACCCATTCCGGTCTATACCTAACCCTAATCATAAAATTTGGTGGCATTGTTTTACTTTTCCACCCTAACTAATTCGTACGCAGTGAGGAGTACTTTATTCTCGGTTGTTATACTTTCTATGAATATGTTTGCTGCAATGATATTTACCGGCTATGCGTTTTTAGCCGGTCATTGCGTCGGAGTTATCATGGTTTTTGGTTTAACGTGTGGGATTTCATCTTGATGTTTGATGGTTCGGTATGCAGGGACGGCGTCTCGCTCAGGAGATTGGAGTACCAGATGCCGTCGTTTATAGATCCATGCCCCAGCAAATATGTTACGTGTAGCGTTTCCGTTTGTATTCCCGCCTTGCCCAGTACTGTGCGAGCCAACTTCTGCATTTCAGTACCTCGTTTGCAACTCTTTTACATCACCGAGTACCACGATGTCGACTAAGCTGGGTTGTTTTCCAAATCGACTTTGGGATTCTCTGCCCTTCTGGGGCAGTGGGATTAGGGTTTCTCCTACCCTTCCGACTTATCTCGGCAGCATCCACTCACTTCTCCCTCTGCTGGTTATTATCTATATAGCTAGCTCCATTTACAGTTGAATCTTATTCTGTTTGGGGTGATTGTTTTTATTCCCAACTCGTTCACCGAGGGCGCAGATATTTCCATGGGGATTTGATACAGGAGTACCAGGTCAGCTTGAAGGTATGAGAGTTCATGCATAAAATTTCTATCGTTCTTTACATTCTGCAATTAGTTCTGATATCTTTAGGTAATGCTGTATCTAAATCGTTTAGGGATTGTTTGTGCAGAGGGTGCAGACGACGGGGTTTCTTTGGCCGCGCTCTTGCTATCCTTGTTTTTCTTATCCTAGGTGTTGGTAGGCTGCGTGGATGTGAAGACGAGTTTTTTTACTCGCAAGGGTTTCCTGTTATAGGTCTCTTACTGCCGCGCTCAGTATGCATCACAATGGATAAAAGCCCTCAAATGGGTTTTCCTCCTGTCGACACGCCGAACCCTTTGTTAACTTGTTATCCTACGTCCCGACGCCTGATCTCAGGTTTCTTTGCGCCCAAGTGTGATAGCCTCCCCATAGCTGCCGTGCTACTATTTTTTTTGTATTGACTACTTGTGTTGGTTTTATTTTTATTTCTCTGTTTAAATCGATGTGATACCAGGGTCGAAAGAGAGCCCTATTCTCAGGTTACTCACTATTTCGGCCATCTGATTGCAGAGGTTTACGCATTTAATTTAGTTTTCTGTGCTTTCCTAAATCTGGTATTGTTCTAGAACCAACGCTAACTGTCAGAACTTATTTTATGGCGACGTCTATATGTTTCGTTAACATGGCTCAGTCGTGACTATGGTCAACAGCATTCTGGCCATTCGCCTCCAAACTATGTCGATTTGTTTCGCTGTAGCTGGCGATATTGACCAGCGAACCTTGCTAGGGGAAGAGCCAAAATCCTCTGTCGGTAACTCCCTTCCCTTAATGCGATTGCGCCTCTGTATTTCTGTTGTTTTTAATGCTAGTAATATCCTTCACGGAAACAAGCATGGCTGCAACGCCTTGATAACTCATTATAATACCTTAACAACCTTCCACCCGCGGCATATGGACCGTGATACCCTGCATATAGGGTGGTTACTCGGTCATGGTTATCTCCGTGTCATTTCATAGTTTTAATGTTTCTTTTGTTACCTACGCATTAATTCCTAGTTTTTTTATTGTTGCGTCTGATGCCTATCATCGTTTAAAATATGAGTGTTCATATGATAAATAATATCCATATGATAGATAATATGAATATAGATAATAGGTATTCACATGCCGGTTTAGAACTACATGTTTAAAATATACTGTCGTTTTTACAATCTGTTCACTCCATCTCATGTTTAAACAAAACCTAAAATGCCGTGGACGTTAATGGCTGTACAATTCGAGGGTATTGTATTGAAACAGGCCCACTTCATAGTAACTTGAATAATCACCATGGTTTAATATAGTTTGACCGTTCACCTATTCGCATAGATATATGGTACATATATATATATTTTTTTCACCAAACTATTCTTTTATAATCGTTGTTACAATGAGTTCTTGTTTTAACTCACGGCTCTTATATTTTATTTTTAATGCATATATATATGTATTGTTATTATTTTAGCTCATGGCTCTTATATTCTATTTTTCTTTTGATGCATATATATATATGTATTCGATAGTAATTGAGTAGAGAACCTTAATTATAAATTAAGTCTTTTGCTATGATACTTGTTTCAAGGATTAGAGGTAGATTTAGAAATGCAATATATACACTTATAAATGCTATAAATGATATAACACTTCTATAGAGTAGAATTTCTTCTCAAGCGAGAAAATTTCGAAATACCTATTCTAATGTCTTTGCTTCTCTTGTATTGTACCATGTAAATTTCAGATCTGCTACCCTAGTTTTCTACCTTACATATGAGCATATAATTTCACATTTGTATATATATATAGGGAGCAAGTTAATATTCAATTATCTGTGGAGACTAAGTACCTTTAGATTTAAACCTTCTTTGGTTTAAAGTTTCTGTGGGTTTCTACTCTATGGATTACTGGTCTACAACTGAACAGAATCTGGAAGATGAATGCCTTAAGATGGATTCTGTTAAATGTAGTACTAAAATCAATCATACAATTCCCTTAGATTTTATATGTAGCCAATTCATACCATAAGAAATCAAAATAAACAAGAATTTCAAAAACATACCACTATTGCAATTGACCAACCTCCCAACCTTAGAGTCCTCTTTGTCTCCCAGAACTCACCCCTGAGCTAAGATCACCGCCATCACAGATCAACCTCTGATCTGCTTAGGAGCAGCTTATTTAAGCTCATGTTTCCCCAAAGCATGTTTCTAATTCTGCGTCCAGAATAGCAGGATGCTTTCTTTCCTGTTTAGCCTAGGCTTCCCATTTGGGACTCTTTAAAGTTGTTTTATGCTTTTCCTCAGCTTTTCCAGCTTTTCTTACCTCTTCCCAACTACTTTCCTCTTCATTGGGGAAATTTAGATTTCTCCTCAAAATCTAAATAAATCTCTTTCAAGGATTTTTGAAAGACTGTGGGGATTTGTTGCCTTATCCATCCTCATGGATTTGGCAAGTGATCTCTAATTCTCGTCTTGGTCAAAATGCACAATTATTTTATTTATTTCATCAATTTAAATATTCAATTACATTCACACCATACTTATCCTTCGGGGTCCACTCCCCTTAGGATTAAAGTTCAAATGTCTAACTTTTCAAATTCAACAAATAAATTGGGGGTGTTACATATTCCCCCTCTGAAAATAAACACCGTCCTCGGTATTATTATTCAACTACCAAAGTTCACTTAAACAAAAATGGATATTTTTCCATCATTTCAGCTTCCCTTTCCCAGGTAGCTTCTTCAGCAGTAAAGTGCTTCCACTGCACTTTTACTCTGGCCACTGTTCTGTTTCTCAATTCAATTTCTTCTCGCTCCAATATTTGAAGCAGTTCTGGTAGAAACACCCCTTCTGGTTCCACCTGTACAACATTCCAATCAACTATGTGAGAAGCATCATGCACATATCTTTTTAATAATGAAATATGAAACACATCATGCACTCTAACATGGGGTGGTAAGGCCAGCTTGTAAGCCACTGGTCCCACCCTTTCTAAAACTTCAAAACGCCCACAATATCTAGGAGAAAGTTTTGCACAACTTCCAGCATAAAGTGTGCTCTTTTTGGGTTTGATGCGCAAATACACATGATCCCCTTCTTTGAATTCTCGGTGCACTCTTTTCTTATCAGCATAGCTTTTCTGGCGATCTTGTGCTATCTTGATATTTCTTTGTATCTGTTTAACAATTCTCTCCATCTCTTGTAAGGCATCAGGTCCCAGCATTAATTTATCTTTTGGTTGGCTCCAGCTCAAAGGAGTACGACACTTCCTTCCATATAGTGCCTCAAACGGACTCATTTTAATAGAAGATTGGTAACTGTTATTATAGGCAAATTCAGCTAAATGTAGATACTCCTCCCACTTTGATGGTCTATCCATCACATACATTCTCAACATATCCTCCAAAATTTGATTCGTCCTTTCTGTTTTCCCGTCAGTTTGAGGGTGATAGGCAGTACTGAAATTCAGCTTAGTACCCATCCCTCCAAACAATCCTTTCCAAAACGCTGCTGTAAACTTAGCATCTCAGTCTGAAACAATTACCTTTGGCACCCCATGAAGCCTTACTACCTCCTTCAAGAATACATTTGCTACTTGAGCTGTCCCAAAGGTAGACTTTACTGGTATAAAGTGGGCAGCTTTTGTGAGAGTGTCTACTACTACCATTACAGAATCATGTTGATATTTAGTCTTGGGTAATCCTGTTATAAAATCCATGGAAACTGTGTCCCATTTCCATTCTGCAATTGGCAGGGGATTTAAAAGCCCTGCTGGGTGTTGATGCTCAACTTTAACCAGTTGACATTCCATACATCTACTTAAATACTCTGCCACATCTCTTTTCATTCCTGGCCAGAACAACTTCTTCTTCAAGGCTGTTAACATCTTTTGGTATCCCGGATGTCCTGCATAGGGCTGTTTGTGATATTCATCTAGAATTTCTCTTTTCAATGACTCTATATCTGGAATATACAACCTGTTTTTGTAACAGAGTAGCCCTCTTTGGTTTTTAGTGAAATCAGTTTTATCCTTTTTCTGTAGTTTCACCCAAAGTGCTTCATAGTTGGGATCTTGATTTGCTGCTTTTCCTACCAATTCCTCTATCTCCATCTGGGCACTACTCCCAATGTTGTTTAAATGTTGACAAGCATTTCTACTTAAGGCATCAACAACTTTATTTTCTTTTCCCTTGATATGCTTTATGTCCATATCAAATTCACTTAAAAAGGACAGCCATCTGGCTTGTCTTGCATTCAGGTCAGTTTGGGAAAAGAAATATTTGAGGCTAATATGATCAGTCATCAATGTGAACTTTTTCCCCAGAAGATAGTGCCGCCACATTTTCAGGGCATGGATAACAGCTGCAAATTCTAGATCATATGCACTATAATTCTATTCATGTATTTTCATTTTCCTAGATTCATATGCAATAACTGAATTTTCCTGCAATAGGACTCCTCCTAGCCCCTCTCTGCAAGCATCTGTACATACAACAAACTCTTTATCAGGATCAGCAATTTTTAATATAGGGGCTGAAATAAGTTTTTGTTTTAATTGTTCGAAACTGTGTTGACATTTCTCAGTCCACACGAACTTGACACCCTTTCTTTGCAATGAAGTGATGGGATGTGCTATGGCAGAAAATCTCTCCACAAATCTACGATAATAACCTGTTATCCCCATGAATGATCTTACTGCTGAAACATCGGTTGGAACCGGCCATTCTTTAATTGCTTTTATCTTTTCAGGGTCAACTGCAAGGCCTTTTTCAGAGATAATATGACCCAAATATTGAATTTTATCCTTGTAAAATTCACATTTACTGAACTTAGCATATAGCTTATTTTCTTTCAAAGTTTGTAACACTATCCGCAAATGTTCTTTATGTTCCTCTTTGTTTTTGGAGTAGACTAAAATATCATCTATGAACACCAGAACAAATTTATCCAAATACTTATTTAACACACTGTTCATCAGATACATAAAGGTGGCAGGGGCATTTGTCAATCCAAAAGGTAGGACTACAAATTCGTAGTGTCCATACCGGGTTCGAAAAGTTGTTTTTCTAATGTCTTCTTCCTTGATTATGAGCTGGTGATACCCAGTTCTTAAGTCAATCTTGGAAAAGACTGAGGCCCCTCTCACTTGATCAAAAATATCATCAATTCTAGGAAGTGGATATCTATTCTTAATGGTCAACTTATTCAATTGATGATAATCAATGCACATCCTAAAAGTTCCATCCTTCTTTTTCACAAATAAGACCGGTGCTCCCCATGGAGACACACTTGGTCTAATGTAACCTTTAGCCAGTAATTCTTGCAGTTGCATCTTCAGCTCCATAAGTTCAAGCGGACTCATTCGATAGGGGGCTCGGGAAATAGGTGTGGCTCCAGGCACCAAATCTATGGAAAAGTCAATTTCTCTTTTGGGGGGAATATGAGGAATCTCATCTGGGAAAACTTCTTTAAAATCCCTTACCACTGGTAATTCACTCAGCAGATTTTCTTCAGTTCTCTGTTCCACTTCTTCCACATGTACTGCATAAACTTGGTATCCTTTTCTAGCTGTTCTTTTCAATTGTAAGGCTGATATTTGTCTTACTGAAATGGATTTTGGTTTCCCTTTTAGTGTAAAAGGTTTCCCTTCTTCATCCACACAATGCAGGGTTTTATCCCAGCAATTCATTAAAGCTTTCTTCTTTTCCAGGCAATCCATTCCTATTAGTAGATCATAGGATCCTAATGGTAATATGTTCAAATTTACTTCTATTGGAAAACCATTTAATTGTATGGCTATTTTGGGCAACTTATGTGTGACTTTTCTCTTAGTTCCAGTGGCCAGCTGTACCAACCATGACTGCTGAAATTTTTCAGGTTTAATTTTACATTTTTCTACAATTCCAGGACTAATGTAACTCAAAGAAGCACCTGGATCAATCAAAACAGTAACAGGGAGGTCATAAATCTTACCCTCCATTTCCACCATGGTTGCTTGATGTTCTGCTTGCCGATTTTCCAATGCTGCACTGATAGTTGGTATATTTCTGGCTATGTCATTTACTGTTGTTGCCTCCCGCTCTCTGCTGATCATATGAATATTTCGATGGGGGCAATCCCTCATCATATGAGGTTCTCCACAGCCCCAAAACTTCAAAGGTTCCTTCATTCTGACTGTCCCTTCCTTTTTATTATTCCCTTCTACTTGTTTTGAAGCCACTTGGGACTGAGCAGTTTGACTTTCTTTTGGTTTATTGAATTTTTTCCGCTGATGATCTCTGCCAAAATTTCTTAGATATGCTAGTTTTGGTCTTTTCCCTTTGAACTCACCCTTATTCAGCCAGCTCTTCCCTTGTTCAGCCTTACCTTTAAACTGCTGATAGCATAATCTTGCTTTTCTAACAGCGTCATCCATTGTCTTTGGGTTATCAAACTCAATTTTCTCCTTTTACATAGTAGGTAAGCAATTCAAAAACCTTTGGACCTTTGCTTTTTCTTCCCTAATGTAAGGGACATATCTCAGTAAATTGGTAAACTTAGTGACAAACTCATCGATAGTGAGCTGTCCTAGTCTAAGTTCATGGAATTCTTTTTCTTTATCATCATAATATCGTTCGTTCAAATAATGATTCTTGAACTTAGCCTGGAAGTCTTCCCAAGTAACTGTCTTTTCATCTATGGCATGCACCATTTTCGTCTCTTCCCACCACAGTGTAGCCTTTCCTTGTAGCTGATACACAGCTAATCTGGCCTTCAGATTGCTCTCATATTCATATACTTGGAAATACTTGATCATGTTCAGTAACCAAGCTTCAGCATCCTCTTCCATCTCCCCATCATAGGAGGGAGGTTTAATCTTTCGAAATTCTCCCTACAATTCTCTTTTCTGCCTGTGTTGATTTCTAGCTGCATCCTCATCCTCAGACTCATCCATCTTTCTTTTTCCGGAACCTTCGCCTTCCTGTCTATTCGGGGAAGTTAGTTCTACGATGAGCTTTTCTGCTCCTTATTTGGTGATGACAACATGTCATTACGGCTTCTTAGTTCAGCCAATTCTCGTTGCATCCTGTGCAACATGGCCATGACCGGGGCATTGGGATCTGGAGTAGCAAACTCATCACGCAAATCCACATAAATTCCTCCCTCTTCAGCCATTTTAGCACCACTGTACCCACTCATACATTTGATTAGTAAGAAAAAAAAAACAATCTCTACAATGTTTAATAATATTTAAAATTCAGTGAGCACATTAACAACAGCCCAATTTTTGCACTTGAGCTCCGATACCATTTGTAACACCTCCGAGTTTAAAAAAAATATATTCTTCTCCCCCCATATATCTTTGGGTTTCATCTCTATTTACCTAGAAATTTCCTCAACTCATCTAGTCTATGTTTTTTTTTTTCTAGACATAATATAAACATAGACTCTATGGACCTACATACTTTTCAATAACCTCACCTAACACATATATATATTCACACATATATCTTTTAATCCACCTATATATTCAACACATATATCTTTGGATCCACACACACACACACACACACACACACACACACATATATATATATATATATATATATATATATATATTACCTTTATATAGATAACACACCTCTTGTTAATATCAGTGAATCCACCTATATATATATATATCTCATTACATATATATAACACATATATATACCATGTATATCTAAATCCTTTAATAATATTGAATTGAATGCACACCTATATATATATATATATAACCTATACATATATATTTATGACACCCCCCTTTGGTATTAGTATTGAAATCGTATAACTATAACCACCTCTATATTCCATTTGACAATATGATTGAATTCGTACCAAGCATGTATTAAACCTAATATAACCCTATCCCTCTAATACATGGAAATATCATTATTGTATATAATGATGTGGGTAAGTTCTCATAGCCGAGTACGTCAATGAGTCTAAGGCGGCAAGACCATTGATTTACATAACCGGAACTCGGCTACTCGTTGTGCCACGTCAACACGGTTTCTTAATGGGTATGACAGTGGTTCGACTATCAATTTTGCGGCTTCGAGCCCCACTCATTCCCGGCTATACCTAACCCTATTCCTAAAATCCGGTGACGTAGTTTTATTTTTCCACCTTGTTTCTAATTCGTCGCGGTAGGGTACGTTAATTCTCAATTTATACTTGTAGGCATATTACCGCCTGTAATGATATTACCAGCTATGCGTTTTGATGTTCATTGCGTCGAGTTATCCTGGTTTTGGTTTAACGTGTGGGATTCCATCCTAGTGTCTGATGGTTTGGTGTGCAGGGACGGCATCTCACGCAGGAGATTGGAGTACCCGACACCGACGTTTACAGATCCATGTCCCATCCAATATGTTACGTGTAGCGTTTTCGTTTGTATTCCTGCTTGGCCCAGTACTGTGCGAGTCGACTTCTGCAGTTCAGTACCTAGTTTGCAACTCTTTTACATCACCGGGTACCACGCTGTCGATGAAGCTGGGTTGTTTTCCAAATCGACTTTGGGATTCTCTGCTCGTCTGGGGCAGTGGGATTAGGGTTTCTCATACCCTTCCAACTTACCTCGGCGGCTTACACTCACTTATCCCTCGGCTGGTTATTATCTATATATCTAGCTCCGGTTACAGTTGGATCTCATTCTGGTTAGGGTGATTGTTTTTATTTCCAACTCGTTCACCGAGGGAGCTGATATTTCCATGGGGATCTGATACAGGAGTACCAGGTCAGCCTGAAGGTATGAGAGTTCATGCGTAACATTCTATTGTTCTTTACATTCTGCAATTCGTTTGATATCTTTTATGTAATGCTATATCTGAATCATTTACGAATTTTTTGTGCAGAGGGTGCAGACGACGGGGTTTCTGGGCCGCGCTCTTGCTATCCTTGTTTTTCTTAGCCTAGGTGTTGGTAGGCTGCGTGGATGTGAAGACAAGTCATTTGATTCGTAAGGGTTCCCTTTTATCTCTTACTGCCGCGCTCAGTATGCATCGCAACGGATAAAAGCCCTCAAATGGGTTTTCCTCCTATCGACACGCTGAACCCTTTGTTAACTTGTTATCCTACGCCCCGACGCCTGATCTCAGGTTTCTTTGCGCTCATGTGTGATAGCCTCCCCCTGGCTGCTGTGCTACTATTTTATTTTGTATTGACTATTTATGTTGGTTTTTTTTTTCTATTTCTCTGTTTACATCGATGCGATACCAGGGTCAAAGGAGAGCCCTATTCTCAGGTTACTCACTAGTTCGGCCATATGATAGCAGAGATTTACGCATTTAATTTGTTGTCTGTGTTTTCCGAAATCGGGTATTGTTCTAGAACCAACGCTAACTGTCAGAAATTATTTTATGGCGACGTGTATTTGTTTTGTTAACATGGCTCAGTCGTGGCTATGGTCAACAGCGTTCTGGCTGTTTGCCTCCAACTATGTCTACTTATTTCGCTGTAGCTGGCGATATTGACCCGCGAACCTTGCCAGGGGAAGAGCCGAACTCCTCCGTCGGTAACTTCCTTCCCTTAACACAATTACGCCTCTGTATTTCTGTTGTTTTTAAATGGTAGTAGTCTCATTCACGGAAACAAGCATGGCGGCACGCCTTGATAACTCTGTCATACCGTGATACCCTACATTCAGGGTGGTTACGCGGTCATGGTTATCTCCGCGTCGTTTCCAAATTTAAATGTTGATTTTTATTACCTACGCGTTAATTCTTATGTTGTATGGTCACGTATGATGCCGATCATCATTTAAAATATGAATGTTCAGATGATAAATAATATCCATAGGATAGATACGATGGATATAGATAATAGGAATTCATATGCCGGTTTAGAACTATAGGTTTGAAATATACCCTCGTTTTTATAATCTGTTCACTCCATATCATGTTTAAACAAACCCTAAAATGCCGTGGACATTAATAGCTGTATAGTTCGAGGGTATTTGGATTGACACAAGCCCACTGCATAATAAATCGAATAGTCATTATGGTTTAACATAGTTTGACAGTGCGCCACTTCGCATGAATATATGGTACATGTATATAATTTTCCCTCACTACAATATTCTTTTTTTTTAATCGTGGTTACAATGAGTTATTGTTTTAACTCACGGCTCTTACATTCTATTCTTAATGCATATATACATATATTGTTATTATTCTCGTTCACGGCTCTTATATTCTAGTTTTCTTTGGATGTATATATATATATAGGTATTCGATAGTGATTGAATAGAGGACCTTAATTATAAATTAAGTCTTTTGCTATGATACTTGTTTCAAGGATTAAGGTAGATTTAGAAATGCAATCTATACACTTATAAATGTTATAATAATCCTATAGAGTAGAATTATTTTCTTCTCTAGCAAAATTTCGAATATCATATTCTAATGTCTTTACTTTCTTCTTTTTGTTTTTGTACCATGTAAACTTCAGTTCTGCTACAATATTTTTCTAGCATACATATGAGCATATAATATCACCTTTATATCTACATGAAACAAGATAATATTTAATTATCTGTGGAGACTAAGTAACTTCAGATTTAAACCCACCTTGGTTTAGAGTTTTTGTGGTTTCTACTCTATGGATTTCTGGTCTACAACTAAACAGAGTCTGGAAGGTGAATACCTTAGGATGGACTCTGTTAAATGTAGTACTAAAATCAATCATACAAATTCCCTTAAATTTTATATGTAGCCAATTCATACCATGATACATCAAAATAAACAAAAATTTCAGGAACATACCACTATTGCAAATGACCAACCTCCCAACCTTAGAGTCCTCTTTGTCTCCCAGAACTCACCCCCGAGCTGAGATCACCTCCATCACAGATCAACCTCTGATCTGCTTAGGAGCAGCTTATTTAAGCTCATATTTCCCCAAAGCATGTTTCTAATTCTGCGTCCAGAATAGTAGGATGCTTTCTTTCCTGTTTAGCCTAGGCTTCCCATTTTGGGACTCTTTAAAGCTGTTTTATGCTTTTCCTCAGCTTTTCTAGCTTTTCTTACCTCTTCCCAACTACTTTCCTCTTCATTGGGGAAATTTAGATTCCTCCTCAAAATCTAAATTAATCTCTTTCAAGGATTTTTGAAAGACTGTGGGGATTTGTTGCCTTATCCATCCTCATGGATTTGGCAAGTGATCTCTAATTCTCATCTTGGTAAAAATTCACAATCATTTTATTTATTTCATCAATTTAAATATTAAATTACATTCACACCATACTTATCCTTTGGGGTCCACTCCCCTTAGGATTAAAGTTCAAATGTCTAACTTTTCAAATTCAACACATAAATTGGGGGTGTTACACTTCGGTTTTTTTTTATCTATTATATATAATTTTTGGAGATGCCTCTACGGCCTGAAACCCTTGATATTTTGTTATACTTTTATCCAATTCAGGGTTCCTTTATTTACTGGGATCATGTAAATAATTATTTCTCCTCTATTATTTCCATATTAAATTGTGGGTCAAATTCTGTTGAGCTTCAACCGCTCTTCATAGTTTTTCTAGCATTAATATATGGATTTCATTAGAGATTGAGGTTTATTTAAAATTGAATTTACTAGCAATTGCACCATATGTTGCAAAGGAAACGCTGTAAAGCAGTAACATAGAAAATAGTAGTATAGAGGAAAAAATATGTGATATGTTATGTGATTTAACTGAATATTGAACTTATAAATATGAATTAGTTTATTTAAATTAAATTATAGGTTTGGAGAATTGTTTGGATAAAAAAATTGGTTTCTTATAACCTAGGCAGGCTCTTCCTTTCATAGTGATGTCTTATTATGCACTATGGGCCACATGGCAGACTATTCTCTGGTGAAAAAAAAATAATAGCATCCATAATGGCCATCTCTTCTTTTATAATACAAAATAAAAAAACAAAACCCTGAATACTTTTGTTGTTGTGAAGTAGAAACATCAAAACTTCCCACTTCAAAAACCCAAAGCTTGCAGTCTATCTTCAAAGCCTTAAAGCCTTAATTTATACTGAATGAAGCCATTAGTGGGAAATGATTTATGGTGAATGAGATGCAACTAATATCTGACAATAATATGAAGAAAAAATTTGTGAGCTTTCTAGTTAAAAAACAACAGTAGCATCCATAATGTCCATCTCTTATTTTATCATACAAATTAAAATATCAAAACCCTAATTACTCTTACTATTGTGAAGTAGAAACATCAAAACGTCTCACTTCAAAAACACAAAGCTTTCAATCTATCTTCAAAGCCATAATTTATATTAGAGGGAATAACTAATATCTTTTTATTTTCATTTTTATTATGCACTAAAAGAACTACTAATATCCTTTTATCCTTTTTAGCATTTTGAGCATGCACTGTTATAAGAGTGTTATAAGTCCTTGCAAACAATGAATGATGAAAAATTAGGTAGAAACCCTACTTCCTGCATTTTGCTAATGAAGTAATTTGATTCATCTAGAAGTCCCGAACTTGCAAGTGTCTAAATGACAGAGGAATAACATCTCAAAATTAAATATAACAACAATGACAATCTTTAAAGAGCATGCTCATTTCAAATTCTTGAATAAGAACCATAAAAAGAATTAAATCTTCTGCAAAGAACATTTTCATGTTCCATAAGGTATATAAAGTTCATCTTCCATAAGGTATGTAAAGTATTTGTATTAAAAGAGTATTAATGATTGAAAAAGTTCTATTGTAGTGCCGAGCAAAAACACTGCAGTACTAGGCCTAGTGTTGGCTTCAGCGCGCCACATATACACAAATACGCACGATAATATAGTTGACACAACATAGTAAACACAGACAACCACACATAGATCACAGTAGACACAGACAACTACACATACAAAATCACCTTCTATTCATACCCTAATAGGTATCACAAAAGACCAGCATAACTTTCACTTCGACGAATCACCACCACAAATACACACGATAATATAGTCGACACAACACAGTAAACATAGACAACCACAAATACAGCATAGTAAACATAGACAACTACACATACAAAAGCACCTTCTATTCATACCCTAATAGGCATCACAAAAGACCAACATAACTTTCACTTCGACGAATCATCACCACAAAGACGGAGCACCAGATGCAGATTAGATTCCTTCTCAATGTTATAATCAGCCAAAGTACGTCCATCTTCCAGCTACTTATGTACAAAATCAGCCTCTGTTGGTCAGGAGGGATGCCCTCCTTATCCTGAATCTTAGCCTTCACATTATCAATGGTGTCTAGTTTTTTTCATTTAATAAATTTTACACACTTGAAAAAACAATCCTCATAAGATATAATAAATCCTTTGATAATCGTATCAATACCTCATATATATTTCTTAATTGCCTCATATATATTTCTTAATTTCATTGTGAAATACATTTCTCTTCAAAATAGATTTATGCTAACCAAAAATCTTATTATATATTTATTTATTTATTTTATTATTGTAATACATTTACTTCATATCTATTTAATATTAATTTGTTTATTTATATAATTTTAAATAATATATATATATTTAATTAATATTAATCATTCATATATATTCAACCCTATATCTATATATGTTATATCATGTAATATTCATGATACATTCCATTTAACCTATAATATAAATAATTTATATGTTGTTAATTCATTTCTTAATCTAAGACATTGTTATATTTATAATGCATTCTATTTAGTTTATTTAATTAATATTAATCATTCATATATATTCAACACTCTATTTATATATGTTATATCATGTAATATTTATGATGCATTCCATTTAACAAATAAAATAAATAATTTATATGTTGTTAATTCATGTCTTAAGATAAGACATTGTTATCTTTATAATGCATTCTATTTAATTAATCATGATTTATATTGGAGGATAATTTTCAATTTTTATTAAATTGGTGATTAATATTTTATTGGACTGAAATGTTTTACGTTATTATTATATTTAATTAATATTTTTTTATTAAAAAGGGATTGTTTGCAAGTAAATGAACCACTTAACGATGGGCTATCATGTGTGTTTCCAAGAGGATATTTGATAAGTGTTCATTTTTTACTAGTACATATCATTGAGTAAGTGTCCATTTTTTACTAGTACATATCATTGAGTGATTGAAGGGTAGATTTTCAGTCCCCTGCAAGGTTGCTGCATAATTCTAATACAAAGGTAATATTCAGACGGATCCCAGCTTGGGGAAATTGGTCCACTTCTATCTTTGTCATTAATCCAAGTGAAAGCACCCTGAATTTATTTCTTTCATGGATTATCTATATTGTACAATATGTTACATGTTATTGATAGGAATTTTATTGTTATTGTTCATTACTAGGGTTTTATGAGCGACGGTAATTTTATCACTAAAATAACATCTATTTATTAAAGTAATTTATCAATACATGTTGTTCAAATGAAAGATTGGATACTATATTTTCGGTGGAAGATAATATGGGAATATCATTTTATTTATATTTTAATTTACTTTGATGCATCCAAAATCTGTCTATATGTAATTGTAAACAACCAATGCGCATGGATTTTTTTTAAGAACTAGCGCCCTTAGATTTTTTCTATTATAGACCCTCTGATACTCGCGACTTGTAGTTGAGAAACCAATGATAATGGTATACTAAGTGCCATTGGTATCAGATTTACTCAAGGATGAATAATTCTCTCACTTGACACAACTCATGATAACCAAGGTGTAAGACCTATATATATAAATATTCTTTTGTCACTATTTTTTTATATTGTTTGAAATGTGTTACTCTCTCAATGTGGAAGTCAAGTTGACTTATAATTCATTAAATTAAATAGGATGTAGGAAAAAAGAAAGGCTCAATTATAAAAATCAAGCATGTTTTTGTTAAGGTGCAGTTATCTTATATAAATATACAAATTTTTGAATATATATAATTAATTGATATTTATTGATGTTAGTTGAAGTTAGTTTGCTTAAGTTTATTTAATTCAAAATATGTAAAGAAATTTTAATATAATTATCAACTAAATTTAGGTTTTTGATAGATAATTTTAACATTAAATTATAAAATATATTACAATATTACAGAAAAATATATTGAAAATATTTTATATTAAGAAGCTATGATTCAATCTATGTTAAAATATGAAGTCTATCTACTTACCTTAACACAAATTTAGTTTAAATCAATTATGATAAGTGAGATATTAAATTAAAAAACTACATGTTTTTACTTTTATAAAACTCATTTAAATGTTTATAATCATATAATCATATGTTTTTTAGACATTTTATTTACATAAAACTATAAATAATGTATATATGGAACATATAGTAAAATTTTCAGAAAATATTTATAATATTGAGTATTTTAGATATCTCAAAATATATGAAAATAAGTATTTAAGATGTAAATTAAATTCAAAAATACATATAAATAATATAGATGATTAATGAAACAATAAATTAATAAATAAGAAAAAAAAACACCTCAACAAATAAATATTTATTTTGTGATGTATAGCAACTATTTTAGTTATAACGAAGTTTTAAATTTTATTTATTTATTTACATATAACCATTATTTTAGTTATAACTAATTTTTAAATTTAAGAAAAATATTTTTTAAAGTTTTTAAAAAATAAACTTCCATTTTATTAGCAATTATATATTAGCTCATCTTCAAAGAAAAATAAAACAACTTTAACCAAAAAAAATACAATTACTAAACCATTTTAATTCCATTAGTCTTTATCTATGAAAGTGCAATATGATTCAGTGTGTACATTTCATCCATTACCACACAATTCCAGCATAATGCTATAGTTCATTATAGTTCTCAGCACAGTTGAAATTTCCGACATAATGCTATAGTTCCTCTTTTATTCTCAACACAATTGAACTTTCTTGAAGACAAATATATAATAGGAATAACAAAGTCACCATGAAACCAAAGATCAAGAGACAACACACAGTGAAATTTTCATTTGAAGACATCTTAAAAATATTGCAACCATGACCAAAAATCAAGGCATCAGAAACAATAAATGAAACCTAACATAGTAAAAAATCTCCAAGTTCATAGCTTTACATGAAATCAAGAAAACCTTTTTATGCTAAATTACAAACCCGAACGACTCTCAAAAATTGAAAAATAAATGTAGTTCTACAAAAACCATAAAATACCTAAATTATCAAAACTTTATAGAATTTATAGGATTACAATACTCTGGAATAAGACAGTGTAGATATTGGTTTTTCCAATAACAGTCATGGGTACGTCATGATAAAAACAACATGAGAAAAACAACACGGTTACCCTAATAATGCTCAGCCATAATCTTTCAAATTTGTCAAAATTTAACGAGAAACAACAAATATTCTTCCCAAACACACAGCAATCGAATCTTATAAAGAAATAAAGAAGGCTGAGTTGCCATACCTGTAAATAAAAGCTGTCGAAAATATTCACAATGAGATAGAAAACCCAAGCGCGTCTATGAAGATCACGGGAAGGGTGGGTTGTATTTATAGGAACCAAATTTGTATTTATAGGATCTGTGAATGCAAATCGTAGGAACCAAGTTCATCTTTGTAGCCCTAAAACGTAGAACCACACACAGATGGAGCTGCACAAGTGGATTGGCATCCTGCAACCTTCTGCATTGCTTGAATCGTATCTTCGCATCTTGGCTCATGAGGTTGTAGTACCAGGGTTTTGACATCCACTTCGTCCAACTCCCTGGACATCCACTTCGTCCAGTTCCCTCGAGTCGAAATCGAAGGAGAGGCACAGAACATGAAGGTAGAAACTCTGGTATCAAATATTTTGGAGAAATCAAAGGATTCTTAGACATTTCTTTCAATTTCATGGCCACACTTCACTTGTTTAATGGTTTTCTTATTTTAACTAATAAATAACCATATTTAATGGTAAAGTCCATAGTGTTTCAATAGTCCAACTTCCAAATCAACGTTACACAATAGTACATGTGGCATTTGAGGAAAGTTGTTTTCAAATAAGAACGCTTTACATCGTAAATATTTCTAAATTCATATTAGGTTCACAATTTTGGAATTTGGAGGGTAATATTAGCTGATCCTGGTGACTTTTGATGTCAAGGCCACCTAGTATTTATGGAGTTCTATGTAAAATGGGTTCACTTCTATTATTTTTTTTAACTTAAAAAAAATCATATAATAGAGATTATCTCATATTTTAAATAACATTATGTCCACTTTTAATCCATTGGTCACTTACATGTCTATTTCCACTTTTGTGCTGCATATGTTAGGTGTTTTTATTAGGGTAGCACCTTTTAAGCTAGTGGTAGATCCCAATTAAGAGAGTGGAGGTTCAAAATTTGTACACCCATTTTGGGCAATCAAATAAAAATTCCTTAAAAATTGACAATATTATCATACAATGTTGTGACACAATTTTTCATATAGTAAGCTTTATAAAACCATTCCCACCACAATTGGAGATACCTTGTTTTAGTAATAAGATAATTATAACAAATATATATCATACATAATCCTTAATATCTATGGTCCATAATCTATTAAAGTTAGGTCTTATTATTTTAATTTTCGTTTCTATCCATAATCGATATAACCTTAGACTTATTATTTTAATTGGCTTTGTATTAAATTTAATGACCATATTAGTTTGTTTTTATAATATTTAAACTAAAAATTTCATATATATTATTTAAAACAAATATATTTTAATTAAAACTAAATGAAATCTAATATGTTTAAGTACAATGTAATGCTATTTTACATTTCAATACCTTTATTGTGTATCCCTATCAACATATGCAACAACTCTTACCATTATCTTTTAATAGAAATATTATAATTTTAATATAAATATTATAATTTTATGATAATTCTTTTATATTCTAAAAATAGCCCTAAGCAAGCTCACATTATTGAGATGGAAAATTTTATGCTTTGTTCCGTGACTTCATAATAACTACATGCCTTATCCCATCACCATAATTGATGTTGATGACCATGTAAGTGGATAGAATGTAGTTATGAAAACAATATTAGAAAGTGGATTGTTATATTCCTTTTAACAATGAACAAAAAATCCAAACAGTTAGAAATGATGTGATGCTATCCCTTCAAACGGCTAGAAATCAAACGGCTAGGGAGGACATGGCACGGCCACTCACAAATTAGCCGTTGATTAAAAAAGCTGCGAGGCAGAGTTATATGATAAGGATTTTGATTATGATGTTAACAAGTTAAATTACTTTTGATTCTCCTCTGCAAAGCTGGACACAGAAATAATGTTTTTTTTAAACGACTTGGTGAAGGAGACCGTGCGAATGGATCCTCCCCTACTTGGTGAAGGAGAGCCTGCAAATGTTTCGTGTCACACTGTGACTACATCCCGGCGAAGGCCAAGGTGGAGTTCTACAGTGTGGGGATGGGGAGTTCTTAGGAGAGAAGTTGGGGAGCTTTGACCCCAGCGCTTCCTGGACTCGGAGAAGGACGTTGGCATTACGAGAATGAATAGAATTAAGATGATGCCCTTCGGTGCTAGGAGGAGGATCTAGCCATTGGCACTCACCACATCAATCTAATCATCTTATGGATGCGTGCAATATGGAGGAGTAGTATGCTTTCACTGTTGTCACAATGAATCCACCAGAAGTCCCCATGTTCCATTACTCCTGTGGAATGTAGCTCGGGGATTTGGGGAGGCAAAGTATCGACTGTATATACCTTTCCTAAGTGAGGCCGACATCGAGCTGCTTCCACTGGTGCAAATCTATTTACGCGGTTCTCTCTGGCTCTCTGATTCGATTCATTTTCTAGTAGGTGCCATTTTTCGATGATTGGTAAATCATTATAGGGGATATCACTTCCTTGAACAAATATAACCAAACTTGTTTTTCATTTTAGAATTTCCATTTCACCTTAGAAAGACCAAAAACGACAAAAAGTTAAGAAAGAGGTTATCTTGCACATATAGTGCGCCGCACTTCATCAGCTTACGATTCCCGAATTGACAATTAAATGCAGCAATTTAGGACACACTAAATTGACCAAACAATCATGTAAATGTATCTAGTTATGCAAAGTTCACTAGGAGGTTAGTGAAAGGATTTGATGCAAAACATTCTGAAACATCCTTGGTTGAGCTAGCCAATCCTAAACAAACAAAAACTTTGCATGAGTTGGAAGGATCTATAAACCCAACTCCATTTCAGAATACTATTGAGAGGGTTAAAAACTTGCAGAATATCTTGCTAGAGGAAATATCCCCTCTTCAGAAAGAGCTCTCTTCTCAAAAGGACGACATTGAGATCTCTTTTTCAAAAGAGGATCTAAACAAAGAGCCTCTTAATGATGGTGAGGCGACCTCCATTCATGATGAAGGGGAAGAGAAGGTAAGAGGTAATAGCACTGTCACATCTGGAGAAGATCTAGTACCTCATGGAGAGGGAGATGGAGAAATTGCTCCAATAAGAGGAATTCGTGTACCCTTGTAAGAAGTTCCAAAGAATCTCACATATGAAGAACGAGACACATTCTATGAACAACATGTGCCATCATTGATAGATTGTGATATATTCAAGATGAAAGAAGAAGATAGGGAGGAGGACCAACATCATATGATTTGGAGCACACACCCCTATCTATTTCAGAGGGTTGATGCATAGAAGAGGAAGACTAATTTGTGCAGTGGGAGAAAGGAAAAATTAGTCCACTCAAATATACAACCTACTCTTGATATTGATGTCTCATTGAATAGAGGCATTCCACCTGGGAGACCACCATATTAGGAGATGATGAGAGATGCTTCACATATAGTTACACCACTCATTCATCCCAGAGGGTGTTACACAACATTTTGTCACCGTCCCAGCAATCCCTCACCCCGCATATTGGAGGGTCTTTCTCGTGACCTGTGAGCAATGTCATACTCTACAAACGCCTTCTTTACATCCTTCTGCATAAGGACATCATTTCTCCTGTTGAACATTTCCTCAAAAAGAACACAAAAACCTATGTTTTGGCATTGGCGCAGGTAGCCAGTTCACCCCTCATGCCAATAGGGAAAATTTGCACTAGAGCCCGCGCCATCTGGCACTTTGTCTCTGTGTATTGCCCGTGCCAGCTAATTTGGGAATGTTTTTTAACAAAAAGAGGTGGAAGTTTCCTTCTAACTAACCTCAGGGATGAATCATTAGAAGTGGTTAAACTTGATAAGCCATGGATCTCTCCCTTTAGGTAGTGGTTTTTACCTCCCGTGGAAAACTCTTTGAAGATAGGACTCCCCTCCATGATTATAGGGATCCTAACCTCTCCTTCTTCCTCTATATAAACAGGCCTTCTCCCTTTACAAAAAGTAGTTGAACATATAGCCAAGAAGCTAAACTTGGAGAAGAGATACTATAACTGAGTAATTTATATAGAGAAGGTAGAACCAAGGAGAATTCCGTAGAGAGAGCCCAGTCCGAATTCCTGATGAGCCTTTGTGAGACGCGCTCCGTTGGAACCCTATTGGAGGAGACCGCAGCGTCAAAGCTTGGTTTTACTCTTCCTTTATTTCATTAATATACTCGACTATGTTATTGGTTCCATCATTGTGTTATGTTTATTTAATTCAATTGATTTATTCTTCTTCGACTGACTGATAGTTACGGATGTGAAATAGTATGTTGTCTATCGTCGTTGTTTCTTGTGTGTGTGCATGTATCCGAGCGTGAAGGCAAGAGGATCGTGATCTGTCCAACCAGGAGCGAGAGGCAGCCACTCTTTCCAACGACAACAACAGTGTAGGACCTCCAGTAAGTCATCTATCGAATATCCGTCCATTCATTAACTAGGAATCAATGTTATAGCTTGTCTCGTTTGTGGCTAGACCCACTCTAGGGCTAGTGGGATCACCTCTGTCCGTAGAGGGGATTTACCTCACAAAAAAATTGGCGACTCCACTGGGGATTCAAAATGACAATTAAAGGTAATAAAAATTAGCTTAAAATATGGAAAATCATGTCAGCTCTTACCTAAAACTAACAGAATCGAGATTGGTTCACCGGATCGCTTGCAATAGTCGCAACAAGATCGCAAGGTAAATGGACCACTGTTTCTCCACAAAGAGGTAAATGTGAAAATTAAATAATTTTTTACCACTTATGGTCTTTTATAACTTTTCAAATATTAAATTAGGTTTTAAAACATATTTGTCGATTATTTCATCATATTATTGTCGAGAAATACATTTTACACACGTCCTTTTTGCAGCGACAGGTTTTCACATGGTTATGACGAAGAACGAGTTGTATTTTACACTTTTTTGGACTCGGTAAAACACAAAAAAGTCACTACTGGAGTCACCTTTTAGCTCCTTTTTGACTCTCTAAAACTGAAAATATTGCTGAGATTCTTGTCGTTTTGAACTCGTTAAATGGATGCGAAACGATATCTACCCAATATACGTTTAACCCTTTTTCGGGCTAGGATAGATTATTTATGAAAAAGGAATACCTTAGCCTATCGCAACTAAGAGGTTCTCTCAGACATAGTTTTCTACCTTTTCGGATCTATGAGACTGTTTACGAAAAGGGCCTTGCTGGAGTTTTCTTTTCCACTTTCTTTTCAAAATCTTTAAATATGAAAAGATTTTGAGTTTTTTCTTTGTCAGACTCGTTAAAAATGGATGACATCAGACTCCATCGTTATGACGTTACTCGAGTTCCTCCTTCCTAGGGCTCGTAAAATGTAATGGGTTGGATTTCTCTGAAGGAAAAAATTACATCACAATCACATGCTATCCCCTTCAAGCTTGTTTTCAAAAATAATTGGGGTACTCGCCAGAAATGGTGGGGGGAAATGGAACCAGATTGTAGTCGTGTTGGCAGTATGTCGCTCTTGAACATGGCACTTTTCTGAATTTGTGTCGGGTTGGGGGACATCTCATCTCGTTATTTTTTTGCCTCCATGGGTTTGGGTAATCTCTTTTGACTGCTCATCCGCTCTTTGCCACGTCACCATGACCTCAGATCCCTTGATGTCAAATACTGCCAAATCTAGTGTCATGCCGCTGATATGTTCAAGAGAAGTTTGCCTCTGAAGTTTTTAACCTCCCTCCAATTATCTATTGGTCCTGATTCACAAACATCACATTCCTTTGTCTCATGTCAATGATGTGGGAAACATTATGGCCCACCTTCGATTAGGTCACTTCATGCCGACTCCAGCTCATTACCCAAGAAGCTGATCTAGAGACTCCCTTCAGGTACCTTAGAGCCTGCATGCCTCAATGGCAGGTTCTTCACATTCAATGTAAGGTCCACATCATTGGCCTTCGATTGAATGACTCTGCGGGTGTTCGATGTCAGATCACTATTCAAATTCCATGGATTGTACCTTTCGTACCTTGAGAGCCATTGTCATTATTGGTGGTTTCTCTCGCGTCTATTAACAGATTTCATCAGTGGCTGATAATCAGACAATTTTCTTGCATGTTCGACTTCAGCTCACATATTCGCATGCTCGAATTTGTACTTTGTTCAGGTCGAGATGGAGCGCAAGACCCTGGGTTTTGTCTGATGAAATCTAGGTTGCGGGTTTGTTGTGGATTACTTTGACTTGTTGCATGACTTTTTTGATTAGATGGTTGCGACCATACCTGAGTCTATTTGTTGATCCTTATTGCTGGATGGTTGTGTCCATACCTCAGATCTCACTATTTATGTACTTTATTATGGATGGCTATGCCCATGCCACATGTCATGTATCAGAAATATCAGTTGTACTTGTACTTGCAGGTCTTCCAACAGTAGTGTTTGGGTCGAACGCATTCTCATAAAGCATTTCACCCCTCCCTCTCTCTCGGACCTCATGCTTTAGGGAGCATCTGTTACACAAAATTTTGTCACCGTCCCTACAATCCCTCGCCCCGCATATTGGAGGGTCTTTCCCGTGACCTGCGAGCAATGTCATACTCTGCAAACACCTTCTTTGCATCCTTATGCATAAGGACATCATTTCTCCTGTTGAATATTACCTCAAAAAGCACACAAAAACCTATGTTTTGGCATTGGCGCGGGTAGCCAGTTCACCCCTCGCGCCAATAGGAAAAATTTTCACTAGAGCCCGCGCCACCTGGTGCTCTGTCTCTGTGTATTTCCCGCGTCAACTATTTTGGGAATTTTTTTTAACAAAAAGAGGTGGAATTTTCCTTCTAACTACCTCAGGGATGACTCATTAGAAGTGGTTAAACTTGATAAGCCATGGATCTCTCCCTTTAGGTAGTGGTTTTTTCCTCCCATGGAACATTATTTGAAGATAGGACTCCCCTCCATGATTATAGGGATCCTATCCTCTCCTTCATCCTCTATATAAGTAGGCCTTCTACCTTTACAAAATCTAGCTGAACATATAGCCAAGAAGTTGAACTTCGAGAAGAGATACTATAGCTCAGTAATTGCTATAGAGAAGGTAGAACCAAGGATAATTTCATAGAGAGAGCCCCATTTGAATTCCCGATGAGCCTTTGTGAGACGCGCTCCACTGGAACCCTGTTGGAGGAGACTGCAATGTTGAAGCTTGGTTGTACTATTCCTTTCTTTCATTAATATACTCGACTATGGTATTGGTTCCATCATTTTGTTATGTTTATTTAATGCAATTGATTTAGTCTTCTTCGACTGAATGATAGTTATGGATGTGAAATAGTATGTTGTATATCATCATTGTTTCTTGTGTGTGTGCAAGTATCCGAGAGTGAAGGAAAGCGGATCGTGTTCAGTCAAACCAGGAGCAAGAGGCAGCCACTCTTTCTGACAACAACAACAGCATAGGACCTCTAGTAAGTCATCTATCGAATCTCTGTCCATTCATCAACTAGGAATCAATGTTATAGCTTGTCTCGTTTGTGGCTAGACTCACTCTAGGGCTAGTGTGATCGCCTCTGTCTGCAGAGGGGATTTACCTCACCAACATAGGGGTGAGAACCTTGGGAGGACTTGACAAAGCACATATATTCTGGGGTAGGCTTAAGGAGGAGGGAGACATTCTCCCAATATCAGTATTACCCACTCTCACCAAACATCTTGCACTGAGGGAAGATGTTTCAAGGATGGATGGCACCATCATGGTGCAAGGAGACCACTCCATGGCTTGGAGAATTAGAATATACTTCCACATTGGAAGGAATCTTCCATATTTGGTAGAGGTTGGTGGCCACTCATGCTTACATTGGCGAAACTCAAAAATCATTTGATGGGTGATAGCTTCCCATGGAAGGCTAGCCTTAAAAAATTTCCACCTTCACTAGAGCATGAGCAGCTGCAGGAGGAGAAGCAAGGAAAATATTGTAGCATCCTGGTGTATGACTTTGGCATGGGAGATGTCAAAGAAGAGATAAGAAACATGACAAGTACTTCACATGATAGATAAGAACCACTGTCGTTATTGAGTATTGACCCTTACTGGAGATCCCAGTTGTTAGTGGAATACTCCAAGGATCTCTTTTCATGTAGAGTGCTGGGTGGCAAGTTTTCAGATGGGATATATGCAGTGGTAGATGGGGTAATTGTTACACTAAAAATTGTCATCCTGAAATTTTGCTATGTGTATGAGCTCATTATTACTCATACTTCTCCCTTTTCAAGTCTAACATATCAGTTCCTCATATCAAGCCTTGAAAAACAGAGAAAAGTTCCTAAAAATCTCCTAAACTTTGGTGTCGCACTTTCTCTCTATCTTTCCTGTGGACCCGCACCTAATGTTAAGCTATCTTGTGTACATGAACACACTTTATCTGTGTTATGGGTGTAGACCCCTGTAAAATAAAAAAGGCACAAGTAAATTCCAAAAAGCTCAATAAAAGTGAATTCTAGAAGCTTCCAGAAAATATCTTGCGGTGATAGAACCACTCTTATGAGGTGCATGTATCCCTTACCTTATGGAGCTAACCCCTTGATGTGAGGAGCTTATCCCTTTGAAGGAGGATTCTATCCCTTCATAGTTGGAATAGAAAACCTCCTCTTTTCCACTTTAAAAAGAGGCATTGGGTAGCCTCAAGGGGAGTTCAAGCTTTAGAATATTTGAAGTTAAGTGTTGTTGAGATTTAGACTCAGTTAACTAAGACTTTTGTGAGGAGAGATTACATACCTCTATTTGTCTTGGTTGGAGGAGTGCAGAGCTTATCAAAGTAAAGGAGACTCCTGCTTCGGACCCCGGGAAGGCCTGTGCAACATCAAGGCTCAGGTTGTAAGGTTTTCCTTCTTTTGAAATTAATACGAATATACTCATTTTTCTCAATAAGCTTTCAGTTAATGGTTTATTTCATAGATTCCTTGATCACTATGATAAGCATGGTTTATGATGATTTCTATACAGGTGCTATGTAATATTTTTCTTGTTTGTGACTACAGGTTTACAAGGAAAACTCCTTCAAGCGTGCAAGGGATAATAAAGACTTCAAACAAGTGCTGGACATACGGTAAGTCTTTTACACCTCTATAGAGCTTTTCGTAGATCATATATGCTTAGAGAAAGATTAGTTTATTTGGCTGTTTTTTGCTAGATACTTTTAGTACTAGGGAGATTGGTCTTGTCCGCAAGACAGATTAATCCACACAACAAATTGGCGACTCCACTGGGGAAGACTTGTTGTTTTTGGTTCTCTTTTATTTTGATTTGAGGAAACGTTTTCCTAGTTTTTTATTGATATACATATGCCTGGGTAGCTTAGGTTTTCTTTGTTTTTGAAAATTTTGAGATCTTTTATGTTTTTCTCTAATTTTTCTTGGGACCGCACTTTGCCCTCTTTGCACAGTGCGAGCAGTTTCGCATTTTTGCTTTAGTAAATAGTGCGGTACCGCACCTGTTACTCCTGCAAGCCTGCGGACCCTGTTAAAATTTTGAAAACTTTATATTTCTTTCTTCAGTTTATTTGTATTTTTATTTAGAGTTTTGGTTTCTGCCTAGATTGATGATTGTTTCTGTCAAAATCTTTCTGTGAATGAATCTTAGCAGTATTGGTGTTTTGATGATTTTCTAGAAGTTTTGCGTTTCGGATTGTTTTTCACTTGGTCTTTGTAGCAATTCGAAGTATTGAATGTTTGAAGTAACTGAGATTACATTGGTATTTTGTCTTTTTGATGAATCCGACCTGATTGTGAAATCATCCTTTATTAAGAAATAGAGCTACCTGTTTATTTTCAAATCTTCGAAAGGAAACTTTGTTATTGGTTTTTGAATTTCATTTTTTATAAAAAACATATTTGAGTGTTTTTGATCCGTTTGTTATTCTGAATGAATAGATCCTTAGTTTGCTGAATAACTAAGTAAAACATTCTTCAAAAAAAAAATATTAAAGCTTTTATTCAATTATATTATTAAAGTTTGCAGATCTCAGAATTAGTTTTGTAGTTTTGAGTGCTTTTAAAAGTTTGTAGATCTCTTTTGAAGGAAACTTGTTTTGTAGCTTCAAGTTTTTGAAAGTGAAAGGATTTTCTTATGAGATTTGATAATTTGTTTCATTTTGAGTTATTGCTGAAAAGACAAAAATATTTTCCTTCAATTGTTCTTTATGCAAAGAAGGAATTGTTTATTAAAAGAATTGCATTCTCCAACTCTTTCTTAAATAGAATTTCATTGAAAGGAAATGATCTGATTATCATTTTTAGGTGCATTTTTAGTGTTTTGGGAAGTCGAGTCTTCACACCATCAGAGTTTCATGTCCGCACCCATTGACTTAAGAAACAACTCTTAAAAGTAACGTTTAATTAAAATTCATCTAGCAATATTTTTATTTTCTAGGGCTCTTATCACCAACATAGCTTAGGCTAGTATCTTGGAGTAGGGAGTAATTAACTCTCCAAGGTATTAAAAACAAACAAGTAGAAAAATCTTGCAGTAGAAAATAAATCCAATTGTAATTTTTATAATTTGGGAAGCTTCTCTTAAAGAAATCAATCACGAGATCATATCTGAACCTTTGAGACAATCAATTATGTTTCATTGGGGAAGATAGAAGATTTTGCGTGCATTACAAATAGTAAACCTTGGATTAACCATGTCGAGGAACCTTCAAGGGGATTGAGCTTTGTTACTCTGCCCTTGCACATGGGATTGGATCGTAGACTGTTCCCCCAGTTACATTTGTTATTGTTGGTAACCTTAGTGACTACAAACTTAAGATTATTTCCTAAGGTGATGGTGAAGGAAAGATCTCTCTGTACCTGGAGCAGACATCGACTAGAATCACTTGGACTCTCTGGGGGGTTCTCTTCACATGAGATGGTTTTGTGAGGAAGCTTGTGCCAGTCTGTTTCATTAAGCAGGTTTTCGGGGTAACTATTCCAACCGCCCTTTCTGTATTGAATTTCTACTAAGTTGGATTTCATCACCAACTAGTGTTTTTAGTATGGGAAGTTATTGTTTGTGTGTGGTTTGAACTCTTATATTTTTAAGCGTGTGATTAAGTTGTTTGTTTCTTTAGAGACTTTAGGTGTTTTCATTGAAATTTTCCTTGTTTGCGTGTGATTAGTTAAATATTTAATCGTGGCGGAATTGTCGAGACAATCCCAGAGACTACAAGGGAAACCCCCTGAATATACACCAAGTCATCTTGAAGGGCTTCGTGCTCTGGTATCATCTAGTAGCGGTAGGATTAAATCAACAGAAGTTGGGACTTCGTCTATAGTTGTTCATCCCAATTATCAAACACCCATAACAGAACACATTCAAGAGCCAATTTTAGTTTCTGAAATTACTGGTAGTATTTCTCCTACCAGTGAACTAGCTGACGAACCTGAAATCTCTGAACCTAAAACTGAACCTTCTATTTTGGAAACATCTTTAGGATTTATTACACCAACTTCTAGCGATCTTGGTTCACCTAGGGTAAGAAATATTGTCACTGACGATCTTCCATCTGGACTAATTTATATTGAAGAACTTACTAATCCAGACGAAGAGTTATCTCTTCCTGATTCCCCTTAGTCTTTAAATCTTAGGGAACGTGAATCAATTTTCTACAACCCTATTCGAACTTCTCCTTGGTATTTATCCTTAACAAATTTTTTAGAGAATCCGGGTCTTGCTTTTTCTCCACCTCGAGTTCCATTTCATCCAACACCTAGAGGTTACTATCTGTCATCCATTATGGCAGGAGAGTCATCCATGTTTTCCCAGACACCGAAAGCATTTTTACATGGTGGTCCTTCTGTTCCTTCAGGATATCAGGCTCTGTCTGGTACTTTCTCGGGAGCAGCTCCTCAACCAATTGAACAAGTGTTATCATCTGGTTTAAGTGGAATTAAAATTGAAATGTCAAACGCAGAGAAAATCTTTATGATGTCTGGTAATATTCCGAATCCGCAACCTCAAGGGAGTCAGTTACCGCCTAGAGGGAAATCTCAGGGAAATCAGTTACCACCTGGGGGGCAACCTCAAGGTAGTTAGTTACCCCCTGGGGGGCAACCTTCAGGAAGTCAGTTACCACCTAGGGGTCAACCTCAAGGTAGATTTTTCCCAGTACAATCTTTGGAATCATATTATTTTGGGGGACAACCTCGAGGACAATACATACCTCAAGGATATCAACCTTCAGGACAGTACATACCCTAGGGTCAACCCCAAGCTCAATATGCTCCTCGGGTCCTTATCAACCCCAGCTTCAGTACGTGCCTCAGGGTTATCAACCTCAAGGTCAGTACCCAATTCAAGGTTACCAACAGCCTTCTGGTCAGTCATCTATTCAAGGAGCCAGAAATTTACCACTTACTTATCAGCCCTACGTTCAACCAGGTTATGGTCCTTACGTTCAACCTTCTGCGGGACAATACCCCGGAATGAATATGGTGTGGGATCCGTCCCAGTATCAACAACCTATGCAACCTAATGTGCAGTTGCCTTTTGAACCTGGACAGCCTTTGGTTTCTGGTCCAACCCAACAACCTGTCCAGCCTACTATTCAAACTCCTGCACCTAGTTCTATTTAGCAGTCTGCGCCTAGTACGCCTCAGACTCCACCTCAAACTGCTCCAACGTTTGTTCAACCTGTAACACCTATTTCTAGAGTATCTGTAACTCTGAGTTCGGCTATCCCTCCATCTGTGAAAATCCCTCAAGTCTCTATACCCCAGTTAGGACCTTCAGTTCAGACTTCGGTTCAGATGCCTGTAGGACAAGCTGGTACAAGTACAGTTTTCACAAGTCAACCACAATTCACGTATCAATCGTACCAAGGATATCCTCAATTCGGTCTCAATTCACAAAATCCAAGTTATCAGTATCAACCATACCCTGGCTATACTTATCAGCAGCCTCAACAACCCCAGTTTGGTCCGGTTAATCCTGCTTTTCCAGGAGGTTACACAATTCCTAACGCAACTTCGATTCCCAGTTATCCTTCGTATCCACCTCCTGGAACTACTTTGGCTACTCAAGGTTTTCGTGACCCCAACCGTCAGTTACCATTTATTGTAACTTTAGATTTACCTGATTTGATGCGCCTTACGAATGATCTTATTTTCTATTATCCGTACTAGCCGCCAATGCCGCATAAGTTGCCCAGTGATATACCAAAATTCGAAGGTAAGTCAGGAGAGGATCCATAAAATCACGTCATGACTTATCATCTTTGGTGTGCATCTAATTCAATCATTGATGATTCGATTCGCTTACATCTTTTCCAAATAACTCTTATTGGTCTTGCAGCCAAATGGTACATTGAGTTACCACGAGGCTTGTATAATAATTTCAGTCAGTTAGGAACTGCCTTCTTGACTCATTTTCAGTTGCCTGTCAGATACGACAATGGCACAAAATTATTAACTTCACTAAAACAATCTACGTCTACATATATTTCTGATCATATTCATGAATGGTGACGTAGAAGGCGTTTGGTGAAAGTTTACATTCCAGATCAAATTTTTGCGGAATGGTTTGTTAAATCATTGTTGCCCAAGATCACTGAAGATGTAGCTAAATCTGGTGTTGTTACTGAAGAGCAAGTAATTTCTCAATCTCAGTACCTTGACCTCGTTTATACGTAGTCAGGCACTTTACACGAAAAATCCCCGACCTTCCAAAACAAGGTCAAATAGCTACTGCTCCTTCAGGATCTCATGCCGCTGAAGGTATCAATGGTACAGTCAATACTAAAAGCAAGAAGAAATCTTCAAATAATTCTTCTCCTATTATAACTTTACCAGATTCCCCGAAAGGAGAATCTTCCCCTGAAATTTCTGCCGACATTCATGTCGTAGAGACATCTACAGCTAAATCTAAATCCGGTGGTAAAAAGAAAGGGAAGAATAAAAAAAAAAAATTCCAAAGAGAAAAATGATAAAAATGAATCCAATGAAGAAAAGCGCAAACCTCGTTATCCTTGTTACATTTGTGATGAGGATCACTTTACTAAGGAATGCCCACATCGAGCAGAGGTTGCAAAATTCGTTAAAAGGTTCACAACAACCTACTGTCTCGAAGGATCCTTTTCCAACTCAAGATAGCCAAATGGTTGGTTCCTCCTCGACTGCTTCAGAAGAGCCTATTTTGATGATGTCTCATGTAAGGATTGCGACATGATCACAAGATTATGGTACTAATAATCCTGTTGATGGTAAAGAAGAAAAATATTCTAGTGCAAATACATCAACTACACCTCCTCCTGTTTCTGGTCTGCTACAGATCGAGAAACAAAATCCAGACTTAATAATCAAAATTCCTGCTAAAGGTGTTCTTCATAAATTAGCTTTCAATCCACATGCGAGAGCTGCTTAGAATTATAATGTTGTTGAAGACTTAGCTATTTACCCTTCAGCAATGTCGGCTTTGGAAGTGTTGCAATCATGCCCAGCACAGCGTAAATTTCTTTTGTCTGCTATAGGAGCTGTAGATATTCAAGATTCTAATCTTATAATATTCGATTTAGAAAATAGTACACCTCGCTTACCTCATCAAATGGCTTTCCAAATTCCGGTGTTAGTAAAAAATAGACCAATCTATCGAACTGTGATTGATGAGGGAGCTTCAACGTGTATTATGTCAATTCAGTGTTGGAAATCTCTTGGTTCTCCTACATTCAACCAATCTCCGACGATTCTTAAGGCTTTTGATGGTTGAGGTTTCCATCCTTTTGGTATTTTGCAGGATCTACCCATAGGGGTCGAAGGTAAAATCGTAAATCTAGATGTGGAGGTGGTTGATGCCCCTCTAGATTACAACCTTCTTCTAGGTCACAGTTGGACTTATGCTATGACTGTTGTTGTTTCTTTGGTCTTTCGACTCATCAAATTTACATATCAAGGAAGGATTGTTACAATAGATCAGTTAACTCATTTCTCTTCTGACCCAGCCTCTACAGAAACAATCCAGCATGTTGGTAAAGCGGCTATCCCATATAAGGATGATGGAGTAGCTTTGATGAAAGATTCTGGTTTACTAGGAACTTTTTCCTTTCCTCCTCCTAACGTATTGCCTTCCGTTGCAAATATTCACATGATTTCGTCAGACACTGTTATGTTTGATGATCATTGGATCGTACCTTCCGACTCCGAGTTAGATTCAATTGATAGCATGATGCCTTTGAGTCCATTTGAACTTGCATACTAGGCTGTATAGTCACTTTCCGACCCCTCTTCAACCAAAATTGATCCAATGAATGGGATCCATGAGGAATCACTTTCTATATCTAGTTCAGCCACAACGAAATTTCCTGATTTTGTTCATACTGATGAGCAAATTTGTGAATTTTTGTCCGTTGATGATTTACCATGGGAATATCTTCATCATCGATCTTCGTTTTTACCTGAACTAGATCATTTTCAAGATGATTTCGCTTCAATTTTCACTGCTGAATATGTCAAAGAACCCCAAAATCCATTGCAAAATCCTGATTCTGAGTTAAATTTGGAAAATATTTCTCGAACGGTTCCAATTGACATTTCGGTAAAACCAGGAATAATTGAAAACATTCATATAAGTGCTTGCTGTACTGAGCATGAAATTCAAACTTATAAAGCCCTATTTCAAGAATTCTGTGATGTGTTTGCCTGGTCATATGAAGAAATGCTAGGAATTGATCCGTCAATTGTCCTACATGAAATTAAGACTTACCCGGATGCCAAACCTGTTCGTCAACATCTACGTCAAATTCATCCTAGAAAAGCTGCTGCTATCAAAGCAGAAGTTGAGAAATTACTTCGTGCAGGTTTCATTTATCCAATTCCCTTAACAGATTGGGTATCGAATATTGTTCCTGTGACTAAAAAACAAGGAACGATACGAGTATGTATCGATTATAGGGATATTAATCGAGCTTGTCCAAAAGAAAATTATCCAACTCCCTATATTGATCAAATAATTGATGATTGTGCCAGCAGTGAAATGATTTCCTTTATGGACGGCTTTTCTAGGAACAATCAAATAAACATACTCCCTGCAGATCAGCCAAAAACAACTTTCATTTGTCCGTGGGGGACATTTTCTTATTGCAAGCTACCCTTTGGATTGAAGAACGCTGGAGAAACTTTTCAAAGGGAAATGTATTACACGTTTCATGACATTAAGCACATTGCGTAGCCCTATCTCGATGATTTACCTGCTCATTCATCTCGCAGGGCTGACCATCTCACTCACTTACGAGCCATTTTTATGAGATGTCGACATTATCGAATTAGGATGAATCCACACAAATATGTTTTTTGTGTAGAGTTGGGTCGTTTACTGGGATTTGTTGTTTCCAAGGCAGGTATTCGCGTCAATCTGTCGAAGGTCAAAGCTATTGTTAAATTACCTCCTCCTTCGACTTTACGCCAACTCCAAAGTTTGCAGGGGAAAGAAAAATTTTTACGACGGTTCATTCCTAACTATGCTGAGCTTACAAAGGGTTTTACCCGGTTGCTAGAACAGAACATTCCGTTCTTTTGGGATGAGATCGCTGATCGATCTTTTGATGCACTTAAACATGCATTGACCCATGAACTATTATTGCATCCTCCCAACTACAACCAAGATTACATTTTGTACTTCACTGCTTCTCATTCCACCATTGGGATGGTTTTAGTTCAGGAAGACGAATCTAAAACTGAACATGTGATTTACTATCTTAGTTGGAATCTTCATCCGACTGAGATCAAATACACACATGTGGAGAAATTGGCCTTGGCAGCTGTTCAAGCTGTCCAAATATTTAGACACTACATCTTGTTACGTAAAACCACAGTAATTTATGATTGCAACCCTGTGATGTACATTTTATCCAAACAACTGCTAGGGGGCAAGTATTCCAAATGGATAGTCATCCTGCAGGAATTTGACTTGGAGTTTGAAAAATCCAAGGCAAAGAAATCTTTGGTATTTGCGGAACTGATGTGTGATTTTCCCTCCACTGATATTGAAACTGTGGCAGAAGAACCCATTGCGGATGAATCTTTGTTTCTTATCAGTACGCTAGATCCATGGTATGGAGATATTATTGTTTATCTCCAAACCCAATATTTTTGGCCTGAAATCTCACGGTCTCAGCGATGGAAAACACGCTTCCAATCCCAACAGTACAATATTATTGGTGATACACTTTATCGTAGAGGAGCGGATTCTGTTTTCCGACGCTGTCTTGTTCATGAAGAAGCTGAAAATGTTTTAAATGACTACCATTCTGGAGCATGTGGCGGTCATATGTTTGGGTATGCCACAGCCCAAAAGATACTGCGCGCTCACTATTTATGGCCGTCGTTATTCAAATATTGTATTTATGCAGTCCGGAAATGCCACAATTGTCAACTTTTTGATCGTAAGATGCGTGTGCCACCCGCTCCTCTTCATCTCATAATTGTTGTTGGTCCTTTCGCGAAATGGGGTCACGATTTTATTACATGTAACCCTCACTCGGCCGGGGGGCATGCGTATATTATCCTAGCAGTAGATTATTTTACTAAATGGGCCGAGGTGATGCCTACATTTTCAGCTGGCAGCAAGACTGCTACGACTTTCGTATTTAATCACATAATTGCTAGGTTTGGTGTTCCTCAAGCCATTATTACAGATCACGGAAGTCATTTTCGGAATGTCATGATGACTGAACTGACAGATCAGCTTGGCCTGCGCCACGATAGTTCCACTCTGTATTATCCGCAAGCCAATGGTCTGGTTGAAGCCATAAATAAATTTTTAGTCACCATGATTAGACGAATTATTGGTATTCACAAAAGGAATTGGCATTCCATGTTATTTTCAGCACTTTGGGCATATCGAACCTCAGTAAAAACATCAACTGGTTTCACTCCCTTTCAACTCGTTTACGGTTTGGAAGCTGTGTTGTCTATTGAATGCAAAATTCCATCACTGAAATTAGCCATAGAATTACTCCCAGCTATGTCTTAAGAGGAGAAACGTTTCTTGTACTTGGCTTAGCTGGATGAGAATCGACGAAATGCTGTAATAGCAAATGAGGCTCATGTTAAACGAATAAAAGCCCAATATGATAGAAGTGTTACCCCTCGAAATTTTTCAGAAGGAGACCTAGTTTTAGTTTATGATCAAGCCAACGATAAGCTAGGAGCTGGGAAATTCGTGCCCATGTGGCATGGTCCTTTCATTGTTAAGCGAAAGCTAGCAAAAGGGGCCTATGAGCTGATAGATTTTGACGGTGTCCCTTTAGATAAACCTAGAAATGGACTTTATCTGAAGCAATATTATGCTTAAAATTGGTGTGGAGATTTTTTTATTAGATTAGATTTCTTTACTGCTGGTGTGTCTTAGATTATAAAAGCGTGCCTAGTTTAGAAGTGTGTTTTTATCACTATTCCTGTTTATCTGAGTTTTACTCCTGATATTGCAGATGTCGACGTCTCTTCAAAACAACATTGGTTTTGCTGATGGTGCTTGTCATAGTATAAGGAACATTTCTTCCGCAGCTTGGGTTATCTATTCACCCTATGACAAGTTAGTATCCATGCATGGGGTAAGCCTTGGTCAAACAACAAATAACATTGCCGAGTATAGTGCAGTGATTGAGTTATTATCTGAATCCATATCATTTGGAATTTAGAGTTTGATTGTTAGGTTGGATTCTGAACTTTTTGTATTACAGCTTAATAGGATTTATGCCATTAGAAATCCAGTGTTATTACGGTTATTTTTAAGAGTTCGTCTCTTGGAATGTGAATTTGATTACATTGAATATCAACACATTCCAAGACATTTAAATACATTAGCAGATGAATTTGCTTCTAGTATGATAAATCGACATTTGCAGTGATCAAAACAGTAAAACAAACAAACATCCATAATATGTACACAGATAGCCGGTAAATAGTGATATACCATAGTATAGAAATGTTTTCAAAAAATATACATCGCCCTCGATCATAGGTTGGAAACACCTTATGATCGGAAAAATGGTAACACAAAAAGTAAAAAATGTGAGTCTACAACACGATCATCCCATCACTGATGGTGATCACAATAAGAAACCATTGCCCGAGCCACCCTACATAGGAACCTCCTAAAGGATCCTGGAACACCAATCACATATCTCTGCAATCTGAGTGGAATCTCATATATGTCCATCTCTGGAATATCTAGAGTTAGACGCTCTAGATGATGCTCTAAATCAGACAAGATTTCTACTGATTGGCCTACTGGGGCTGGTGCGGCCGCAACTGGTTGTCTTCTGTCATTAGGCTGGAGATGGGCTGGTTACCGTGGGCCCACATCTGCATTCAAAAACTTTTGGTTATTAATTTTCAAGACAATCAAAAATAAAAAAAAATTAGAATTTAGAACTCGTTGAAAATGGTTTTACCTGATTCGTCCCACTGTTCCCCTGTTGGGAGAGTCATCTCTCAGTCGCCGCGGAAATCTATCCCGGCGTATGGAAATTCCTCAATGACAAAAATTTGGCGGTCCAGCCAACGAAAATATGAAGGAGGAAATCGAACAATCTCAGCGCCCTCAATACCGTGACGGGCCATCAATGCAACCCAACGAACCATCCTCGGTTCTCGGGGTCGACCAGCATCAACAGAAATACTTTGCGGAGCTAGCCTGGGTACCCTCTCTAGAGAAAAAGTGACCACGATGGATCCATATCCAAAGTTGTTTAGTTTTCCATTTTTCGCTCTAGTTAGTTGGCCTTTTACATTGGCCAACACAGCTTCGTACCAGTTGAAAATGGTGCCTCGAAAACAGTCCACAGCAATGTGCATCTGGGAACTGGTAGCCACATGCAGTGCGGCACTCCCACATAGTCTGGTAACAGTAAACGCAATAAATTTTAGCTCGAGACAGATGATAGCTTTTATATCAATTCGTTTGTCTCTAGGGTCTGCCTCATCATTACAAAACTCTTGTTGAAGACTAGCGACAGTTTGGCCACCTGGCCTAGTCCCAAACAAGGAAATTTGTTTGCCCCTCTTGGACAAACCAGTCAGAAAATAAATGTCCTCCAGCTCAATTTAGAGCCGGTGGCTGCCAATAATGAAACACTGGTCCTGCACGTTCCACCTGTTTACCATCCATGTCAGGAGGTCTACCTGTGCCCTCATGCCCTGAATGGCCCAGAATTTATACAAAATGCATGCTCTTAATGCCTGCATTGTGAGAAAATGGAGCATTGCGGTGTCATCCACATCCTCATCCTCACGTTATCTCCAAATCAACATCTTGCTGATCCTACAATGCATAAAAATATATGTTAGAATAATCTAATTTGAAAATTTTTGGGCGGAAAATGACAAATTTGATTTTGAAATTTAAATGTGCGGGGACCGCACTTTGCCTTCGTACACAGTGCGTAGGAATGCACGCGCTCTATGGAAAAAGTGCGGACCCATGACCTTTTTCTCCATAGAAAAAGGTCGGGGTCCGCAGGTCCCATGTATTATGCCTGCGGACCCCCACGGGCGATTTCTTAAACATATTTCTCCCTTAAAAATAAAAACTAAAACCTAAAAATGAATTCTAAATGGATGAAAGCAATATTAAGAGGTCGTGGATTACCTAGGACTGACACTTCTCGATTTCGTCGGACGGATTTTCCAGAATCTTCACAGGAACATTTTTACCCAAAAGCTTCTACTTTTCACTCTGAACTTGAACGGTAAAAATGAAATTGAAAAAGTCCTTTTTATAAGTTTTTTCGAATAGATGAATTTTTAAGTTATTTATTTTTCACTTTAAAAAGGGTACTTTGAAAGCATTTTTACTTATCTTAAACAGATATGTGTAATGTTTCGATTTTTTGTGCAGAAATTGGATTTTTCAGGAGAATTGATCATTTTTCAACAAAGAGCATACTTTTATCACTTTTTCGGACTCTTTCAAAAAATTTACGAAAAAGCGAAACATTGGACTTCTCTTTTAAGCCCTTTTCAGACTCTCTAAATATGAAAAGATTGCCGAGTACTTGATTGTTCGAACTCGTTAAGGTAAATGAATAATCGTCCCTTCAGTATAAGTTTACCCCTTTTACAGACTGAAATGGACTATTTACGAAAAAGGTATACATTGACTAATTACGGTCAATAGAGTTCTCTCCCGCATTATTTTATCCCTTTTCAGGCTCGAGAGACTAAATTTACGAAAAATTACACCCATGGAGTTTTCTTAAGTTTTTTCTTCTGACTCCCTAAAATTGAAAAACACCGAGTTTCTCCTATACTGGACTCGTTAAAATTTAACAGTAAAGGACCTGTTCAATTTTAAACAGGAACGAACCACTCCTTCTTAGGGTTCAAATCTTAAACTAAGTTGGACTCATCCGAAGGATGAGCTTATAAACAAGCAAATGTTATCCTCCTCAAGCTTGTCAAAAATAAAGAGGTACTTGCCAGAAATGGTGGGGGAAAAGAGAGAAAAATGACTTGTTTGTTGTATTTTGAATTTTTGAAAATCCAGTTAACCACTCTTGAACACGACACTTTCATTCACCTGGGTTGGGAAATCCTTTGCCTAATAGTTAATCAAACCTCATTGAAAATCTTCATTCGGTTTCTGGGTATTAGCTTTGGGTCAATTGTCACCAAGCCATCTGCAGTGTCGTTATGTGTCCAAGAGGACAGTTCAAATAAAACCATTCATCTGCAAAATATCTGTCATCCATTTTGACTATCCATGAGTCAGTCCTTGTCAATATAAATTTTCAAAACTTGATCTATGATTTCGCGTTGTGGGCTTGCCTACGACGGATCACTTTCTATCGAAGACAACTCATTATCTAGGAATTTGATCTAGAAATCGTCAGTACCTTGAAATATGCATGCCTCAATTGCAGTTTTCTCACCTTCGACGACAGGTTGCATCATTGACCTTCGATCGAATGATTCCATGATATGTTCGACTTCAGCTCATTCATTCACATTTCATGGATTGTACTGGGTACTTTGAGAGCCATTGACATTATTGGTGGTTACTCTCACACTTGTTAACAGTTTACATCATTGACTGGTAATCAAGTGGTTTCTACCATGTTCGACTTTGACACATTCATTCACATGGATAGAATCATATTAGTTCAAGATGCGGAAATCAAGACCCTGGATCTAGTTTCTACCATCCAGGCTGCGAGGAATTTTGTTATCATTTATACAGTGGACTATTTATAAACAGATGGATGCATCCATACTGTGTCTACACATGTCTATACTGTGATGTACTCAAAATCATTCCTGTATCAGAACAGTTTGAATCAGTTTCTAGTTAGTTTTGATCTGAGTATGGGAATGCCTACCTCAGCGATGATATGATTACATATATATTTTTCATTGAATGTTTTTTACAGGTTCCAACTGGGGTGTCCACAGGATGATCCTTGAAATGATAAATTACTGCACTCTTCATATATGACAGATTTCAGTTTAATCTATTCCAAACTTTGCACTTTAGGGGGCAATCTGTTACACTAAAAATTGTCATCCTGACATTTTTCTATGTGTATGAGCTCATTATTACTCATACTTCTCCCTTTCAAGTCTAACATATCAGTTCCTCATATCAAGCCTTGAAAAATAGAGAAAAGTTCCTAAAAATCTCCTAAACTTTGGTGTCGCACTTTCTCTCTATATTTCTTGCGGTCCAGCACCTAATGTTCAGCTCTCTTGCATACATGAACGCACTTTATCTGTGTTACAGGTGCGGACCCCTGTAAGATAAAAAAGGATTAAGTAAATTCCAAAAATCTCAATAAAAGTGAATTCTAGAAGCTTCCAGAAAATATCTTGCAGTGATATAACCTCTCTTATGAGGTGCATATATCCCTTACCTTATGGATCTAACCCCTTGATGTGAAGAGTCTATCCCTTCATATTTGGAACAGAAAACCTCCTCTTTTCCACTATAAAAAGAGGCATTGAGTAGCCTCATGGGGAGTTCAAGATTTAGAATATTTGAAGTTAAGTGCTGTTGAGATTTAGACTTAGTTAACTAAGACTTTTGTGAGGAGAGATTACATACCTCTATTTGTCTTGGTTGGAGGAGTGAAGAGCTTATCAAAGTAAAGGACACTCCTACTTCGGACCCCGGGAAGGCCTGTGCAACATCAAGGCTCAGGTTGTAAGGTTTTCCTTCTTTTGAAATTAATACAAATATACTCGTTTTTCTCAATAAGCTTTCAGTTAATGGTTTATTTCATAGATTCCTTGATCACTATGATAAGCATGGTTTATGATGATTTCTATACAGGTTCTATGTAATATTTTTCTTGTTTGTGACTGCAGTTTTACAAGGAAAACTCCTTCAAGTGCACGAGGGATAATAACGACTTCAAACAAGTGCTGGACATATGGTAAGTCTTTTACACCTCTATAGAGCTTTTCGTAGATCATATATGCTTAGAGAAAGATTAGTTTATTTGGCTGTTTGTTGCTAGATACTTTTAGTACTAGGGAGATCGGTCTTGTTTGCAAGACAGATTAATCCATACAACAGTCATCTATTTTCAGAGTAGATTCTTCTTGACTAGAGCCTCTAAGCTCAAGGAGAAGCTACTAGATGTAGCATATGATGGTTTTCTCTCCAAACCCACTAGTTTTATAAGAGAATACCGTACTATCCTGGAGGGATTCATTTGGGAAGGCTTCAAAGAGGAGATGCACCATCATATGAGGAGATGCATGGATTTTTAGGAGGATGAGGAGAGACATAACTCTTTGGAAGATTTATCCTAGGCACTTCCTTTCTTATTTGGAGTGAGAGGAGGCCCATATATGAGCCACCTTACTAGATTTAACCAAGTACATGGTAAAGATTGTATTTCTGTACATCATGATTCATTTACTATGTATTTTCATTTCCTTACCATTCATGTGCAGGGAATTGCTCCAATAGGGGACACTCTTTCTTCTAGACTTCATGGTCTACTTGAGGCCATAAGTAGTGTTGATGATGGCCACTCCCTAGGAGATCTTGGGGAGATGATATCTTATGCAAGATGTTCTCAATTAGCACCATACATCATACACCTTCTCTAAGCATGTGAGAATATTTGGGCAACAAACAAGTGGTTGGGAGACCACTCATCATGCCATATTTTGATGCACTTAGGAGTAAAACTGCGCTGGTTTCACATGAGGGACCATTTTCCTTCTCCATTACTACATATGGCAGCTAGCATGACTTTGATTGTGATCCCATATGTTGATGATGTTCTCACTATTGTTGGGGACATGATTGGAGAGATGAAACATTGGTTGGATGTGTCCATTGGGAATGGAACTTCCCACACTTATTCATGCTTTAGTAGGAGAATGGGACATTATATGGCTGCTACATTATATCACTTGTTTCCTTATGAGGTGAGCCATATGATTGAATTGAGTCTTTGGGTGGAGCCTCTCATGAGCATGTGGGAAGAAATTTTATATGAATTATCATTCTGGAGGGTGATTCATTTTATATGGATGATAGCTTGGAGGTTGGAGCTTCACATGGGAATGAAGGTTCCCTACATTTTCATATCTATCCTTGTGGTTTCTTGAGGACAATAAACATTTGGGAGGGGAGGATTGTAATATTACTAAATTAGCATGCAGCTAATTGGAATATTAAAATCTAATTTTTGTTCTTATTTAGAAGAAAAAGAGGGTAGGGAGACCCATAAATCTCCTTAGTAGGATTAAAACCACTCCAAATGTGAATGGAGGGAATCAAAAGAGCTGGATAAAGTTCCCCGATGTGTGAACAAGGGAAAAAGCACGTGGAATCGGTCAACTTTGACCAAATCAACAGAGTTGGTATGGAAGTAGTGGACATTCAATGAGGGAAAGCACAATTTTGGCAGGAGATCCTTTGCATGGAAGTAGTGCCTTTAATGAGTGGGGCCCAGGGTGAGGAGGCTCACCAAGAATATAAGGAAGAGGATGGAAGCCATTGTGATGATGTTTGGATTATTATTTGAATGTGGTTTGTTAATACTTTGAGCTCTCTTCATATGTTTAGCTAAGATTGCAGTGTTGTTTAGCAAAAGGGCGTTCCCGAGCGGGGATCCCACCTCTATCCTTGAGAAGCCTCAAAGGAAGAGAATTTGTACTACATTTCCACATTCTGGCAATTGTACAAGCTTCAACTTTCTTCTACAGCATAGATTTTGTTTAGATATGTGCTGAGTTGTAGGGTACAACAGTCGAGGATTTCTTTGGGCCATTTTTGAGCTTTTCTTCAGTGGAGGAAGCTTTATTTCCATTGGGAGATCAGTAAGTAATGTATATGTGCTTCATATCAGATTTTGGCATCAGGCCAAGGCAACATCAACCCCTACAGTGTCTTTCTAGTCCATGATTGCATTATTTTAGAGAATTGTTGCAGGGGTAAGTTCAGTGCTCCATTCAGAGTGATTACTTCCCATTGAGGGGATCACCCCTTCATTGAGAGAATCTATTGGAGGAGTTACATTCAGATCTACATAAGTTTCAGCCACCTCCTCTTTGTGCTTCAGTTGTAGTGATTCTTCAGCCCTAGGGATTTGGATTCACCATTTGTATTTGGTGTATTTCTGGAAACCCTTCCTGGGTTATCTAGGAAATGTGTATGGGAGCATAGATCTCCATTTTTGGCCTTGTATGAGCATTGTGTTATCATAGCCATTATTTTAAATTTTCCATCTGCTATATTAGCCATTAAAAGTGTGTTTTACTTGCTTTAGACATTTTGTGTAGAAGCTGCATCACATGTATTGGTGCTTTTGGTTGATGGAGGCTTCTCTTGCCTAGCTTGAGGGGTTTGTTCTCCAATATATAGTATATATTTGTTTTTTTTTACGGTTAATAACATGGATCTATCATTTGCCTCATATGTAATGTGTTAATACTTTCTGCTATTTCCATTATTGTGAGCTATATTCCTTATTTTCCCATTTTGGAATATTACATTCGCCCTATGGGCATACCGCATGGAAATGAAAACCTCAACAAGGTTCACACCCTTCCACTTGCTGTACAGGGTCGAAGCCGTGATTCCCATAGAACGTGAAATCCCAAACTTACATGCCGCCATAGAAATCCTTGATGACACCCAGCCTCTAGAGAAACACTTGTTGTAACTTGAACTTGTCAATGAAAATCGATGACAGCTGATCCAATACAACAAGGCCCGCAAAAGTAGTTAAAAGCATCGTTCGATAGCAGCATTACCCCTTGATCATTTACCAAGGGAGAGTTGGTCCTCCACTATGATGTTGCGAAATAATCCCTAGGGCCCAGGAAGTTAAAAACCCTGTGGAAAGGTCCCTATGCCATAAAAAAATGTCTCCTCAAGGGGGAATACATCTTGTTAGAGCCCGACGAAACATGCTTAAGAAACCCCGTCAATGGGCTCTACCTCAAGAAATTTTACTCATAAGGGTCAAGGTGCTTCAACCTTAGAGATATCATACACGTAGAAAACTTTGTTTTTATTCACAAACATCATAGACTTTTTCTAAAAAGCACTCTAGTGTCAAAGATGGATCGTCCCTCCAACCATTACTGTGGATGCGCAATGGAGCATCACGATGGTCTCAAAATCTAGCAGCAGGTACCTGGGTCATATACTATCCTGATCGATCGCCATTCTTCACCAACGGAGTATGCATCAGATCAGCTACCAATAATTAGGCAGAATATGACGTTTTCATCGGCCTCATGAGTGATTCCTTCAACCAATACATCTGCCACCTGCATATCTACCTTGATTCCCAGTTAGTTGTTTCGTAATTAAACCAATAATTTTAAGTACAAGATTCACAAATTTTTATAAAATATTTGCATGCAAAAATATTAAGTCGTTAATTTGATCATACTACATTCACATGTACCAAGAAATCAAAAGCAGACAACAGATTGCATAGCTAATCACATCCTATACTGGAATGCATCTCGTATCAACCATCATACATAAAACCAAAAACATAAAAAATGTAGATCTCCATCAGTGGTACGTAACATCCATCAAATGATATAGCCATATGCACATCATCAAGAGCCAAAAAAAATACATCTCACATATATACCAAAAAATATGTGTGAGTACAAATAACAAGTCATGTCTCTCACCCACAGGTCAGCCAAAAAATGTATATACACATGTCATAAAAAAAACAATGGAAGCATCCTCATAATGGGTGCTTTCCCTGAATACAAAGTGTCTCTAGGGTTGAGCCCCACTAGGTGGGTCATATGAACTCACAGCTACACTAGGTGCCAACATTGGGGAAACAACCAAAATAGAAAGCGCCACATGACACAGAGTTGTATTATAAATCCTCTCCCATGCCATCAATGTCTCGAGCCAGGCATCGTCTAGGTCATCGACGAAACCCCGGGACGACATACCCTGGGTTAACCTCTCCACTTGACCCCAAGCATTTGCTAGGTCAGTAGATCAGGCCTCAACTGCAGCTAACTGCTCCACCATCTCAACCATTCATGCCCCTACCGCCTTAGCACGAGTGATAACTGCAGCATACTCGGCAACAGTCAAGCTGCTACCCTCCCTTGACGGGCCAAAAACAACATCGGGTCCTCCACCCTAAGGTTTTCTAAGACAGCCACCCTTCCCCCCAACCTGGGGCTGAGCACCTCCACTTGGAACCCTCCGAATAGGATGGTGTCCCACCAACCGAGCAATAGGTCATCCAACTATTTCCACATATGCAGGAGAAACACATATAGTTTTAGTTTCACCACAATCCAAAAATAAATATACACATCATAAATACTCAAAATATGCATAAAAATCACAAAAAAATCATACCTGTAGGTCTCCACACATAAATAGCAGGAAGACCCAAAACTGGATCTCCCCGAAAGTCCATCCCAGAGTATGGAAATTCGAGGAATATCTAGGGGTTCTCCTCAAACCATGCCTCTGTGTTCACATTTAAATAGAAACCCACATCTCTTCCCCCACCTTGAGGCATCATCGACACCCATCACCTCATTCAAGGGTTCTGGTGAAACCCAATAGGAAATGGCACAATGGGTTGCAGTAGTACCACCCCCTAAAACATAATGCTACACAGGATGCTAGCATATATTAATAACTTACATCCTCCTCGGTAATTTTCCATCTGCGACACCATACCGTCATGAACATGATGTGCCCAGTCATAAAATGCCAGCCTTGAATCTAGCACAGAACACTGATCTCGGGTCCCAACGCCTTGTGTGGAAATGACGACCCAAACAATTGCACGATCATAGCCAAAGCACATCGCTCAGCTAGATCGGTCACTGAGGAGATAAAAATGCACTGCTCTGAAAGGGGCATCCTGCCATAGTTCTACTCTGACCAATGATGGAGAGACACCTTCCTAGGTGGGAGTGGATGGGGAAGTGCCTCACCTTGAGGCAACAAGCCAGTCACAAATTATATATCTATCTCTAGATGAATAGCAATGTCTCTCCCTCGCAAAACCATCACCTTGCGCCTCTTGTTCCGAAAACGGACCAGGAAGCACAGGAGGCAATCCTATGACCTCAGGAGGTCATTCTCAAGAAACTTGAGAAGATCCCACTAAGCTAGTAACCTGTGCACATTGGGATCTTGTGCCACAGCCATACGAAGATCCAACCATTCATGCTCTCTCCATAGCATCCTATCACCAAACGCAAGCACATTAGTGACATAAAACTTTAAAAAATTTCAAAATTGTTTTCAAAAAATTCCTTGGCTTTTCGTCTTGCATGTTTCTCATAGAGGCACATTGACTGTTTATTTGTATCTCATGCGGAATTTGCGCACCAAACCACCAATAGGCACGAAATCTCCAGGGAAATCCTCTAATTCCTGCGGAGTCTCTGTGCCTGAACCTTGACCACCCATGTGACCAAGGCCAAAAGCAAATAGGAGTTGGTACAAACCTATTTTTTATGGACCCCCACCCAGAAGAACTAAAAAAATCAAATTTTTGGACATTTAGGGGCCTACTTGGCACTAACGGTGTAATATAACCAATTAGCCATGAGCTAGTTGGAATATTAATTTTTTCTTTTGCTTCTTAATTTGCTAAATAAGAGGGTATGGATACCCATAAATCTTCTTAGTAGGAATAAAATCACTGCTAATGTGAAAGGAGGTCACTTTAGTGGCTTTATAAAGCACCCTTATGTGTGAAAAATACCGGAGCACATAGACTGGGTCAACTTTGACCAAATCAACAACTTTGTCATGGAGGAGTGGCATTCATTATGGGACAACACAGTTTTGGAGGGAGATCTCATGCATGTAGATAGTGGCTTTAATGAGTGGGACCAAGGGTGAGGAAGCTCACCACTTATATGAGGAAGAGGATGGTAGCCATAGATCAGTATGCTATGTTTTGATATTTTGGATTTTATGGTGTATTTAGACTTGTTTCTCTCTTTAGCTGTATAGCTAAGATTGCAGTGTTGTTTAGCATAGGGTGTTCCCGAGCGGGAATCCCACCTCTATCCTTGGGGGACTTATAGTGCCCACTTAAGAGGAGTATTTTCACTATATTCCACATTCCTGCATTAGGCCAAAGCTTCAATCTTATGGTACAATGCAGCTCTTATTGAGGTTGTGTTGTGTTGCAGGGCAGAAGTTGTGGAGAGTTGATTTGGGTGATTTCTGAGCTAGATTTCATCGGAGGAAGGTTTCCTTCCATTCATAGTCTATTAAGGAATACCCTGGAGCATCATGGATGCATTTCACACCTGGACACAGTGTTTTTATCCCCTATAGCACAATATCAGTACATATTTGCGTTATTCTAGGGAGGATTTGTAGAAATAGTTGCAGTAGGTGATTTGGGGAGTGATCTCTTCAGTGAAGGGGCCAACCTTTCACCTAGAGGATCCATTGGAGGAGAGCATACTTATTTTCATATCAGATTCAGCCATAACTCTTTAGTTATTTTATTGCAGCATACTTTCAGCCCTAGGGCTGCAACTCATATTGTACTATTGGGTGTACTTCCCAGAAACCCTTTTGGGTTATCTTGAAAGGTTGTTATAGAGCCTAGAACTTTATTTTTGTATCTATTGAGGCATATATCAGCCCTTTATATTTTGTATATTAATTTTTTGTAGCAGTGCTCTTATGACTACATTGTAGCAGTGTCTCTGGCATTTTGATATAGCAGCAACACCTCATTCTTGGTGGATTTCTTTATTGGAGGCTTATTGATTCATGTTTTATGGTTTATGCCCCATTTTTTTGTACCATTTTTTTGCTGTTATGATTAATGAAGAAGCCACATATTGATCTCATACTTTGATGTGATGTTTTACACTGCTATTTAAAGCATTTTGTTCTATATTCTTGCTTTTCCCATTTGGTAATATTACAGTGGTACCAGAGAATAATCTTGGCTCAGTCTGTGCATCTTAAGCCAATATGTCATCAGAAGAAGGATATCCTCTCACAGATGGAGAGAATATTTATCTCAGAAGAAACTGGAAGTATGATTATAAATATGATAGAGAAGACAAGGGTAAAACCCCTTTATCAGGAGAAGAGGATGACAAGGAGTTTCCTAATCTTCTTCTTCAAACTATGCAAGACATTTATAGATAAATAAAGGATATGAGGATGGATAGACACAAGGAATCCCCTAAATTTTTTCTACATTGTTAAAGCTCCAAAATTTCTAATCATTGGAGTGATAAACTAGTGAAGCAATAGGTTTCCCAATGCTCTACAATGCCTACATTCTTAGTAGTGGGAAATGGAGGGTTTCAAGAACAAGAAAATCTTGAAGACTATTTCATGGAGTACGAGTCTCAATCTCAGAGATTTAAGGATCATTTGAGTTTTCAATAATTTTGTTAGATCAAGGACAATAGGAGACCCCGACATCACAATAGAGGTGGAGGATTCATACATAATCATGATCTACACCGGAATATGGGCAGATTTTTCTTACCCGACTTTGATGGGTCATATAAATGTACTGCCAAATCATGGGTAGAGAAGTTAGAAATCTAATTCTAGCTAAACCAAGTACCCGAGATGGAGGCCATCAAGATAGCAATGCTGCACCTTAAGGGTGAGGCACATGACTGGTGGTTTCATGGTCTTTCTACATTGGGTCATGCCAATCTGACTGCATATTCTAAGTTCACAAGGAGGTTCATGGATAGGTTTGATCAAAGAGATCCGAAGGCACCTTTCATGGGGCTAGCAAAGCTCAAACAATCAAGTAATCCAAAAACTTATATTTCTGAGTTTCTAAAACTTTCTGTTATGGTTGTTGATTTATCTGTAGCAAGGAGGGTCTATATGTTTATTGATGGGTTAGCATAACCTCTTCATGGGTTTTTTAGACCTACCAAGCCCACTACCCTTCAAGATGCCATTGAAAGGGCTAGAGATTTAAAATATGCCTTGCCAAAAGCAAAGGAAACATTTCAGAAAAGGACCACTTTTCGATCAAAGGGAAAAGATGAGAATGCTCCTTTTTCAAAAGAGATCCAAAACAAAGTACCTCTTAGTGATGATGTCTAAAGAGATTTGAGGAGAAGGAAGCCTTACTTCACATGCCAAGAATCATGGGCACCCAGACATAGATGTGTATCAGGAAAGGCACATTATATAGAGGTCTTCTCAAATGATGAGGAGGAAGAAGAATAATAACCAGAAGGAGGTCACAACGTTGTGATAGAAGGAGAGGATCCACCACCACCAGGATGTGAGAATGGATAATTTTCTCCCATTAGAGGGACTTTTGCATCATTGAGAGTGGTACCCAAGTATCAAAAAACTTCCACACAGAAAACAGAGATGGACTTGTGTAGTGGAAGCAAGGGCCTCACAGTCCCATCTATTATGCACATGACTTTGGCCCATGAGACATTATTTTTTTGTGGAAAACCACCTACGAGGCCACTTGATCAGGATTTGGTGAGAAATGTCTCACATCATGTGGAACCACTCATAGATCCAAGAGGAGTGGGAGCATTGGGAGGTCATGGTACAGTGGTGAGAGTCTTGGGTAGACTCAAGGAGGAGGGAGACATTCTCCCAACATCATCATTACCCACTCTCACACCACCTCTTGCACTGAGAAAGGATGCTACAGGGATGGAGGAAAGCACCATCATGGTGCAAGGAGACTATTCCTTACCTTTGGAGGCTTAGGGGATATTCTCACTTGGGGAGAAGTCTTCCACATATGGTAGAGGATGGTGGCCACTCATATATGCTTTGGCCAAACTCAAGAAGTTTTTGATAGGTGATAGCTTTCCATGGAAGACTAACCTCCAAAAGCCTCAACCTTTACTTGAGCATGAGCAGCTACAGGAGGAGCAATAGAGGAAGGATAACAACATCCCGGTATGTGACTTTGGCATGGGAGGTGTCAAATAGGAGTATGACCACACAATATATGTTTTACCTGACAGATCATCAGCGTTGTCACTATGGAGGAGAGATCCATACTAGAAATCCGAGTTGTTGGTGGATTATTCCAAGGATCTTTTTACTTGCATGATACTTGTTGACCAACAATTAGAGGAGGGATATTTAGTCAAAGATGAGTTCATATACTCTCATGGTAGGATATTCTTATCTAGAGCATCCAAGCTTAAGGAGAAGTTACTACATGTAGCACATTAATATTTTCTCTTCAACCATACTTATTCCATGAGAGCATACTATATTGTCATGGAGGGATATACTTGGGAAGGCTTTGAAGAGGAGATATATCATCATTTGAAGAGATGCATGGACCATGTGGAGATGGAGGAGATACATAAATATTTAATGGAGTTATCACAACCACCTCTTTCCTCTTGGGGAATGAGAGGGGATTTGTCTATGAGCCACTCCATTTGTGTGAGCAAAGTATATGGTAAGGATCATGTTATTGTGCATACTGATCTACTTAATGAGTATTTTCATTGCTTTACCATACATGTGCAAGCCATTGTTCCAAGCGGGAGCATTATTCCTTACAAAATTCATGGTCAACTTCGGGTTATAAACTATGTTGAGCATGGCCACTCCCTAGGAGGATATAGGGAGATGATTTACCATTCAGGGTGTGCTCCAAAGGCACCAAACCTCACTCACCTTCTCGAAACATGTGAGAATAATATGGAAGCATGTAAGTGGTGGGGAAACCACTTACCATATCATGATCTGAGGCAGTCAGAAGATATACTGCGATGGTTCCACATGTGGGACTATGATCCACCTCCATTATTGCATATGACAACTTATGTATACTTGGTTTTGATCCCATACATTTATGATGTCCTTATTATTTTTATGGGAATGATTGGAGGGAGGATGGAAGGATTGGATGTGCCCTTCGAGAGAGATATTCTCCATGTTTCTTATGCTACATGTCTCAGGGAGAACATTGGGAAAACCATGATTGCTTCATTGGGTCTTTTGCTTCCTTGTGAGATGAGTCATTTTCATCTCATGAGAACTTGGGAGGAGCATTTCATGGAGGGATTGATTGGGAGACACTTGGCTTATGAGTAGATTTTATCACATGGAGGTGTCACCAATGGAGGAGGAGAAGAGTTGCATCACTCACCTTTTCAGTTGCTTGAGGACAAGAAACATTTGGGGGTGAGGACTGTAATATTCCCAATTAACCATGAGCTAGCTGGAATATTAATTTTTTCTTTTGCTTCTTAATTTGATGAATAAGAGGGTATAGAGACCCATAAATCTCCTTAGTAGGAATAAATCACCGCTAATGTGAAAGGAGGTCACTTTAGTGGCTTGATAAAGAACCCTTATATGTGAAAAGGGGATAGAGCACATAGACTAGGTAAACTTTGACCAAATGAACAACACTTTCATGGAGGATTGACATTCATTATGGGACAACGCAGTTTTGGAGGGAGATCTCATGCATGGAGAAAGTGGCTTGAAAGAGTGGGGCCAAGGGTGAGGAAGATCACACTTATATATGGAAGATGATGGAAGCCATAGATCAATATGTTATGTTTTGATATTTTAGATTTTATGGTCTGTTTAGACTTGTTGCTCTCTTCAGCTGTTTAGATAATATTGCAGTGTTGTTTAGCACAGGGTTTTCATGAGCGGGAATCCCACCTCTATCCTTAGGGGAATTCTAGTGCCCACTTAGGAGGATTAGTTGAATTATATTCCACATTCCGGCATGAGGCCAAATATTCTGTATTATGGTACAACGCAGTTCCTGTTGAGGTTTTGTTGTGTTGCAGGGAAAAATTTGTGGAGAGTTGATTTGGGTGACTTCTGAGCTATATTTCATTAGAGGAAGGTTTCATTCCATTGGGAGGCTAGTAAGGAAGACCCTGGAGCATCATTGATACATTTGGCACCAAGCCAGAGTGTTTTTATCCCTTATAGTGTAGTATCAATCTAGATCTGTGTTATTCTAGGGAGCAGTTGTAGGGATAATTGCAAAAGGTGATTTGGGGAGTGATACCTTCAGTGAAGGGGCCAACCTTTCATCTAGAGGATCCATTGTGTAATATCCCCAAATTTGGGATTGTCAGCAATACATGTCTGAAAAACGCATTTTTCAGAAATATATGCTACAAAAATCAAAATCATCCCTTGGATCCCTTAGATATAACAATATAAGACCTAAATCCAAGAGGATATAGGAAAAAAATCCTTCTAGGTGAGCTAAACAAGTCTCCCACACCTAGTATGGCTGAAAATGCCCAATAATGGGACTACAGCAGGAAAAAACAATACTGCTAAGAAAATAACACAGTTTTAGCAAAGTAAGAGTAGGAGGCCAATATGAAGGCTCAAAAATTACATGTAAAACAACAAATTAGATTTACAATGTGGCCCATACAATGTACAAGAGAAAAATAGAAGACATATATGAAGAAATCCCTCAAAAAGAGGTGCTGCAACACATGTATTGATTGCAAAAAGGCTTGAAAACATTATTTTAAAGAGCTACAGTAGCTGTATATTACACCTCAGATCTAGATCAGATCTATGTACAAAATATTAGATCTATATCAGATCTGTACACTAGAAGAGCTCCTTTACAAATTCCCCTTGGGGTTTTGAGCAAAACATGAAATACAAAGAGTAGAACTAAGATCTAAGTTGAAGATCTGTAGTAGTATTCAGAAATTTATGAATTAAATACAATAATAAGAAGATTAGATCTGAATATAACGTGGATTAGATCTATAATCCATGGATCACCACAGTGGAGGGAAGAACCCCAAAACTAGAGATCTCTCCTCCAAAAGTATGCCAAAACACCCTGCAACTGTAAACTTGCAAATAACGTAGTTGTGGAAGGGAAAATGCACTGTAGGCTCTAGTACTGGTTTGGCCTGATGCCAAGATCTGAGAATGCAGCTTCAAAGGTCTAATACTCTCTTACTAGGGGGATAGAAGACTCTCCCACTGAAAAGAGGCACTAGAATGGCCTAGATCTAATTAGATCTAGCCTCCACTTTCCGCAGCTTACAGGAACAACCCAACCCTTAACAAGATCATCACTATAGGTGTAAGGTAAAGCTTGGCCAAATTCCTGATAGTGGACAAGTTCAACAAGACTCCCCCAAGAGCTACTCAATGGAAGAGGTGGGATTCCCGATCAAGAACACCCTGTGCTCAACAACACTATTCTCAGCTAAACAGCAAGAGAATGATATATGTCTAAAACAATATATTCTAAAATATCATACCATGAAAAAAATTCTCTTGTTTTCCCCTCTTCCTTTTATAAGTGTGAGATCTTTGCCAAACCCTAAACCATTTCAATGATTTAGATCCTTTCACATGTGTAGCCTCCATCTAAAGCTGCGCTATGCATCTAGGAGGTTCACTGCATCTAGACAGCATTGTTGATTTGGTCCTAGTTGACTTGGTCAAATGGTTCAACCCCTTTCACACCTAAGTGTGCTTATGTAAATAGCCTAGATTTAGCTTTGTTCTCATGTGGCATTGATTTATTTTTCTATTTAGGAGTTTTATTGATCCTCCCTTACAATTTTATTCATGAAACAAAATTGTATATTCCCATTAGCTTGGGCTAATTGGGAATATTACAGTCCTCCACTCCAAAATGTTGCTTGTCCTCAGCCAACTGATAGGGTGAGTTCTGCAACACTCCTCCTCCTCCATTGGTGACACCATCAAGGATCAAGCTTCCTTCACAAGCTAAGTGTTCACCAATCCACCCCTCCATGAATTTTTCCTCCAAAGTCATTATGAGATGTGCATAATCCATCCCACAAGGAGTCAATAACTCACATGAAAAAAACATGGTTGAACCAATATTCTCCCTGAAACATGTAACATAAGTTACATGGATAATATCCATCCCATGAGGTACATACATGCTCCCCATCCTCCCTCCATACAAGCCCATAAACAGTACAAGTATATCATCAATTTATGGAAGTAGAACTACATACAAGCAAACAGAAATTTGAGCATGAGGAGGTGGGTCATAGTCCCACATATGGTACCAGCGCAGTGCATCTCTTACCTGCATCAGATCAAGGTGTGGTAAGTGGTTTCCCCACCACCTACTTTCTGCACATGTCATCTCACCAAGGCTGAAAGTGTGAGATATGTTTGGTGCCTTTGGAAAGCACCCATCATGAAGGAAAATTTCCCTTTGCACAACAAGGGAGTGGCTAAATTTAGAAATTTTAGTGGCCCAATGTTTGCCATGAGATTTACATGATACATTACTCCTCCTTGGAGGCATGGCCTACATATACATGATGAAAGAATATGAAAAATCAGAAAATGAAACTTGATTTACATGATCAGATCCCTCACCAACAATGTCTCTCATATACATGGAGTTGTGCATGGATCTTCCTCCTCTTTCCAAAGAAGGAAGAGATGGATGAAATAACTCTTGTATAGAGTCATATGGCTGCCCCAACTCCACATAGTTCATGCATTCTTGAAAATGCTAATGTAGCTCTCTTCCAAGGCCTTCCCATTCAAAGCTTCCCATGATAGTGTTGTAGATCTTCATAGAATAGGTAGGGCTTAAGTAGAACTCTTCGTAGGCCCTTTGTAGCTTCCTCTCCTTGAGCTTGGAGGCTCTAGGAAAGAAGACCCTATCATGATGCTAGATGACTCCCTCATGGACTAGATAGCCCTCTTCATGTAGTTGGTCATCAAGCATCATACAAGTGTGAATATCTTTGGAATAATCCACCAACATATGGGATTTCCATTATATATATACACTCTTCAACAATGACAGTGCTGATGATGCATCAACAGGAATATATGTCATGTTTCTAATCTCCTCTTTGACATCTCCTATGCCAAAGGTACATGTTTGAAGGACATACCTTCCCTTCTTCTCCTCCAATAGCACAGAATCAGAAATGAAGGTGGGTGATGATGATGAGAGAATAAAATCTCCATCCTCCTTGTGTTGGCCCAAGCCTCCCAGCGTTGTGGTTTTGTCTTCTAATGATCTCATCCCTCTTGGATCTGATTTTGGAGCATCATGTAGTGAGAGATCTCCCACCAAAACTGAATCAGGTGGCCTCCTAGGTGGGTTGCCACTAGATAAGAGTGTCCCATGCAGAAACCTCATGAACATAACAGATGGGACTGTGAGGTCCTTGCTTCCACTGCGCAAATCCATCTGCGCCTTCTGTGTGGAAGTGTTATGTGAGGGGTAAGTATACATGCCTTTGATCATTTGAGGTTCACCACTCTTCTTGTCCACCCATTCCATTTGCAAATCCTCCCAATTAGTGGTGACTTTCCCCATTGTAATCAACCATTTAACACCCAAGATAACATTACTGTCTGGTATGTCAACTACAAATAAGTGATCCACCAAAGTGTAGGATCCCATGGTGACTGAAAGTGATGGGACATAATGCATTTATTGCATTTTTCTATCTCCTGGGACCAAAATAGAGAATCGCTCAAAAGTATCAGTGGGTATTTCCCTCCTTTGCACAAGATGGGCATCAATGGAATTGTGGGTAGCCCCACTGTCAACCAATACATAAACCCTCTGATTCATGATTTAACCTTGAACTCCTAGGGTCAAGTACTTAGGTACTCCTCTCAAATACGCAAGAGTTCCTCCAATAAGAGCAAAGGTGCCATTCCCATCTCCTGATCGTGTTGGATCTCCTTCAACATTGTCAGCGCTCTGACCCCTTATTGGTTCATCATATTCATCTTCTTCAAGATCTAAGAATACCTCTATGTAATGTGATTTACCAGCAACACATCTATGTCTAGGCACCCATGGTTCTTGGCAAGTGAAACATAGTTTATTTCTCCTTATATCTCTCTAGACTTCATCATCAAGAGGCTTCTTATATGAGCTCTCCTTTGAAGGAGAAACTTTCTCTTCCTTTGCTTTAGAAGGAAAAGAGGGCTTGTCTGGAAGTTTTCCTTTGCTTTTGGCAAGGCATCTTGAAGATATCTAGCCCTCTCAATGGCATCATTCAGGGTAGTGGGCTTGGTAGATTTTACCAGCCCATGAAGAGGTTCATCTAGGCCATCGATGAACATGTACACCCTTCTTACTGCAGACAAATCAAGAACCATAATAGATAATCTCAAAAATTCAGAGATATAAGACTCTGCATTACCTGATTGCTTCAATTTTTCAAGGCTCATGAAAGGTTCCTTTGGATCCTTTCTGTCAAACCTCTCCACTATTATTCTAGTGAACTCAAAATAAGTAGTCCCGTTGGCATGACCCAATGTAGACAAGTCATGGAACCACTAGTTGTGTGCTTCACCTTCAAAGTGCAGCGCTGCAATCTCGATGGCCTCCATCTCTGGAACCTTGTTCAACTGAATGTAGATGTCTAGTTTTTCTACCCATGCTTTGGCCGAACAAGTGGATGACCCATCAAACTTGGGTAAAAATAATATTCCCATAGATTTATTTTTATCATGATTCTGAGTGAGTCCACCATCCCTATGATGATGCCTTGGTCTTCTTTTGTCCTTAACATGAAAAAACTCTTGAAAACTCAAGTGATCCTTGAACCTCTGATTCCGAGCTTCATATTCTTCAAATTAGTCTTCAAGTGATGCTTGCTCTTGAGGCCCTTAATTTTCCACATCCAAAAAGGTAGGCATGGTAGAGCATTGTGGAGCTTGTGGTTGGTTCACTAGTTGATCATTCCAATGATGAGACATGCCAGAGCTTTCTCCAAGATGGACTCTCCTGGGAGATTCCTTGTTTCTATCCAATAGCATCTCTTTGATCTCTCTAGAGAGATCTTGCATAGCTTTCAGAAGGGTTTTTACAAACTCCTTCCCATATTCATCACCTCCATATTCAGGGGCTTTACCCTTGTCTTTATCATTATTTATGTAATGAAATTTCTTTTTTCTTCTCTTTAGATACCCCGTCTCTCTATCAATAAGAGGCTCATATTCTTCTGAAGACATATTGGCTTCTTAATAAAGCAAAGAACATGCTATGCCAAGATGATTGCTTCAATACCACTGTAATATCCCCAAATTGGGGGCTGTCAGAAATACATGTCTGAAAAACACTTTTTTCAGAAACGTATGCTACAAAAATCAAAATCAGCCCTTGGATCCCTTATATCTGAAAATATAAGACCTAAATCCAAGAGGATATCAGAAAGAAATCCTTCTAGGTGAGGTAAAAAATTCTCCCACACCTAGTATGGCTGAAAATGCCCAAGAATGGGACTGCAGTAGGACAAAACAATACTGCTAAGAAAATAACATATTTTTAGCAGAGTAAGAGCAGGAGGCCAATATGGAGGCTCCAAAATTACATGTACAACAGCAAATCAGATTTACAATGTGGCCCATACAATGTACAAGAGAAAAATAGAAGACTTATATGAAGAAATCCCTCAAAAATAGGTGCTGCAACACATGTATTGACTACAAAAAGTATTGACAACGTTATTTTAAAGAGCTGCAGCAGCTGTATATTAAAATTCAGATCTAGAGAATATATTTGTACAAAATATTAGATCTATATAAGATCTGTACACTAGAAGAGCTCCTCTACAAATTCCCCTTGGGGTTTTGAGCAAAACATGAAACACAGAGAGTAGATCTGAGATCTAAGTTGTAGATCTGTAGTAGTATTCAGAAATTTCTAAAGTAAATACAATAATAAGAAGATTAGATCTAAAAAGAACATGGATTAGATCTGTGATCCATGGATCACCACTGCGAAGGGCAGAACACCAACACTAGAGATCTCTCCTCCAAAAGTATGCCAAAACACCCTGCAATTGTAAACTTGCAAATAACGTAGTCCTGGAAGGGAAAGTACACTGTAGGCTTTAATACTAGTTTGGCCTAATGCCAAAATTTGAGAATGCAGCTCCAAAGGTCTAATACTCTCTTACGAGGGGGATAGAAGACTCTCCCACTGAAAAGAGGCACTAGAATGGCCTAGATATGATTAGATCTAGCCTCCACTTGCCACAGCTTATAGGAACAACCCAACCCTTAACAGTATCAGCACTATAGGTGTAAGGTGAAGCTTGGCCAAATTCCTGATAGTGGACAAGTTCAACAAGACTCCCCCAAGAGCTACTCAATGGAAGAGGTGGGATTCTCGATCAGGAACACCCCATGCTCAACAACACTATTCTCAGCTAAACAGCAACAGAACGATATATGTCTAAAAAAACAATATATTCTAAAATATCATACCAGGAAAAACCTTCTCTTGTTGTCCCCTCTTACTTTTATAAGTGTGAGATCTTTGCTAAACCCTAAACCATCTCAATGATTTAGCTCCTTTCACATGTGTAGCCTCCATATAAAACTGTGTTGTGCATCTAGGAGGTTCACTGCATCTAGACAGCGTTGTTGATTTGGTCCTAGTTGACTTGGTCAAATGGTTCAACCCCTTTCACACCTAAGTGTGGTTATGTAAATAGCCCAAATTTAGCTTTTTTCCTCATGTGGCATTGATTTATTTTGATATTTAGGAGTTTTATTGATCCTCCTTTACAACTTTATTCATGAAACAAAAAAATGAAATAAAATTGTGTATTCCCATTAGCTTGGGCTAATTGGGAATATTACACATTGGAGGAGAGCATACTTATTTTCATATCAGCTTCATCTTCAGTTATTTTATTACAACATACTTTCAGCCCTAGGGCTGCAACTCATATTGTATTATTGGGTGTACTTCCCAAAAACCCTTTTGGGTTGTCTTGGAAGGTTGTTACAGAGCCTAGATATTTATTTTTGTATCTATTGAGGCATATATCATCTCTTGATATTTTTTATGTTCATTTGTTGTAGAAATTCTCTTATGACTTCTTTTCCCATTTGGGAATATTACAAACAGTGTGAATCCCTAGTACATAGGATAACCGCAATGACAAGAAAGGCTCGGCAACAAGCTTTGACCTCACAACTCTCAAATGACGCAAATGAACTAAACTGAGCCATATTTACCTATATATAGCCCTTTTCAAATTATTTGGGGGACCATTATGGGAGCTCAAAATGCCCAATTGTGAAACTGAAAGAAGCACACTGATCAACACCTCATAACGCCCAAAGGAGGCTTCACACATTCACACCTCCGAAAAAAATCAATTTTTTCAATTCTGATAGGTATGCCCTCTCTTATAATTTTTTATTCAGCACATTTTCAATATATTTTAATGAAAAATATGTTTTCAATTGGGGTATTGGTTGCAGGTTTTACATAGTACAACAAACCAATTGTTGCCCCAGTCACTAAAGGTTCCAGAGAAGGTATCATCCTACCCCAGAATGATAGAGTCCTAGATAATATTTTCATATCCTGGCATCATTTCTCCACAAGAATCAACCATAGGATGCAAACACCCGGTCATGTTTATCATCTCCCCACCTTGAACATGATAAACATTCTCGTCGATCGGTAGAGCATCCCCCTCCATGGCTTCCATCACTCACGTAGACAATGCATTAAAAAATATGATGCCATGGCCATAACACCACAGTCTGGGAAGCACTTCATGTTCAACCATCCATCACATGTCAAGTCACGTTTTACCATATCACGATAAAACCCCTTTCCCGGACTACCATTTTCACAAGAAGATCGAACACGAACCACCACATCTCACATTTGGCCTACCACACCTCCATCAGCATGACCCATCTCTGATATTTTCCATTCACTTCACCACCACCGCACCAATACTAACCAATTGGGCCCCCACCCTCAGCAAAAACACCTTCCTCACATCATCATTGAGTGATCATTTTCATGTTTTCAGGGCACCCATCTCCGTGTTTGTACATCCAAACCCATTTTATATTCTTTTGTAAAGTGTACAAATATATTTTAGGAGAATACCCCCTACCCATCCATTCACATTTCTCCCATGGCAGCAGTCCCTAATCACCCTTTGTTAGAGCTTCACACCCCTCATGCAAAGCCACCACGACATTCATACCAAACATATACCCACCCTGGACGTCCTACTGACTCCAGGGCTTTCCTCATCTAAAATCATTATGACTACTGCCAAATTTCTTTTTCAAGCTCCGAACATGGGCCGCTAAACTCCCATCATCAGTTTTCAACCATTATTTTCCATCATTTCTATGTTAACCTATCATCCCCCACCTACTATATCAGAGAATCTAGTCCATTGCATCATTACTTCTCTCAATTGGTTGAGGCTTCATACTTGTCGACTTCAACAAACATTTTCCAAAGGAAGTAGTACCTTGGATTTCTCCTCACCTCAATAGGGCATCCTCTGATGGCAATGTGGAAATCATCATTGTCCATTGATGTGATCGATCCTCGTGACATTTGACTACAACAAAATATTTCATGTCAAGATAGAATCATACTTCACAACCATTTCACTTTGTCAGAATTAGTCAAAGAACCGTGCCATTATAAGAATCTCTTTCAGTAATGGCTACATATAATATCCCAAAATAGGGAAAATCTACAATGTTAGGAATATGTTATAGTATTCCTAAATTGGAGATCCAGCAATATGTAAACACAAACTAGAAATACCAGTGAACAACATCATACCAAAATGTATGGAAGCTATGGAGCCATTTTATTATACATATCAGCATAAAATGAGTACAATAGAAGTGTGCATAACTCAAATAAGCAAGGAAAATGAGCCTCCCATGAATACATATGCCAAAAGATGGAATGTTGCTACATAGCAGAGTGTCTATGGATCAAAACTACACAGTCATAGAGAGAGAACTGTTATAGGAAATACAAAACATCATATATTTTCATACATATGGCTCATAAAATAGTGGGAGAGAATATATAAGCTCCCAAAGACTATCTCAAGTCAAACTTGGAAGGATTGGCTGAAATATGAAAAACTGTAGAAATGCTGGAGTTGTAGGGTAGCAGCTGCAACTCAAGAACTGGAACTGGATGGATATGACTGAAGATGTTGCATCAGATAAATAATCCTCCTCCAATGATCTCTCCAGTGAAAGGCTTATCCTATCACTAAAGATCTCACCCTCCAGTAATCCTGCAAGCCCTCACTACAATTGCACACTAAAAATAACGTAGTCTAGAGAAGGGACTGCACTGTAGGTGAAAGGGAATGTGTTGGCCAAGTGCCAAAATCTGCAATAAGCACCAGAACCTTCCTCACTAGTGTTCCAAAGGAAAGAAATCTTTCTCCTTTGAAACAAGCCCCGGAAGTGGTGTTGTCAACCCTCCACTGCAACACCCTACAACACAATGTTTCCTGCTACAAGAATAATGTTGTAGCTAAAGGAGGAAGCTTGGCCTCAAGCCTGAATGTGGAGAAATTAAGTGCAAGCTCCTTCAAGAGGCCTCTCTTGAAAGGAGAAGGAATTCCTAAATAGAAAATTATTGTGCTAAGCAGCACTGCAACTCTTCTAAACAACAGGAGAATGCACAAAGTCTGAACAGACCAAGAAATCAATAATACATAGCATGAATAACAATGGCTTCCTTGCCCTCCTTTAAACAAGTGAAAGCCCTCTCTCCATGGGTCCCACTCATTAGGGTTTTCCTTCACCAAATAAAACTCTTCCCATTCATACTACGTTTTCTATCAAAGTTTTCTCCACCTCCTATCCCAAAGTTGTTGACTTGGTCAAACATGACCTTGTCTCCGTGCCAATGCCCTCTTTCACACTTGAGGGTGTGAAATCCCGCTCTTATGAATCCCCTTTCATACTATGAGGGATTTTATTCATTCTTCTACAATGTATGGGCCTCCTTACCCATTTATTTACCTCCTATGTGTAAACAGAAAAATTTAATATTCCATTTAGCGGTGTGCTAAAGTGGGGATATTACAGTCCTCCCCTCCCAAATGTTTCTTTTCCTCAGCAACTACAAAGATAAAACTAAGGGGCCTTCTTGAGGCATGAGGTCTGATATGAGTTGGGATCTACCATCCCCATATGAGGCTCCCATCCCCAAGAAATCATCCATACAAAATGAGTTACCTCCCAACATGGAAACTGATACAAATCATCCTCCACCTTGAGCTCCTGCAATGTAGGTGAACTGAAAATCCGATCTTGGTAGAAAAAATATTCTACCCCATGCTATCGTCCTCTCCACTTAAGATAAGTGTAGAGTGTATGTTGATCCTGGGCTGCAATAATGTTTCCTTCAAGTGGAAAGAAGAAGATTGGATCCTCAAAGATCTCCTGTCCAACGTTATGAATCATGATAGCCCAAATATCCCCATATATGATGAGTTGGAAATCATCATCATATGGCGTCACATCAATCATATGGCTCACCTCATAAGGAAACAAATGTTTTTCTATGGTGGCCATACCATCTCCCATGCTCCCCTTAGAACATGTAGTGCAAAAAGTGTGGGGAACTTCTCCCTCAAAGGACACATCCACCCAATGTGTCTTTCCCCCAATTATGCTCCCAAGAAAAGTAATAACAATAGCAATAAAGGGAACCATAATGAGAATCATACTTGCTGCCATATGTAGTAATGGAGAAGGAAAATTTTCCCTCGAATGCAACCAGCGCAGCTTGACCCTCAACTATAATAGAGAATGAAAAAGAGTATGGTTTCTCAACCACTTGCTTGCTGCCCCATTCTCCTCATGTGTTTGGAGAAATTGAATGATGTATTGTGCAAGGTGAGTATGTTCTCCACAAGAAATATCCTCCCCAAATCCTCCTAGGGAGTGATCATCTATAGTGGCCTTAAGTAGAGCATGAAATATAGAAGGAATAATATTCCTCCTTTGAGCAAATTCCTACACATATATGGTTAAGAGATGCATACATATATACAAATTACTATGAAAATCAACAATTCCCTTACCATATGTCTTGCTCATACAAATGGAGTGGCTCATAGATGAGTCTCCTCTCATCCTCAAAGAGAAAATAGTTGGCTATGCTAACTCCTCCACCTCAATATGATCCATGCATCTCCTCATATGCTGATATATCTCCTCCTCAAAACCCTTCAAAAAATACCCCCCCATGATGGTGTGGTATGCTCTCATAGAACAAGTGTGGCTGAAAAGGAAATCTTCATGAGTTGCTTGTAGAAACTTCTCCTTGAGCTTGGAAGCTCCAGATAAGAAGATCCTACCATGATAGTATATGACTCCATCTCTGACTGAATATCCCTCCTCATGCAACTAGTCATCCAATATCATGCAAGTGAAAAGATCCTTGGAATACTCCACCAACAGCTGGGAGTTCCAATATGGATCTATCCTCCATAGTGACAACGCTGATGATCTCTCATGAAAAACATCTGTCATATGGTCATCCTCCTCTTTAACATCTCCCATGCCAAAGATGCAAGTTGGAAGGATGCTATCCTTCCCTTGTTTCTTCTGCCATATCGCAGAATCTGAAATGAGAGTGGGTAAAGACGATGTTGAGAGAACGACTCTCTCCTCCTTGAGTCTACCTAAGACTCTCAGCGTTGTACAATGACCTCCAAAGGTATCCACTCCTCTAAAATCAATGAATGGTGCCTCAAAATTTGAACCATATCTCATCATCTTCTGATCTGGTGGTCTCCTTGGTGAAATGTCTCCATGCAATGAGACATCATCATCAAGAGTAGACTACATATATGAATGGACAGACTTGTCCCTGCTTTCACTGCGCAATCCAGTCTCCCTCTTAGGTGCATCAACCTAATGAAATATACAGGGGTGTGTGCTACTCATCACATTATGCTAGTCATCCTCCCTATCCCCTCCTTGTAACTCCATAGTTCCACACCTCATCATGTAATATTCCTTTTTCAGGATTGCTCATAAATTAAGCATCAAAAACGCATTTCCAGCAACATATGCAATAAAAAAGTGAAATGATCACTTGGATCCCGTAGATACATCCATCTATCATCTAAATACAAGAGTAGATAAAAAATAAATGAAACTAGGTGGGTTAAACAGATCTCCCACACTAGAGTAGATGAAAATGACTAAAAACCCCAAACTGCATTTTACCGGAGTTGCTGCATCAACAGACTGCGTAGTATAAAGAGAGTTTTAACATAAAAATATGGGAGAAGAATATACCTACTCATATATTAATGAATAATGCTGAAGTACAGATATCTAGTCTCCTCATACAAAATACAAGAGAACCCGGCAAGGGTTTCTTGTCAAATACTCTGCATACAAATGTGATCTTCAGAAAATTATTGAATAATCACTGCAACACTGAAGCAAAAGAGCATATAAGGCTGTAAATATATCTTATCTGATGTATAATCCTCAAGGGTTTCCTCCCATGAAAGGATGAACCTCTCAATCACAAGGAAACACTGCAACGGAGCCACCAAACCATGCAATGATCACTGCCTCCAAAATAATGCATTCCCTAGAAAAAAATCACTGGGAGGGTATGAGAAATGTGTGGTATGATAAAAAAGATCTGAAACAAGCTCTGGAGCTCTCCAAATAGATCTCTCAAGTTAAGGAAAGTTTCCTCCAATGAGAAACTAGCTCAGAAGCTGGGATTCCAATCCCTTCCACTGTTGCACCTAGCAACACTACACAATCTCCACCAAAGTTGTGCTGATGAAGATGGCTGAAGCTTGGACTGAAAAAATTATGTGGAATGATGAATAAAAAATCTCCTAATGAGCTCCTCAAAGGAAAGAGGTGGGATTCCCGCTCGGGAACACCCAGTGCTAAATAGCACTGCAGCTTTTCTAAGCAGCACAATTCTTGGCAGCCAAGAATAATAATCTACAACATGATGTGTAATGCTTCCATCCTCTTCCTTACATAAGACATGATTTTTATTTCCCTTGGCCCCAATCACTTAGGTTACTTCTAACCCAAGTTACATTTCCCTCCAAAATTGCGTTTTTCATCCTTGGATTCCCCCTCCACTAAAACTGCGTTGTTGACTTAGTCAAAGAAGCTTCATTTTAACCATGTTCATACATGGAGGTGTTTTATTAGGCTTGAAAGAGTGTCCCCTTTCACAATTGGAGTATTTTATTCCTCCTTAGGAGACTTATGGACTTTTCTACCCATTTATTTACCGACTACAGTTGCTGCTAACTCTAATGTTCCATTTAGCTTGGAGGCTAAAATTTTGGAACATTACAGTCCTCCCCTCAAAAATATTTGCTTGTTCTCAAGAAAATGAATACGGAGAAGAAAATTTCTCCCCTCTTCCTCATGTGGCCTCCATCAATAGCCTCCATCACTACACCATTAAAATCTGCAAATATATTGTCATCCAATGCTTCCTCCCAAGTGTGCAAAACCAAAGTGTCTACATCAATCAATGGTGGAAAGTGTGAATGAAACTTTCTTGCTGTTTCATGGCCTCCAAAAATTAGAAGTGATGATCATCATGGTGAATGAGTGCCTCCTTCACCCATGCTATCATCCAAATGAAGTCACCCTCCAACATGGTAACTCATGAAAATTATCCTCCACCTTTGGCTCCTGGAATGTAGGTGGGCTGAATAAGTGAACATGATAGGAAAGAGGGCATATCCCATGCTGTCCTCCTCTCCACTCATGATAAGTGTAGAAGGCATGCTGATCTTGGGTTGCAACATGATTTCCCTCCAATGGCAAGAAGAAGATTGAGCCTCCAAGGACTCTCCCTCCAAAGTCATGAGACATGTCAACCCAAACCATTCCATCCAAGATGAATGGCACATCATCACCATGTGGCCTCAAAATCAGAAAATTTCTGAAAGTTAAGTCCAACTTTGGATGGTACCAAAGGCTTTCCAAGTGGATATTACACAGTCTTCCCAACTGCTGTCTTAGAATGTCATATGGCAAGTGGTCCTACAACAAATTAAAAGCTATACATGTTTGTTCTCCCAAAATGGGGAAGTAAGCATCAATGTATATCAGCTGTACATGGATAAAATAATAATACACTTTCCCAAAGTCATATATAGATGGGCTACTATCATCATAAACATTGGTCCTAAAGTGACCATGAAACCCAAAAATACTCTTGCTCTTTTGAGGAGCAATGCACTGTTCAAACATGGTGGGAAAGTACAAATACTCAATGGAGTAATCAAAAAGTACATAAATGCATTTCCTACCATACATAGTGAGTAGGTTAAAAGTGAGGTCCATGTATAAGCTCCTCCATGAGGATTTCCTCACAAAAATCTGCAAGAAGGGATACACATACTCTTTGGAAAACTCCATCAATAAGAACACACTCCCATGTGACAACGCTGTAGGCTTTGAGAATAAGGCTCCATGACTTCTCCCTTTGACATTCCACATGCCAAAGCCATCCACCATAATGTTGCTATGTGAGAAGATAATCTTCTGACATGGAAGTATCTCATTATCCTCCAATGCTGAAGGGTAGCCTCCTTGCACCATGAATGTGCCTTTCTTCTCTTCAAAAATATCATGAAAAGTATGGGAAGAATTTTTCCCATACTCTCCCAAGTGTAACCATAGCAAAAAAAATAAAATTTGTTGCCTCATCTCTCCCTCATAAAAGACATGAATTAAGGCCATAATAGTTAACTTGTATGATGCCCCATACAAACAAGTCTTCTGCTGCAATATCATATGGGTGCCATGCCATCCCCTGGGTTTTCTCTCCATGCAAATCTTCCCTTGAGCCAAAAAATATCAGTCATACATGGAAGCAATGTACAATAAAAACAAGTTTCCAAAAGACAAACAGAGAGTGAATCATGGTCCCTCTCATGGAACCAGCGCAGTGCATCCTTTGCCTGCATCACAATAAGAAATAGCAAGTTCTTTTCTAGCCACTTTTTTGCTGCCATAGTCATCTCATAAGATGAAAACATGAAGTTACAATATAGTTTCAATGGTGCACACCAAGAAACATGTGGCTTCCCCCACAACTCATCAAAAGGATAGCCAAAGTCAATGCTACAAGTAGCTGCAAGTACATAATTATACAATATGCAAGAAGAAGCAACTCTTCTTGATACATCATGCTGCTTAAATAAGGGAAAGAAGTACAATACAAAATGTGAAATTATACCTCCTCCATCATGTACTTGAGGTCTTGAGCTAAAATGGCTCAACTAGAAGTTCTCCCTTACTCCCAATGAGTAGGAAGGTGGTTGTGACATCCTCTCTATCACCATCCAGACTATGCATCTCTCCATATGCTGACATATGTAATTTTTGATGCCCTCCCAAGTGAAATCCTCTACCAAGGAAAGATATGCATCAAAATGCATGGAAGAGAAATCCTCATGTGCTGCATGTAGCAATTTCTCCTTGAGACTAGAAGCTCTAGTAAAGAAGACTCTGCCATGTAAATAGATGACCACATAATCCACCATGTATCTGTCATCTCCATCCGGGTCATCAAGAATAATGCATGCACTAAGATCCTTGGAGTACTCTACCAAGAGCTGAGATCTCCAATAAGCATCAATCCTCCTCAGTGACAGCACTGGTGATCTGGCATATGAAGCTCTCCTCATGTTGCCACCTGCTACTTTGACATCCCCCATGCCAAAGTCTTCCTCCAAACTCCTCACCTCTCCACAATCATAGAGTGGTGAATCCAAATACAAGATGTCTTCTCTCTGCTCTAGATCAGGTGGCCTCCCAGGTGGAATGCCTCCATATAGTGACACATCAATGTCAAGATTAGACTGCTCATATGGTTGGGCAACATTTCCCTTGCCCTCACTACGCAAATCAGTTTGCCTCTTCCTTGCATTAGCCTTCTGAAATAGAGAAGGGTTTTTTCTCCTCATCAAATGATGCTACTCTTCCTCCCTTCCTTCTCCTTCCAGCTGCAATGCTGCACAATCATGCTGGTCACTGACTGTGCTTGGACCTCCATGTATGAGATCCTGGGGAACTTCTTGCAAAAGCACAAGAGTCCCTCCTGTTGGAGCATGTGCTCCTCCCTCCTCTGCATGATGCACTGGATGTGCTCTAGATGTGACAGCGTTGTTGCCCCTTTCTTCTTTGTCAATGTGTGTAGGAAACATCTCTATAATTGGATCCCTTTGTGAAAAAGTGATCCCCATGCCCTCTGGTTCAAGAATATGAACTTGAAGTGTTGCTTCCAGCAATGTGTAATGAAAGACATCAGCTCCTCCCATGGTTTTTTCAAATGGATTTTCCCCCATCACATGCAAGGTTTTTCTTTCTCGAGTTTTCCTTGCTCATGTGTCTTAGGAAGTTTTTCACCAAACCTCTCCATCAATGTTTTTATGAATCTTGCATAAGAGAAAGTATTGGCATTTTTTAAGGAAAAATATTCAAAAATCCACCATTCATGATCCTTACCTCTGAAATCTAGCGTTGCAACTGTGATAGCTTTATCTCCGGAAATATGGTGTAGCTGCAAATAGGATTTTAGCTCCTTCACCCAAGCCCCAACTGAACATGTAGGTGATCCGACAAAAGTATATAGAAGAAATATCTCTGCATTCTGTTGTTGGCTCTTCTCCATCTAGATCTTGCAAAACTCTTTGAAATTAGTATGATCTCTAAACCTCTCAGTTTGAGATTCATATTCCTGCAACAAATCACTAAGAGTCATTCCCTTAGGCATTCTTCCTCCTCCCATCCATATCAGGATAGCTCTGGGAATTTGACTGCACTATGCATCATGGAGTGCAGCTGTATTCTCACACTCACCATGTGAAAATATAGATTCAACTCTAGAATCAACCTCCTTTGGAGATCCCATCTCCAATCTCTTTTTCTTCAGCTCTCCTTGAAAGCTCTGCATAGATTTTGGAAGAAGTTTTGTGAGCCTTCATTCCTTTCTTCCTTCACATAGTGAAGATTTCTAGATTATTTCCATCTCTTCTTCTTCTAATAGCTGGATATTATAGGCTGAGCCAGATATCATGCTCTGATACCACTGTAATATTCCTTCTTCAGGATTGCTCATAAATCAAGCATCAAAAACGCATTTCCAACAACATATGCAATAAAATAGTGAAATGATCACTTGGATCCTATAAATACATCCATATAGCATCTAAATACAAGAGGATATTAGAAATAAATGAAATTACGTGGGTTAAACAGATCTCCCACAATAGAGTAGCTGAAAATGACTAAAAACCCCAAACTGCATTTTACCGGAGTTGCTGCATCAATGAAATTTGCAGTCTAAAGAGGGTTTTAACATAAAAATATTGGAGACAAATAGATATACTCATATATTAATGAATAATTCTGAATTACAGAGATCTAGTCTCCTCATACAAAATACAAGAGAACCCGACAAGGGTTTCTTGTCAAATACTCTGCATACAAATGTGATCTTCAGAAAATTATTGAATAATCACTGAAACACTGAAGCACAAGAGAATACAAGTCTGGAAATATATCTGATCTGATGTAGAACCATCAAGGGCTTCCTCCCATTAAAGGATGAACCTCTCAATCACAAGGAAACACTGCAACGAAGCCACCAAACCATGCAATGATCACTGCCTCCAAAATAACGCACTCCCTAGAAGAAACAACGCTGGGAGGGTATGAGAAATGTGTGTTATAATACCATAGATCTGAAATAATCTCTAGATCTCTCCAAACATATCTCTCAAGTGAAGGAAAGTTTCCTCCAATGAGAAACTAGCTCAAAATACGGGATTCCAATCCCTTCCACTACTGCACCCAACAACACTACACAATCTCTGGTAAAGTTGCGCTGATGAAGATGGCTGAAGATTGGCCTAAAAACCTGATGTGGAATGATGAATACAAACTCTCCCAATGAGCTCCTCAAAGGAAAGAGGTGGGATTCCTGCCCGGGAACACCCAGTTCTAAACAACACTACAGCTCTGCTAAGCAGCAAAGCAACAACAATTCTTGGCAGCCAAGCATAATAATCTACAACATGATGTGTAATGCTGCCATCATCTTCCTTATATAAGACATGAGTTTGCTTGCCCTTGGCCCCACTCACTTAGGTTACTTCTAACCCAAATTACATTTCCCTCCAAAATTGTGTTATTCATCCTTGGATTCCTCCTCCACTAAAACTGCATTGTTGACTTAGTCAAAGCAGCTTCATTTTAACCCTGTTCATACATGGAGGTGTTTTATTAGGCTTGAAAGAGTGTCCCCTTTCAAAATTGGAGTATTTTATTCCTCCTTAGGAGAATTATGGGCTTTTCTACCCATTTATTGACCGGCTACAACTGCTGCTAACTCTAATGTTCCATTTAGCTTGGAGGCTAAAATATTGGAACATGAAACATCATCAATGGCACATGTAAAACATGAGTTGTGCCTTGATCTCTACACATGAGATCCTGGGAAATTCCTTGTAAAGATACAAGAATCCCTCTAGTTGGAGCAAGAGCTCCTCCTTCCTCTGCATGAGGTGCTAGGTCAACTCTAGATCTGACAGCGTTGTTTCCCTTAGACTCCTTAACATGAATGGGTAACCCTCCAATGATTGGATCCTCTTTTGGAAAAGGTATCTCCTTGCCTTCTTGTGCCAAAATACAAGATGAAGGTCTTGCCTCCAACAAAGTATAATGCAAGATATCAACCTCATTTATGGTTTTCTAAAGTTTTTTTGAGTCTATGGTTTCCTCCATCACATGCAAGGGTTTTGCTCGTTTAAATTTGTTTGTCTCCTCCACATGTGTTTCAGAATTCTTCCTACCAAATATTTCCACCAAAGTTTTAATGAAATTTGCATAGGAAGAAGTATTTGCATTCTTTAAAGAAAAGGACTCAAATATCCACCATGCATAGGCCTTACCTCCAAAATGCAGTGCTGCTACTCTGATGGCTTCATCTTCAGAAATTTGATGCTACTGCAAGAAGGTGTATAGATCCTCCACCCAATTCCTGGCTGAAAAAGTAGGTGAACCATCAAAGGTAGATAAAATAAATCTACCCACATTATATTGCTTTCTCCTCCTCACCTTGATCTTGAAAAACTCTGGAAAAGTGATATGATCTCTAAACTTCTGAGTTTGAGATTCATACTCATGCAAGAAACCACTAAGAGTTCCCCTCTTAGGCATTCCTTCTTCTTCTCTCTACCTCCTGGCCAAACTGGGCATGTGACTGCGTTGTGCATCATAGGGTGTGGCTGCATGCTCACACTCCCCATAAGAAAATATAGAGTTTCATTCAAATTAAAACCCTCTTGGAGATTCTTTATGCATCTCCTCCCTCATCTTCTTGAGATCTACATGAATGCTCTGCAAAGTTTGAGACAAAAACTTTGGAAGTTTCTCCTCCTTTCTTCCTCCAAAGAATGGAGTCTTATTTTTCTTCATCTCTTCTTCTTCTTGTCTTCTGATTAGAATAGTGGCTGAGATCCACAGGCTGTGCCAGAAATATGCTCTGATACCACTGTAATATCCCAAAATAGGGAAAATATACAATGTTAGGAACATGCTATAGTATTCCTAAATTGGAGATCCAGCAATATGCAAAAAAAAACTGGAAATAGCAGTGAAAAACATCATACCAAAATGTATGGGAACTATGGAGCCATTTTATTATACATATCAGTATAAAATGAATACAATAGAAGTGTTCATAACTCAAATAATCAAGGAAAATGATCCTCCCATGAATACATATTCCAAAAGATGGAATGCTGCTACATAGCAGAGTGTCTATGGATCGAAACTGCACAGTCATAGAGAGAGCACTGCTACAGGAAATACAAAAAATCATAGATATACATACATATGGCTCATACAATAGTGGGAGAGAATATATAAGCTCCCAAAGACTGTCTCAAGTCAATCCTGGAAGGATTGGCTGAAATATGCAAAACTGCATAAATGCCGGAGTTGCAGGGTAGCAGCTGTAACTCAAGAAATGGAACTGAATGGAGATGACTGAAGATGCTGCATCAGATAAATAAACCTCCTCTAATGATCTCTCAAGTGAAAGCCTGATCCTATCACTGAAAATCTCACCCTCCAATAATCCTACAAGCCCTCACTGTAATTGCACACTGAAAATAACGCAGTCTAGAGAAGGGACTTCGCTGTAGGTGAAAGGGAATGTGTTGGCCAAGTGCCAAAATATGCAATAAGCTCCAGAATCTTCCTCACTAGTGTTCCAAAGGAAATATAGCTTTCTCCTTTGAAAAACAAGCCCCGGAAGTGGTGTTGTCAACCCTCCACTGCAACACCCTACAACACAACGTTTCCTGCTACAAGAATAATGTTGTAGCTAAAGGAGGAAGCTTGGCCTCAAGCCTGAATGTGGAGAAATTAAGTGCAAGCTCCTTCAAGAGGCCTCTCTTGAAAGGAGAAGGAATTCGTAAATAGGAAATCCTTGTGCTAAGCAGCACTGCAACTCTGCTAAACAGCAGGAGAATGCACAAAGTCTGAACAGACCAAGAAATCAATAATACATAGCATGAATAACAATGTTTGCCTTGCCCTCCTTTAAACAAGTGAAAGCCCTCTCTCCATGGGTCCCACTCATTAGGGTTTTCTTTCACCAAATAACCCTCTTCCCATTCATACTGTTCTATCTATCAAAGTGTTCTCCACCTCCTATCCCAACGCTATTGACTTGGTCAAACTTGACCTTGTCTCCATGCAAATGCCCTCTTTCAAACTTGAGGGTGTGAAATCCCGCTCTTATGAATATCCCCTTTCATACTATGAGGGATTTTATTCATTCTTCTACAATGTATGGGCCTCCTTACCTATTTATTTACCTCCTATGTGTAAATAGAAAAATTTAATATTCCATTTAGCGGTGTGCTAAAGTGGGAATATTACATTACACGGGAAGGTCCCAGTCATACACCCATCCATACAATGATAATTTATTCTAAAATATGCCATACCAATATTATGCATGTGGGAACTATATTCAACCTATTGTCAAAGAAAAAATTCCCCTAATGGCGTCAGCAATCGTTGTCATCAACCAAATCAGCATATCACTACCATATAAGTGACACAGATAGAACCTCTATCTGTCAGATAGGCTTTAACTCGCCAAAGCACTGGAAGCATGGGTCATGCCCACATCGTAGAAATATTGTATTTATTCTATCTCTTGTAGGTTTCCCACAGGACATGGTCCCTCTTTTACTCATAGCAAGGGGTCTCCAACCTTAGGCTGCATGCAATTTATTCTCTCTCTCTCTCTCTCTCTCTCTCTCTCTCTCTCTCTCTCTCTCTCTCTCTCTCTCAAAATGGGTTATACAGAACAAAAACTATAATGTATTTCAGATATACAGTTATTCCTAGACCTCATACATTAGGGGAAAATTTTATCACTAGAAAATCAGACAAGCAAAGGACGTCATAAAATTTCAAGCAGAAGGATTTACAGGGTGAAAAAACATTACAAAATCTAGAAAATTTAACTTTCTCTAAGGTCAAAAGGAAAAGTTATTAAGTAACGCACATAAGAAACTGGTACAAAGTGCTTCACTGACCCTTTTCTTCGATAACAGTGCAAGTATTCGCGGTTATACCTCAATAAGCCACGTGGTCCTGTATATGGAGAAAGGTCACCATCCGGGACCACTTTCCACACTTTAGGAAGAAGATTCTCGCCTTGATTCCACCCAAGGAAAACTGCCTAGAGCCACCTTAATACCTCAAGTGAGCACAAAATGGAATCAACCACCACTCTTGGGTCACTATCGACAATTGTACCAAGAGAGGGAAGAATATTTGAATTTTTCCTATAAAAGACCACCATGATAATAATAATTTAGAACACATTTTATGCTAGCCAAATTGCCCATGAGCAAACCAGCAGTGTGTTGTTGAAGCAACAAAGGAGTGAATGGATTCATTTTTTGGCCATCCAACATCTCAATCCAAAAGGATAAGTGCATTAGTTGTTTTTTATCCGATCACACATTCAAGGACAAGAGAGAGGCTTGAAAACAACTTAAGGGAAGAGCCCTCCTTGCTTTGGGTATTAGAGCTCCATAGCTCTAAGGACTCACTACGATTGTTTTAGCATTCTACCTCTTGTTTCCCACCAACAACTAATAAAAGGGGATTTGTTCTCCTTTTCTATTATTAGTTTCTTCATTGGTATTATTAGTTTGTTTACTCGATGTTTAGCTTGTATTATATTTGTATTTGTTTTTTCTTGTTTCCTCCTCTTTTGTAGTATGTTATGTTTTATAATTAATTTTTTTACGTGTTATGATGCTTCACTAACCATATAAAAACCCATTTTTTCCTTGTGACATTTCTTGTAAGTTAGCAATCACCTCTACCAAGAACCAGTGCATTTTGTACACCCTTGTACTAAATATACCAATACACCTGCGTTGTTGGGAATATATTTGGCTATCGATATGGGGGGCATCATCAAGTTGAAGCATAGGAGTATGATCTTTGAAAGTAATGGTACTCGGGTTGGAGTACCTTTGGATCCTGTGGAAGGAGAGAGATATACCGAACCAGTGCATGTAGAGGATGATGTAGACCATGTCTACAAATTGACCGCACGGGATGAGGACTAGATCAACCCAACTCTTGATGGCATGTTGAATTGGTAAAATGATAGCTCATGCTTATTTGATTCAGATGGGGAAATATAAAACTGCCAAAATCACCTGCATTATGTTTATATGTTGCACTGCCTCAGAGTTACTCAAAATCTAAGTTGAATATCCTCAAAGGTATGAGAATTTCCCTATTTTGATGGTTCTGGTAATGTTGTTTTATTTTTGGAAGCAATGGAAAAGGTTGTCTCCAAAGAATGAAGGTTTTGAGCACTCGATCTTGCCATGCCCGCAACTCCAACACGTTGGTGGGATACGCACAAAGGGAAATTTGAGGTTTGGGAGGAATGAAATAGAATGATGTGGTTGCGCTTTGAGTAGCCCACTGCCCAACTAACTGAGGTCTTTTGTGAGTGGGGTAATCCATTCAAACACCCAGCTACATGGATGGAGGTCTGGGATAAGAAGCCCAGGGATGAATGGGTTCACATGTTTATCCATACATTGGGACCAATCCCTACTGATTGGTATTTGGAGACAGAGCTACGTTGAGGAACTCTTAATTGGGTTACAATGAGGGAAATATTTATGTTAACGTTCAATAGGGAAAGTGGATCAAAGGAACTGGACAAAGCCTTACAGGATATAGAGGAAATTATCTTTAATGATTCCCAGCCTCAGAAAGAATATTTTGCACCAGCATGGGAGGTGCAGATGCCAGATATTTCCAACTACAGAAATCTGTCAGTGGAAGATAGCGATGAAGATCTAAAAAATATCAATATCCAATAATCTAAGGGGGAGCGTGTAGTTGAAGGCCCCTTGTTAGGAATGGTGGATTTGACTAATCCCTTAAAACTAAATCAAGTCAACATTGGGATAGAGGAACAACCCAAGTTGGACAACATAGGAGCTTATTGGGATGATAACATAGTGGGGGAGATTGCGGAGCTGTTGACAGAATATCAAGTCCTATTCCCCACAAAGTTTTCTGAGCTAAAAGGAATTGTAGGAGACTTGGGGGTTATGAAAATCACTCTGGAACTAGATGTGTGTCCCATCAAGAAACAACCATATCAGTTAAATCCAAAATATAAGCAGAAAGTGAAGGAATAATTGGAGAAAATGGTTTCTATAGGAATCATTGAGCGTGTGGAACAATCTGATTGGGTGAGCCCAATGGTTGTTGAGGAAAAGAATACTAAGGGAGAAATAAGGATTTGTGTGGACCTGTGCAAGCCGAATGATGCATGCATACATTATCCCTTCCCTACTACATTTTTAGATGAGATATTGGAAAATTTTGGAGAAAAAGAGGCCTACTCTTTTAGTGATGGATTTTTAGGATATCATCAGATCAGGATTGCACCAGAAGACCGAAGTAAGACCACTTTGGAAACAGAATGGGGATTATTCCAATACACAGTTGTAATATTCCCAATTAGTCATGAGTTAATTGGATTATTCAAATTTTTTTTTTCTTTGTTTAAAAGAATAAGAGGGAAAAGGTGGTCCATATTTCTCCTTAATCGTGAATAAATCAATAACAAATGTGAAAGAGACAAATCTTGGTAGCTTAACTAAAGCACCCTTGGTGTGAGAGGGGATGGATCACTTTGAATGGCTCAACCTTGACCAAATCTATAGCACTGTCATGGAGGAGTGGCCATCAATGAGGCATAACACAGTTTTAGATGGAGATGCTTTGAGAGACAGGAGTGTTATCATTGGATGTGGTTTAGGGTTTGCAAGCTCTTGAATTATAAAAGGAAGGGGATGGCAGCATTATAGGGTTGTTGATGTATATTATATTTTTGAATATATGGTCTATTTAGACATATATATTTCTCTTTTTTTTTAGCTAAGATTGAATGTTGTTTAGCATTGGGTGTTCCTGGTCGGGAATCCCACCTCTTCCCATTGAGTAGCTCCTGGGAGATTTTTTATTACATTGTCCACTATCTAGCTTAGGGTCAAGCTTATTATTTCAACTACAACACAGATCTTGTTGAGGGTTTGGCTGTTTTTTCAAGCTGCAGCATGTGGAGACTATATCTTTTAAATCTAGGCCATTTCAGTGCTCCTTTTCAGTGGAGGGGGTTTCTACCTCATTGGGAGGACAATATTGAAGGCTTTGGAGCTTATTTTGAGATCTTGGCATCATGCCAACCATATTTTGATCCCTACAGTGCAGTTTTACTTCTATATCTGTGTTATTTCTGTAGGTGGAGTTGCAGGGTGATTTGACACACCATTTAGAGAGATGATTTTCTAGTGTTGGGGATATGCCCTTCAATTTGAAGATCTATTGGAGGAGGCTATTTTATTGATCATACCAAATCAGCCACAAATTCTAGATTTGTAATTTTCAGTAGATCTGCAGTCTTAGATCACAGATCTACATCTTGTACTTGGTGTTTCACTAAAAACCCCAAGGGGGTTCTTTAGAGGAGCTTGTATATTGCATGGATCTGATATAGATCTAACTTATTATGCACATAGCAGCTTTATATCTGATTGTATAATATACTACTATTTCAGAGGCAATAAAATAATGTTGTAAGGGTCTTCCAGCTTTAATACATGGTTGCAACACCTCTTATTGCATGATTTTTGTCCATTGGAGACTTGTATTTCCTGTTATGCATCTTATGGCCCACTTCTTATGTATATTTTGCTGCTATAATGACATATGAAAGGTCTCCATATTGACCTCTTACTTCATAAATGATGATATGCATTATTTTTCCATCATTTTGCACTATATTCTTGCTCCTTCCCATTTGGGAATATTACTATGGTATCAGAGCATCATCTTGGCACAACCTTTGCATTCTAAAAGCCAATATGTCATATGAAGAAGGAGAGCCTATTACTAACAGAGAGAATAGGTATCAGAAGAGAAGACAAAGAATGTTTGATTATACTTATATTGATGAGAAAGAAGACAAGGGTAAAACTCCTTTATCTGGAGGTGAAGATGAAGAGGAGTTCCCTAATATCCTTCTTAGAGCCATGCAAGACATTGCTAGAGAGATTAAAGAGACCAGGATGGATAGATTCAAAGAATCCCCTAAATGATTTCATCATGGAGAAGGCTCTGGAATTTCTCATCACTGGAATGATCAACTAGTGCATCAACCACAAGTTTCCCAACGCTCTACTATGCCTACATTTTTGGCTGTGGGAAATGAAGGGTTTCAAGAGAAAGAATCCCTTGAAGACTATTTTACGGAGTATGAATCTCAAACTCAGAGGTTCAAATATCACTTGATTTTTTAGGATTTTTTTCAACTAAAGTAAAATAGAAGACCAAGGCATCATCATAGAAGTGGTGGATTCATTCAGAATCATGTTCGACACCATACTATGGGCAGATTCTTTTTACCCAATTTTGATGGGTCATCTAAGTGTACTGCCAAATTTTGGGTAGAAAAACTTGACATCTACTTTCAGCTGAACAAGGTTCCAGAAATGGAAGCCATTAAGATTGCAGTGCTGCACCTTGATGGTGAAGCACATGACTGGTGGTTCCATGGCTTGTCTACATTGGGTCATGCCAATGTGACTGCTTATTCAGAGTTCACTAGAAGGTTGGTGGAAAGATTTGATAGAAGAGATCCTAAAGCACCATTCATGAGCCTTGCAAAGTTGAAAAAATCAAGTAATGAAGAAACTTACATCTTTGGATTTTTAAGACTTTCTATTATGGTTCCTGATTTGTTTGCAGCAAGAAGGGTGTACATGTTCATTGATGAGTTAGATGAACCTCTTCATGGGTTGGTTAAGTCTACCAAGCCCATTACACTACATGATGCTATTGAAAGGGCTAGAGACCTTCAAGATGCCTTGCCAAAAGAAAAGGCAACATCTCAGCATAAGCCCTCTTTCCCTTCAAAGGGGAAGGAAGAAAAGGTTGCTCCTTCAAAGGAGAGCTCATACAAGAAACCTCTTGATGATGATGATGCCTGGAGAGATCTAAGAAGAAGGAAGCTTTGCTTCACTTGCCAAGAATCATGAGCACCTGGACATATATGTGCAGCTGCAAAAGCACATTACATAGAGTTCTTCTCATATGATGAGGAGGAAGAGGAGGAAGAACAAGGGAGGAGTTCTTCTCATATTTGTTTGTCTGCTTTGTTTAAAGAATAAGAGGGAAAAGGAGGTCCATGTTTCTCCTTAATCATGAATAAATAAATACCAAATTTGAAAGAGACAAATATTGGCAGCTTAACTAAATCACCCTTGGTGTGAAAGGGGCTAGATCACTTTGATTGGGTCAACCTTGACCAAATCTACAGCATTGTCATGGAGGAGTGGCCATCAATGAGGCACAACGCAATTTTAGATGGAGATGCTTTGTGTGAAAGGAGTGTTATCATTGGATGTGGTTTAGGGTTTGCAAGCTCTTGACTTATAAAAGGAAGGGGATGGAAACATTAGAGGTTTGTTGATGTATATTATATTTTTGAATATATGGTCTGTTTAGACATATATATTTCTCTTGCTTTTTAGCTGAGATTGAATTTTGTTTAGCATTGGGTGTTACTGGTCGGGAATCCCACCTCTTCCCATTAAGTAGCTCTTGGAATATTTGTATTACATTGTCCACTATCTGGCTTAGGGCCAAGCTTCTTCTTTCAACTACAGTGTAGATCCTGTTAAGGGTTTGGTTGTTTTTGCAAGCTGCAATAAGTGGAAACTAGATCTTTCATATCTAGGCCATTTCAATGCTCCTTTTCAGTGGAGGAGGTTTCTACTTCATTGGGAGGACAATATTTAAGGCTTTGGAGATTATTTTTAGATCTTGGCATCAGGCCAACCATATTTTGGTCCCTACAGTGCAGTTTTACTTCTAGATTTGCGTTATTTCTGTAGGTGGAGTTGCAGGGTGATTTGACACACCATTTGGAGAGCTGATTTTCTAGTGTTGTGGATCTTCCCTTCACTTTGAAGATCTATTGGAGGAGGCTATTTTATTGATCATATCAGATCTGCCACACTTTCCACATCTGTAATTTTCAGTAGATCTGCAGTCTTACATCTCAGATCTACTTCTTGTACTTGGTGTTTTGCTGAAAACCCCAAGGGGGTTCTTTAGAGGAGCTTGTATATTGCATGGATCTGATATAAATCTAACTTTTTATGCACATAACAGCTCTAGATCTGATGTATAATATACTTTTGTTGCAGAGGCAATAAAATAATGCTGTAAGGTTCTTCCAGCTTTAATAAATGGTTGCAACACCTCTTATTGCATGATTTTTGTCCATTGGATGCTTGTATTTCTTGTTATGCATCTTATGGCCCATTTCTTATGTATATTTTTCTACTGTAATGACATATGAAAGGTCTCCATATTGACCTCTTGCTTCATAAATTATGATCTGCATTATTTTTCCATAATTTTTCACTATATTCCTACTCTTCCCATTTGGTAATATTACAACAGTAATTCCCTTTGGATTGAAGAATGCGTCTGATATATTCTCCCAGATAGTAGTAGATGTATTCAAGGAGTTCATGCACAAGTTTAGGGAGGTGTACTTTGATGTTTGGACTGTGTTTGGGCTGCTAAAGAAGCATGTTTCCAACCTGCACATGATGCTCGATACTTGCAGGAAGCATCAAATATCTCTTAAATTGAAGAAGTGTATATTCTGTGTCCCTTTTGGGATTTTGTTGGGGCATATTGTTTGTCAACAAGGGTTGATGGTAGATCTAGCCAAGATTGTAGTTATTATCAATTTGGAGGTTCCTACCAATAAAAATTAGTTGTGCTCTATTCTGGGACACACAGGATATTATAGAAAATTCATTCAGGGCTACGCTCTGATCACAGCACCCATGGAATAATTTTTGAAGAAAGACACGTCCTTTTTTTGGGAAGAGGAATTCCAAAAGATATTTGAGCTACTAAAGGAAATGATGGCTACTACGCCTATTCCAATATTCCTTGACTGATCAAAGGCCTTCCATGTGAATTTTGATGCATTCGACTTTGCACTGGGAGCTTTTTTAGTGCAGCCAGGAGAAGGGGATATTGATCACCCTGTTCCCTTTGCAAGTAGGAAGCTCTCCAGTGCAGAACACAAATATTTGACCACAAAGAGGGAATATTTGGCTATGGTCTACACTCTGCAGAAATATAGGAACTATCTGCTAGGAGGGAACTTCAAGATGTTCACTAACCATTCTACTTTGAAGTACCTGGTCAACAAGCCTGTGTTGAGGGGGGATATTTGTATATGGTTGTTTCTATTTCAAGAATATGATTTTGAAATCATTGTTAAGCTAGGTAGATTGAATGTTGGACTTGATCACTTATCACACATTGAGAATGGGGAGGAATTGACTAGTCTGGAGGAGGGACTACCTGATGCGTAGCTTATTTCCATTAAAGTGGCCGATGAAGACATTACAGATATCATTCACTTTCTAACTACTGGTAGTGTGCCCACTGAGTATTCGGTGCAACAAAATAAGGAGTTGGTTTTGCATGTAACTAAGTTTAAATTGATTATTGGTCAAGTGTACAAGTTAGGTGCAGATGAAGTTTTAGGAAGGTATGTTTAAGAACATGAAAGACAAGAAATCTTCGCTGAAGATTGTGGGAGAGTGGCAGGAGGCCACTATGCAGGGAAAGCTACTGCGCAAAAGGTTCTGCTTGCTGGAATATGGTGGCCCACACTGCACAACGATGCACATGCTTATTGTCAAGCTTGTGATGCATTCCAAAGAATAAGGAAGCCATCACGTAGAGATGAGATTCCCTTGCAGCCGCAGATGACTTTGAAATATTTTGATAAAAGGGCCACAAACTTTTTTGGACCTATTAATCCTCCTAGGAAAAATATTGGTGCATGCTACATTATCATTACCACAGACTATGTAACCATATGGGTAGAAGCTAAGATAGTAAAATATTTTACTACAGACACTCCTGCGTAGTTTATTTTTGAAAATATCTTGACTAGATTTGGGTGCCCAGAGATATTGATGAGCGATCAAAGTACACACTTTGTTAGTGATACTATTGAAGCTCTAATAGTGGAATTCCAGATTCATTACTAGAAGAGTACTCCCTATCATTCTCAGGAAAATGGTTCAGTAGAAGCGTTTAACAAGATCCTAGAGAATGCACTTACAAATATCTGCAATGCGAATCAAAATGATTGAGACGTGTGCATCCGTTTGGTCTTATGGGTTGATCGGACAACATGTAAGAAGTTGACTGGTAAAACACCATTCAGGATGGTTTATGGATAAGAAGCTATCATGCTAATGGAATACATCATCCCAAACCTATGCATCGCAGCACTAACTAAAATGGATGAAACAGACATCATGGGGGAATTTTTTTCAAAATTAGTGGCATTAGAGGAGGATCAGTTTATTGCCAACTTTCATCAACAAGTACATAAGGCGCGCACGAAGGCCTAGCATGATATGCACATTTGGAAGAAGGAATTCAAGAAAGAATATATTCTTTTATTATAAGAAAATTAGTTTTCACACCACCCAAGGAAGTTCATAAAGCATTGGTTAGGGTCATATATTGTGAAGGAAATCACTAATGGAGGTGCGGTGCGCTTGGCCATGTTGCGCGGTGAGAGTATCCTGAGGTACATCAATGGTAGTAGACTAAAGTCATATAGGGATAGCCCTATGCTTACCAAATGACTATATGGCCAGCTAAATGAAATCCACTTTTCTGTGCGTTACGCAGAAGGCATACGCAGGCTGGTGCAACTTGAGCTTAGAGGTTGTGCACACTGGGAAAAACTAGTCGTTGGAATAGTAAAACTGGGTGAAAAATCGATTTTAGCATTGGATGGACAGGGTTTTATGCAATTAATGAGGAGATATTATGGGATTTTTTACCATTATTATGGGTATGAAGTTCCATTAATGAAGTTCTGACCATTTTTACCATGGATGTTAAGTCCCTATATTAATAGTGTAGCCCCTTATTATTGTTAGTGTAAACTCCTTATTGTTATTATTGTACCCTTGTAACCCCTATTTTGTTATTATTGTGCCCTTAAATTATTATTGTTAGGTCGGCTAGGATTACATTGTGGCCCACTAGGATTACATTATGGCCCCATGGACTCCTATATATAGAAAGGAGGTTTTGTGAATTGTATCATCCAAGAATTGTGCATTATGTAATGTATTGGAGGTTTCCCCCTCGAAGTGGCTTATTTCTAAGGCGTTGATATCTCTTTTCTTGTATTTTTGAAGCTGGTTACACAACATTTGGTATCAGAGCTTTGGATTCTAGGGTTTCGCTGCTCCAAACAGGTCATCGTGGCATTTTCGCTATAACTTTTTTTCTACGAAGTTTCAGAAGCTGAAATTTTTAAGGTGTGAAGCTAAAATCCTGAGGAAGATTTTCTAAAAATTTCAGAGCTTGGTTCGCAATATTTTCGGAGATATCATCTGTGGAAGTTAGGTATTTTTGCAAGCTCCTAAACAGGTCATCAGGGAATTTTCGCTATAAATTTTTTTCTACGCAGGTTCAGAATCTAAAATTCGTATGGTGTGAAGCTGAAATCCTGAGGAAATTCTTCAAAAAATTTCAGATCTTGGTTCGTAATATTTTTGGAGATATGATCTGTGGAAGGTAGTGCTTTTTCAGGCTCCTGAATTTCATCTCAAAGAGGTGATCGTGGGAAAAGTTCAATAACTCTCTCTCTAGGCATCGGATTCGAGTGCCGTAAAAAGTGGTCGCAAGTACATAGACATTAGTTTCTTGGATATCAATTTCAGAGACAAAGGACGAAACAGTGACACGTGGAAAGTCATACAATTTCGCACTACTGAACTAGTCCATAATTAGGTCATTGTGGGAGATTGGACACAACTTTGTCTTGGAGAATCCAAATCAGGTCAGACCTGTGGCATTCGAAAGATAATTCAGAGGGCTGCGTCGGTACCAAAATTTAGATATTGAAGTGCTACAATCACAGAAATAATCCAATTTCAATATCGAGCTCCTCAAAAGCAAGTAAAAGGTGTGTATTGTTTTTTCCGAATTGCATAAGTCTTGTTTGAAGAATCAAGTTGAATTGATTACAAGGGAATATTGAAGAATTTTTGTCAGTAATGGGTTATATTATGCCTCCAAAAAATAATTCCATACCCATTAAGCTCTCAGAAAGCTATACTATGACGCATGAGGAGGAAGAATTGCAATATGAGATATCAAAATTACGGTACCAAGTGCAACAAATTTTGATCTTACGAAGAGCAACCGAAGATGACATAGATGGTTTAAAAGCAAAAATGGAGGCTAATTTGGATGGTTTTAAGGATCAAATAAAATCTATTATGGATGATAAAGTAGTGGAATATCACAATGAGCATCAACAACAAGTTTTCCAACTCTCAAAGGATAACCTAACTTTGGTGCAAAATCAAATGAAACAACTGGAAGATCAATATCACATCGAAAGAAGTTCTGAAGCAGTCACAGAAACAAGAAATCGACAAGTACAATCAATTTCAAAGTATCTCAGCAAGTGGAAGAACTTTCCTGTAGAAGATTCCACATGGGACGATGAGAATTTTATACAGAAGCATCAAGAAATAATCAAACGTTGAGGACAACACTTGTTTGAAGGAGAGGGGCATGTTAAGTCCCTATATTAATAGTGTAGCCCCTTATTATTGTTAGTGTAAACCCCTTATTGTTATTATTGTACCCTTGTAACCCCCATTTTGTTATTATTGTGCCCTTAAATTATTATTGTTAGGTCGGCTAGGATTGCATTGTGGCCCACTAGGATTACATTATGGCCCCATGGACTCCTATATATAGAAAGGAGGTTTTGTGAATTGTATCATCCAAGAATTGTGCATTATGTAATGTATTGGAGGTTTCCCCCTCGAAGTGGCTTATTTCTAAGGCGTTGATATCTCTTTTCTTCTATTTTTGAAGCTGGTTACACAACAATGGATCACCTGTAAGAAAGCAGGTCACATTCTGTTCCTTTGCTGTTTGGTTGAATTATGCCATGAAATTATTACTCTGCACTGTATGTCTGGCTGTGATACCCCCACATACAATGTAAGAAATTGTGATTTTATATTCAAGTCTAGAATGATGGCCATCAACCCTGTTTCTCAGAGTGCATAGTTTGAAGAGAAATATGTGCCAATCATGACATCTACTGACTAGGGCTCTGAAGAATTCCATGAAGTTATCTAGGAGGTTCAAGAAGTAGTATCAACCCACCAAGGGAAAGGGTAATTTCACTAAAGGATCGTCACCAAAGTCGTGAAAAACCCCCAGGAAGATTACATCCCTGCAGCAAGCGATAAACGACAAATCTCTTGTGGGTGACCCAACAAAGAGACCTATGTCCACAACTAAGGAGGTTGTGCTCTTTGTTGAGCCCATCTCGTGGCTCCCAAAGTATGTGAGGCTACGCATACCCTCTGTGAAGGTACCTAAGGAATTGGATACGGTGGGTGACTACATGCATATTTTTTTGATCCCTAAGGAAATCACTTTGGAGGGAGAGATATTTGGAAAGATCCTATTTTTTAAGTTCGATGATTATGACCTGGCCAATGAGAAGACTTTTCCTAAGTTGGCGCTAGAGTACTACCTTGAGAGTTTTTTTTTATGGTAGAATAGTGAAATTAGAGCCCATGCCTTGGGCGCGTGGGTTGAGCAATGCCGATATTCTCAACTTGTTGAGGATTCCCCACTTTGGAAGGTACCCCATCACCAATGTTCGTGTGCGCCAAGTACTGTCGTTGGTGCATGATGGGCGTTTGTGGATTCATAACCAAATTCCAATAGAGGTTGCACTGATCCATTGGATCACCAACTTGCCGAAGAAGGGACCTCACCCTATGGTGAATTATGGGATGATCAGGAGGAGAAATTAGCTGCGAAGGTGAAAGCTGACTATAAGATGGGACGTGACACTAGGGGCTTCCTGGTGCAGTAGATTGAAGATCTAGAAGTGCGCCTCAGAACTTTAGTGTTGGGTTGAAAAATTATGCGCAAGCATAGGCCTAAGGTGGTCCTGGCACATGTCATCACACTGGCAGGGCAGTGCAAGAAGGGTATAAGCTACAACTGGTCCTAGTACCTATGCACAAAATTCCTGGATAAAGTGCATGAGGCGCATGAGGGGAAAAAGTTTTTTTATTCATTGTTGCTCCTACTCATTGCTTTGGTTGCATGGGAAACACTAGAGAGTGCATTCCTCCCAGATGTGGAGCCTGGTTTATTTGAAGGGGTGTACAATGCCAACCTGTGGGATTGTAATATTCCAAAAATTTAGCCTTCAGCTAAATGGAATATTATAGTTTTCTTTATCTCTAGGTAGGTGAATAAGTGGGTAAGGAGGCCCATAAATCTCCTTAGAAGGAATAATAACACTCCTAATGTGAAAGGAGGAAGAATAAGCAGCTGGATTAAGCACCTTTGGGTGTGAATTGGAGGGGATGCATGTTGAATAGGTCAACTTTGACCAAATCCACAGTGTTGTCATGGAGGAGTGGCATTTATGATGAGACAACATAGTTTTAGTGGAGGAAAACTTGGATGAGCTTAGTGGCAGTTATGGATGGGACCCAATCTGAGACGACTCACACACTATATATGGAGGGGATGATAGCCATTATTATTCATGTATTGGATTATTATTTTGTTATTGGTCTATTTATACTTTGCATCCTTTAGCTATTTAGAGAGGTTTGTTGTGTTGTTTAGCACAAGGGTGTTCCTGATTGGGAAACCCACCTCTTTCCTTAAGAGGCATCTTGGAAGATTTTTGTACTACATTCCACTATAAGCAATTTGGCCAAGACTTCAGTCTTAATGTACAACGCAGTTCCTATTGAGGATTTGTGTTTGTGTTGCAGGGCAGAAATTGTGGAGGTTGATTTGCGAGATTTCTGAGCTAGATTTCATTGGCGGGAGGTTCCTTTCTCTTGGGAGGCCAGTAAATAAGGCCCTTGGGCTTATTTGACACATTTGGCATCAAGCCATAGCATATTAATCCCATACAATGCATTTCCAATCCATTATTGCGTTATTTAGTGAGTTGTTGCAATGGGCAACCCAAAAAGGGCCAAAAATCCAATGTTAAAATCTGGCCAAACCATTTCTAGGTTTTTCTGGGTTTTTTTAGTAGAATCAATGGTTAAAATACCAAATTATTCTGAGCAAGCTAACAGCCTTCCGTGCATGGTTCTTCTCCTCATTAGCAGCAGCAGTAGTAACAGCACAACATTTCCAGTGCTTGGTTTCTTTAGTGTATTTCAGCCATCTTGTGGCTTGAATGCAGTCCTTTTGGAGCACTGTGTACATTCATATTTTTTGTTGTTTATAATGATATGACTCAGCTGTTTTTGCTCATACTTATAATGTCTTTATGTAAATTTTAGTTGCAGCATATTTCCGGCATTTTCCAGATCTTAGTGCTATATTCTTGTTTTCCTTTATTTGAAATGTTGCATTTGTTCTATATTCATGTCTTTTCCATTTTGGAATATTACAGTGGTATCAGATCATAATCTTGGCTCAGCTTGTGCATCCAAGACATTATTCCATTAGGATGAGAAGCTTCTCATAGAAAGGAGAATTTGTATAGAAGAAACAAAGGCATGACTCCATTATTTGGAGAAATGAAGGAAGAGAGGCTCTCCCAGCTTATTTTTAAAAATATGAAAAATATCAAGAAAGATATCAAGGATATGAAAAGGGAGAGGTGTAGAAAATTTCCAAGGGTGTTTGAAAGTGAAGAAAGCCCTAAATATTTACATGATGGGTGTGAGCATTCAGCCACACATGCAGATCCACATCGCAGTTTATTGCCTACATTCACTATAAGAGAAATGGAGGAAGAATATGCACCAAAGGAGGAGACCTTGAGTGACTATCTTCAGGAGTATGAGTCTTAATCTTGGAGATTCAAAGAGAACTTGGACTTCTAAGAGTTTTTCCAACTCAAGGAAGACAAAATATCCAACAGCCATAACAGAAGCAAGAGAGGTAGAATCTTTCTGCCTAACTTTCATGGATCATCAAAGTGCACAGCCAAGTCTTGAGTGAAGGAGCTAGATTCCTATTTTTAGCTACAACAAGTCTCAGAAAAGGAGGCCATTAGAATAGTAGCACTGAACCTTAAAGGTATGGCCCATGATTGGTGGTTTTATAGTTCTGCTTCATTTCATCATGAAAATGTAAAAACTTATGGAGGGTTCACTAAGAAGATAGTGAAAAGATTTGATATTAAACATTGTGAAACATCTTTTGTTGAACCCAAAAATTCCAAACCTTTGCATGAGTTGGAGGGATCTATTATGCCAACTTCACTCCGTATTTCTATTGAAGGGGATAAAAACATGCATAACACCTTGCCAAGGGAAAGATCCCCACTTCTTGAAGAGCCCTCTTCTATAGATGAAGACATGGAGATTCCTTCTTCAAGGGAAGACCAAGATCTAGGGTCTCTCATTGATGATGAGGCATTCTCAAATGTTGATGAAGAGGATGAGAAAAATAAGAGCTAACAACACTGTACCATTAGGAGAAGATACATCACCACATGGAGATGGGAAGGGCACCATTACTTCCATTAGGGGAGCCCATATATTGATTATGTTCTTATTCTTATGGGAAGCTTTGTTGGGAGGATGGCACAAGAGTTGGAGGTGCCCATTTGGAGTATGATTCTCCATACTTCATATGTTGCATGTTTCAAGAGAAAAAATGGGAAAGCCATGATTTCCACACTACATCTCTTGTCTTTATCTGGGAGGAACCATTTGGAGAACTTGAGTTCTTGGGAGAGGCATTTCATGGATGTTTTGATTGGTGGGATAACTTGGGACATTATTGGAGGCCATAATATTTCAGCCCAATATCAGCATCAACCCCATACATATCATAAATGGAGAGAGAAACAACATGGGTGGAATAATCTAATCTCTCCATACAACCCCAATACATTGCATGAACTGGGGGTTGAGGATTTCTTTGATTAGCTACCTAGAATGGCTCATTTCATTTGGATGATAGCATGGGTATGAGAGTCTCTCATTGGGAATGAGATCCCCTATGTTTTTCATCACTCCTACCTTGAGGAGGCCATTGGACAGCAAGAAGGTTTCCACTTACACCTTCCACTTTCTCATGATGTGAGCCATTTGGTTTTGCATACTTGGGTAGAACCATTGGGGGGGAGATTTATTGCAGATTATGTTGAGAAGTGGTGGGGACTATTTGATGAGGAGCCTACAATAGGAGGGAAGGATAATTTTTCCATATCCTTGCATTTTCCTGAGGAAAAGCAACATTTTGGAGGGGAGGACTATAATATTCAAAAAATTTAGACTTCAGCTAAATGGAATATTATAGTTTGTTTTATCTCTAGGTAGGTGAATAAGTGGGTAGGGAGGCCCATAAAACTCCTTAGAAGGAATAATAACACTCCTAATGTGAAAGGAGGAAGAAAAATCAGCTGTATTAAGCACCTTTGGGTGTGAATTGGAGGGGATGCATGTTGAATAGGTCAACTTTGACCAAATCAACAACGTTGTCATGGAGGAGTGGCATTTATGATGAGACAACATAGTTTTAGTGGAGGACAACTTGCATGAGCTTAGTGGAAGTTATGGATGAGACCCAATGTGAGAAGTCTCACACACTATATATGGAGGGGATAGAAGCCATTGTTATTCATGTTTTCGATTATTATTTTGTTATTGGTATGTTTAGACTTTGCATCCTTTAGCTGTTTAGTGGAGTTTGTTGTGTTGTTTAGCATAAGGGTGTTCTTGATCGTGAATCCCACCTCTTTCCTTGAAAGGCCTCTTGGAAGAATTTTGTACTACATTCCACTATCAGACATTTGGCCAAGACTTCAGTCTTAATGTACAACACAATTCCTGTTGAGGATTTTTTTTTGTGTTGCAAGGCAGAAGTTGTGGAGGTTGATTTGCAAGATTTCTAAGCTAGATTTCATTGGAGAGAGGTTCCTTTCTCTTGGGAGGCTATTAAATAAGGCCTTGGAGCTTATTTGACACATTTGGAATCAATCCATAGCATATTAATCCCCTACAGCGCAGTTCCAATCCATGACTGCGTTATTTTAGTGAGCTGTTGCAGTGGGCAACCCAAAAAAGGCCAAAAATCCAAAGTTAAAATATGGCCAAACCATTTCTGGGGTTCTTTGGATTTTTTTATTAGAATTTGTGGTTAAAATAGCAGATTATTATGAGCACTTGAACAACCTTCTGCACATGGTTCTTCTCCTCAGTAGCAGTTGTTTACAGCAGCAGCATCAATACCAGCACAACATTTCCAGAGCTTGGTTTCTTTAGTGTATTTCAGCCATCTTGTGGCTTGAGTGCATTCCTTTTGGAGCACTGTGTACATTCATATTTTTTGTTGTTTATAATGATATGACTCACTTTTTTATACTCATAGTTATAATTTCTTGATGTAAATTTCAGTTGCAGCATATTTATGACATTTTCCGGATCTTAGTGCTATATTCTTGTTTTCCTTTATTTGGAATGCTGCATTTGTTCTATATTCCTATCTTTTCCATTTTGGAATATTACATACTAAGGCCCAACCAATACACCAAAATATCGCCCTATTAGTGAGGGTGGCATCCCAGGGTGTTAAGGGTGGGGGTTGGCCCACCGAAGCATCTGAGGGCAGGGACCCTTGCGCAGTACCCCTCATTACGCAGACCCCAAACACGTGTCTATAGTCCCTACCCACACACGGAAAATTACAGCCCACCACGCTCTGCGAGTCTCGACCTCGAGACCTCGGCTCTGATACCACTGAGGCCCAACCACTACACCAAAATATTGTCCTGTTAGTGAGGGTGGCATCCCAGGGTATTAAGGGTGGGGGTTAGCCCACCAGAGCATCTGAGGGTGGGGAACCTTGTGCAGTACCCCTCATTACACAGACCCCGGACACGTGGCTGTGGACCCTACCCATGCATGGGACATTGTAGGGATTCTACAGACCCGAAGCAAGTGATGGAAAATAAGATAATTTGGGTCTTATTCGAAGAATCGTTGACCGCAAAAATCCACTTGCGCACTTAGTTTTCCCCAAATAAATTTGACAAGTACAAGGTCATTGTAGACTTCCAGGTATCTGTTAGTGTCAGTATTTTCATACTTCCACCAAGGATCAAAACACATTTTCATGTACATCTTAGGTGTCCCATACTAAATAAATTTTTCATCATTCCATTAGTTCATGATATAAAATTGCTCCACTGGTGGTTGTCCTTGTCAAATAAAATTTTTCTCCCTCAGAAGGTCACATTTCTTGACTCATTTCCATGTCCCCTTGAGCATAATAACACTTATGGAAATGCTTGTTTCACTTGAAAGTCTTTTAAGTCAAAATCTCATTCAAAACCAGGTAGAAAAAGTAGTCCCATTAGGTCATTAGGGGTTTTTACTTCTCAAGGTCATTCCTTCATTTAGATGAGGTCAACATATATATGAGAGGGATTGAGCAAGATCATCATGATGGTTTCGTTATACTTTAAAGGTTGTATTTCAGTTTGAATACTTTTTTTTATCAAAATTCCATTTTGATAGAAAAGTCACCTATGTAATTTATTTTTATTTTTTCAATTGTAATTTTTGTTATTATATGTAATAATTTCATCCCAAAGCTGTCAAATTAATTATGTCAAGCCTTAGTGAGAAAATTAAAAATCCAACTCCATGACTTCAGCAACCTGCAATACCAAAAGGTCAAAAGAAGCATCACTAACAAAGAAAAAATACATCAAACATTAGAAAAAGTGGGTATTTCAAGTTAAATCAAAATCCACTTGGCTATAAGGCCAATCAATCATTTCAAACAAGTTATTATTTCCCTTTTAATCATCAAGAAGTATTCAACAAGGAGAATTTTTTATTTTTTGAGTAGTTTTGGCCAAAATCCACAGGTGCTGCGTGTTTAGAAGGTTGGCGCTGCGCGTGGTGTTGTGCCCTTTTTAGGAGATCTCAATGCAAATTTCAAAGGAATTGCGCACTCAGATAGTGGCACTGTGCATTTGGATAAGCATTGCACGCTTAGACAGTGGCATTGTGCACCTACACAATCAAGTTTGCTAAGTGTTTTGTCACTTCAAACCACTTCAAAAAAATTCCAAACTTCTCCTAAAATCATCCAAGGATTTTATAAACAGTAAGTACACCCTCATTTCCTTGTTTCTAATCTATTTGGTGACTCTTTAATGTTTTTAAGTGAAACCCTAATGAAACCCTAATTTCAATTTACGATCACTGTTTATACACCTTGTTCACTTTCCTTAAGCATATATCAGTCACAGGCAGGATAAATTTCATTCGCCTAGGGTTTTCGTTGACCTATTTTTTCATTCACTTCATTCCCTTCACCTGTTCAAGATAGCCATCTCATCCCCTTCCCCTTCATCTCATTCCATTTGTACCCTAGGTTTTCATAAGTTAGAGTTTAGAATGTCTGAAGAAGAAGATAGTGGTATTGGTGAGGCACAAATTCTAGGAAGAAATGACCATAAAGGAGTGAAAATTAACAGGTTTGAACCAATCACTACAAGATAACTTATGGCCTCTCCATTCACTATGTATTGCTTCAAACAAGTGGGATGTTTTGGGTTTTGTTAGAGAGTGCAACAAATTCAAAATCACCCGGGGTTAAGAAGATTGTTCATCACTAATCTACATGACAAACAAGTTACTGTTGCTGGGGTCACCTTTGATATTTCCACCAATGCTATTGCAACTGCTACATGGATCCCTACTATGGGAGAGAGGTGGTTTAAACAAGAAAACTTGGATATGAGCTATTATGAACCGTACCTCAAACCTAGGTACAAGGATCACACTAAGTCAATTTTCCCTTTCTCTCATCTCCTTGACTGGTATGTTCCAATGATGAGGATAATCAAGAAATACTTCACTTGTGAGGGGATTTTTTCTCGATTCTACTCATATCATATCCAAATCATCATGCATTTCACTAGAGTTAGAATGCTACACATACCTTACTATTTTTTCTGCAACATTGACAAGATGGCTTACATTGTGCAAAAGAGGGATTACAATCATCAAATACAAAGTATTTTCATCATTCACTCATCAAAATGGTGATCATGCATGAGCTTCAACAGAAAAAAAATTCATGGGATGCATTCATTGCAAATGAGTTTTTCACTACCCCACCTAGCCATCATGAGCAGGATATCCCTTCATCATATCATCCTCTCGTATCCACTTCTTCATCACATCCCACTGTTCATACATCACCACCCACTCACATACATTCACCTCATGTTGATCCTACCTCATCACCTTTCTATAACCCTTCACCATCACATCATGATACTGGAGCATCAAGAAGTGAAAGGGACATTGGGGCATCTTGCACTAAAATGACTGATATTGAGCCATTTACCTTGACATATCAGAGAGGCCACATGCATGTGTTTGCTTCACATGGTGTGAAAGGGTCCCTGCCTTCTTCATCAGCAAAATAGGTAGACAAGTGCAAGGAAAAGTCTGCAAAGCCTATCATTGTTGAGCAAGAGGACAAACATGAAACTGAGAAGGAGTTTCAGTTGATTGAGATTGATAAGGAGGATGATGATAGAGGCACTAGTGCAGTGATCAGAGGCAAGGAGGCCAAGATTAGTGAGCTTCAAGCTAATATTGATAGAGCACAATATGTGATTGACTTTCTTGAGCTAGAAAATCAGTAGCAAATGAAAAGGTTAACAATGTAAATGTCATATTTTACTTTTACCTAAGGTAGATACATTAAGTAAGTCATTAGTTGAAGTCAAATGTATAAGTTCTTAAAGATAGGAATGAGTCACTTTCCTCATCCTAGACTCTAGCTTTCAGTTCATCTTTTGATGTAACAACTCCCTCACCTCATGGATTCGACCCCTGAGGATGAGAGGAAGTGGTTTTGAGGTCTATAAGGTGTATTTTTTCAGTCATTGTAATGGTTGGCATCAATTTGAGAGATTGTATTGATCAAGTATCATTTTGGCTTGGACATTAATGGAAAATTGCAGCTATTTTCTTGAGATCCATGTGGTATGAGTTTTATACATAGTTTCCTCTCTGTTATCAAATTTTTAGAATGTATTGTTAATCCATAAACCATTTTATATCTATATTATACTTGATTTCAAGTTGAAAGACAAAATTCGTATTTATTTATGCTCTGTTTTGGAAAATTTAGTATAATGCATTCATTCTCTTTAGTTTAGGGAAAATACATTCTAGAAGTTTTCCTTAGCTTCTAACCAGTCTTTTCATCTCATTTAATCCTCTTTTGAATGTTAAAACTTTTACCTACCTTGCCCCATCAAAAATACTACAATTTCATCCTCTTAGCCTTGATCTATCCCCTTGACCTCAATCCCTATTTAGTGAGCCCAACACTAAAATAAAAATCAAAACCCCCTATATTCCTTAGATAACCTAAAATATTTTTCATCCAGCCCTCTTGGCTATGATTTTGTCGAGAGATCCCTCTCTGATTTGGTAGGGCTAGATACCAAGTCTAAAGTTTGGTTTGAGGTTACCTCGAGATTGCCTTCTCAACCTTGAGGTTCAATCTGAGTGATAAGAGTATCTATGAACAATGTCCAGATACGTACACATAAGGATCAGGTATGGTATAACCTTCCTTACATGGTTATAGAGGCCAAAATTGACCAAGTCATTATGACTTGGCCAACTGCATGGAAGGTCAGGCTCACTTCGCCAGGCCTGTGACAACCTCAACTTTCGTAAAAGAAATGACCAATGATCCTAAAGAGCAGGCAAAGAAAGAAGCTTAAAAATAAGTAGTGAAGGAAGCTGAGATAGAGCTGTAATTTTATCTCCAGGGTGAAAATAGAAAGAATGGTAGTGGATTTGAGTCCCCCAGAGGTACCAAGCGAGGAGTGAAGACTCCCAAGGGTGTGTGTAAGAAAAGGAAGGGATCGAAGATAGATGACATGGATGATGTCTGTAATATTCTAAAACAGGAAAAATAGGAATATTGAACATAAAACTGGAAATTGCAGTAAATTTTAATACATCAAAACATGAGAAAATAATTGAGCCATATCATTATATATAATAGCAGAAATGAGTACAAGATCTTGAGAAAAAAGACACTCAAGCTAGGAAAAACTAGCCTCAAATTACCCAATACACCCAAACATGAAATACCACTACTACACAAAAAGAGAGAAGGCTATGACTACATAGTCCTATTGAGAATAACTACAACTGGAAAATAAGAATACAAGGATTTGTTGATATAGTGCTCAAAAAATGCTGGGATCAGAGATCTAGGCTCTCTAGAACAATTCCAAGGTAAACCAGAAAGGGCTTCTTGAAATAATCAAGATGAAAAATGAAGCCCTATGGCTGAATTACACTCTACAACTAGACAAATGGTGGGAGGTGTTTGATCTGATAAGAAAATAGCTTATACTCCTCCCCACTAACTTTCTGAATGAAGGGTTTCTCCCCTCACTGGAAAACAAGCTGAAGAACTTGGGTTCTCAACCCTTCACTTTAATTTCCCTCATGAATTGTGGAATTCCCGAAGGAGACTATGCTGCTGAAGGTGGCTAAATATTGGCATGATGCTAGATGATGGAATGAAGCCCAAAGGAACCTCTCCTGCATGGGCACTCGAAGTCCCCAGAGTATGAGGGTGGGATTTTCGCCTGGAAACACCCTTGTGCTAAACAGCACAGTAGACTCCGCTAAACAGCTGAAGTGTGTAGAAAGTATTAAAATATCAAACATAAACAATATTCAAAATGTCTTCTATGGCTATCATCCCCTTCCTTATATGCATTGTGAGCCTCCTTCCCCTTGGTCCTACTCAATAATGATGCTACTATCATGGAGACATCCTCCCATTATGACTGCGCTGTCCTCCATGAATACATCATTGATATGGTCAACCTTGACCCCATCCACATTCATTGACCATATTCACACAAAGGGTTTCTTTATTCAACTATCAACATTGATACACTTTCACACTAGAAGTGGTTTTATTCCTATTAAATATATTTCAGGGTCCCTTTACCCACTAATTGACCTACTTTATTAACAAAAGAAAAAATTTAATATTCCAAATAGATAAAAGATAATTAGGAATATTACAGTCCTCCCCTCCCAAATATTTTTTTTCCTCAAGAAACTGCAATATGGATGCTGCAAAATCTTCTCTCCTTCCCAAGTAGCATCCTCATCCTATAGATTCCTCCATCGAATCATATATTCTCTAATCATATTTTTCCTTAGTTGCTTTCCCAAATATCCAAGATAGCTTCTGGTTGTAAGACTAGATGGACCTCATCATCAATAGGTGGGAGATCCATTGTAGCAACTACATGTTGTCCAATGTCCTTCTTAAGGCATGAGACATGAAAAATGTTGTGGATCTTACTCCCAATTGGGAAATCCAACTCATATGCTACTTCCCCAACACAACGAATCACCTTCTAAGGCCCATATAAATGGGGCTTAAGCTTCTCAACCCCCTTATCCTTTAGTGTAGATTGCTTGTAAGGCTGAAGATATATATACACCAAATCATCCACCTCAAACAGTCTCTCTGCCCGACCACGATCTACATACAACTTTGTTGATTCTAGGCTATAGAAATGTTGTCCTTGAGAGTAGGGAGTATATCCTGACTCTCTTGGATCCACTCTTTAGCTCTAAGAGCCTTGCTTGCTCCAAACATCAAATTAACAAGTGAAAAAGAATAATATCCATATAGAGCCTGAAATGGAGACACACCTATCGACATATGAAATGTCGTTTTGTAGTAATAATCTCCCAAGTGGAGCCAACAGAGCCATGCTCTTTGCTGCCCCAAAACATAGCTTCCCAAGTAGCCTTCCATCCACTTGTTTACTATCTCTATTTTCCCATCTTTCTATGGTTGATAGCTGGTACTCGGTGTCAACTCGGTACCCACCAAATAGAAATGTTCCTGCCAAAAGCCACCCATGAAGCGACTATCCCTATCACTAATTATGGTCTTAGGAAGACCATGAAGTATGAAAATATTTCTAAATAAGAGCTCGGCCACTTGTGAAGTAGTGTAACGTGAATAAATAGAAAATAAATGTGAATACTTTTTTAGTCAATCAACAACTACAAAGATACAATCCTTGTCTTGTACTGTTGGAAAATTGGTAATGCAATCCATAGAAATGCTCTCCCATTTTACTTCCAAAATAGGGAGTGGTTGTAACAACCCTGCAGGATGGTTGTTCTCTACTTTATTCTATTGGAAAACTATGCACTCCTTGATGTGTTGGAGCACATCCTCCTTGAGACCTTTCCATGAGGATCTCTCCCAAATGGCTTGATATGGCTTGGTGAATCCTTGGTGGCTTGAAAGTGGTGAATTATGTGCCGCATGAAAAATATTCTCCTTGAGCTTAGAATCTCTAGTCAATAATATCCTATCCCAATAATAGATGATCTCATCCATCACCCTATACCTCTCTCTCATCAGTCACTTATCCATCTAGGATATCACATGCAAAGAGGCATTTGGAATACTCTACCAACAACTGGGCCTTCCAATCTATATCCACACTCATCAATGACAACACTGCTGGTATTCATGATAAGGCATCTGCTACCACATTACTCTTCCCCTTGACATATTCAATTTTAAATTCATATGCCTATATTTTTATAACCCATTTTTACTGCCTCTCTTGCAACTGCTTCTTCTCAAGGAAATACCAAAGACTATTTTGATCAGTCTTCACTTAGAATCTATTGCCCAAAAAATACTGTCGAAATTTGGCCAATGCACGCATAATAGCCAACATTTCCTTATCATATATAGCATACAACCTCTCATCAGGCAGCAACTTCCGACTCTCAAAAGCTATGGGGTGCCCCCCTTACATCAAGACTGCTCCAATTCCCTCCCCTGAAGCATCGCATTCCAGCACAGAGGGTTGGGTAAAATATGGCAATACCAACACTAGGAAATTTCTCATCACCTCCTTGAGCCTATAAAAGGCACTTTGTCCAGTATCTATATAACAAAAGGCTCCTTTCTTGGTCATATCTTTGATTGGTGCTGCTAGTTGAGATAACCCTTTTAAAAAATTATGGTAGTAGGTGAAGATGCCTACAAACCCCCGAAGTTCTGTTACATTATTTGGCTCTAGCCAATCCTGAATAGCATGGATCTTATCCTCATTGACCCTCAATCCATCCACTCTAATGATGCGACCCAAATAAAGCATATATGTGAGCCCAAACTTGCACTTGGAGAGTTTAGCAGATAATTTTTTCTCCTCAAGAATGTGTAATACTATCTCAATATGTTGTAGATGCTCCTCCCATGTGTGGCTATAAATAAGAATATCATCAAAGAAAACCAATAGAAATTTCCTCAATTGACCACAAAAGATGTGGTTCATGCAACACTTAAATTTAGTCAGAGCATTGGCTAACCCAAAGGACATCACCAAGAACTCAAAGTGTCCATGATGACATATAAAAGTAGTCTTGGGGATATCTTGATCCCTCACCCTAATCTGATGGTACCACGACCTCAAATCAATCTTTGAGAACATTTATCCCCTTAGCTCGTCCATCATATCATCTATCCTGGGAATCAGGTACCTATTCTTCATTATCTTTTTTTTCAAGGCTCTATAGTCATGCACATCTTGAATGTACCATCCTTCTTCTTCACCAAGACCACAGAAGAAGAAAAAGGACTGGTGATGAGTCAGATATGTCCTAAAGCCAAGAGCTCCTGAATGGATTTTTTAATCTCATCCCTGTAGGATTTTGGATGATTATAGGGTGTGGTGATCACTGCTTGGATCCCCTGCTCCAACTCAATAGTATTCTCAAACCCCCGGTCTAGTGGCCTTCCCGGTGGTATGTCCCCAAATACTATAGAATAGATGTCTAGAATAGACTACACATCTAGGTGTATTGGTGCACCCTTGCCTCCTGCCTCTGACATACACAGTTCCACTACCCATTCTAAATCTCCTCTGTGCAAATCAGCCTCCATCCTATGTGCGGAGACTGTCTGAGGTGGATAGGTGTGCATGCCCATGATCTTTTGGTGCTCACCACTCTTCTTATCTGTCCATTCCATCTCTAAGGTCTCCCAATCCATGGTGACCTTCCCCAGTGTGAATAACCACTACACACCCAATATCACATTGGTTTCTGCAATATCAACCACAAAGAATTTTTATGTCAATGTGTAAGTCCCCAATGTGATGGTCAATGCTGGGAAATACTTTAAACACTGTATGGTTCTAGCTCCTGGAACCAAAACTTAGAATCCCTCAAAATCATCTGTGGGAATGCCTCTCCTCTGCACTAATTGAGTATCAATAAAATTGTGGGTAGAACCGATGTATATCAATACCGACATCTGTTTCCCCTAAATAGTGCCTCGAAATCTCAATGTTAGATACTTGGGAACTCCTCGCAAAGCTGTAAGGGCTCCTCCAGTTGGAGAAAATTCTCCATTCCCACCTCCTGATTGTGGTGGATCTCCCCCTGATGCTATAGCATTGGTGTCCCCCTCTAAGTATTCTTCTCTGTTTTCTTCATCATCAGAGAATACCTCAATATAATGTGCCTTCCCGACAGCACACCAATGCCTTGGTGCCCATGTCTCTTGGCAAGTGAAGCAATATTTTTCTCCTCCTTAGATTTCTCTGGACATCATCACTAAGAGATCCTTTATCTTGGTTCTCCTTTGAGGGAGGAGTCTTCATATATTTCCCCTTTGCGTGAGAGGAGAAATTTTGTTGAAATGGGGCTCTTGCACTTGGCAAAGAATTTTTCAAGTCTCTAGCCCTCTCAATAGCCTCTGGAGCGTAATTGGTCTAGTGGATTTTACTAACCCATGCAAAGGCTTTGCTAGCCCATCAATAAACATATATACTCTTCTAGTTGTAGATAGATTTGGCACCATGATTGAAAGTTTCAGAAATTAAGAGATATAAGTCTCTGATCTCCTCACTGCTTGAGCTTAGCTAGCTCAAAAAAATGTTCTTCTAGATCTCTTTGGTCAAATATTTCCACCAAACTCTAGGTAAATTTTTCATAAACAGTTACACTAGCATGCCCCAATGTAGATAGATTGTGAAACCACCACTCATGTGCTTCACCTTCAAGGTGCAAAGTTTCTATCTAAATTGCCTCAATATCTGAAACTCGGTTCAGATGAAAATAGATGTCTAATTTCTCTACCCAAGCCTTGGTTGTGCACTTCGGTGACCCATCAAAAGTAGGCCTAAATAATCTACCCATAGTCCATTGTAGATAATTGTTCTACATGTACCCTCCGCCTCTATTGTTATTATTGGATCTTCTATTATCCTTGATCCGATAGAACTCTTGGAATTTTAGATGCTCCTTGAACCTCTGAGATTGAGATTCATATTCTAGGAAATAATCACCAAGATTATCCTCCTCTTGGGGTCCTCCTACCTCATTTCCTACTACTAGAAATGTAGGCATGGTGGAGCGTTGTTAAACTGGTTGTAATGTTTTCTCACACAAATAATGTGAGGTGTCAGAACTCTGTCCATGATGAAACCCTCTAGGGGATTCCTTCTGTCTTTATACCCTCATCTCCTTGATTTATTTGGCAATGCATTGCATATTTTGGAGAATAATTTTTGGAAACTCCTTTCCATCCATTGCTCCAGATGTTATAGATGTAGTGCCCCACAGGCCAAGCCAATATTATGCTCTAATACCATTGTAATATTCCAAAAATAAAAAAATAGGAATATTGGACATAAAAATGGAAATTGCAATAAATATCAATACATAAAAATATGAGAAAACAATTGATACATCTCATTATATATAATAGCAGAAATGAGTACAAGATCTTGAGGAAAAAGACACTCAAGCTAGGAAAAACAAGCCTCAAATGACCCAATATACCCAAACATCAAATACCGCTGCTACAAAAAATATCAGAAAGTTATGAATACATAGTCCTATTGAGAATATCTACAGCTGGAAAATAATAATACAAGGATTTACTGATATAGTGCTCATAAAATGCCGGGATCAGAGATCTAGGCTCTCTAGCACAATTCCAAGATAACCTAGAAAGGGTTTCTTGAAATACTCAAGATGAAAAATCTAGCCCTAGGGCTGAATTATGATCTGCAATTGGATACCTACTGGTAGGTGGATGATATGACAAGAAAATAGTTGATACTCCTCCCCACTAACTTTCCCGATGAAGGGTTGCTCCCCTCACTGGAAAACAAACTAAAGAACTTGGGTTCTCAACCCTCCACTGCAACTTTCCTCCTAAATTGCACAATTATTGAAGGAGACGGAGATGCTAAAGGTGGCTAAAGAATAGCCTGATTCCAAATGATGGAATGAATCCCAAAGGAACCTCTCCTGAGTGGGAACTCGAAGTCCCCTGAGGATGAGGGTGGGATTTCTGCCCGGAAACACCCTTGTGCTAAACAATACAACAAACTCTGCTAAACAGCTGAAGTGTGCAGAAAGTCATAAAATACCAAACATAAAAAATATTCAAAATTCCTTCTATGGCTGCCATGCCCTTCCTTATATGAATTTTGATCCCCCTCCCCCTTGGTCACACTCAATAATGATGCTACTCTCATGGAGACTTCCTCCCATTATGACTGCAATGTCCTCCACTATCTCCACTCCCTCCATGATTGTGCTATTGATATGGTTAACCTTGACCGCATCCACATGCATTGACCCTATTCACAACAAGGGTTTCTTTATTCAAATAGCTACATTGATCCACTTTCACACTAGAAGTGGTCTTATTCCTACTAAAGAGATTTAAAGGTCCCTTTACCCACTTATTCATCTACTTTATTAACGAAAGAAAAACTTTAATATTCCAACTAGCTAAAAAATAATTAGGAATATTACAATGTCACCCTCACAGAGGATGACCTGGATAAAATTTCTGATGTAGTTACCTCCTCCTTTGAAGATCGATGGGTAGTGCTAGAGGATCAGTACAAAGCTGCAGTGGAGGAAATGCAGATCGGGTTGCAAGTACTTCAACTAAAGATGAAGAGAATTCAAGCGAGCGTTGCTTAGGTGAGGCCATATCAAGCGAGCGTGAGCACGAGAATGGTTATTAGCACAATAGATAACAGGATCTAACCATTATGTGGGGCTGTGATTACTTGTAACAACCTTATTTACATGCACAGGTGAAAACGTGCCCTAAGGTTGGAATCAACTTGTCTATGCTTCCCAACAGAAAGTTGCACGCCATATAGACTATCATTAGGAATGAGCTACAATGTTGAGAGGCATTCATGCACCAACAACTCAGAGAGGTAGATCAGAAGGTTGCAGCATGAACACAAGAGTCTCTGCAGGTGTAGACATCTCAGCAAGTGGCAGTGGCCCAGCACGCTAAATTAGAAAGTTTGATTTGATCGCCTTTGTGGTGACCTTCGTGAGGTTGCCATCCCTACCTATACTATGCCTCATGACAAGGTTGAAAGTATAGTGGCTGCTATAGTATCCAAAAATATGAGAAGACAGTAATACAAAACACAATAACTGGAAACTACATAAATATGGAAATAAACTGTAAACACCGCAAAAATAGACGGAACATCTGAGCCATTTTATTAACAAGGAGGTGAAATACAAGTACAATAATGCTAAAAAATAGTATCACTCAAGCTGACATAGATGGCTAGAGTGACCCTCAAGTCCTCTCGCTCAGAACATTGCATAGTTGTTGCTTTGTTGGAGACCCTACTGCATTTTCCCTGCTGGAAATCTTAGAAATGTAACTGCTGGCTGAAAAGGGATGTGTATATAAGGTGGTTCTAAAGCTCATAAAATATCAGGATTTGGAATCTAGAATCTATGATGAAAACTCAAAATAACCCAAAAAGGATTTTTGGATTGGCTCACCTGAGAAAATCACCCTCCTAGGGCTTGCAATACATAAATGTTGGGTATGCAGATATATGGCATGAGCTGGAAGATAAAATAGCTGCAATAACACTAAATAAACTCAATTCTTGAAGGGTTTTCCCCTTCTCCTGATTCCCAATCTAGAAGCTTGAGATCTAGCTCCTCATCTCTAGTTGCAACTACTGAACTGCACAACTGCTGGAAATGACTGCGTTGTTAAGAGGGCTGAAGATATAGCCTGCTGCTAGATGATGCAATAATTCTCACAATTGATGGAAACAATCTTACCAAAGTGAGGAGATGATCCCTCACAATATTCCAATCTGAAATACTTGGAACTTTTTTCCTCCTCTGAACCTACATTGCTTGAATGCATAATTCCTGCAGGAACTGCTGCTGCATAGAGAAACATAATGATGGCCTAATGCTAGATGTAGCAATGTTTCTCTCAAAAGACTAGAATGGATGTATAAGGTGAAGGGTTTATCCCTCCAAAGGTTTCCTAGTTTAAATACTGGAAACTGTGTTCCTCCTCTCAAACCCTAAGGCAGAAATGTTTAATTCCTGAAGTTGTAAGTACAAGAGAGAGGGGTTGAATGTGGCACAATTGCCGTATGATGAATGAATTCTCAAAGAAACCTTTTCAGAGTAGGCGCTCAAAGTCTCCTGTGGATAAGGGTGGGATATCCATTTGGAGACACCCGTGTGCTAAAGAACACAACAGACTTAGCTAAACAGCTGAAGCATGCAAAGAAATGTCATAAATGATAATACAATATCAAAATCTAGAATGCCCTCTATGGTTGCCCTAACCTTCCTTTTATGCTTGTGAGCCTTCCTTAGCCTTGTCCCACCTCATTACTGTGCTGCACATGTGGCCACTAGCCTCCATAATGACTGTGATGTCCTCCATGATCTCCATCATATATGCATTTACTCTCAACTCCCTCCATCATGTGTGCATTTAATGCACCACTTCCTCCATCTCTTCATCATTTTTTCTCCATGATCTTACTTTTATTCCTCCACTATCTCCATCATCTTCCTTATTATTGCTCTATTTTCTCCACTCTTCCTTCATCAATAAGTTGCTCCACTACTCTGTAATGTTGATCCACAACCTAACTAACCCACATTCACACAAAATAAGTGGATTTTATTCATCTATTGGGTTTATGAGTCCCTCCACCCTTTTATTTAATTAACTAAATACAAAAGTTAAGAACTCCAATATTCCAATTAACTTAAGGAAAATTTGGAATATTACAGCTCCCTTGAAGGCCTCCCGCTCCGAATTCCAAGTGGTAAAGGTTGATTTTGAACAGCAGATTGTGGAGTTACATGAAAAACTTCAAACAGAGACTCCGCCTGAAGTACGAGCGCATCACACTACCTTGGTCAAAGAGGCATAAACCAAAATTGCAACAATAGTCGACAAGGACATAGAACTACTAGATGCAACCATGGGATTGTGGACTTCAGTGAAGATTTCTCCCCTCATTAGAAATATCTCATAGGATCTACGCACCAAAGAACAAACATTTGATGAGCTTTAGGATGTGTTGCCCACACTTGTGTCTGCTCAAAGAATGGCGTTTTTGAAGACAAGCTGGGTGTTGCACGAGGAAATTGAAGATATGTGGTAGAAGAAGCACATTCTGACCACCCATATAAAGTCATGGGCTGATGAAGCTATGAAGCTATCTCAGGACCTCGATGCTTTTGTGAAGAACCTGGGCCAGATGCAACAGAACATCAGTATTGAAACAAAAGGTCTTACATCACAGAATTTGGTGGATGAGGCTCAGAGTGCTTCTGATCATAGTACTGGAATCCTTGCACCCTTCGCCACTGCCATTAAAGAGCTAAATATGAAGATGAATACACCAACACCTGTGTGACTTGGGACGAGTCACAATATTATGTTGGGGAACTATTGGAGCAGGGTCCCTTAGGACCGCAATTTTGGGTTAAATAATAGTATTTTTGTTATTTTTTATTCGTGTGCTCTAAGATATGAAGAGCCAAGGGGATTTTGGGCCATTCAAAGTACCTTCATGAGCTATAATGGGTTAAATGGGTAAACTAGGGGTATCAAACCATGATTTGAGGACCATAGTATGAGCGCAAGAAAAAGTATAAGTAGAAGTCTAGATCGAGTAAGATAAGTCATTTTTTGATGGAAGTTAATGTATGAATGTTTGATGATAGAACTCTGAAGTAAGTCTGTGGTAAAAGTTTTGTGTCTAAAAGGATGTAGTTGGCTGTGTGCGCGAAGACCTTAGTCCAGTTGTGTGCGGACCCCGCAAGCTGTGTGAGCAGGAGGATCTGACTAATTGTAAGGGTTTTCATGAATTTTTGATGAATAAAGAGTTGTTTTGATAATCACCTGTACCAAATGAATCTGTGATTCGCTCTGTGTTCTGTTTTGCGTATGATTTCTTTTTCCTGCATATGATTTATATTATCTATGATTAGATCATGTTGTGTAACTATTTGACTATTGATAAATGATAATTGCATAGATCTATTGTTGTAAAGGTTGAATATTACATTGTTAGAATAGTTAAAGATATTGTGGATCTAATGTTGGTGCGCGTGGGCAGGGTTAACCTGTGTTGGTTGATTGAGGGTTTCTGGTGTGCAATATAGTTTGTTTACTCATAAAAAACTGAGAATTCCCACTTCATTTAATTCTCTCTCAAGGTGTGGAAACGTGGTTCCAACACCCCCTCACACTGCTTCGGGTGAGACTTTGGCCTACGCAAGTAGGTCATTACCGAATGGGCCAGTAGTAAGATGGTTTTGTTGGTTACGTGCTAACTCTGAACCTGGGTCAAGACCCCCTTAAGCCAATAGAGGGATTTCACAAGGAAATGGAGGTGCTTCTAGGGAAAAGGAAATGATTAGGTGGAGTGGGACCAATGGTCCAAAAGAGGAAAACTCGTGCCACTGTCCAAGTCATCACTTCGCTCCAAATTCAGTTAAGTTTTCATAAATGGAAGTGTTGGCTCATTATTCTCATTTCATTTATCATTTTGAGAGTAGTGAGAGGAAGGAAATTAAAAGGATCCATCGAAGAATGCAGCAATAACGCCAAGTCTGCATGCAAACCTCTTGCTATAGGAAACTATGGATGTCATAGGACACTTCACAGCATATTCAATGACGAGAAAAAGTACAAATAAGAGCCACTCATAGGTGGTATTAACTCCTAATACCACCATCTCCCAAGGAAAAAAATACCAAAGGTTAGAGGTAAGTGGTTGCCACTCCCCAAAGTTGTGAATTTTCTTTGAAATTTATACACAGTCAACAATAATTTGAAAATTCAAAGGTTGAATCAAGGTAGCCTATGTTTATTTAAAAACTATAATCTCTAAGGCCACATTTCACCAATAACTCTTAGAAAAAATCATTTATCTACCTTCCTAAGACAACCATAAAATGGGGGCAGGATTTTATGGAAGGGATCCCACAGATATCAGAAGGATAAGATTGCAGCCTCAAGTGGTGGAGATTTTCAGGAACCACCAGTAGTTAGGTTTATTCAAGCTCCTCAAGGATTTGATGAGGAGATAGCTCAAGAATTTCTAGTGTCCATGAAATCACAAACTGATGAGAGGGCCACCACTATGGTTAGAGGCCTAGCTATCACAATTTTCACCTAGGATCATTAGTATAATCACCACTTTTCCCCTATGAGCCAATTTGAATAGGGAATATAGGGTGTCCATCATTGCATCTAGAAAGAGCTTCTTTCTATCGGGTGAAGAATTCATTGAAGGAAAAAATGGAGTGAGGAGAGAAAGCATTCCATACCATTGGGAGGAAGTAGCATTCCACATTATGAAATTAATTTCTTGTGAGGGAAAAATTAGTGTGGTTTATGGATACCACTTCATGTTTTTTAATGAACTTAGATTTCAATGAGAAATCCCTCTTGAACAAAGACTGAGCATTTCCTATTTCCTCTTGCATTCACTTAGGGACATGATCCAAAAAGTGAGGGAAAGGAATTATTAGCACTTATCTCACCATGTCCTCATAAGGTTGATATTGAATCATGCTCTAAAGAGAATGAACCTCCCTTTTACCTTGTCCTCATTCATAAATATGGATGTAATATTCCAAAGTTTGCATGCAGCAAATTGGAATATTAAATTTTGCAAATTTCAGTTAGGAGATGACTAATTGGGTAAGGAGGCCCATGCATAATAAAAACATGAATAGAATCCTTCATAGTATGAAAGGGGATCATCATTGGAGCTGGATTGCACACCCTCAAGTGTGAAAGAGGACATTTTCATGGAGACAAGGTCAGGTTTGACCAAGTCAACAGCGCTAGGATAGGAAGTAGAGAACACTTTGATAGACAACGCAGTATGAATGGGAAGAGGGTTATTTGGTGGAGGAAACCCTAATGAGTGGGACCCATGGAGAGAGGGCTTTCACTTGTTTAAAAGGAGGGCAAGGCAGCCATTGTTATTCATGATTTAGATTATTGATTTCATCATCTGTTTAAACTATTGAGTATTCTTCAACTGTTGAGTTGAGTATGCAGTGTTGTTTAGCACAAGGCATTATTTCTTAGGGATTCCTTCTCCTTCCTTGAGAGGCCTCTCGGAGGAGCATTTTACTTCAGTTTCCACATTCAGGCTTGAGGCCAAGCATCCTCCTTCAGCTACAGCGTTATTCTTGTAGCAGGAAATGCTGTGTTGCAGGGTGTTGCAGTGAGGGTTCACAACACCACTTCCAGCACTTTTTTTTCAAAGGAGTAAGTCTTCTTTCCTTTGGAGGATCAGTGAGGGAGAATTTGATCTGATTCCCATCATATTTGGCATTAGGCTAACCATTTCCATGATCTACAGCTCAGTCCCTATCTTAGACTGCATTATTTTCAGTGTGTCTCTGCAGTGAGGGTTGCAGTGTTTGTTTGGACGAAGAGATCTTCAGTGTTGGGATCAGCCTTTCACTTCGAAGATCCATTGGAGGAGTTATATTTATATTATGTATCATCTACAGCCATCTCCATCCAGTTCTTGAGTTGCAGCTGCTACCTAGCCCTGCTACTCCAGCATTTTTTCCATTTTTTATATTTCAGCCAATCCTTCTAGGATTGACTTGATATTTTTTTTTAGGGGTTAGAGCTTTGCTCCCCACATTATTTGAGCCATACATTTCCATATATATGTATTGATATTATTTCTGTAGCAGTGCCTCCTATAAAATGCGTAGTCATAGCCTTGGGCTTTCTATATGTAGCAGTGTTCTTCATTTTCTTGTACATGTTCTATTGAGGCTTGCATTGCCTAGTTTGAGTGATCATTACCTCAAGGATTTGTATACAAATATTTGCTGCTATAAGATCAATTTCATGGCTATTTGGATCTTCTCATGATTTATGTATTGATATAACATTGCTACTCCAATATGTGTTTTTACATTGCTGCATCTCCAACTTTAGAATATCTTAAGATATTCTTTATGTTGTAGAAATTCCCTATTTTGGGATATTACAGTGGTATCAAATCATCCATCTTGGCTCAGCCTGTGAGTTTCAGCCAAAGAATATAGAAGAAGATTAGAAGGATGATATTACTCTCATCACTTTTCAGACTTAAGAAGAACCTCTCCAAAGAGGAGGAGAAAATATAAGAGGAAAGTCCATGCACTTCCTATTCTCATGGAGAAGTAGAAAGCAAGCATAAGAGATACTCGGATCATTATATTCTAAGTAAATACCTTGTTGAGTACAAATCTCAACCTAAAGCCTTCAAGGAGACTCTAGCTCTCCCACAATTCATTTAGTTGAAGGAGGAGAGGAGGCCCTGCAGCAGAAAGGAAATACAAGGCAATAGATTCCTATTGTCTACATTTGATGGGTCATCTACAACAGGATCTTGGGCAAGAAATCTTGAGGAATTATTCCTACTACATACAATGGTAGAGAGAGACATAGTAGAAGTTGCAGTGCTGCACTTGAAGGGTGAAGCCAATGTTTTGTGGCTCAGCCACTTGAGCCATGTAAGGGTGAATACTTTTGCAGAGTTCACTCAAATGTTGATTAGAACCTTTGATAAAGAAAAATCAGAGGAGAAAAATCCCACACCACTATGGGAGGAGACTTGTACCAGCACTGTCACAGCCTTGGAAGAGTAACCTTCTACATCTGCAAATGGGGCAGCCATTTCATTGGAAGAGAGAACTATTGCAGCCATACAAGGAGCACCCAAGTTCCATCAAGGTATGAATGAAGTTCCACTTTATATTTCAGAAAATTGTTTGCAGAATTGTGGAAATTCATATTTAAATGACCAAGAATCAACATACACTGCTAATCTAGGGCAGCAAGATTGCACTGCGCTGTGCAACATGGAAACATTCAAGGAAGAAATAAACCATCATCCTCATAAGCCATTTTTGGATTTCATATCACATTGGAGGTTGGGGTTTGAAGACTTGAAGGGAAGGATGATAGATAGTAGACATCTTGAGATGAGAAAAACTTTCTCCTTTCCAGATGACACTTTCTCAATGAGCGCCTCTCAGCTCAAAGAGAGACTTCTACTTTCAGCAAATCCAATACCTCATTGGTTTTGGAGGACTATTCATGAGAGGGAGATCTCATGGAGATATTTCAATGGAGGTGTAATTTAACACATCATGGAGTGCAAGGTTCTTTAACAGTTTGAGGAAGTTCTTCCCTTCTCACACTTGGATCTTTATGGATTCAAGGGGGAGTAGATAGATGATGGAGGACATCTTAGGATGGATAACATCTCTCATGTTTGTGTTGGACACTTCTTGAGCCCTACACATCATGATGGGAGGTTTTTTCCTACCACCTATTTGGGTCCCTATGGGATCAACTTGATCATTGGGAAGATTGCATTTCAATATCCCATGAAATGCAAAGACAAAAATATGATTTGGGAGGATGGTAGTCTTCATGGGAAGGGTGCCAAGATTGAGAATGAAGGGAGACATCCACAAATGGATGAGTGGATTTGGATGAAGAGCAAGAGGTTGGTGAGCCACTTACAAATATATGATATCGGGCAGCAGGAGGCTTGGCTACGCTGGTTACTCTTGAAGGTGTTTAGCCGTCACTTGACATATACTCTTTCTAAGGGTAAGTGGATGGAGAAGATGTGGCAGGATGCTTGCATCATTGAGCGGAAAAGAGTTTGGATGCATGATTTTGATGTGATCTCATATCATTCATTATGTTTTCATCACATGATTTTTATGATGGAAGTATGAGGACACAACAAAATATTTTTTTGCTTTGGTTTTTCTTGGGAGAGCAAGGATAGATTTTCTCTCACACTTTTCATGATGTTGCAGGAGTAGGAGATGGCACTATCATGGTGCAGAGGGGCTACTCCTTGGCCTTAGATGATTGAGAGGTACTTCCACCTTGGAAGGAAATTCTTATGTGCAGTAGCATTATGGGAGATTTCTTTGACAAGGAGCATGTCAAAGAATGGAGCTATGAGTTGGCAGGAGCTTATTTGCATGGGAAAATAGCACTGTCACCTAGGAGCTTGGGGTTATTGACGGAGTTTCCCCAATATCACTTCACCATTGATGCACTTTCTGGGCAAGGAGAAAGTAAGATTGATGGAGTGGTGGATGGAAACATCTATTACAGAGATATGATCTTCTTAACTTGGATTTCCAAGTATAATAAGGGTGATCTTCATGCAGCATATGGTTCATTCCTCTTCATGGGAGTGTGTCATACCACTATGGAGGAATTATTCATATACATATGCATCATCTTACTCTCAACACATGATAAGAATATTGTTTCCAATGATTGTCTAACACCGTATTTGCATATTCTTACCATTCTTATTCAGTACATTTCTCCACAAGGAGGCAAGCTTTTCATTGAGCTCCATGGTCGACATTGGGCCAAATTATATGATGGAGACAACCATCTCTTGTATGGCCTTGGGCAAGTGTTTTATTTCATGTATGTTCAGTTGATGTGCCTAGCCATTTACTAATTATCAGTAGATGTCATGGCATACATAATTATCCATGTAACAACAAACAACTTGCCATGTACTTTTTTGGAGAAGTAGTTTGGAAAATTGTGCTGTCACTATTGGGAAAACTGTTGGTGCCTTCTTGCACTACATGAGACCTTCAACATTTTCCTCATTTTGATGTTGATCATGATTTCATTTGCTGATATTGAACTTATTTGTATTAGAAGCATGATTGGGAGAGTGGCACATTGGTTGGATGTGTCCTTTGGGGGAGAGGATTCCCACACTTTTTGCATTGCATGTTCTACTCGGAGCATGAGAGGAGATATGGCCACCATTGCAAAAAAATTGTTTCTTTTTTTTGAGGTGGTCCATGTGATTGATGGGATGCCATATGGTCATGTTCTCCTATCCATCATATATGGGATGATTTGGGCCATCTTGATTCACAGCGTTGGACAGGAGATCTTTGGAGATCTAGTCTTCATCTTGCCACTTGAGGGAAATTATTTTGCAGCGCAAGATCAGCATATACTCTACACTTTTCATAAGTGGAGAGGGGGAATGCGTGGGGTAGGCTCCTATGTCTACTATGTTCAGATTTTCAGCCCACCTACATTGCATGAGCTCAAGGTGGAGGAGCTTGTTCAGGAGTTGCCATGTTGGGAGGTGAATCATTTTGTATGGATGATTGTTTGGGGATGGAGGATCCACTTGGGGGGAAATGTTTTCCCAATACTTTTCAGTCTCCATGCCTTGGGAGACAATGTTTCAGTTCTACCCTAGTATTTTCTTGAGGACAAGCAACATTTGGGAGGGGAGGACTGTAATATTCCAAAATTTGCATGCAGCAAATTGGAATATTAAATTTTGCTAATTTCACATAGGAGATGAATAATTGGGTAAGGAGTCCCATGCATAATAAAAACATGAATAAAATCCCTCATAGTATGAAAGGGGATAATCATTGGAGCTGGATTTCACACCCTCAATTGTGAAAGAAGACATTTGCATGGAGACAAGGTCAAGTTTGACCAAGTCAACAGCGCTGGGATGGGAGGTGGAGAACACTTTGATAGACAACGCAGTATGAATGGGAAGAGGGTTGTTTTGTGGAGGAAACCCTAATGAGTGGGACTCATGGAGAGAGGGCTTTCACCTTTTTAAAAGGAGGGCAAGGCAGCCATTGTTATTCATGATTTAGATTATTGATTTCATTGTTTGTTGATACTATTGATCATTCTTCAGCTGTTGAGTTGAGTATGCAGTGTTGTTTAGCACAAGGCATTCCTGCTTAGGGATTCCTTCTCTTTCCTTGAGAGGCCTCTTGGAGGAGCATTTTACTTCAATTTCCACATTCAGGCTTAAGGCCAAGCATCCTCCTCTAGCTATAGTGTTATTCTTGTAGCAGGAAATGCTGTGTTGCAGGGTGTTGCAGTGAGGGTTCACAACACCACTTCCAACACTTTTTTTTCAGAGGAGGAAGTATTATTTCCTTTGGAGGATCAGTGATGGAGAATTTGATTGATTCCCATCATCTTTGGCATCATTCCAACCATTTCCATGATCTACAACATGGTCCCTATCTTAGACTGCGTTATTTTCAATGTGTATCTGCAGTGAGGGTTGCAATGTTTGTTTGGAGGGAGAGATCTTCAGTGTTGGGATCAGCCTTTCACTTGGAAGATCCATTGGAGGAGTTATATTCAGCTTGTGTATCATCTACAACCATCTCCATCAATTTCTTGAGTTGCAACTACTACTTAGCCTTGCTACTCCAGCATTTTTTCCATTTTGTATATTTCAGCCAATCCTTCTAGGATTGACTTGATATTGTTTTTCAGGCGTTATATATTTGCTTCCCACATTATTTGAGCCATACATTTCCATATCTATGTATTGATATTATTTCTGTAGCAGTGCCTCCTATAAAATGCCCAGTCATAGCAATGGGATTTGCATATGTAGCAGTGTTCTTCATTTTCTTGTACATGTTCTATTGAGGCTTGCCTTGCCTAGTTTGAGTGATCATTACCTCAAGGATTTGTATACATTTGCTGCTATAAGATCAATTTCATGGCTATTTGGATATTCTCATGATTTATGTATTGATATAATGTTGCTACTCCAATATGTGTTTTTACATTGCTTCATCTCCAACTTTAGAATGTCTTAAGATATTCTTAATGTTGTAGAAATTTCCTATTTTGGGATATTTCAATGGATAGGGAAGCCTTCATAGACACACAAACTGGAAAAACCTTTGCCTCTAGTCTTGGACACTAGGGAATGGAAGAAGAAGAAGGGGAGGTTGAAACAAAAAAAGCAAAAGCCCTAGAAATATAGGAAGGAGAAGAAGAAGAAAAAGAGGGAGATGAAATAGAGGAGGAAGAAACATAGGATAATATGGAATATAAGGTAGGTGAGGAGGAAATATTAGACCCTATTCTAGTCATGGATATCGCTCCTCAATAGACCAGCATATCACTTGAGATAAAAGAGAAATAAGTGCCTTCTACCTTAGACACTTTGAGCACACCAGTGAAGGCTAAGAGAAAAATACAAACACCCATGTACTTCAGGACTATAAAGAGTGCTAGGGCAAGGTAGGGGAAGCCACAGACTCCAACCAAAAGCCCTATAAAAATTGAGGATTCACCCAAAAAGGATGATGAGATAAGATTGGAAGAAGGGAAAGTTCAAGAGGCCACCTCACATGAGAGGACACTTGCTACCTGTAAGAGGAGACATTCATCTAGGTTGGCATCCCCTACACGTTGACCAACTTGCAAAAACCCTCAAAATATAGAAAATTTGAAAATAAATTAAGGGAGGGTTTTCTACCGCCAAAACATAGTTATCTACATGAAAAATTTTATGTGCTATACAGGAAACTACAATATAAATAGAACAAGAAGCCTTGGGGGGGGGGGGGGGGGAGATAAGGCACCCATGGGTGAGAAATAGGCCCAAGAGGTTGAGAAATAAGTTAAATTTGAAGGTAAATATGCCAAAGGGGAGGAAGAGAAGGAGAAAAATAAGGAGCCTACCTCGCCACAAATTTTCCCTAAATATATATCAGTAGTTTCACATCCTAGCCTTCAGCCAAATATCGGTTCTTACTATAAATATATTGAAGGGGGGAGAATACTTCCTCATAAGCTTCCATACCCTTTATTTTATCAGTTAGAACAAGAAATATCACACACTCATGAGTGGATGAAAATTTCTACAACAAACATTGTGCATGACATAGGGATCATGGAGGAGAATGTCACTGAGTTTGGAAGGGATTTTTATGATTTTAGACTCAGATAATCCATGTTGAAAGGGTAGCTTCTAGAACACAGGTAGATAATGCAAGATTTCAAATACAAATTCAATAAAAAGACATGTTGACTCCCTGTAATTTGCAAGATTGGCAAGAACAAGTAGAAGGGAACCACATCAAACCACTTTGGAGTCTAAGGACCTAGCCATCCTAGGCTTCGAGAGGGCTCTCTATGTGTTTATGAGTAAATGATTTAGCTTTGTGCTTATATTCTTCTGATTTTAGGCTAGTTATGAAGTTTTGGGGTTTATTTGTTTTGTTTGGTTGAACATATAGAGTGTGGGAAGCTTAATCCATTGGGCTATGGAGTCATAAAAGGGTTAAATTGTACATCAATTTTTTCAAGGGTTTTCATAGGGCAAGCTAACTATATCAAATGGATCTTCTTATTAAGATGAATATGAGATAACATAAAGTTGTGAATTCATTAAAACTAAAGGGAAATTAAGAATACTTTAACTATACTTCAACAAGAAAGCCTTTAAGATAATAGTTTGGTAAAACTAAAGAGAAATTAAGAATTATTTAGCTATACTTTACTAAGAAAGCCTCAAGAAAACAATCCAGTAATACTAAATATAAATTAAGAATTCTTTAGTTATACTTTCAGATAGAGAAAACATTCAATATAACAATTCAGTGAAATTAAAGAACATAACACCTCTGAATTCTCTAACTAAACTTCAAAGAAGGCCTTTAAGATAAATAGTTTAGGAGAAACTAAAGAGCATAACACCTTTGAATTCTTTAGTTAAACATCACTAAGAAAACCTTAAGACAATAGCCAGGTAAGGCTAAAGAGAAGAACACCTTTGAATTCTTTAGCTATACTTTACAGATGAAAACATAAAGATAATAATAACAGGCAGAGTTAAGGTGCCCAAACAACATATCTCAATCTAAAAATTTCTATTCTATTATCATAGAAATTGATGTAAAATATGGAAAACATAGGAGAAACATTAACAAAGAGGGATAACATCACCATTAACATAGCTCAAGGATCCTGTGAATGTTCTTGTATTACTGTTGTTGATATCAAAATAGTTACAATGCTCCAGTGCAATAATCTTTGCAACTTAGAGTCTAATCAAAATCCAACCTAGCAACCAACCAACAATAATAATGAAAAATACATGTAGTATTTAACTGCAGATGAGAAGGTTTCCCTAATCTAGGGTGACATATTTGTATTTACTATAGAGTAAATGATGTTTGAAAATTGAGACCATGCAAGGCTCAATGCCAAAATATCTCTGACTGACCTACTGTAGTAATAACTTTCTAATTTACTGTTTATCTAACCTTAAAATATCTTTGACTAATTTTCCTTCAAACATTAACTTTTACAATAACTTCTAAACTGCTGCTAAAATATCTATGATTGTAATATTAACTGTAGATGCCTTCATTTAAAGCAAAATTAGGCTATAGGTGGCCAATGTGACTGTGAAGAAGTAAATTTTGAGTGGCCTTTTCATTTGGCTCTGTTTTCTTCATTGATTTATCCTCTGATTTGTCTTTAATATTTTAATTTGCCTTCATCTGTATAATCTCTTCACTGGATTTGTTTTTCACTGCAATTTCTTTCTTTACCGCATTATTTTACCTTTGATTTCTCTTTCACTGCCTTTCATCTCATTTTTAACTTTGTCTTCTATCTTTTAACTCGTGACTACTCTGTTGTATTTCTTTCACCTATCACTGTCAGAGTAAACCTTCATATTCCTTAATCTATTATTTTCTTGCGATAAACCTTGTTGTATTTGGAGGAATTGAACAATCCTTATTGATCGTGATCCATTGCTGCTTCAGATTATTCTTGTGCTCCGAATCCTTTGATTATCAAGGCTTCTGAATCGTCATCCAGAGAGCCTTTCTTAAGCAATTTTTGGAATTAGAAATGCAAATTATGCATTTCCTGACATATATGTCACCTACAAAACTCAAAACAATTCGTTAATTTTAAAACATAGGGCCTTTGCAGGGAAGCGATTTGACTTGGAGGCAGCAGGGAAAACTGTGGATAGAGTCCGGGTATTGGAGGTTCTTCATTTTCTGCGTTTGGCCATGGCCTTCCATGTTTGTTAAAAATGATGCAAGGGCTATCAGAGAGGCTCAGGGTTTATCATAATGGCACAGATTCAATGGGATTATCATATAGGCATGGTGGGTAGGTGGTTTGAATCGAAAATGAAGGATGATTCTCATTCATGCGTCATGGAGCAGTTTCTGGTTTATTGCACGGGGAATAGGTGGTTAGGTGGTTTATGTCATGGGAATGAGATAAAACACTGGGGAAATGAGTGGTGGTTGGGATGGTTCTCAAACTGCCCATTCTTCAAGTCCCCAAAGGATATAAACCTTAGGCATTTGGGTTTGCGATAGGGTGCGATGGTCGTCGGATCGGGAGGCGAAGATCTGATGGTGGTTGGGTTTAAATGAATCGGCGGGCTTAAATAAGATGTGGGGCCTGAGATTTTAAATGGAACATAGGGTTAATATAACGCAGGGCATATGGAAAATATTAAAGCATAGGTTCTTAATATATGGTGGGGCCAAGGTCATATTAAAGTGGAGGGTAAAGGTTTTTAACGGGGGTTTAAACATAAAGGGGTCAGGTGTTTTTTTAAAACAAACAAGGTTTATTTTTAGAGAGTGGGACTCGAGATAAAATTAATTTCAAAACAACATAGAAATGGGTTTTTACATTTTTTTTAATGAACAGAGGGGAATTAATGAAGAAAAAAGGATTTTTGTGAGGGAAAATGGGGGTTTTTTGCATAGGGAAAGAGGTTTTAAGAAGGGGGCAAGGCTAAATGAGGGGATTGAGGTTCAAACATGGGGTTTCAGAGGATGAGAGTGTTATAAAGGTAAAATGAGAGATAATGGATAGGTTAAAGGCCAAATAATGAAGGCAGTGAGATTTCTGAAAATAAATGATGATCAGGGAATATTATTTTCAGTAGAATGTGAGAAATAAATAGTCATCTAGTGATACTATAGAATAAAAGATACTAACATTTGCTCCAGCTGGGGAGGGCAGCTCCTTGAGGAGGTGTGAAGAATTTTTTTAGATTAGTAGCCTATTTGTATTTGGCTGATTTTTATTCTGTAGTTGCTGATCTGTTGCAACTTTTTGTGACTGTGACCTTCAAAAATTGAAAACCATTCTTCCTGCAAATTAATTCTGCCTAACCATCACCTACTCTAACATTTTTTCTTCATTTATTGGGTACAATTAGACTTGCAAACCTTGACATCATTTTTCTTTTGAAAGCAAACGTCTCTATTTCTAACCTTATAACTTCTAAAGACTCAAATTAGACTGATGAGCTCTTTTATTCTCTGCCTAACTACTTATCTGCCAAGATTAAAAATTTTGACAGATTTTTATTCGCTAACTATCAACATGAAATTTAAAGCATGAACGAATCAAGATTCAGCATTTTGATCATCATGAATTGTGGCATTTTTGGACAAGCTGCACACAATATTATTTTGAAAAAAGAAAATTGAAACTTAGGGCTTTGGTCTTGAATCTTTAATTTATCACTTATCCCTCACTTTCCTTATTGGTTTCAGACTTAGGCTTTGGAACTAATGTCATTTTCTACCTACCTACTGATAAGCCAAGTTTAAACATTTTGGAAAAACTTCAATTTCTAACTTATCAGAAAAAATTCAAAATTTGTACAATCATGTTTGGGTTGTATGATTGAATAAGACCTTTTCAAAAGTAATGGAATTTTGACTTGCACACTTTCAGAAATATTCATTTTTTGGTATGGGGCTTATCTTTTTCTTTTTACCTGTCCTCTTTTCTTCTTTTCTTTCTTTCATTTTGTATCAATTTTTCTGAGATTTTTGTTTAAGAAATGTTATATACAATGAAGAAAAACTAACGGAGATTCTTAACTAAAATAATGTCTTAACATCCTGCCATTGACATGGCCTCCAAAAAACTCTTTTCTATCCATTTCTTGTAAGAAAAATGCATTATTACCTCTTGTATAATGAATGACGTATGGGCCTTTCGAAAGTTGATCAAACTTTCCATGCTTGCCTTTTTCCTCTCTTCTTGAATCCCACTTCAACACTTTTTCTCCAATGTTAAAATCATTTTCCTTGTTCCTTTTTTCAAATATCTTCTTGATATTTTCTTGTAACAATTGTGTTCTATTGTACACTCCTTCTTTGGTTTTCTCCAGCTGAATAGTTTGGTTTATTCTTCTTTGTATATCATTCTCTTCAGACTGCACCTCTTGAATGAGCTTCATTACTGGCACTCCCAAAACTTTTGTGAAGACTGCATCCATTCCATAAACTAGCTGATAGGGTGACATATCAATTGACTTTTTATTATTTAGCTTTTATGCCCATAGTGCGTGAATCAATTTGTTCTGCCATGATTTTATTTTCCTCTAGCAACTTTTTAATGATGTTCACCAAAATCTTATTTGAGGATTCAGACAACCCATTACCTTGAGGGTAATAAGCTATAGAGTGCCCCAAATTAATGTGATATCTGTGGAAAAAACCCACCATTTTCTTGGATTTAAAGGAAACAACATTATCAGTAATGATTTTCCTAGGACAACCAAATCTAGATAGAATGTTGTTTTCCAGAAATATGATAATTACCAAGTATGTGGCAGTCCTAGAAGGAATAGCTTCTATCCACTTAGTAAAATAGTTAATTGCAGTGAGGATCCATTTATGTTGGGCATAGGAGGAAGGGTGGATCTCTCCAATGAAATCTAGACCCCATTGTTTAAAAGGAGCTTCAACAGAAATTGGCTATAATGGAAAATGTAGTAGCTTTCTTTTTCCCTCAAAGATTTGGCATTTATGATAGGTAACTACCATTTTTTGGATGTCTTGGAAGAGGGTAGGCCAATAGAAACTAGCCCTAAGGATCATATTAATAGTGTTTTTCCAATAGAGGTGGCCCCCACACTCCCCTTCATGAAATTCATGCATAATCCTGTCTGCATCTTATTTAGGAAAACATTTAAGCAATACACCACCAGAATTTTTTCAATATAAATCTTTTTCCAGAATGCGGAAATTTACAAATTTTAACTTCAAGAATCTGGCCTTTGTTTTGGAAAAACAAGGAGGAACATTTAAATTAAAAGGCACATACAATATATCTACATACCATGGAGAGTTCAGGAATGCTTCCTCAATAGGTGGAGTCACTAGCTCCTCTTGTTCATCCAATGAGTGAATCATATTGATTTCTAGTGCTTGAAAATTTGTTTCAGCCATTAGTTTAGCCAGTCCTTCTCCTTTGATTAACTTGGTGGGCTTGATTTCTAGGTCATATTCCAATATGAAAAAAATTCACTCACCTCTTTCACCATCAGGATCTTGTGTCAGGATGTCTTTAACCACTGTATGAGGGACAAATGCAATGATGTGTGAATGTAGAATGTAGACTCTGAAATTATTTAGTGCTTTGATTAAGGCAAAAACCTGCTTTTCCATGATATTATATATCAGAGGTGCATCTCTTAGAGATTGGCTGAAGAATGCTATGGGCTGCTCCTATCCTTTCATATTTTTCTGCAGTAATACAGCAGCAACTGTGTGTTCTGATGCAAAAGAAAATATAAATAAATCCTTTGTAAAGCCAGGGCTAATCAGAACTGGTGTTTGTGTAAGTGCTTGCTTCATTAAGTCAAAAGACTATTTTTCTTCCTTGGTCCATTTGACTCATAATTCTCTTTTTAGCATGTTATTGATATTTCTTAGGAGTTCTGCAAGGTTTGGTATGAACCTTCTTAAGAAATTTATCTTTCTAATGAAAGATTGCAGTTGTTTGATATTTCTTGGGTGATTGATTTGCAATATTCCCTCGATCCTATTTGGATCCCTTATTCAGATATGATGTGGCCTAGAATATTTCCTTCTTGAAGGCCAAATAAGGATTTCTTGGGATTCAAAGACAAGCCATAATTTATGCATTTCTCAAAGACCTTTCTTAACTGAGATAGATGTTCTTCATCAGTTTTTGAGTAGATTGTGATGTCGTCAAGATTTATTACAATGAAGTAACCTATCTCTTCTGAGAAAGCAATATCCATTGCTCTTTGAAAAGTAGCTCTAGCATTCATTAACCCAAAAGGCATTTTTAGATACATGAAGGTGCCCCAAGGTGTGGTGAAAGTTGTTTTGTGTTGATCATCTAGATGTACCAGCACCTGATTGTACCCTGAAAAGCCATCAAGAAGAGATATCCTTTTGGAGCTTACTACCCTTTGCAATATGTGATCCATTTTTGGTAAAGGGTAGTTTTCCTTCAGGGATGCTTTGTTTAGGTTTCTGAAGTCAATGCAAAGCCTAATCTCCCATGTCTTCTTCCTCACTGATACAAGATTTGAAACCAATTATGAGAACCTGAGTGGGACTATTATTCCAGCATCATATATTTTTTTTATCTCTTTTTCAACCAGTGGCATTTGGACATGATTTATTCTACATAGTTTCTGTTTAAAGGGCTTCTGTCTTTCTTTGAGTGGAATATTGTGTTGAATGATATCAGTATCATAGGAATTCAAGTCTTCATAGATCCAAGAAAACATGTCACTAAATTCTTTGAATAGATCTATATTTTCCCTTTTATAGGTGTTGGCATTGTCTTTGACAGTTTTTCCATTTTGGGTTCTTTCTCACTGCCTATATTGCACTCTTCTACATTTGCTTTATTGGATTCCATTTTTGGCTTTCAAGCAACATCATTGAAATCAAAAATTTATTCTAGAGGGACAAGTCCTCTTGGCAAGGTATTATCTCTGAACTGCAGCACTTCAAACTCTTCTTTTTCTGGATCTTCACACAATTTTGTCTTATGTGGGTCTTCTTTTGCTAACAGATTTATATCAGCATCATGAGGGGAATCTTCTTTATAAATTTTTTCCTTAGCAGAGAAGTCCTCCTCATAATCTAAGTCTGAATTTTGAAACTCAAACACATTTTTGGACTGTAGGAAATCTTCAATCTGTGAGTCACCTTCAAAAAATTACCAATATCTGATATTATCAGGGACTGTTGGTCTATATTTAATCTTTAATGTGTATTTCTTATTAGCATGAGGTAGTCGATAGGTGTTGGCTGCAAATTCTAGTCCATTGGCAAGGATATTTTGATTTCTTGGGATAGGGGCAAGGTCATATTCTTTAAATGTTTTTAGGAGGTCAAGGGTAGCATTCCTGTATGATCTTAATCTAGGATGTCTAACTGAATATTCTCCCTTAGTTTTCCTAATGACCTACTCAGAATCCCCATGGATAGAAATCCTTTTGGCTTCTAATTTCTTGAGCAATTTTAGTCCTAGAAGGAGGGCCTCATATTCTGCTATATTATTTGTACATTGAAAATTTAGTTTGTAGGAGTGACCCTCTACATGATTGTTCTTAGTGTTGTGTACCCAAACACCTTCCCCTGAACCAGTTTTGCCACAAGACCTATCAAATCTCATGCTCCAAAGAGGTTCAGGTTTATACTTATGTTGTTCATTTTCTATTTGGTCTGACTGTTATTCCTTTTCTTCCTCTATTTCATATTTTTTTTCATTTATTGCTACTTGTTCATTAATGTTTTCATCATTGTAAACGATAAATGAAGCAAGGTCTTTATGGACAGAATAGCGAGGAGATTTATCAAGCTTTTCTTGACTGCTGACCATGTATTTCATATAATTCTCCCTATATAATCTTCTTGGTTGACTAAAGACTGGTATGGTGGCATAAGTCATATCCATTTGGAGGGTGCCTAGAATTTTGGCTCCCCATGAGCATGGTAGGAGCAAGCCATAATTAGGGGGAATGTCTGCCACTACAATATCCATTACTAGGCTTTTGGATGGTATTTGTGCTAGATTAACACAAAGATATTTGATCAGGCCTAGACATTTAACTCTACTAGAGTCAAAGGAGTACAAGTCTTTATATGGTCTAGTTATATCAAGGCCTAGTCTTTCCATAATTACCTTTGGCATGAGGTTATGAGATGCTCCTAAATCTAACATGGCATTGTGGAGGATTTTATCATGGATGTTCAAACTGACATAAAATGGAGGTACACCTCCCTCTTGGAACTTACCTTCTACTTCAAGTCCATACAAAAGTTCAGGTTTGTCATCATTTAAATTCACAGTATCAGTATTTTCTCCTATGTTTAAAGCTTTCAAAACTTGGGATCTATATACATCTTGGCCAACTAATTTAGTGAGAGTTATGGAAATATTTATCTTGCCAATTTCATTCTCAATACTGAATGGTGTCTGTGTTTTTGGCAAATTTAAATCATTTTTATCATACATTGCTTTTACAACAATTTCGGATTAATGATTTTCACTAGAGGTATCGGCTGAATTATTTTTTTTATGGATTGATATAGGTGGATATCAATGTCCACCCACCTATTCCATTTGGACCCGCACCATTAATTCTTTTAGCTTTTCACATTCAGCACAAGTTACTATTTTTAGCAAGTTTTCGGGTCCTGCACTCTGTTAGATTCGGTATCTTCATCCCTCCGTCAGAGATCAAATTTCTCTTGTTGCATTTCATTTTAGGTATCTCACTCAGTTCAGTCAGCTACATTCCATTAGGAGCATGGATCATCTGATGAAAGGGTCTTGTCACTCATATCCCTCATGTCATGTACCTGCTGGCCTAGGTCTATTCATCAAAATCATTTACAGTCACGTTTGGTCTCAATATTGGCGAAGAGTCAATTTAGCATTTTTAGTCTCACTAGGTCTAGGGCTTCGTTAATTTGGTCTTCAAAGTGTCTAATAATACCAGCATGCACATGAGGAAGCTTCAAACAAGGTTTTACTGCAAAAAAATTCATCATCATAATGCTTGTTAATGATTTTTCTCCAAAACTCTGTTTTGAAGAAAAGTTGTCCATTTTATGCATTTGTAATAAATGCAATGTAATTTTTAAGTTCTTCAGTTGTAATAATGCTCCATCAGCAGCCCTATTCACCTTTGCCAAAACTCTATGCCATCCATCCCTGCAAAAGAGACAAGAAACTCATCATTCAGTCCAAAAATCAAAAAGAAAGAAAAACAGAGTTCATTTGAAAAGTGCCAAAGTTTTCAAACATTGTAAAGTGGGTTTTTTCAAATAAAAAATTAAAATCTTTGGTATATATAAGATCTTTCCAAATTCAAAACTCCATTTGCATACCAAAGACATCAATGAGCCAAGAGAAATCGTGGAGGAGTGAAGAAATAGTTTGGAGGCCGAACTGTGGTGAAATTGACTGGCGCAGCACACTGGGCAACTATCGCGGTGCATAGGGCCGTTCTGCACTGTGTATTTTTGAACTGTCGCGGCGCATTGAAGAGGTGCGATGCATTGGGCAGTGGTCGCGGCGCACTGGGCCGAAACAAAAAAAATTTCGCCATCTCTCTCAATCATCAAAACGATTCGGTCTCCTTGCTCCAAGTAAGTTCAAGTGATCTTGTAAATTTCCATTAACCAATGTTTGGTGTTGTTTGAGTTTGAATATGAGAGTTTGAATGCCAAAACTTAAACCCTATCATCCTATTGAGAATTACTTCCTTAGGGTTTTGAAGTTGGTGTTATAAAAAATAATTTTGTGCCAAATTACACAATTCCCCACCTTGTTTTTCCCATCTCCCATCACTGTTATCTCATCACTACACCATCCTCTTACATCTCTAAAATTCATTCACTCCTAAGCCCCATTTCCCTATCCCAAGTCATTTCATCTCACTCTCATTTTCCCTTTCCCGTCTCACTTGTAAAAAATTCCCAAACCCCAAGTTTCCCAAACGGTCAATTGGCTGTCCCTACACTTAAATTATCACTTGATTAAACCCCATTATCCCCACTTCCCTATTTCTCCTACAGTCCCTCCCCTTTGACACATATTTAGCAACTAAAACAAAAGCACCAAATTCTCATGTTCATCTCATACAAGCCAACATACACCTTGCATGTACATCATGGAGACAGATACTGATACATCATATGACCGAGATAGTGATTCCACCACTGAGCTACATGCACCTAGAAGACCTCGTAAAGGTGGCAGACATGTGAGAGAGGAGCCCAACTCATTGACTGAATTGCATGCTTGTCCACTTGCCATGGCATGTTTTCGAGAACAATCATGCTATCAGTTTTGTGAAATGATTGCTAGGATCTATCATCATCAGGAGTTGGCTCATTTATTTGTATTTCATTTACATGATGGTCAGGTAACTCTTGCTGGTGTAAATTTCACTTTGACACCGAAAACTATTTCTCAAGCAACTCAAATACCGAATGTGGGTGAACAGTGGAACAAAATACAACAGGTGGACAGAGTGCATTATGAACCATACATCAAGCCTAGCTTTGTGAGGCAACTCAGCAGGGTGTTCCCATTCCGGTTCCTAAAGGATTCCTATGCGCCTTTAATGAAACTCATTATCAGATATTTCAGTTGTGAGGGCCGGTTTTCACGCCTCTATGCCTACCACATCAGGTTATTGATGCATTTCACCAGAGTGAGGATGATGAAGATACCTTATTTCATGTGCTGGAACATCGAGAGAATGACCAATCTTATGCAGAGGAAAACTCCCGAGCAACAGTACAACAATATTTATCACTATGCACTCATCAAGATCATGGTTTTACATCAGCTTGGATTGTAGGGTATTTCATGGGAGGATTTAATTTCCCATGATTTCTTCACAGCTCCTCAGGTTCCTCCGGAGGTTGTCCATGATGAAGGTGAACCTTCACATCAGTATGGAGGTCAGGAGGCAGAGAATACTAGTGTGCCGACATATGTCACTTATCAGAGAGGCACTAGAGGATTATTTGCAGCAGCCCGACGAGTACTATCTCCACCTGGGGTGGAAGGGGTCTCGTTTTCGTCATCAGCAACACAGGTACAGGTACAGGACAGAGGTAAGAGGCCTATGTAGGATGAGGGCCCTTCAAGAGACAAAAAGCTGTTGGAGAAGGTAAACAAGGAAAATAAAATGATCAGGCACATGAAGAACCATTATTGGGCATGAAATCATGTTTGCAAAGCAAGGATCAAGATCCTGAAAGCAAGACTAAAAGGGCACTAAAGTGTCGTAAAAGGCATGATAGACTCCAAATTTTGGTGAAGCTTCTTTGGCCTAGCATAGCACTTAATGGTGGACATTCAGCACAAATTTTGAGAAATTTGGGAGACTTTTTGTCAATTTTGAAATTTTTGGCCTTAAAACAGATTTTCTTGCCCGACGCGTAGCGCCACTTGGCGCGCGTTATAATTGGCAGCTCCTTTTGAGGAAAAATTTGTATTTATATATTTTTCATCAAAATTTATGCATGCCTACCCATTACCTAAGGATTTTGACAAGTTTTGGGTTGCCTAAATGGTCAAAAACACCTTAAAAATGGCCTTTCTGCCACATTTTGCACACACAGGAAGCAGTGTTGGGAGATTTGATTTTTTGAGGGGAAAATTGAAACCAAATTCAAAAATTACACTTGGGTTGGAAATTATACAGGCTGAGCTTTCCAACTATCTATCCTGCACTCAATTTGGACTTCGGGAAGGCCCTCAAAATCAGCCTCAAAGTGGCGCTACACATAGAGATTTCAGGCGCGACGCATTGGGAAATTTGGCCTAGTTTTCACTCAGCAGTTCAGATTTTCGCCGAGTTTTGGCCAATTTGAATTTTTTATCCTCATATGTACAGATCTTGATGTAACTTGATGTAATTTCATGACTTTGATGTAATTTTGGCACATTTTTACTCATCCAAGTAGATTCATTCACCAAAAAGTGAAATGTAACTGAATGAATCAGTTTCCTATCTTATAGAGGCAAGCTGTTTCATTGCCTATTTTCTAGTTATTAGTTTAGATCTTGTTGAAAAAGCTCCTAGAATGGTGAGCTCGACACCTAGAGGCATGGGGATGAGTTAGGCTTGTCTATATCTTGTAGTTCTTCAGTCATTTTCAGGGTTGGACACTTGGGATTGCTTGGCACCTCATTGTACATTTCATCTCTGCAATTTTGGCAAAGGAATAGACCAGGGTTTGTAGCACTCTTTTGGATCCATGTGGCTCTATTTTTTGATGGTGTGTTTCTCTCGGTAATTTTAATTTTACTGATGTTTTATGTGTACCATTTCCCTTCCTATTTTCTTCTTAAATTAAACAAATGAGTGATAAAGGTGGAATTCATTAGATTGCTTTGCTCCGCCTTGAGTTTTGTTTAATTTTCCATGTTTTCATCTGTTTGAAGAGGATTCTTGAAAGCCTCTTTCCCTCTTTAGATCCTCACCGGTCTCAAATATCCATTCATTTAATCCAAAGCATCAAAACAATTTCCTTCCTTGCCCCATTCAGAACTCTGCAAAAACTAGGCCTCATCCCCGAACCCAAAACTGCCTTTCCCTTTGATTCCAACAAAACCCCCAAAATAAAAATCAAACTCTTTTACTTATATACCTAGCCTAAAATCAGCCTTTATTTCAATTCATCTCAATCCTTATTGATTATCTTTGCTGAGACTGACCCGGAGAGAGCTCTCTCCTGATCTGGTAGGGCTAGCTACCAGACTGAGCGTGGTTTGATGTTACCCTAAACTCTTCCTTCTTTCAGCCTGAGGTAGATTTAGGCTATAACATAGTGGCGACCATACTAGGGAATAAAATGGTTTGGTTGTTAGTGTTATTTTTTTTATAGACTACAGACGGAGCCTGAAGTTATGCCAGGTAGCCTTCGAAACCCTCTTGCTTTGCATTAGCGAAAGTAGATAAACGCTGCTTTAGTCAATCTCCGATCTAGTTTGTAAACGTGACACTTGAATTGTAAATTGCCCCCAGTACATCACATCATTCTAGACTTTGGATGATGAGTTTAGAATTTGATAGGCTGAAACATTCACCTGGCGACTCCAACTCAATCCAGAGATTACAGTGCTCACTGATCCATTCATGCACTAAAATAAAATGGTAGGGTATGTGGCAGACCCTGCTCTTTGTGAAGTTTTAAAATAAGTTAGAGATTAGTTAGTGGATATTGAAATTGATGAAGTATTTTTCATTGCCGTGCTTCAATTTTTGAGATCTCCAAAGTTTCCTCCTAAAGCTAAAACTCGTTTCTTTGAGTTAGTTGTTGAAAATTTTGAGAAGGAGATTTAGTATTTAAATGATCAAATCCAATCATATGAATTCCGAGATCCCGAAAAGTTCTTGGAAACTCTCCCTCCTTCAAAACAAGAAACAATAAAGCTTCCCATGGATGTTTGCATTGACATTTTGCAGCTGGAAGCATGTATTGTGGAGTTGGGGCAGCAAAGAGAGTCTATTTTTTGTGATCCTATTGCAACGTACATGGAAATTTTTTTCAGTTTGAATGATAGATCAAATTGTCTTTTACATAACCAAAATCATTATGTGCATGTACGGCTGTCAGCATTTACATTTGTGTCCTGGTTGAAGCACTTTCAAGCAGCATCCTTGTCACAGTTACTTGATTGGTTGATCTGGCATTATAGCGTTACTTGATCTATTGGTTTTACAACAAAGTAGGGTAGATTTGTAAATAAATAAGCTACCAAAGGCAACATTTCAGTTTCCGGTATTTTTTTATGTACAGGTTGCAGTATGTATATGTTTTTGGATTGGTATGAGTTGTTTTGGGTTTGAAATTATTGACTCCATAGCCCAATGGACGAAGGCACTGCCTACTCTCCCAGAAATCTATATTTCTTGGCACCTCCAAGGAGCTACCATCCCCATTGGAGCCAATGTTAGAGTCGGTATCTTCATCCCTCCGTCAGAGATCAAATTTCTCTTGTTGCATTTCATTTTAGGTGTCTCACTCAGTTCAGTCAGCTACATTTCATTAGGAGAATGGATCATCTGAAGGAAGGGTCTTTTCACTCATATCCCTCATGTCATGTACCTGCTGGCCTAGGTCTGTTCATCAAAATCATTTACAGTCACGTTTGGTCTCAATATTGGCGAAGAGTCATTTTAGGGTTTTTAGTCTCATTAGGTCAAGGGCTTCATTAATTTGGTCTTCATAGTGTCTAATAATACCAGCAGGCACATGAGGAAGCTTCAAATAAGGTTTTACTGCAAAAAATTTCATCATCATAATGCTTGATAATGATTTTTCTTCAAAACTTTGTTTTGAAGAAAACTTGTCTATTTTATCCATTTGTAATAAATGAAATGTAATTTTTAAGCTCTTCAGTTGTAATAATGCTCCATCAGCAGCCCTGGTTGCCTTTGCCAATACTCTATGAGATCCATCCCTGCAAAATAGACAAGAAACTCATCATTCAGTCCAAAAATCAAAAAGTAAGAAAAACAGAGTTCATTTGAAAAGTGCCAAAGTTTTCAAACATTGTAAAGTGGGTTTTTTCAAATAAAAAATTAAAATCTTTGGTATATATAAGATATTTCCAAATTCAAAACTCCATTTGCATACCAAAGACATCAATGAGCCAAGAGAAATCATGGAGGAGTGAAGAAATAGTTTGGGGGCTGAACTGTGGTGAAATTGACTGGCGCGGCACATTGGGCAACTATCGCGGCGCGCTGGCTGAGCGGGGCGCATAGGGCCATTCTGCACTATGTACTTTTAAACTATAGCGGTGCATTGAAGAGGCACGATGCACTGGGCAGTGGTCACGGTGCACTGGGCCGAAACACAAAAATTTTCGCCATCACTCTCAATCATCAAAACGATTCGGCCTCCTTGCTCCAAGTAAGTTCAAGTGATCTTGTAAATTGCCATTAACCAATGTTTGGTGTTGTTTGAGTTTGAATATGAGAGTTTGAATGCCAAAACTTAAACCCTATCATCTTATTGAGAATTAATTCCTTAGGGTTTTGAAGTTGGTGTTATAAAAAATAATTTTGTGCCAAATTACTCAATTCCCCACCTTGTTTTTCCCATCTCCCATCACTGTTATCTCATCACTACACCATCCTCTTACATCTCTAAAAGTCATTCACTCCTAAGCCCCATTTCCCTATCCCAAGTCATTTCATCTCACTCTCATTCTCCCTTTCCCATCTCACTTGTAAAAAATTCCCAAACCCCAAGTTTCCGAAATAGTCAATTGGCTGTCCCTACACTTCAATTATCACTTGATTAAACCCCATTATCCCCACTGCCCTATTTATCCTACAGTCCCTCCCCTTTGAAACATATTTAGAAACTAAAAAAAAAGCACCAAATTCTCATTTTCATCTCATACAAGCCAACATACACCTTGCATGTACATCATGGAGACAGATACTGATACATCATATGACCGAGATAGTGATTCCACCAATGAGCTACATGCACCTAGAAGACCTCGTAAAGGTGGCAGACATGTGCGAGAGGATCCTACCTCATTGACTGAATTGCAGGCTTTTCCACTTGCCATGGCATGTTTTCGAGAACAGTCATGCTATCAGTTTTGTGAAATGATTGCTAGGATCCATCATCATCAGGAGTTGGCTCATTTGTTTGTATTGCATTTACATGATGGTCAGGTAACTCTTGTTGGTGTAAATTTCACTTTGACACTGGAAACTATTTCTCAAGCAACCGGAATACCGAATGTGGGTGAACAGTGGAACAAAAGACGGCAAGTGGATAGAGTGCATTATGAACCATACATCAGGCCTAGCTTTGTGAGGCAACTCAGCAGGGTGTTCCCATTTCGGTTCCTAAAGGATTCCTATGTGCCTCTGATGAAACTCATTATCAGATATTTCAGTTGTGAGGGCCGGTTTTCACGCCTCTATGCCTACCTCATCAGGTTATTGATGCATTTCACCAGAGTGAGGATGATGAACATACCTTATTTCATGTGCCGGAACATCGAGAGAATGACCACTCTTATGCAGAGGAAAAATCCCGAGCAGCAGTACAACAGTATTTATCACTATGCACTCATCAATATCGTCATTGTATATCAGCTTGGATTGCAGGGTATTTCATGGGAGGATTTCATTTCCCATGATTTCTTCACAGCTCCTCAGGTTCCTCTGGAGGTTGTCCATGATGCACGTGAACCTTCACATCAGTATGGAGGTTAGGAGGCAGAGACTACTAGTGTGCCGACATATTTCACTTATCATAGAGGCACTATAGGATTATTTGCAGCAGCCCGGCGAGTACTATCTCCACCTAGGGTGGAAGGGGTCTCGTTGTCGTCATCAGTAGCACAGGTACAGGTACAGGAAAGAGGTAAGAGGCCTATGCAGGATGAGGGCCCTTCAGGAGACCATAAGTTGTTGGAGAAGGCAAACAATGAAAATAACATGCTCAGGCACATGAAGAACCATTATTGGGCACGAAATCATGTTTGCAAAGCAAGGATCAAGATCCTGAAAGCAAGACTAAAAAGGGCACTAAAGCGTCGTAAAAGGCATGATAGACTCCAAATTTTGGCCGAATTTTCTTTGGCCCAGCATAGCACTTAATGGTGGACATTCATCCCAAATTTCAAGAAATTTGGGAGAATTTTTGTCAATTTTGAAATTTTTGGCCTTAAAACAGATTTTCCTGCCCGACGCGTAGCGCCACTTAGCGCGCGCTTATAATTGGTAGCTCCTTTGGAGGAAAAATTTATATTTCTGGATTTTTCATAAAAATTTATGGATGCCTACCCATTACCTAAGGATTTTGACAAGTTTTGGGTTGCCTAAAGGGTCAAAAACACCCTAAAAATGGCCTTTCTGCCACTTTTTGCACACACAGGAAGCAGTGTTGGGAGATTTGATTTTTGGAGGATCAAATGAAAACCAAATTCAGAAATTAGACATGGGTTGAAAATTTGACAGGTAGAGATTTCCAACGAGCTATCCTGTGCTCAATTTGGACTTCGGGAAGGCCCTCAAAATTAGCCTCAAAGTTGCGCTACACATAGTGATTTCAGGGGTGGCGCATTGGGAAATTTGGCCTAGTTTTCACTCAACAGTTCAGATTTTAGCCTAGTTTTGGCCAGTTTGACTTTTTTATCCTCATATGTATAGATCTTGATGTAAATTGATGTAATTTCAAGACTTTGATGTACTTTTGGAACATTTTTACTCATCCAAGTAGATTCATTCCCCAAAAAGTGAAATGTAATTGAATGAATCAGTTTCCTATCTTATAGAGGCAAGCTGTTTCATTGCCTATTTTCCAGTTCCTAGTTTAGATCTTGTTGAAACAGCTTCTAGAATGGTGAGCTTGACCCCTAGAGGCGTGGGGATGAGTTAGGCTTGTCTATATCTTGTAGTTTTTCATTCATTTTCAGGGTTGGACACTTTGGATTGCTTGGCACCTCATTGTATATTTCATCTCTGCAATTTTGGCAAAGGAATAGACCAAGGTTTGCAGCACTCTTTGGGATCCATGTGGCTCTATGTTTTGATGGTGTGTTTCTCTCAGTGATTTTAATTTTACTGATTTTTGATGTGTACCATTTCCCTTCCTATTTTCTTCTTAAATTAAACAAATGAGTGATAAAGGTGGAATTCATTAGATTGCTTTGCTCTGCCTTGAGTTTTGTTTAATTTTCCATGTTTTCCTCTGTTTGAAGAGGATTCTTGAAAGCCTCTTTCCCTCTTTAGCTCCTCACCAGTCTGAACTATCCATTCATTTAATCCAAAGCATCAAAACAATTGCCTTCCTTGCCCCATTCAGAACTCTGCAAAAACTAGGCCTCATCCCCGGACCCAAAACTGCCTTTCCCTTTGATTCCAAAAAAACCCCCAAAATCAAAATCAAACTCTTTTACTTATATACCTAGCCTAAAATCAGCCTTTATTTCAATTCATCTCAAGCCTTATTGATTATCTTTGCTGAGACTGACCCGGAGAGAGCCCTCTCCTGATCTGGTAGGGCTAGCTACCAAACTAAGCATGGTTTGATGTTACCCTAAACTCTGCCTTCTTTCAGCCTGAGGTAGATTTAGGCTATAACATAGTGGCGACCATACTGGGGAATAAAATGGTTTTCTTGCTAGTGCTATTTGTTTTATAGACTACAGACAGAGCCTGAATTTATGCCAGGTAGCCTTCGAAACACTCTTGCTTTGCATTAGCGAAAGTAGATAAACGCCGCTTTAGTCAATATCCGGTCTAGTTTGTAAACGTGACACTTGAATTGTAAATTTCCCCCAGTACATCAGATCATTCTAGACTTTGGATGATGAGTTTAGAATTTGATAGGCTGAAACATTCACCTGGCGACTCCAACTCAATCCAGAGATTCCAGTGCTCACTGATCCATTCATGCACTAAAATAAAATGGTAGGGTATGTGGAAGACCTTTCTCATTGTGAAGTTTTAAAAGAGGTTAGAGATCAGTTAGTGGATATTGAAATTGATGAAGTATTTTTCATTTCCGTGCTTCAATTTTTGAGATCTCTGAAGTTTCCTCCTAAAGATAAAACTGGTTTCTTTGAGTTAGTTGTTGAAAAATTTGAGAAGGAGATTCAGTATTTAAATGATCAGATCCAATCATATGAATTTCGAGATCCCGAAAAGTGCTTGGAAAATCTCCCTCCTTCAAAACAAGAAACAATAAAGCTGCCCGTGGATGTTTGCATTGACAGTTTGCAGATGGAAGCATGTATTGTGGAGTTGGGGCAGCAAACAGAATCTAGTTTTTGCGATCCTATTGCAACGTATATGGAAATTTTTTTCAGTTTGAATGATAGATCAAATTGTCTTTTACATAACCAGACTCGTTATGTGCATGTATGGCTGTCAGCATTTACATTTGTGTCCTGGTTGAAGCACTTTCAAGCAGCATCCTTGTCACAGTTACTTGATTGGTTGATCTGGCATTATAGCGTTACTTGATCTATTGGTTTTGCAGCAAAGTAGGGTAGATTTGTAAATAAATAAGCTTCCAAAGGAAACATTTTAGTTTCTGGTATTTGTTTATGTACAGGTTGCAATATGTATATGTTTTTGGATTGGTATGAGTTGTTTTGGGTTTGAAGTTATTGACTCCATAGCCCAATGGAAAAAGGCACTTCCTACTCTCCCAGAAATCTGTAGTTCTTGGCACCTCCAAGGAGCTACCATCCCCATTGGAGCCAATGTTAGAGTCGATATCTTCATCCCTCCGTCAGAGATCAAATTTATCTTGTTGCATTTCATTTTAGGTGTCTAACTTAGTTCAGTCAGCTGCATTTCATTAGGAGAATGGATCATCTGACGGAAGGGTCTTGTCACTCATATCCCTCATGTCATGTACCTGCTGGCCTAGGTCTGTTCATCAAAATCATTTACAGTCACTTTTGGTCTCAATATTGGCGAAGAGTCATTTTAGGGTTTTTAGTCTCATTAGGTCTAGGGCTTCGTTAATTTGGTCTTCAAAGTGTCTAATAATACCAGCAGGCACATGACGAAGCTTCAAAGGAGGTTTTACTGCAAAAAATTTCATCATCATAATGCTTGATAATGATTTTCAATCACATGACAATGCAATATACATTAATTTTTACAGGACCTTCTGAGTTGTAATAATGCTCCATCGGCAGCCCTGGTTGACTTTGCGAAAACTCTATGCAATCCATCCCTACAAAATAGACAAGAAACTCATCATTCAGTCCAAAAATCAAAAAGCAAGCAAAACAAAGTTCATTTGAAAAGTGCCAAAGTTTTCAAACATTGTAAAGTGGGTTTTTTCAAATCAAAAATTAAAATATTTGGTATATATAAGATCTTTGAAAATTAAAAACTCCATTTGCATACCAAAGACATCAATGAGCCAAGAGAAATCGTGGAGGAGTGAAGAAATAGTTTGGAGGCCGAACTGTGGTGAAATTGACTGGCGCGACACACTGGGAAACTATCACGGTGCACTGGCTGAGCGCGGCGCATAGGGCCATTCTGCACTATGTATTTTTGAACTGTCGTGGCACATTGAAGAGGCGCGATGCACTGGGTAGTGGTCACAGCGCACTGGGCCGAAACACAAAAATTTTCGCCATCTCTCTCAATCATCAAAACGATTCGGTCTCCTTGCTCCAAGTAAGTTCAAGTGATCTTGTAAATTGCCATTAACCAATGTTTGGTTTTGTTTGAGTTTGAATATGAGAGTTTGAATGCAAAAACTTAAACCCTATCATCTTATTAAGAATTAATTCCTTAGGGTTTTGAAGTTGGTTTTATAAAAAATAATTTTGTGCCAAATTACTCAATTCCCCACCTTGTTTTTCCCATCTCCCATCACTGTTATCTCATCACTACACCATCCTCTTACATCTCTAAAATTCATTCACTCCTAAGCCCCATTTCCCTATCCCAAGTAATTTCATCTCACTCTCATTCTCCCTTTACCATCTCACTTGTAAAAAATTCCCAAACCCCAAGTTTCCCAAACACTCAATTGGCTGTCCCTACACTTCAATTATCACTTTATTAAACCCCATTATCCCCACTGCCCTATTTCTCCTACAGTCCCTCCCCTTTGACACATATTTAGCAACTAAAAAAAAAGCACCAAATTCTCATTTTCATCTCATACAAGCCAACATACACCTTGCATGTACATCATGGAGACAGATAATGATACATCATATGACTGAGATAGTGATTCCACCACTGAGCTACATGCACCTAGAAGACCTCGTAAAGGTGGCAGACATGTGAGAGAGGAGCCCACCTCATTGACTGAATTGCAGGCTTGTCCACTTGCCATGGCATGTTTTCGAGAAATGATTGCTATCAGTTTTGTGAAATAATTGCTAGGATCCATCATCATCAGGAGTTGGCTTGTTTGTTTGTATTGCATTTACATCATGGTCAGGTAACTCTTGCTGGTGTAAATTTCACTTTGACACTGGAAACTATTTCTCAAGCAACCGGAATACCGAATGTGGATGAACAGTGGAACAAAAGATAGCAAGTGGACAGAGTGCATTATGAACCGTACATCAGGCCTAGCTTTGTGAGGAAACTCAGCAGGGTGTTCCCATTTCGGTTCCTAAAGGAGTCCTATGTGCCTCTGATGAAACTCATTATCAGATATTTCAGTTGTGAGATCCAGTTTTCACTCCTCTATGCCTACCACATCAGGTTATTGATACATTTCACCAGAGTGAGGATGATGAACATACCTTATTTCATGTGCCGGAACATCCAGAGAATGACCAATCTTATGCAAAGGAAAACTCCCGAGCAGCAGTACAACAGTATTTATCGCTATGCACTCATCAAGATCGTGGTTGTACATCAGCTTGGATTGCAGGGTATTTCATGGGAGGATTTCAATTCCCATGATTTCTTCACAGCTCCTCAGGCTCCTCTGGAGGTTGTCTATGATGTAGGTGAACCTTCACATAAGTATGGAGGTCAGGAGTCAGAGAATACTAGTGTGCCGACATATGTCACTTATCAAAGAGGCACTAGAGGATTATTTGCAGCAGCCCGTCGAGTATTATCTCCACCTGGGGTGGAAGGGGTCTCGTTGTCGTCATCAGCAGCACAGGTACAGGTATAGGAAAGAGGTAAGAGGCCTATGCAGGATGAGGGCCCTTCAGGGGACCAAAAGCCGTTGGAGAAGGAAAACAAGGAAAATAACATGCTCAGGCACATGAAGAACCATTATTGGGCACGAAATCATGTTTGTAAAGCGAGGATCAAGATCCTGAAAGAAAGACTAGAAAGGGCACTAAAGTGTCATAAAAGGCATGATAGACTCCAAATTTTGGCCGAAGCTTCTTTGGCCCAGCATAGCACTTAATGGTGGACATTTAGCCCTTGTCAATTTTGAAATTTTTTCCTTAAAACAGATTTTCCTGCCCGACGCGTAGCGCCACTTGGCGCGCGCTTATAATTGGCAGCTCCTTTTGAGGAAAAATTTGTATTTCTAGATTTTTCATCAAAATTTATGCATTCCTACCCATTACCTAAGGATTTTGACAAGTTTTGGGTTGCCTAAATTGTCAAAAACACCCTAAAAATGGCCTTTCTGCCACTTTTTGCACACACAGGAAGCAGTGTTGGGAGATTTGATTTTTGGAGGATCAAATGGAAACCAAATTCAGAAATTACACTTGGGTTGGAAATTATATAGGTAGAGCTTTCCAAGGAGCTATCCTGCACTCAATTTGGACTTCGGGAAGGCCCTCAAAATCATCCTCAAAGTGGCGCTACACATAGATATTTCAGGTGCGGCGCATTGGGAAATTTGGCCTAGTTTTCACTCAGCAGTTCAAATTTTCGCCTAGTTTTGGCTAGTTTGACTTTTTATCCTCATATGTACAACTCTTGATGTAACTTGATGTAATTTCATGACTTTGATGTAATTTTGGCACATTTTTACTCATCCAAGTAGATTCATTCACCAAAAAGTGAAATGTAACTGAATGAATCAGTTTCCTATCTTATAGAGGCACGCTGTTTCATTGCCTGTTTTCCAGTTCTTAGTTTAGATCTTGTTGAAACAGCTCCTATAATGGTGAGCTAGACCCCTAGAATCATGGGGATGAGTTAGGCTTGTCTATATCTTTTAGTTCTTCATTCATTTTCAGGGTTGGACACTTGGGATTGCTTGGCACCTGATTGTACATTTCATCTCTGCAATTTTGGCAAAGGAAGAGACCAGGGTTTGCAGCACTCTTTGGGATCCATGTGGCTCTATGTTTTGATGGTGTGTTTCTCTCAATGATTGTAAGTTTACTGATGTTTGATGTGTACCATTTCCCTTCCTATTTTCTTCTTAAATTAAACAAATGAGTGATAAAGGTGGAATTCATTAGATTGCTTTGCTCTGCCTTGAGTTTTGTTTAATTTTCCATGTTTTCATCTATTTGAAGAGGATTCTTGAAAGCCTCTTTCTGTCTTCAGATCCTCACCGGTTTGAACTATCCATTAATTTAATCTAAAGAATCAAAAAAATTTCCTTCCTCGCCCCATTCAGAACTCTGCAAAAACTAGGCCTCATCCCCGGACCCAAAACTGCCTTTCTCTTTGATTCCAACAAAACCCCCAAAATGAAAATCAAAATCTTTTACTTATATACCTATCCTAAAATCAACCTTTATTTCAAGTCATCTCAAGCCTTATTGATTATCTTTGCTGAGATTGACCCAGAGAGAGCCCTCTCCTGATCTGGTAGGACTAGCTACTAGACTGAGTGTGGTTTGATGTTACCCTGAACTCTGCCTTCTTTCAGCCTGAGGTAGATTTAGGCTATAACACACTCCCGAAGCTGTTTTGGGGCCTTAATGATCAAGGTGGATATTGGTGGCCACCCACATATTCCATTTTAAGCCCCACCATCAGTTCTTTCATTTTTTAAGTTGCAGCACAACTTACTATTTTTAGCTGTTTTTTGGGTCCTGAACTTCTGGAGTCGTTTTGAGGCCCTAAACGACGTTTTTTGGGAAAACTGGGAGCAACATGGATCCATGGACCAATGTTTCTCACACTAAAATTTGTAGTCCTCAGATAGATATTTCTAACGAGCTATTGAGCTCATCAAACAGAGATCGGATGCCAAAGTTACATCCCTGGGAAGTTGCAACACCAATTTACCCAAACGAGACCCACAGTTTTGGTGCTTCATCTCCTAGGGTTAGGTTTTTGGATGTTTCAGGTTTTCCATTATTTCTCAATAATAAGTAGGCCCTCAAGCCTCATTGTGACATAGTTCAAAGGTCTATAGCCGCCACATCTCTTCTTAGAGATATACTACCAACACCCTAGCTATTTTTATTTCCATTATGTCTGTAAGCATAGTTCAGTCATTTGATTTAAATAAAATGAAGTATTTTTTCTGCTATATTTCTATGTTTGTTTCTATTTCTGTATTTTATTGCGTTCCTGCATAAATCCAGATCAGTGGTATCAAAGCGGTCTATTCTTTCTCAGTTTTTCTTTGCATGTCCCCAACGCGGTTAGGGTATAAGGATTTAGGGCTCGATTTGGTTGAACCCTTGCAAGATCAGCCTCCCAAACCCTGACGACCTCCCATGGAAGAACAAAAGAAAGATGAGGGATCAGGAGATCCTATCAAAATATTTCTCAAGGATGCCCTTGAGAAACAAAGGAATGCGATTATGGATAACTTTGCTCAGATCCTTCAACGACTTCCCACCTACGACGCATTTGGATCCAACCGCCACTCTAGAGGTGCCACTCCCTTCAAGGTACATTTAATATTTGAAATTCCTATATTTGAAGTCCAGATAGATGAAAAAACCGTAGATATATGTTTAAATTTGTGGGAAGGGTATTTCTCATTCCATGATTTCTTCGATGGAGAAAAGATTACTTTTGCACTCCTCAAAGCTGCCCCCCATGTCAAATACTGGTGGGAAACCTACTGTGAGAAAGAGGATGAAGGGGAACACTCTTTTTTCTCGGCCACACCCACTTGGAATTTGTTCTGGGACGGTATCAAGCAACAATATTACCCCATGGGGAGCTATGAGGACAAATACATCCAATGGACCATGCTGCGGCAACAAAGGGATGAAGATGTGCATGAACCGACGAATTTGTTCCATACCCTACGCACAAAGTTGGATATTAAAGATTCAGAGAGACATTTTGTGCTCAAGTACCACGGCTTCTGCAAAAATACATTCTGGAGGAAATGGATTTTCTCAACATTACATCGCTTGGCACGACATGTCACTATGCTTCCAAGATCGAGCAAAAATTTAAGCAAAAGAAGCGAGACTTTGGATCTGTGAATCCGAAGCTAGGGAAAGGTGCCCCCGAACTGAATAACATGTTAGGTTCTCGTGATTTGGTAGATTGACGGACCAAATGATGGAGTAACATCAAACCATTCTTTGGAGCCCTAGGACCTAGCCTTCCTGGACTCAGAGAGGGCTCTCTCTAATGAAGCGAAGGATGTGAGCTTGTTCTCTTAGTTTGTTTAGATTATAGGCTAGTTGTTAAGTGTGTTTGTTTATTTGTTTTTTAGCTGTTTGGAGGAAAAACTGATCAAGTGGATCAAAATAGAACAAGAAAATGAGATCAACTGGGCGATGGGGTCAAAAGCAAGCCAAGGATGTTAAGAAAATGGGTAGGGTGTACTACATGGCCAATTTAGTATAGCGAATGGATATTTCAGGTGGTTTATGAAGTGAAATGAACATCAAGTTTGTGCAAGACAAAGGGATATTAAGCATAAATAGTTTAAACAACAAGCATTCATGTGGTAGGGCTAACCATTAATCACTATGAATCAAACTCAAACTGATAGATGCATAAAATAAACATTAAAGTGATACATAGAAGTATAAGACCCTCTAACTTTGGGAAAATCACCTTCAGTTGTTGAGAACATATGTAAGATGAACCAATAGCTCAAAATGTGCAAAGGAAACTCCTAAGCAACACATTCAAACTGATGAGAACTTTGAAATAAGTCTGCAAGTATAGGAAGAGGGCAAGATCGAAACAATACCTCTCTGATTTAAACTAGACAGTCAATACTTCAAAGGAGATTTAATTAATGAGGTTTAAATAGCTATGAGTAAGCAGGGCATACCATGAATCAAACAAGATAGCATGTCATATTAATCATTAAGGAAATAAATTACAAGTTCCTAGTGGACCAAAGGGAAGTTAAGAATCCTTTGACATGACCAAGAAGGATGAAAACATAGAAGCTGCAATGAATCAGGAAATTTGATGTGCCTCCATGGGCATACCTCAAACTATTCTTTACTGACCTACAACAAGCAAGAAACATGGATACATATGTGAAAGACTAAGAAAACATAACTGGAAAGAAGCACAATAGCATTTACCAATCCATGGAATCCTGCACATAGATCCTCTCCATCATCTAGGAAAGCAAGTCAAGCTATTCACTCCATAAAACAAGTTTGATCATCAAAACTCATAACATATATTTCTCTAAGCTCAGTCAAGTTCTTAAGCTCTTCAAAGTCCATCTTCTCAATCAACTCTTCAACCAACAATATTACAATGATTCTCCATGAGTTATATAGGAAAATGAGAAGATAAGCTTCACAAAACTGACTAGAAGCTCATAGGCTTAAAACAAATATATGATTTTGTCCTTGAGGCTTTGCAAAGCCCAAGGCACAAAATATCTTCAAAATATGTATAAAATGCTAAAAAAGGAAAAAATATTGACTTTACATGACTGAAAAGTGCTAAAAAAGGCTTAACGCACATTTGGATGAGCATCTTCAGAAATCTTCCTTTTTTGCCAAAATGCTACAGGAACGTAGCAGCAAAAAATTTCCTGTCTTGCAGACAACTTTTGAGGGACTTCATGATTTCAAAACGAGGCCTGTAATGTCTAATTTCTGGAACTACTTGAGTTTTCACAAACTGATGTTGTGAAGTCTGTCAAAAAATGAACTGAGTGAAAAAAACCAGAAAAGTAGCCCTTGCTGATATGTGAGGCAAAAAGTTAAAAAATTCACTGTTTTTTGCCTCTTTGGGGGACCAAAACACCTCCTTTGGATCTAAAAATTTGTGAGTAGCTGCCCCTGAATTTGTTCCATCCAAAAAAATTAATTTCATGAGCTAAGGATGCTCCTAGCACCCATGGAAGTGCCTTGAAAAATGTGCAATTAGGGCCAAAAAACACAAAAAACAAAATCATGTCAACATCTGCTCAATTTTGGCGAGCAAGCCCCTTATGGGTTCTTAGAAACATGAAAGGAAGCTGAGGCCAAGATTTCAAGCCTAGATATGCCTTTCTCCACTTTTTCTACTGGATTCCTCTTTTGGGCAGCTTTGAGCCTTTCTTGAACAAGTTTGAGTTTTCTTCAGGCAAATTAGTTTAACTTCTTGTAGTGACCGGTAACCTTCCTTTGTAGATTCAAGTCTCTGTTGGCTTTCTCCAATTTATCCTCCAAATTCTTGTTTGCTCTTTCGAGCCATGATTCTTTATCATTTTCAATTTCTTAGGCAAGCAAATGTGTGAGAGGACAATACCGAACAAGGGCTGCCTCTTCTTCCTTCTTTTTCTCCAAAGATTTCTTGAGACCCATAGTCCTAGGTATCTTTCTCATTGGTTGCTCTTATTCTTTAGTATCATCAAACTCGCCCACAAGCTCTTCAAGTTTGACTTGTGCTTTGTAGGCTTCCCTTTGGTACTTGAAAGCCCGGACCTCATAAACTGCCATTTGAACACTCATTTGTTTGTTTTGCATCTGTAGAACATGTATGAGGTCATTTTACCTTTCTAGATTAGTTTCCAAGTGATGAATTTGGGCTTCTTTGTTTTGCAAAAGAGCCTCAAGAATTCTAGCTTCATCATCCCTAGCATCACTTTCTATCTGTATGATTTCAAGCTCCCTTTCCTTCTCATGACTACTCTCTTGTTGTTCCTATTTTTCTTTCCCCTTACCTTGGATATACTTCTTGGTCCTATTCCTCTTTGGTGATTCAACAATACTCTTCTTAGGCAGTTTCCCTCTACTTCTTAGCACTCTTGTGACATTGCTAGTCACTGCTGGAGTGTTCTTCTTTTTTTCAGATCTAGTGTTTCTAGCCTTCACCACCTTTGGAGGAAGAGTCATGGCCCTTACCTAGGAGAGGCAGCTAGCACATGCTCTTGGCTGTGTTGAGGAGAAGGGAGAGGTGATTTATCTACTTGTACTTGATCAACTTGGTCTTTTACCTTGCTGCCTCCAACATCATCTGCTCCAGCTTCACCTTTGTCACTGTTTTCTTTTTCTTGAATATTTCCTTGTTTGTCTTCACCACTGCTATGCTCATGGTCACTGATTTGGTATTTTTTCTCCATGATTCCCCCTTTGGAATGCTCACTATTTGGTGTTTTCTTGCCATCATCATTACTTGCTTGAGGTCTATCTTGTTTCTCATCATAAGTGTATTTTTGAGGACTGTCATGACCCTCATCATAAGTGTCTTTTTGAGGACTGTCATAACCCTCATCCTCACTATTTTGGTTGCCACTTTGTTTGTTTTCTTGAGGACTGTCTTTTTCATCTCTGATCTGCTTCCTTCATGACTCTTGTGTTCTTTACCTTCACTATTTTGTCCCTCATCACCATCATGCTTACTGCTGTGTTGGCTGCCATCATGTTCCTCTTCATAACTGCTATTCTCACCATCATTTTTTTCATGCTCACCATCATTTTTTTCATGCTCACCATAATTTCCTTCTTCCCCACTGTCATGCTTAGATTATTAATTTTTCCCTCATCATCACTAGTTTGCTTGTTGTCACTTTTCCTTTCTTCATCACTAGTTTGCTTGCCGTCACTTTGCCTTTCTTCATCACTAGTTTTCTTGTTCTCTTCTTCACTCTCAATCATAGGGTATTTTTGTCTTTTAGGAGTGGATTTACTAGAAGAAGGAGAAACATGACGAGTGGATGGTGAGGAAGGCACATGAGATGAAGAGGCAATGGAAAAATCGGGATGGGAGATGAAAGAGTCCCAAGAAACTCCCTTCTTTTCCAGTTGATGGAGGATGATGATCTTGATAAGGGAATGATGAAACAAACAAGCTTGTTGTTTAGCAGAGGGCTTCTTTTGGAAAGTAGAGGCCATATTGTCAATGCTTCTGCAGAGGAAGAAAGGTAGGTTCACCAATTGAGTTCTTGTGAAATTCATAAGAAGCCTGATGTGATAGGCATAAATCCAGGAAAACCTCCCTTCACACGTGAAATACTTCATGATGACCTTTATGAGGGGGGCATCGCTGGTCAACAAGTGAGAAAAAGGGAAATTAGCTTGGAAAGCATCCTGATGGTCTGGTTTTAGAAAGGGTTTGTAGTGATTCAGATCTAGGTATGTTTGTTTGAACCACTTTTCTCCTATGTATGGGATCTTAGTAGCTTTGGAGATAGCCCTAGGAGAGAGTTTGAAATCTAGACCTGCTAGATGGACATGCTTTCCTTGCAGCCTCAAAGAAAACAAATGTGTCAAAGGAGGGTCATTTTTTACTTCTTGGACATTTTGGCAAAAAACCAAGCATCCTACTTCATGAAAATTGAAGAGTACTGAAGGAGATTCATTCACCTCTTGAGTTATAATAGGCTCATACCTATTGTGATACCCACTTCTACTGTCCTTCTTTGGAGGCATTTTTTCTTTTGATACCCTTCACTGACTTACCAAACAAGACCTTGAAATGTACTGAAAAATAGACTACTGCTTTTCTCTTTAGTTGGCAACAAGTATTTGTTAAATGAAAACAAATTCACTTCTCCAGCACTGTGTTTTGAGCAAAGAGGCCTTTAGTAAGATCTATTTGTGGTTTTTGAACAAAAGTCCCCTTTTGTTCTTGACACCAAAACTCTTTCCCTCAATCACTGATTTTTTGAAAACCCTGTTTAAGAGGTGAGCAAACCCTTTATAAACTAATCAAAACTTTTTCACCCAATCACTATCTTCCTTTCTCTCTAAGCAAAGAATACACTCTTTGAAAAACACTGTTCTTTCGCTTTGAAAAAACTGTCCCTCTTTAATGATCATTTTTTCTCTAAACAAAGTAGTCTCCCTGTCACTTAGTAAATAGTTTTCAAAACAAACTCTGTATGATCTTTTATGTACCTTTGAAAAATGTGTTTTTGCCATGTTTGAGGACTAGTTTGTTGTGTTAAATTTGATCTTTGACACCTTGAGGGCTTCTTACAGCATTGGCCCAGGTAGGCAAACTGGCGTTAAGAAATGGTTTATGGGTCGGGCGGGTCTGAACAGGGAAACGTGCCGCGTTCAAGTTTGGTTGCTGGGTCGGGCAGGCCTGAACGGGAAAAAATGCGCTGTGTTTGATGTCGTCAGGTCGGCCCTGGGCACCCGTTGAATGATGGGCATAGGCGTGCTGTGCAACCACACAAGCATGCCATGCCCTTAACAATTTTTTTCAGTGAGCGCCTACAGGCGCGCCATGCAAGGATACAGGCGCGCCGCGCGTCAAACAAGCTTAAATGCTCAAAAACAATTTGCTCGAGACTTGTTCTCTTTTCTCTGTGGAAGTTGTTTGTATGTTGATAATGAATGTTAGCTTGTGCCCTCTCACACTCATAAGGATTTTTTTTTTAAACCTTTTCCTTCTTTTAATTTGAAAAATGAAACATCCCTTTTTTCCTTTGTTTTCAAAACAAAATGACTTTGTTGCATTTGTATTTGAACATAGTCTTTCCTTTGTTTGTTTGATAGAGACTTCTGAAAAATCACTGAATTATTCATTTCTGATGTCACTGTAAGTTTCTTTTCAAAACTTATTTAACCCTGCTATTTTCTTTTAACCCCTTCTTGTTATGAAAGGGGCTATAAAAACTATGTTATTCTTCAATTTGTCTACAAGGGAGGTCACCATGAAAAACCACTACAACAGCCTCTTACAACCACTGTGAAAATTTATGGTTTGTGAAGTAAGGAGGGTATTTTCACCATGATAAGGTCTTCTGTTTATATGATGAAAGAGGCCTCCAAAACATGATTTGATGTCCTGATTTTTACCAAGGAGGTCATCCTTTAAAACTAGTACTGCAGCTTCTCAACACCATAATGCATACTTTGTTTTTGTGAAGTGAAGGAGGTGTTTAAAACATGTTTTGACCTTTTCCACTTGTTCTTGAAGGAGGTCATCAACCATGACTTGACCTTCTGCTTGTTTCCCAAGAAGATCACCTTAGAGCAGAAAGATTTTGTCCTTATCAGACAGTGTGCCTTTTTTTCCTTTCGAAGGTGGCCACTTCAAACTTGAGACTTGAATTGATCCTCTGATTTAGAATATCTTTAAAAAAACAAATTCCTTGCATTGACCAAGACTTGGTTTCCTATATGTCTTCTTTACTCTTGGAATAAGATGAACCATATTGTAAATCTTTTGGAGAGCTGATCCTTTTCTTTTGTGAAGGAGGCCTTCAAACAGTGAAAGTTTCACCTATCTCAACAATATGTCCTCTGCCTTTTGAATGAACTGAAAGTAACCTTTTGCGCTCTCCCTTCATTCATCACTTGTAGGAAGTATTTTTTATAAACCATAAGGGATCTGTTTAAAAATAAAAATGTCTTTTCCATATAAATCATCTAGGTGGACTGTCTCTTCATGTGAGTTTGCAGAAGCCATTTTAAACCCAGCTTGGTTTACCACCTTACCATTTAGATGAGGTTGCTCTTAGTCAAAATTATAACCTCTGATTTATCCTTTGAAGGGGGTTTTTATAAACACAAGATCAGAGGCCCTCTACACCAGCATGTCAACCTTTTGCTTGTGATATGAAAAAGGCCTTTTAACCTATCATCTTTCATTCGTGTCACCGTTATTTCTCAACCTTTCTTTGCCATAATAAACCTTTCTCAAACACAATTTTAATCTTGGTGATGAATCCTCTGTTCATCTTTGGAGGAAGTGGCGCAAATCAAACTCCTAAGTTTCTTAAAAACATGCTGACCCTCTGCTTGTTTGTGAAGGAGGTCATAGCAATGCTTTTCTAACCCTTTTCTTTTTGAAGGAGGTTTCCATCATTTTCTTTCTCACCCTCTACTTATCATTGAAGGAGGTTATCATTAAACACAGGATCTTCATCTATTTCAATCACTGTACCTTGCTCTGTATGTTTTCTTGAAGAATATCAATAGGAAACAAAGTGAAATTTGACATTCATCATTGGTAAAATTACTTGAACCTAATGTCCTCTGGCTTTATGAGGCATTTTCTGAGATGTATATCCCTTTTGTGAAATATCACTGTGAAATCTAGACCAGAAGAAATGTGATTGGTATATGGAGAGTGTTCACTACTAGACATCATTGAACTAGCTTTTCCCTTGACTGTGTTTTCAGAGGTATATTGAAACTGCCTTTTAATAATGTTCACATCCCCGGTGTTGAGGTATAAAAGGTGTATTTTTAATGCCTATTTGTCCTACATTAATTATCAATCCGGGAATGAATTTTCGTTTCAAGAGTGTACTCAGTCTGAGGCAACAATTTATCCAAGAGTAATGCTCTTCAATATGTAGTACAATGTTCTAAATGCAAGAGTAAATGGATGCTTGAAAGAGAAATCTAATTACAATAACATAAATTCAAATGCTCTGAAACTTAACTATTCACTGAGCAAACATCAATCGAGGATATAGTAGCAATAACTCATTCCTCTAGAAATTGATGCAATTGAAATCAAACTGAAACAATACAATCAATCTGGGAACGAGGAAGCAATAACCAATGTTATCTACAGTTGATGGTCCTGCTTTAAAGCAATTAAAAGGAAATAGAATTTAAACTAAAGCTGCTATTGAAAGTAAACTAGGAAAACTCTTTAAAAGAAAACTCTTTACAATTAATCAACAGAAATGAACAGCAAAGTAAATGGATAGCAAACTGTAGTTAAAGGAATTAAACAACGAATCCTATTTAATAAATATGAACAACAAACTCTAATTAATGGAATCAAATAACCAATCCTATTGAACAACAATCTGTAATGAATATCAATTAAATGGAACAGCAAGTGGAATAAAACCATAATGGAAATAGAATAGCAAAGCTCTATTAAGGTATTAACAAGATAAATTATATAGTGTTGAGATTCTTGTTAAATAATAAAAGAAAAGCAACATGATTCGTTAATATAACACACTGATATCAAAGCAATTAAACAGCAAACCGATTAACTTGCAAACTGTAATAAAAGAAAATATGAACTATCTCACAACAATAATGAAAAGGTAGAGATACAAACAGCGGATTGATCCACCAGGGCCGGGCCCTCAACCACTAGTGAAACGCCGCTGGGTTTTACTTCAGAGCTTGAAAAATGGAACGAGAATGTGTCTTTGTATTAATCAAACATGAATAGCTTTTACATCAGTTGCTCTTTGATCACGAGAGTCGAGGAATTACAGTGTTACAAAAGGAATTCAATAATCATCCATTTTTCTCCAATACATAATACATGCTCTTCTTTTATAATCAGAAAGAGGAGAAATTAAATAGCAAATATGATCTCTCATAACAATATTGGATTGTTTCTAACCAATTGATCAACAAGAAAATATATTTCCATCCATCTTTCAACAAGAGCAAGTCGAATTTGGATTTGCAGCTGAGATAATTTGGAGGACGGCCGCAACAGCAAATCTGAGAAAATCATGCTCAAAGAACCCTGCATTTCTCTCAATACAAGTTGAATTTGGGCAAACCATTGTCTTAGAAAGTTAATTTGGTCCGTTCTGGACAAAACCCATGTTCCGTATTTTCCAGATTCTTCTTCATTTGCCTAGAATCTCAACCGCAAAACTGTCACTTCTTATTCCATCAAATTTCTGAGTTGGAATATTTGATGATGATTTGGAGATCAAATATGCAATCTGGAAAATATCTTGAAGGCTAAAATCGTGAGTGTTGGTACAAAATATATTAATAAACCATCATTGATAAAATTATGCATAATAACCATCAATTTATTAAAAATAAAGGAGAAGAAATAATATTCATCCATAAGAGCATAAATCATTATAAAATGGATTTATATAATAAATTATAATAAATGACATGATAAAGAAGAGTAAAAATGGATGAAATAAGTGTTAAAAAGTGGTCATATTCACGGCCCAACACCAGGTTCAAGGTAACGTAAGAAGCAGCTGTCTTCTTATGCCCTACATGATGATGCCCTTTGGAAAGATTATGCAGCGCTGCTTTTGGAGGAGATTATGGAGCACTGCTGATCAACATCACTTGGTATTTTGTGTTTATTTGACTTGAGGAATGATCTCTGATCTTTAGTCAGCCTTTGGATTTAAACCATTTACACTTGCTGCTTTTTACTTTACAACTCTCCATCTGATTACTGAAGGAAAAATATTTCAGTATGAGAAACCTGTTTGAACTTGTCCCTTTTCTCTTATTTGCATACTGATCATCATTCAATTACACCCCTAAAGAGATGTAAAAACAGATGCTTTGGGACCTTGGAGAGCTATTTTGGTGTTTTACGGAAATTATGCCTGATCTAATCATATTTCTTCAAACAGTGACGAACCTTCTCTTTTCCTAATTTGGATCTTTGTTGAACTTCTTCTGAAATGAGACAAAGTGACCTCTTAGTGGTGTGCGACCTATGGATAGAACAATACTTGTTTTGCAGAATAGGAACTAATTCAAGGTTGAGTGGTACTAGACAGAGGCTTTTTGGCCTAGGATATCTTAGCCAAGGAAAACTCCCTAAACACCACTATATAACTTAGGGACAATTTTCACAGATTCTGAGTGTTTTCTTAGGCATTATCAGATTTTCATATGACAAGATGATCAGGGATAGAGTAGCAGACAATTTTTCAACCTTTGGATAGTGAATGGTATGGGAAACAGGGGTAAATAATAGTAGATAATCACAGCTATGACAGCTATAGACAGGGAGACTTTGCTGAAGCGAGATAGGTCTTGAAAACTGGAGATTGTTCTCATGATAGACTGACAGGAAGGGGTAGGAGGACAAAAATTGTTTTGGGGTGTTTTCTAGATGGAAAATTGACAGTTTGAGATTAGCTTCTCGAAAACTCAGCTAACGAAACTAGTTATCAACAACAGGTGAAAAATATTGATGACTAACAGTGGCTCCATTTGGGGAGGGCAGCTCCTTTTCAGGAGGTGTCCAGAATTGCAGATCTCTGGCTTGTGAAAACCAGTGCCTCATCCATTGGTGCAAATTCTTATTTTTCTTGATGTTATTCCTAAAAATGATGCTTTTTTGAAAAAATTACAGCATGATTAGCATCAACCTCAACTCTACCTACCCAACTATATTTCCTAGCATCTTTTTTTCTTTAGGTGCATTTGGACTAGCAACCCTTTGACATGATATTTTTTTTTTTGAAAAAAGAAAAACTATCTAATGCTACGCTTATATCTTCCGGGAGTTTAGATTAAACTAATGAACTCCTTTGTTTCTCTACCTATACTACGATCGACTGTCAAGATTAAGTTGTTTGACAGGATTTCTTTCACTAATATAAAGTATGAAATTGAAAAATGATCAAATCAGGATTAGACGGTCTGATTTGTCATGCATTTGTGGCATAAAAACAAGCTGCACACAAAAATTATTGATGTACAAGATGAAATTTAGAAAAATCAGGGTCAAGATATACAATTTTTTTTTCGTCCCCGTTTTTTTCTTTGGTTCTGTTTTAAGCGTGTGGAACCAGCGTTCTTTTCCTAATCTACTTTCATTGATAATTCAAGTTTACACAATTTGACTATCATCTCTTTCACTAACTTATCAACAATCAATTTAAAACATGTTCAATTATGATTAGACTAGATAACTGAACAAGATATCTTTTGAGCGCTAGTACTGGCATTTAGACTTGCACACTTTCAACATGACTATTTTTTGAACATGGGGCTTTTCATGGTGTTTTCAAACCACTCTCTTTTTCTACTTTTCTACTGCTTTTTTATTTTCTGTTTTTTGAATTATTTCTTCAAACAATGGTATGTGCAATGATTGAAAAATCTGAAACTAGAACTCCTGAAAACGGTGGAACTTGAGCATATTATCTTCATAAGGATCTCCTGATGCTCTTGGTCCACTCAGCTCTTGAAAAGAGAAGTTTGGAAAATTTTCTCTTGTAAGCATAACATAAGGATTCATGTATGAATATCTAAACAACCATGTGTCTTCCTGTTGTGCTTCTTTATATCTTTGATCTCCAATTCTCATTTTGCTGTACATATTTTAAAAATAATGCAGATATTCTTTGTCATTTTTAAATCATATGATGACATCATCAAGGTACATCATGACAAGGAAATTCAGAACCGAGAACATAGCTTTCCTGAGGGCATCTTCGGTGTTCATTGGTTTTGGACAGATTGGTTTGAACTTGAATTTGCCACTAGCATATTTGAAGAAATCTTTGAGCTGATCTATTTGAAGTGGTATTATTCGATGGTATCCTGAAAAATTATCACTCAAAACCACATGATTAGAAACTCCTAGTTTTCTTATGATATGACCTGTTTTTGGAAGGGGATGAATGTTGTTTATGAGAGGTTTATTTATGTTTCTAAAATCTAAACATAACCTGTGTTTAGTTATCTTCTTTTCGAGTGACCATGTTTGACTAGAGTTTTTGTGTTCTTTTTGGAAAGGATGATGTCTACAGAGGACAACATTTCTATGGTGTTTTGTATTCATTTTCCGACATATCCTTGTATTGTGAAGAATCTTGTCTAGTCTTGTATTCAGTAATTTTTTATATAGAGACAAAATCCTAGGTAATTTAAACAACTCAAGTTTTTCACAATTGTTTTCATCAGCTTCCCTATCATTAAAACTAGTGAATATATTTTTAGGATCTGTCGAAGTACCAACAATGGTTAACATTTCATTTGGAGAATTGCAATTTTTAGAGGGTGAAGCGCTAAGATATGGCAAGAACATAAGGCTTTCTGGCTTTTGGTTTCCTAAGGTTTTTGTGTTATGCCAATCCTTTAGTGGCTTTAAATCAAAATAGAGGTTTAATTGTGTGTTTGATACTTGTATTGGGTTGAGGTCACTTGTTTGAAAATTTAAAATGATTACTTCTTCCGAAGTTTTAGTTTCAGTTTCTGGTGAATCAAGTTTTATTTCATCAAAATGCAAGTGTATCTGGTCATGATAATTTTGAGTATCAAATTCATCATATAGAGGTTGGTCTGGCTGCGATACTGTGCTTGAACTGGTTTTAGTTTCACTTGTGTTTTCATCAGTGTCATCTCCTAGGTGTAAGATGAAGGAATCCATGTTTGAATATATGGAATAAAGAGGTATGTTTTGCAGTTTCTCTTGACTACTAACCATATATTTCATGTGTGATTCATGGTATAATCTTCTTGGTTGGTTGAAAACAGGAATAGTAGCATAAGACATGTCTAACTGAATGTTTCCTTGGAGTTTAGCCCCCCAGGTTCTAGATAAAAGCATTCCATATTTCGGGGGAATGTCTGCTACTACTATATCCATAACCAAATGTTTAGCTGGGACATGTGCTAGATTTAAACATAGGTCTTTAATTAGGGCCAAAAATTTGACTCTACTCGAATCGAAAGAGTACAAGTCTTTGTAAGGTTTGGTTATTTCTAAGCCTAATCTGTCCATTATCACTTTAGACATGAGATTATGAGAGGCATCAAAATCTAGCATAGCGTTATGTAGGATCTGGTCATGTATATTCAAGCTGATGCAAAAAGGAGGAGTGGTTCCTTCTTGATACTTTCCTTCTATCTTTGGTCCAAATAATAGTTCGGGAGTGTCATCGGCTAAGTGCAAGGTGTCGGTATCATTTCCTATGTTTAAGATTTCATAACCTGGGATTTATAGGAATTTTGAGCTATCATTTTAGTTAGGGGCATATTTATTTTGATTTTAGCAATTTCCCCTTCGAAACTGAAAGATACTCGAGATTTTGGCATGTTTGCATCAGCTTTTTCAGCCATTACCTTCTCTACTGATCTGTGGAGCTTTGTTCAAGATGGCATTTTCAGGAATTTTGGTGGAAGTGCTGGCACAGTTTGGGTTGATGTTTTATTGGCTAGTTTTGTCTTTGTTTAGATCAGTTTTCTTAGCCATGATATTAACATTGACTACTGGTTTTCTAAGAATAGCTTTAGGAGTTTTCTTGGCAGCAGAATCTGAATTGTTCTTTTTTAAGTTTTCCTAGTTTTTCTTCGTGTTTTCTTGGTTTTTCTTACTTATGAGATCATATTGCCTATGGAATTCCATTATGGAATTTTATAAACCAATTTCAAGGTCTTCAGAATCTTCATAGTCAGTTTCATCTTGGTATGAGGAGAAGAAACCTTGTTCTTCTTCCGTGAGATAAACCTCACCCTCACTATCAGAGCCTATCAGGTTTAGATGATTTTCCTCAATGTGTTCAATGTCTCTTTCTCCTTCATAAAGATAATTATCTTGGAAAGGAGGCATGATTTGGTGATCATTGTCTCTGAGTTTGATTTGGGGTGGGTCCCTTCTAAATTTTTTATTCTGGTTTCTGGTTTGTGGGTTTGGCTGGTTGTCCCTAGGAGGTGTTCTATCACTGAGACTTATTATTTCCATCATTCTTTCTTATCATTCTTTCCATTTTTCTTTGTAGGTTGTCTATTTTAGCATCGGAAGAAGATGTAGAGGGAAAGGTTTTATCTCGGTATGCGACTTTCTTTTCTGATCTCATCTTAGCCCTCTTTTCAGCAAGGTTTGCTTCCACACTAATAGCCCCATTTTTCATTTCTTCTAGAGTTGTAGGTTCTCTTTCTCTTAGTTGATATGTCATATCCGGATCGAAACCTTCCAGAAATTTCAGTAGAGCTAAGCCGAGTGGAGGTTTCATGTTAGGTGGGAGAGCGTTAAAGACACTGTTGAATCTAGTACAATAATCTTGAACACTTACTCCTGTGTTCCTCTTAAGAGTATTATATTCAGAGAGGACTTGAAGTGGGTTTTTCTTGATTTCCATTTTTTTTATGAAATTTTGGTATAATGATGGGAGACCATGTATGCTATGAGGAGCTAAGCCTTTAAACCAGTTTTTAGCTTTGCCTCCTAGGCTTTGGGCGAACATTCTCATCTTGATGGTTTCTTCATCTAATTCTATGTAATCAAAAGCACCATTCATTCTATCTACATGTTGTTGGGCAGTAGTGGTTTCGGCCTCGGTGAAGTGTGGGATCCTAGACTGATAGTCATTTGGAAAAGGTGCCAAAGGCTAGGGTAACACTAGGGGTGCATACCATGCTGCCATGATGGGTGGTACTAGTAAATTTACAAGTGGAGGATTTGGTACGTGAGATGAAGTGATTTGAACAGTGGTGTTTTGAGTGAGATTGTTAGAGGTGTTTGGACTGGCGAACTGATTTTGAGTAGACTTGGGATGGAAAGAGCTAAAGTGGTGGAGGAGCTGAAAATCAGGTGGAGTAGTAGGAGATGCTTTTCCGCTAGAACCTTGCTGCAAGTCTAAGGGCTTAAGATCGCAATGGTCAAAGCTAGGTTGTGACTTGGTTCTAAAAATATTTCTTGTATGGTGCAAGTCAAAAGTTTTTTCTAGCAAGGATGTAAGATTTTCATGTACATAGCTTGCTCTCTGAACGCTCTTATCGATAGTTAAATTACTAGTCTCAGAATTTTGTCACAAAATATTTTCTGGGTCATCAACTACTGTAGGAGGATTCAGGTCCGAATGAGATCTGGTATGAATTCTTCGTCAAGCTAGATTTCAAATTCAAACTTTAAAGAGGCTGAAAGTTATGAATGTTTTCAACAACTTGTCTTCTCTAAGTTTTGTCAAACTAGCTCAGTATATGATTAATACTTATTAGACTTTTCAAGGTTGTTTGTGAAGCAATCTTATAATAGTTTATGGAAGCTTAAGAAATTTTTCAAAAAGGCCTACTGGAGGCTAATGGAGTCGCCAGGTGGATATTTTTAGTTTTTGAGGATATATTGTCTATGGTCCACAACCAAAACTGATATGAACAGTCAATATAAAAATGTTTTTTGGGGTTATTTTCTGAGTTTTTAACGTGTAGTCTGATTTGTAATAGTGTCCTAAATTTTTTTTCAACACATAGCTAAGGTGATGAAACAAAGAGAGTTTACTCTAATGGCTTTATCAATTGATTTTATGATTTAATCTGAAGGACTAATGAGTCAAAAACAGTTTGCTAGACAGTCATGAACTCAGAGAGTCTCACCATAATCACCATTATGTTAGTGTGGCGATGAGGTGGCTGATAATCATTGGATATTCTTGAGCCAAGGGATTTTTGAAGTTCTAAGGTATACTTAGTTTGTCACTAACTCAGAAAGGTCCCACTGTGATCACCATTATGTTAGGTGGTGATGAGGTGGCTCAATAGTATAGTGTGCTTAGTTCAAGAGGGGCTTTCCGTGAGTCTTGAAAGATGTTCAGATTGATATGAACTCAGAAAATTATGTTGGAGTTTTACTGAGTTTGTGAGAGGTATTTAAAACTATGTACTCAGAAAAGTCCCACTGTGATCGCCATTATGTTAGGTTCGCGTGATTTGGCAGATTGATGGACCAAATGACGGAGTAACATCAAACCAATCTTTGGAGCCCTAGGACCTAGCTTTCCTGGACTCAGAGAGGGCTCTCTCTAATGAAGCGAAGGATGTGTGCTTGTTTGCTTAGTTTGTTTAGATTTTATGCTAGTTTTTAAGTGTGTTTTTTTGTTTGTTTTTACTTGTTTGGAGGAAAAAATGATCAAGTGGATCAAAATAGAGCAAGAAAATGAGATCAACTGGGCTATGGGGTCAAAAGAAAGCCAAGGATGTCAAGACAATGGGTAGGGTGTACTGTAGGGCCGATTTAGTATAACGAATGGATATTTCAGGTGGTTTATGAAGTGAAATGAACATCAAGTTTGTGCAAGACAAAGGGATCTTAAGCATAAATAGATTAAACAACAAGCATTAATGTGGTAGGGATAACTATTGATCACTATGAATCAAACTCAAACTGATAGATGCATAAAATAAACATTCAGGTGATACATAGAAGTATAAGACCCTCTAACTTTGGGAAAATCACCTTCAGTTGTTGAGAACACATGTAAGATGAACCAACAGCTCAAAATGTGGAAAAGAAACTCCTAAGCAACACATTCAAACTGATGAGAAATTTGAAATAAGTTTGAAAGTATAGGCAGAGGGCAAGATCAAAACAAAACCTCTATGATTTAAACTAGACAGTGAATACTTCAAAGGAGATTTCATTAATGATGTTTAAACAACTATGAGTAAGTAGGGCATACCATGAATCAAACAAGATAGCATGTCATATTAATCATTAAGGAAATAAATAACAAGTTCCTAGTGGACCAAAGGGAAGTTAAGAATCCTTTGACATGACCAAGAAGGATGAAAACATAGAAGCTGTAATGAATCAGGAAATTTGATGTGCCTCCATGGGCATACCTCAAACTATTCTTTACTGACCTACACAAGAAAGAAACATGGATACATATGTGAAAGACTAAGAAAACATAACTGGAAAGAAGCACAATACCATTTACCAAGCCATGGAATCCTGCACATAGATCCTCTTCATCCTCTACGCAAGCAAGTCAAGCTATTCACTCCATAAAACAAGTTTGATAATCAAAAATCATAACATATATTGATCTAAGCTCAGTCAAGTTTTTAAGCTCTTCAAAGTCCAGCTTCTTAATCAACTCTTCAACCAACAATATTACAATTATTCTCCATGAGTTATATAGGAAAATGAGAAGATAAGGTTCACAAAGCTGACTAGAAGCTCATAGGCTTAAAACAAATATCTGATTTTGTCCTTGAGGCTTTGCAAAGCCCAAGGCACAAAATATCTTCAAAATATGTATAAAATGCTAAAAAAGGAAAAAATATTGACTTTACATGACTAACAAGTGCTAAAAAAGGCTTAACGCACATTTGGATGAGCATCTTCAGAAATCTGCCTTTTTTGCCAAAATGCTACAGGAACGTAGCAACAGAAAATTACCTGTCTTGCAGACAACGTTTGAGGGACTTCTCGATGTCAAAATGAGGCCTGTGATGGCTCATTGGAAAGCCTTGGATGTCTATTTTCTAAACTACTTTATTTTTCCCAAACTGATGCCAGGAAATTTTTCAAAAGCTCAACTGAGTGAAAAAAACAAGAAAAGTAGCCCTTGCTGATATGTGAGGCAGAAAGTTAAAAAATCATTGTTTTTTGCCTCTTTGGGGGACCAAAATGCCTCCTTTGGATCTAAAAATTTGTGAGTAGCTTCCCCTGAATTTAATCCATCCAAAAAAATTAATTTCATGAGCTGAGGATGCTCCTAGCACCCATGACAATGCCTTGAAAAATGTGCAATTAGGGCCAAAAAACACAAAAAAAAAATCATGTCAAAATTTGCACAATTTTGGTGAAAAAACCCCTTATGGGTTCTTAGAAACATGAAAGGAAGCTGAGGCCAATATTTCAAGCCTAGATATGCATTTCTCCACTTTTTCTACCGGGCACCTCTTTTGGGCAACTTTGAGCCTTTCTTGAACAAGTTTGAATTTTCTTCGGGAAAATTGGTTTAACTTCTTGTAGTGACCGGTCATCTTCCTTTGTAGACTCAAGTCTCTATTGGCTTTCTCCAATTTATCGTCAAAATTCTTGTTGGCTCTTTTGAGCCATGATTCTTTATCATTTTCTATTTCTTGGGCAAGCAAATGTGTGAGAGGATAAGACAGAACAAGGGCTGCCTCTTCTTCCTTCTTTTTCTCCAAAGCTTTCTTGAGACCCATAGTCCTAGGTCTCTTTCTCAATGGCTGCTCTTATTCTTCAGTATCATCAAACTCGCCCACAATATCTTCAAGCTTGACTTGTTCTTTGTAGGCTTCCCTTTGGTACTTGAAATCCCGGGCCTCATAAACTGCAATTTTACCACTCATTTGTTTATTTTGCATTTGTAGAACATGTATGAGGTCCTTTGACCTTTCTAGATCAGTTTCCAAGTGATGAATTTGGGCTTCTCTGTTTTGCAATAGAGCCTCAAGAATTCTAGCTTCATCATCCCCAGCATCACTGTCTATCTATATGATTTCAAACTCCCTTTCCTTCTCATGACTAATTTCCTGTTGTTCTTCTTTTTCTTTCCCCTTGAATTGGATAGAATTCTTGGTCCTCTTAATATTTGGCAATTCAACAATACTCTTCTTAGGCAGTTTGCCTCTACTTCTTAGCGCTCTTGTGACATTGCTAGTCACTGCTGGAGTGTTCTTCTTTTTTGTAGATCTAGTGTTTCTAGGCTTCGCCACCTTTGGAGGAAGAGTCATGGCCCCTTGCCTAGGAGAGGCAGCTAGCACATGCTCTTGGCCGTGTTGAGGAGAAGGGAGAGGTGATTTATCTACTTGTACTTGCTCAACTTGGTCTTTTACCTTGCTGCCTCCATCATCATCTGCTCCAGCTTCACCTTTGTCATTGTTTTCTTATGCTTGAATATTTCCTTGTTTGTCTTCATCACTGCTATGCTCATGGTCACTGATTTGGTCTTTTTGCTCCATGTTTCCCCCTTCGTAATGCTCACTGTTTGGTGTTTGCATGCCATCATCATTACTTGCTTGAGGGTTGTCTTATCTCTCATCATAAGTGTCTTTTTGAGGACTGTCATGACCCTCATCATAATTGTCTTTTTGAGGACTGTTATAACCCTCATCATCACTATTTTCACTGCCACTTTGTTTGTTTTCTTGAGGGCTGTCTTGTTCATCTCTGTTTCTGCTTCCTTCATGACTGTTGTGTTCTTTATCTTCACTATTTTGTCCCTCATCACCATCATGCTTACTGCTGTGTTGGCTATCATCATGTTCCTCTTCATGATTGCTATGCTCACCATCATTTTGTTCATTCTCACCATCATTTCCTTCTTCCCCACTATCATGCTTAGATTCTATACTTTATCCCTCATCATCACTAGTTTTCTTGTTGTCACTTTTATTTTCTTCATCACTAGTTTGCTTGTTGTCACTTTGCCTTTTTTCATCACTAGTTTGCTTGTTCTCTTCTTCACTCTCAATCATAGGGGATTTTTGTCTTTTAGGAGTGGATTTACTAGAAGAAGGAGAAACATGATGAGTGGATGGTGAGGAAGGCGCATGAGATGAAGAGGCAATGGCAAAACCGGGATGGGAGATGAAAGAGTCTCAAGAAACTCCCTTCTTTTCCAGTTGATGGAGGATGATGATCTTGATAAGGGAATGATGAAACAAACAAGATTGTTGTTGAGTGGAGGGCTTCTTTTGGACAGTAGAGGCCATCTTGTCAATGCTTCTGCAGAGGAAGAAAGGTAGGTTCACCAACTGAGTTCTTGTGAAATGCATAAGAATCCTGATGTAATAGGCATAAATTTGGGAAAAACTCCCTTCACACGTGAAATACTTCATGATGACCTTTATGAGGGGGGCATAGCTGGTCAACAAGTGAGAAAAAGGGAAAATAGCTTGGAAAGCATCCTGATGGTCTGGTTTTAGAAAGGGTTTGTAGTGATTCAGATCTAGGTATGTTTGTTTGAACCAATTTTCTCCTATATATGGGATCTTAGTAGCTTTGGAGATAGCCCTAGGAGAGAGTTTGAAATCCAGACTTGCTAGATGGACATGTTTTCCTTGCAGCCTCAAAGCAAACAAATGTGTCAAAGGAGGGTCATTTTTTACTTCTTCGAATTTTTGGCAAAAATTGAAGCATCCTACATCATGAAAATTGAAGAGTACTGAAGGAGATTCAATCACCTCTTGAGTTGTAATAGGCTCATACCTATTGTGATACCCACTTCTGTTGTCCTTCTTTAGAGGCATTTTTTCTTTTGATACCCTTCACTGACTTACCAAACAAGACCTTGAAATGTACTGAAAAATAGACTAATTCTTTTCTCTTTAGTTGGAAACAAGTATTTGTTAAATGAAAACAAATTCACTTCTCCAGCACTGTGTTTTGAGCAAAGAGGCCTTTAGTAAAATCTATTTGTGGTTTTTGAGGACAAGTCCCGTTTTTTTCTTGACACAAAAACTCTTTCCCTCAATCACTGATTTTTTGAAAACCCTGTTTAAGAGGTGAGCAAACCCTTTATAAACTGATCAAAATTGTTTCACCCAATCACTATCTTCCTTTCTCTCTAAGCAAAGAATACACTCTTTGAAAAACATTGTGCTTTCCCTTTGAACAAACTGTCCCTCTTTAATGATCATTGTTTCTCTAAACAATGTAGTCTCCCTGTCACTTAGTAAATAGTTTTCAACACAAAATCTGTATGATATTTTATGTCCCTTTGAAAAATGTGTTTTTGTCGTGTTTGTGGACGAGTTTGTTGTGTTAAATTTTATCTTTGACACCTTGAGGGCTTCTTGAAGCATTGGCCCAGGTGGGAAAACTGGCGTTCAGAAATGTTTGATGGGTCGGGTGGGTTTGAATGGGAAAATGTGCCACGTTCAAGCTTGGTTGCTGGGTTGGGCAGGTCTTAACGGGAAAAAGCGCGCCGCGTTTGATGTTGTCGGGTCAGCCCTGGTCGCCCGTTGAACGATGGGCACAGGCGTGCCGTGCAGCCGCATAGGCACACCACACCCTTAACAATTTTTTTCAGTGAGCGCCTACAGGCGTGCCGCGCAAGGATACAGGCGCGCCGCGCGTCAAACAAGCTGTAAATGCTCAAAAAAAAATTGCTCGAGACTTGTTCTCTTTTCTCTGTGGAAGTTGTTTATATGTTGATAATGAATGTTAGCTTGTGCCCTCTTACACTCGTAAGGCTTTTTTTTTTAAACCCTTTTCCTTCTTTTAATTTGAAAAACGAAACATCCCTTTTTGCCTTTGTTTTAAAAAAAAATGACTTTGTTGCATTTTTATTTGAACATAGTCTTTCCTTTGTTTGTTTGAAAGAGAATTTTGAAAAATCACCGAAGTCTTCATTTCTGATGTCACTGTAAGTTTCTTTTCAAAACTTATTTAACCTTTTTGTCTGCTTTTAACCCCTTCTTGTTATGAAAGGGGCTATAAAAACTGTGTTATTCTTCGATTTGTCTACAAGGGAGGTCACCATGAAAAACCACTACTGCAGCCTCTTACAACCACTGTGAAAATTTACGTTTTGTGAAGTAAGGAGGGTCTTTTCACCATGATAAGGTCTTTTTTTTATATGATGAAAGAGGCCTCCAAAACATGATTTTATCTCATGATTTTTACCAAGGAGTTCATCCTTTAAAACTACTACTGCAACTTCTCAAAACCATAATGCATCCTCTATTTTTTTGAAGTGAAGGAGGTGTTTAAAACATGTTTTTACCTTTTCCACTTGTTCTTGAAGGAGGTCATCAACCATGACTTGACATTCCGCTTGTTTCCAAAGAAGATCACCTTAGAACACAAAGAGTTTGTCTTTATCAGAAAGTGTGCCTTTTTTTCCTTTCGAAGGTGGCCACTTCAAACTTGAGACTTGAATTGATCCTCTGATTCAAAATATCTTAAAAAAAACAAATTCCTTGCATTTACCAAGACTTGGTTTCCTATATGTTTGCTTTACTCTTTGAATAAGATGAACCATATTGTAAATCTTTTGGAGAGTTGATCCTTTGCTTCTGTGAAGGAGGCCTTCAAACAGTGAAAGTTTCACCTATCTCAACAATATGCCCTCTGCCTTTTGAATGATCTGAAAGTAACCTTTGGCACTCTCCCTTCATTCATCACTTGGAGGAAGTATTTTTTATAAACCATAAGGGATCTGTTTAAAAAGAAAAATGTCTTTTCCATATAAATCATCTAGGTGGACTGTCTCTTCATGTGAGTTTGCAGAAGCCATTTTAAACCCAGCTTGGTTTACCACCTTACCATTTAGATGAGGTTGCTCTTAGTCAAAATTATAACCTCTGATTTATCCTTTGAAGGGGGTTTTTATAAACACAAGATCAGAGGCCCTTTACACTAGCATGTCAACCTTTTGCTTGTGAAATGAAAAATGCCTTTTAACCTATCATCTTTCATTTGTGTCACCACTATTTCTCAACCTTTCTTTGCCACAAGAAACCTTTCTCAAACACAATTTTAATCTTGGTGATGAATCCTATGTTCATATTTGGAGGAAGTGGCACAAATAAGACTTCGAAGTTTCTTAAAAACATGCTGACCCTCTGCTTGTTTGTGAAGGAGGTCACATCAATGTTTTTCTAACCCTCTGCTTTTTGAAGGAGGTTTCCATCATTGTGTTTCTAACCCTCTACTTATCATTGAAGGAGGTTATCATTAAACACAGCATCTTCATCTATTTCAATCACTGTACCTGTCTTCTGTATGTTTGCTTGAAGAATATCAATAGGAAACAAAGTGAAATCTGACATTCATCATTGGTAAAATTACTTGAACCTAATGTCCTCTTGCTTTATGAGGTGTTGTCTGAGATTTATATCCCTTTTGTAAAATATCACTGTGAAATCTAGACTAGAATCAATGTGATTGGTATATGGAGAGTGTTCACTACTAGACATCATTGAACTAGCTTTTCCCTTGACTTTGTTTTTATAGGTATATCGAAATTGCCTTTGACTAATGTTCACATCCTAGGTTCAAGGTAACATAAGAAGTAGTTGTCTTCTTATGCCCTACATGATGATACCCTTTGGAAAGATTATGGAGCACTGCTTTTGGAGGAGATTATGGAGCACTATTGATGAACATCACTTGGTATTTTGTGTTTATTTGACTTGAGGAACGATCTCTGCTCTTCAGGAAGCCTTTGGATTTTAAACATGTACACTTGCTGCTTTTTACTTTACAGCTCTCCATCTAATTACTGAAGGAAAAATATTTTAGTATGAGAAACCTGTTTGAACTTGTCCCTTTGCTCTTATTTTCATACTGATCATCATTCAATTACACCCCTGCAGAGATGTAAATACAGATGCTTTGGGAACTTGGAGAGCTCTTTTGGTGTTTTACAGAGATTATGCCTGATCTAAGAATATTTCTTCAGACAGTGATGAACCTTCTCTTTTCCTGATTTGGATCTTTGTTGAACTTCTTCTGAAATGAGACAAAGTGACCTCTTAGTGGTGTGTGACCTATGGATAGAACAATGCTTGTTTTGCAGAATAGGAACTAATTTGAGGTTGACTGGTACTAGATAGAGGCTTTTTGGCCTAGGATATCTTAGCCAAGGAAAAATACCTAAACACCACTATCTAAATTAGGGACAATTTTCATAGATTCTGAGTGTTTTCTTAGGCATGATCAGATTGTCATATGACAAGATGATCAGGGATAGAGTAGCAGACACTTTTTCAACCTTTGGATAGTGAATGGTATGGGAAAAAAGGGTAAATGATAGTAGATAATCACAGCTATGACAGCTATAGACATGGAGACTTTCCTGAAGTGAGATAGGTCTTGAAAACTGGAGATTTTTCTCATCATAGACTAACAGGAAGGGGTAGGAGGACAAAAATTGTTTTGGGCTATTTTCTAGATGAAAAATTGACAGTTTGAGATTAGCTTCTAGAAAACTCTCTAAGGAAACTAGTCATCAGCAACAGGTGAAAAATACTGATGACTAACAGAACAATGGGAAAGGCCAAAGCGGTGTGACTCATAAAAACACCACAAATCCAAAGAAGGACATGGGGAAGTGGTTCGAGTTTCATAACAGCCCCACTCATAGCACAAATGAGTATCGAGCCAAACAGTCATTGGTGGCCGAACTAAAGGCACCCAAATCAGATGAATTTTTTGATCCTGAGCCAGAACCTAATAAATGCAATGAAAAAGGGAAGCAGATCATTGATGTGGATCCCAGTGCGATTGTTGCCACCACCAAGATATAGAGGGAGGATCTCAAGGATCCAAAGGAGGGGGAGAGCCTCTTCCATTCACAGATGTGGGTGAAGGTTTCTCCACTGCAATTCCTTGTCGATAGTGGAAGCTAAAAGAACCTCATTTTGAAAGAGGTCATGAAGTGGCTTGGCCCACCGACCATATCACACTCGCAGCCGTATAGCATTGGGTGGCTTCACCCAGGGAGAGATATCTGCATCTGCCAACAGTGTCCCCTTCCGTACGGTATCAAGCTATTCACAAATGAGGTATTGTGTGATGTTGCTCCTCTTGATGTAACTGATGTATTATTGGGCCAAACATACTTGTGGAGGCGACATTTTGTGTATGAGTCTAGGCCTTGTGCTGTTGTTATTACTTTGGGAAATAACTTGTACATGATACCGGAGGTAGTACCGCGTCCTCTCATCTCTTTGAATACTGCAAAAAAATGTAGTAAGATTGTTTCCCAAACCAATAAATTTATTTTCCTTACAACTCACTCACTGGGAAAGAATAATATTGTGGCCGCAACCTCGAAACAGGGCTCCCCCGCATGGCTATAGCAAATGGACAAATTCATGGAGGAATACAAGGACATTTTCTCGTCGCTCATAGAGGTTCCTCTACACTATCAAGATAAGCACTCCATTGATCTGACCCCCAACACACCGCCGCATAATGTTTCCATACCTCTTGCAAATACACATATAGAATCTATTAGAGTCGGTATCTTCATCCCTCCATCAAAGATCAAAATTACTCTTGTTGCATTTCATTTTAGGTGTCTCATTCAGTTCAGTCAGCTGCATTCCATTAGGAGTATGGATCATCTGACGGAAGGGTATTTTCTCTCTTATCCCTCATGTCATGTACCTGCTGGTCCGTGTCTGTTCATCAAAATCAATTTTAAAGTCATTTACAGTCATGTTTGGCCTCTTGTTTGACAAAGAGTCATTTTAGGGTTTTTGGTCTCATTAGGTCTACGGTTCGTTAATTTAGTTTTCATGATGACTAATAATGTTAGTAGGCATATGAGGGAGGCTCCAAATAATTTTTCATCGTAAAAATTTCATCGCCATAATGCTTGATAATGATTCTTCTTCAAAACTCTGTTTTGAAGAAAAATCGTCAATTTTATCCTTTTTAATAAATGTAATGTAATTTTCAAAAGTTTTTTAGTGGTAAAGTTCTTCAGGTGCAGCCATGGTCACCTTTGCAAAATCCCATGCCAGATATCCTTGCAAAAAATAGACAAAATATTCATCATTCAGCTAAAAAATAAAAGTGGAAACAAAAGCAGAGTTTGTGTGAAAAATGTCAAAGTTCAAACATTAGAAAGTGGGTTTTTTTCAAATCATAAAATCAAAGTCTATGATATATAAGATATTTTTGGTGTTTAAAAAATCCATTTGCAAACAAAGTCATGAAAGAGTCAAGTCAAACCGTGGAAGAGCGAAATAGTTTTTGAAAGCCGAGACTGTGGGTGAGTTTACCTGTGCGACGCATTGGGTAGCCAGCGCGATGCACTGGGCAGGCGTAGTGCATTGGGCTGGTCGCCGCAGTGTAAAAATTACACTCGCGCGGCGCATACAACGGTCATGGTGCTCTGGGCCACTATCGCGGTGCACAGGACAAATAGCCAAAATTTTGTCATTGTTTCATAAAAATCCAACTTGAATTGGTCTCCTTCGCTCCAAGTAAGTTCATGTGTTCATCTATGGCCCATAACTTGTGCTTGCTGTTGGTTGTGTGATTGGTTTTGAGAATTTGAATACAGAAAGGCCAAACCCTATCATCTTGTTGAAGTGCTCTCTTAGGGTTTGAAGTTGGTGTTTTAAAAATAATTGCGTGGTGCCAAACTTGTTCATTCCTCACTGATTATTCCTCCCTCTCACTGTTATACTATTAATACCAGTCCATTTCCCATCTCCCTACATATCTGAAAGTCACTTACTCCTAAACCCCCTTTCCCTATCCCTAAATCATCTCATTTCCTATCATTCTCCCTTTCCCATCTCACTTGTAAAAAATTCCCAAACCCTAAGTTTCCCAAACAGTCAAGTGGTTGTCCCAACACACAGTTTTCAAACTCACAATTTCACTTAATTGTAGCCTGTCACTTTCATTACCCCATTCCTCCATATTCCCTCCCATGTGACACATATTTGACGATCCAATCAAAAACACCAAATTCTCATACAAGACAATATAGACCTTGCATCGACCTTGGACATCATGGAGGCAGATACTGATACATCCTATGACCGAGATAGTGATTCCACCACTGAAATACATGCACCTAGAAGGCCAAAAAGGAAAATAACATGCTAAGGCACATGAAGAACCATTATTGGGCGCGAAATCATGTTTGCAAGGCTCGAATCAAGATCCTGAAGGCAAAACTAAACAGGGCACTAAAGTGTCGCAAAAGGCATGATAGACTCCAAATTTTGGCCGAAGCTTCTTTGGCCTAGCATAGTGCTTGATGATGATAGACTCCAAATTTTGGCTAAACCTTCTTTGGCCTAGCATAGTGATTTTTTGTCAATTTTGAATTTTTTAGCCTTAACATAGATTTTCCTGCCCGACGCGTAGTGCCACTTAGTGCGCGCTTATAATTGGTAGCTTCTCTTGAAGAAAAATTTGCATTTCTAGATTTTTCATGAAAATTTATGCATGCCTACCCATTACCTAGAGATTTTGACAAGTTTTGGGTTTCCTGAAGGGTCAAAAACACCTTAAAAATGGCCGTTCTGCCACTTTTTGGACACACAGGAAGTAGTGTTGGGAGATTTGATTTTTGGAGGGGCGAATGGAAACCAAATACATAAATTGCACCTGGGTTGGAAAGTAGAAAGGAAGGTCTTTCCAACGAGCTATCCTGCACTCAATTTGGACTTCGGGAAGGCCCTCCAAATCAGCCTCAAACTTGTGTTATGCATAGAGATTTCAGGCACGGCGCATAGGGAAATTTGGCCAATTTTTCACTCAGCAGCTCAAAATTTCGCCTATTTTTGGCTAGTTTGACTTTTTCATGTAACTCTTGATGTACCTTGATGAAATTTCATGGCCATGATGTAATTTTGAAACATTTTTACTCATCTTAGTGGATTCATTCACCAAAAAGTGAAATGTAAGTGAATGAATCAGTTTCCTATCATATAGAGACAAGTTGTTTCATTGCCTATTTTCCAGTTCCTAGTTTAGATATGGTTGAAACAACTCCTAGAATGATGAGCTCGACCCCTAGAGGCATGGGAATGAGCTAATATTGTCTATATCATGTATTTCTTCAGTCATTTTCAGGGTTGGACTCTTGGGATTGCTTGGCACTTCATTGTACATTTCATCTCTGCAATTTTGGCAAAGGAATAGACCAGGGTTTGCAGCACTCTTTGGGATCCATGTGGCTCTATGTTTTGATGGTGTGTTTCTCTCAGTGATTGTAAGTTTATTGATGTTTTATGTGTACCATTTCCCTTCCTATTTTCTTCTAAAATTAAACAAATGAGTGATAAAGGTGGAATTCATTAGATTTGCAGTGCTCTGCCTTGAGTTTTGTTTAATTTTCCATGTTTTCAACTGTCTGAAGAGGATTCTTGAAAGCCTATTTCCCTCATCAACTCCTCCCCGGTCTAAGCTATCCATTTCATTCAGTTCGAAGCATCAAAAAAATTTCCTTTCTTGCCCCAATCAGAACTCTGCAAAAACTAGGCCTCATCCCCGAACCCAAAACTGTTTTTCCTTTGTTTCCAACAAAACCCCCAAAAATCAAACTTAAACTCTTTTACTTATATACCTAGCCTAAAATCAGCCTTTATTTCAATTCATCTCAAGCTCTATTGATTATTTTTTCTGAGATTGACCCGGAGAGAGCCCTCTCCTGATCTGGTAGGGCTAGCTACCAGACTGAGCATGGTTTGATGTTACCCTGATCTGCCTTCTTTCAGCTTGAGGTAGATTTAGGCAATAACATAGTGGCGACCATACTAGGGAGGTAAATGGTTTTCTTGTTAGTGTTATTTTTTTTATAAGCTACAGACGGAGCTTGAAGTTATGCCAGGTAGCCTTCGAAACGCTCTTGCTTTGCATTAGCGAAAGTAGATAAACGCTGCTTCAGTCAATCTCCGGTCTACTTTGTAAACAGAACATATGACTTGAAAATTACCCCATTACGTGTATCAAGTTCACATATGATTGTTTATGGTGGACAACGATCAGACATAAGAAGGCTGAAATCATTCACCTGGTGACTCCAGTGTCGAAGAATCCTAAGGTTCAGAATTTTTATGGCGACTCTACTCTTCAAGAATCAGTAGCCTGAGGAATTTTTTGGTGAATTCATTGTTATCAAAATGGTTTCGTTGGATCGAAGGTATGCTCCCATGAGCCAAGATCACATTCCAGGTTATCCAAATAAAATTCCTAAGGTAGATTGGCAAAGGAATTTGCCTATGTTTAAAGATGATGATAGGAAGGATGCTGCTTTACATCTGGTTAGATTTCACATACATATTTGCAAGTTGAAGGTTGATTTTCATGAAGATTGCTTGATGAATATATTCATGGCAACTCTAGAAGGTGAAGCCCGATCTTGGTATGAAAGTTTGTCGCCTGCTTGTATTTACTGTTTAAAGGATTTTCATACCATGTTCTTTGAAAAGTATAAAGAGTCTTATCCATCCTTAACTTTAGTTCAGAACTGTTGTAGCCATGTTCATAGTTTTATTGAAAATATTGAAAATTTTTATGAAGATGATGACTTCATGGACGATGAGATCATGGAGGCTCTGTACGAAAATCCATTTCAGCAGCATAAAGAGAACTTAGAGGATACCCATCAAGATGCTCAGGAAACTTTGCAGCAGGATCAAGATCTTAGTACAATGGAAAATGATGAAAGAGAAGGTTTTATTTTAGATCTGTTCATAGAAGAAGACAATATGCAGGAAAGTCAAGTTTCAATTTCAGAATGTGATAAAGTTAAGTCAGTTATTTTATATCTAGATTCAGATCATGATGATCAAGAATACCTTGTGCTGAATCCCATGAAGGAGAGCTCTGCTGTTGAGATCATTTGGAATGAAGAAGACAAAGTTATTGATCCAAATGTTCTCATTTCATTAGAACAAAGCCTTCATGAGGAGATAATCCAGTCAGTTCATGAAAAACAAGATGAGATCTTTGTTCAAGTAAGTGAAAAATATTCTTTCAATAACTCAGTGATAAATGATAATTTCATTGCCATGTCATATGAAGATGATCAACAATGTTTTCAAATTTTAGAAAATCAGGGAATTAAGGTCTATCATTTAGGTTTTTCATGTTTTGAAATGTTATTTCATGAAGACAATCACTGTTTGAGCAAAAGAAAACAAAAAGAATTATCTCCTTTGTCTGAAGATGAGATAGATCAACTCCTGAAAGGTCATGTTACAGCCCAAGCTAAAGCAGATTTGCAGTGCCCACATGGTCAAGAAAGTGTTGGTGAAACTTCTTCTTATTTTGAAAATGATGATGGTATTGTAATTAGTTTTATATATCAGCAAACAGATAATATTTTATTTCATGAAGATGATAAGGCTGTCATGTTTGATAATCTTGAAGATTGTTTTCTGTTTAATAATGACCTAGACTATGAAGTTGAGGAATATGAGCTTGAGAGAGAAAATATGCCAAAATTTCTCATGGTCAACAAACTTACAGTTAACACTCAGATGGCAGAAGCCTATACCTCTCTGTGCATTCCTATCCCTCGGCAATCAATTGTTCTTTCATATCAGAATGAAGCGAGTAGTGGTATTTTTGCTGTTGGATCTCAAGACCAATTAGTGCTTTAGGATTTTCAAGATCCCTTCGGCATTCTTTTGCAAGCATAAGAAAAGATAAATGCTGACTGGTTCGTTATCATAAGCCTTGGTTTCAGTGGTTATTGTGAGTTTCCTACATGTACATTGTTCTACCTGCTCGAGAAAAGTGAGAGAAGAATTTTGGTATGTAGCCATCTGCTGGATTGGTTACATTGGAAGGCTCACTACACATGATTGTACATATTCCATCAGTAGGAAATTGGTTGTCATCATGATTTCATATCTCGATGGACTGCTGCCATTAAAAAAGCTTTGTAAGTACAAATGTCAGTTAAGTAGGTCTTGAGTCATTTTTGTCAGTTTCAATATAGTTTCAGAGCATGTGTGTGTTGTGATATTTTCTTCAGTTTGGGGCCCGAAGTGAAGGCTATAATTCTGAAGATTGATTTCAGCTTTGGTTTGAGTTTGTTGAGTCAGATTTTTCAGTCATTTTAGTTTCAAAACTGAATCGGTTTGAGTCAAGTTTCAGTCAATAAAGTTGAGTCAAGAGTCTTGTCTTGATTTGTCGAAGTTATGGACTCCATAGCCCAATGGACGAAGGCACTGCCTACTCTCCTAGAAATCTGTAGTTCTTGGCACCTCCAAGGAGCTACCATCCCCATTGGAGCCAATGTTAGAGTCGGTATCTTCATCCCTCCATTAGAGATCAAAATTTCTCTTGTTTCATTTCATTTTAGGTGTCTCATTCAGTTCAGTCAGCTGCATTCCATTAGGAGCATGGATCATCTGATGGGAGGGTCTTTTCGCTCTTATCCCTCATGTCATGTACCTGCTGGTCCGTGTCTGTTCATCAAAATCAATTTTAAAGTCATTTATAGTCATGTTTGGCCTCTTGTTTGACAAAGAGTCATTTTAGGGTTTTTGGTCTCATTAGGTCTAGGGTTTCGTTAATTTAGTTTTCATGATGACTAATAATGTCAGCAGGCATATGAGGGAGGCTTGAAATAAGTTTTCATCGCAAAAATTTCATCGCCATAATGCTTGATACTGATTCTTCTTCAAAACTCTTTTTTGAAAAAAAATCATCAATTTTATCCTTTGTAATAAATGTAATGTAATTTTCAAAAGTTTTTCAGTGGTAAATTTCTTCAGGCGCAGCTCTGGTCACCTTTTACAAATCCCATGCCAGCTATCCTTGCAAAAAATAGACAAAATATTCATCATTCAGCTAAAAAATCAAAGTGGAAACAAAAACAGAGTTTGTGTGAAAAATGTCAAAGTTCAAACATTAGAAAGTGGATTTTTTTCAAATCATAAAATCAAAGTCTGTGATATATATGATATTTTTGGTGTTTAAAAAATCCATTTGCAAACAAAGTCATCAAAGAGCCGAGTCAAACCATGGAAGAGCGAAATAGTTTTTGAAAGCCGAGACTGTGGGTGAGTTTACTTGCGCGGCACATTGGGCAGCCGAAGCGACGCACTGGGCAAGCATGGTGCATTGGGCTGGCCGCCGCAGTGTAAAAATTACACTGGCGTGGCGCATACAATGGTCGTGGTGCACTGGGCCACTATCGCGGCGCATAGGACAGATAGCCAAAATTTTGTCATTGTTTCATAAAAATCCAAATTGAATTGGTCTCCTTCGCTCCAAGTAAGTTCATGTGTTCATATATGACCCATAACTTGTTCTTGCTGTTGGTTGTGTGATTGGTTTTGAGAATTTGAATACAAAAAGGCCAAACCCTATCATCTTGATGAAGTGCTCTCTTAGGGTTTGAAGTTGGTGTTTTAAAAATAATTATGTGGTGCCAAACTTGTTCATTCCTCACTAATTTTTCCTCCCTCTCACTGTTATACTATTAATACCAGTCCATTTCCCATCTCCATACATATCTAAAAGTCACTTACTCCTAAACCCCCTTTCCCTATCCCTAAATCATCTCATTTCCTATCATTCTCCCTTTCCCATCTCACTTGTAAAAAATTCCCAAACCCCAAGTTTCCCAAACAGTCAAGTGGCTGTCCCAACACACAGTTTTCAAAATCACAATTTCACTTAATTTTAGCCCATCACTTTCATTACCCCATTCCTCCATATTCCCTCCCATGTGACACATATTTTGCGATCCAATCAAAAACACCAAATTCTCATACAGGACAATATAGACCTTGCATCGACCTTGGACATCATGGAGGAAGATACTGATACATCCTATGACCGAGACAGTGATTCCACCACTGAAATACATGCACCTAGAAGGCCAACAAGGAAAATGACATGCTAAGGCACATGAAGAACCATTATTGGGCGCGAAATCATGTTTGCAAGGCGCGAATCAAGATCCTGAAGGCAAAACTAAAGAGGCCACTAAAGCGTCGCAAAAGGCATGATAGACTCCAAATTTTGGCCGAAGCTTCTTTGGCCCAGCATAGTGCTTGATGATGGACATTCAACCCAAATTTCAAGAAATTTGGGAAACTTTTTGTCAATTTTGAATTTTTTGGCCTTAACACAGATTTTCCTGCTCGATGTGTAGCGCCACTTGGCGCGCGCTTATAATTGGCAGCTCCTCTTGAAGAAAAATTTGCATTTCTTGATTTTTCATTAAAATTTATGCATGCCTACCCATTACCCAAATATTTTTAAAAGTTTTGGGTTGCCTGAAGGGTCAAAAACACCTTAAAAATGGCCTTTCTGCCACTTTTTCGACACACAGGAAGCAGTGTTGGGAGATTTGATTTTTAGAGGGGAAAATGGAAACCAAATCAAGAAATTCCACCTGGGTTGGAAAGTAGACAGGCAGGGCTTTCCAACGAGCTATCCTTCACTCAATTTGTACTTCAGGAAGGCCCTCAAAATCAGCCTCAAACTTGTGCTACGCATAGATATTTCAGGCGCGGCGCATAGGGAAATTTGGCCTATTTTTCACTCAGCAACTCAGAATTTCACCTAGTTTTGGCTAGTTTGAATTTTTCATGTAACTCTTGATGTAATTTCATGACCAGATGTAATTTTGTCACATTTTTACTCATCTTAGTGGATTCATTCACCAAAAAGTGAAATGTAAGTGAATGAATCAATTTCCTATCATATAGAGGCAAGTTGTTTCATTGCCTATTTTCCAGTTTGTAGTTTAGATATGGTTGAAACATCTCCTAGAATGATGAGCTCAACCCCTAGAGGCATGGGAATGAGTTAGGATTTTCTATATCATGTAATTCTTCAGTCATTTTCAGGGTTGGACTCTTGGGATTGCTTGGAACTTCATTGTACATTTCATCTCTGCAATTTTGGCAAAGGAATAGACTAGGGTTTGCAGCACTCTTTGGGATCCATGTGGCTCTATGTTTTTATGGTGTGTTTCTCTGAGTGATTGTAATTTTACTGATGTTTTATGTGTACCATTTTCCTTCCTATTTTCTTCTAAAATTAGACAAATGAGTGATAAAGGTGGAATTCATTAGATTTGGAGTGCTCTGCCTTGAGTTTTGTTTAATTTTCCATGTTTTCAACTGTCTGAAGAGGATTATTGAAAGCCTCTTGACCTCTTCAACTCCTCCCCAGTCTGAGCTATCCATTTCATTCAATTCAAAGCATCAAAACAATTTCCTTTCTTGCCCCAATCAGAACTCTGCAAAAACTAGGCCTCATCCCCGAACCCAAAACTACTTTTTCCTTTGTTTCCAACAAAACCCCCAAAAATCAAACTTAAACTCTTTTAATTATATACCTAGCCTAAAATAATCCTTTATTTCAATTCATATCAAGCTCTATTGATTATTTTTGCTGAGATTGACCTGGAGAGAGCCCTCTCCTGATCTGGTAGGGCTAGCTACCAGACTGAGCGTGGTTTGATGTTACCCTGATCTGCCTTATTTCAGCCTGAGGTAGATTTAGGCAATAACATAGTGGCGACCATACTGGGGAGGTAAATGGTTTGCTTGTTAGTGTTATTTGTTTTATAAGCTACAGACGGAGCCTGAAGTTATGCCAGGTAGCCTTCGAAACGCTCTTGCTATGCATTAGTGAAAGTAGATAAACACTGCTTCAGTCAATCTTCGGTCTAGTTTGCAAAAATAACATCTAACTTGTAAATTTCCCCAGTACATGTATCAAGTTCAGATCTAATTGTTGATGGTTGACAAAGATCAGACATAAGAAGGCTGAAATCATTCACCTGGTGACTCCAGTGTCGAAGAATCCTAAGGTTCATAATTTTTATGGCGACTCTACTCTTCAAGAATCAGTAGCCTGAGGAATTTTTTGGTGAATTCCTTGTTATCAAAATGGTTTTGTTGGATCGAAGGTATGCTCCCATGAGCCGAGATCACATTCCAGGTTTTCCAAATAAAATTCCTAAGGTAGATTGGAAAAGGAATTTGCCTACGTTTAAAGATGATGATAGGAAGGATGCTGCTTTACATCTGGTTAGATTTCACGTACATATTTGCAAGTTGAAGGTTGATTTTCCTGAAGATTGATTGATGAAGATATTCATGGCCACTCTAGAAGGTGAAGCCCGATCTTGGTATGAAAGTTTTCCGCCTGCTTGTATTTACGGTTTAAAGGATTTTCATATCTTTGAAAAGTATAAAGAGTCTTATCCATCCTTAACTTTAGTTCAGAACTATTGTATCCATGTTCATAGTTTTATTTAAAATCTTGAAAAAGTTTATGAAGATGATGAATTCATGGATGATGAGATCATGGAGGCTCTGTACAAAAATCCATTTCAACAGCATAAAGAGAACTTAGAGGATACTCATCAAGATGTTCAGGAAACTTTGCAGCAGGATCAAGATCTTGGTACAATGGAAAATGACGAAAGAGAAGGTTTTATTTCAGATCTGTCCATCGAAGAAGACAGTATGCAGGAAAGTCAAGTTTCAATTTCAGAATGTGATAAAGTCAAGTCAACTATTTCAGATCTAGATTCAGATCGTGATGATCAAGGATACCTTGTGCTGAATCCAATGAAGGAGAACTCTGCTGTGGAGATCATCTGGGATGAAGAAGACAGAGTTATTGATCCAATTGTTCTCATTTCATTAGAACAAAGCCTTCATGAGGAAGTAATCCAGTCAGTTCATGAAAACCAAGATGAGATATTTGTTCAAGTAAGTGAAAAATCTTCTTTCAATATCTCAGTGATAAATGATAATTTGATTGCCATGTCATATGAAGATGATCAACAATTTTTTCAAATTTCAGAAGATCAGGGAATCAAGGACTGTCATTTAGGTTTTTCATGTTTTAAAATGTTATTTCATGAAGACAATCACTGTTTGAGCAAAAGAAAACAAAAAGAATTATCTCCTTTGTCTGAAGATGAGATAGATCAACTCCTGAAAGGTCATGTTACAGCCCAAGCTAAAGTAGATTTGCAGTGTGCACATGGTCAAGAAAGTGTTGGTGAAACTTCTTCCTCTTATGAAAATGATGAAAGTCTTGTAATTAGCTTTATAAATCAGCAAATAGATAATATTTTCTTTCATGAAGATGATAAGGTTGTCATGTTTGATAATCTTGAAGATTGTTTTCTGTTTAAGAATGACCTAGACCATAAAGTTGAGGAATATGAGCTTGAGAGACACAATATGCCATAATTTCTCATGGTTAAGGAACTTACAGCTAAAAATCAGATGGAGGAAGCCTATACCTCTCTGTGCCTTCCTGTCACTCGGCAATCAATTGTTCTTTCAGATCAGAATGAAGGGAGTACTTGTATTTTTGCTGCTGGATCTCAAGACCAACTAGTGCTTCAGGATTTTCAAGATCCCTTCGACATTCTTTTGCAAGAATCATAAAAGATAAATGTTTCCTAGTTCGTTAGCATAAGCCTTGGTTTCAGTGGTTATTGTGAGTTGCCTACATGTACATCGTTCTACTAGCTCGAGAAAAGTGAGAGCCGAATTTTGGTATGTAGCCATCTGCTGGATTGGTTACATTGGAAGGCTCACTACACATGATTATACATATTCCATCAGTAGGAAGTTGGTTTTCATCATGATTTCAGATCTCGGTGGACTGCTGCCATTAAAAAAGATTTGTAAGTACAAATGTCAGTTAAGTAGGTCTTGAGTCATTTTTGTCAGTTTCAATATAGTTTCAGAGCATGTGTGTGCTGTGATCTTTTCTACAGTTTGGGGCCCAAAGTGAAGGCTATAATTCTAAAGATTGATTTCAGCTTTGGTTTGAGTTTGTTGAGTCAGGTTTTTCAGTCATTTTAGTTTCAAAACTGAATCGGTTTGAGTCAAGTTTCAGTCAATAAAGTTGAGTCAAGAGTCTTGTGTTGATTTGTCGAAGTTATGGACTCCATAGCCCAATGGATGAAGGAACTGCCTACTCTCCCATAAATCTGTAATTCTTGGCACCTCCAAGGAGCTACCATCCCCATTGGAGCCAATTTTAGAGTCGGTATCTTCATCCCTCCATCAGAGATCAAAATTTCTCTTGTTACATTTCATTTTAGGTGTCTCATTCAGTTCAGTCAGCTGCATTCCATTTGGAGCATGGATCATCTGATGGAAGGCGATTTTCTCTCTTATCCCTCATGTCATGTACCTGCTGGTCCGTGTCTATTCATCAAAATCAATTTTAAAGTCATTTACAGTCATGTTTTGCCTCCTGTTTGACAAAGAGTCATTTTAAGGTTTTTGGTCTCATTAGGTCTAGGGTTTCGTTAATTTAGTTTTCATGATGACTAATAATGTCAGCAGGCATATGAGGGAGGCTCAAAAGAATTTTTCATCGCAAACATTTCATCGCCATAATGCTTGATAATGATTCTTCTTCAAAACTCTGTTTTGAAGAAAAATCGTCAATTTTATCCTTTGTAATAAATGTAATGTAATTTTCAAAAAAAATTCAGTGGTAAAGTTCTTCAGACGCAGCCATGGTCACCTTTGCCAAATCCCATGCTAGCTATCCTTGCAAGAAATAGAAAAAAGATTCATCATTCAGCTAAAAAATCAAAGTGGAAACAAAAACAGAGTTTGTGTGCAAAATGTCAAAGTTCAAACATTAGAAAGTGGGTTTTCTTCAAATCATAAAATAAAAGTCTGTGATATATAAGATATTTTTGGTGTTTAAAAAATCCATTTGCAAACAAAGTCATCAAAGAGCCGAGCCAAACCATGTAAGAGCGAAATAGTTTTTGAAAGCTGAGACTATGGGTGAGTTTACCTGCGCGGCGCATTGGGCAGCCGGCGCGACGCACTGGGCAGTCGCAGCGCATTGGGTCGGCCGCCGCAGTTTAAAAATTACACTGGTGCGACATGTTGGGGTTCCCATGTTTTGGCCAGATTGGCAAGACCAAAAGATGAGACAACATCAGAACCACTTTCAGACTCAGGATCTAGCCCTCTTGGGTCCAGAGAGGGATCTCTCTAGTTTGAGCAAATGTCTATGTCTATGAAGCTCAAAGTTTAAGATGTTAGGCTAGTTATAGGCGCGGGTTTGTTTGTTTGATTGTTTGTTTTGGTTGCTAGTTATCAGGAAAGAAGGGTTCAATGTAAGACAAGGATGAGAAAAGAGGGATAAGGCAGAGGTGAAACATTCCAGGAAATATTCGAAACCATTGGGCAATGGAGTCAGGAAAGGATTTTCTTACTAATCAATAGGCAGGCTTTCAATTGGGCTAGTCATCTGAAACTTAGGATCTTTCAAGATGATTATGTGATGTGGAAAGGAGGAGGGGAGGAGGTAATGCATATTTCAGAGAAAAAAGTTACAGATCAGCAGGTCGCACAAGGATCCTAGTGGACAGGGCTAACAATAATGCCCAGTGCTCCCAAATTTTCCAACTAAATATATAACAAGAAACATCTAAGAACTGAATTCATTTAATTCATACATCAGAGAGAAGGCAATAGCATCCACTACACTGGTTAAACCAACTGAAAACATCCCTTAGATAATACATTCAGAAGAGAAACATAAAAGGCAAGGAGAGCAGAAACATAGGGTACCTAACAAGGGTAAATCCTATGCCAATATTCTGATGCAAGCCAGTAGAAGCGAAATGAAATGAATGTAAACACAGAGATAGGAAAACATCACTGCTGCTTCAGATCAGGATCCAAAGAAATGTGCTTGTCATATTATATAACAATACCAATCAAGTACAATATTGCCAATAGCTGAACACTCAGTCTGAAAACATGTCCTTCAACCTATCTTACAATCTTTACACAGAGACTGTGTCTCAAAAGGAACTACTAGCAGTTCTCTGATAACTGATCAAAAACCTTTATAATGTTTTTCTCATGATTTTTATAGCTGAAGAGAAGTAGATAAGGTAAGTAGAAGACTAAATGCAGTATTTAACTTCTAAAAAGAAAGAGGGCTGAAGCCCATTCTGTTTGAAATCCTGTGCATTCAATTCCTGGTGTTCTTTGGAAGATAGAGTGGTTTTTTCCAAGGCTCCTTTTACTTCTGATATGACTTTGATGCACTCCAGCTGTGGTGCTTCTGCAGTACTATTGGTGAATAAACAAAAGGTAAATGAAAAATAGTGAAGTCTGCCATACTTGTGCAACAAATGCTTCTGATCATGTAGGACTGTTGTTGGGGTAGGAAACTGCCGGAACACGATGTATAATAAAAACTGCATGGGCACTTTGTCCTTTGATGAAGAAAAACATTCTGCTGCTGTAGAAAACCCTGGCGGTACGGTTTCCCATGCATTAAACTTCTGATTGATCTTTGGGGTTTTCAATCTAGTACCTTGCCTCTGAAAAACTATATTAATCCTCTAAAATATCTAGTTTAATGCTTTGACTCTTCGATTTCCTTGTTGATTTCTATTTGTCGCTCCCACAGTTACCTTCTGGCCGTGAACTCTGTGCTTTTAATTGCTCCGGAGGAGAGTGACCAAATTTTTGACCATGTCCTTTGATTACAATCACGTCAAACACCTCCCTGGGCCTTTTCTTCATTAAATGTATCTTTGTACATGGCCCTTTCCTGCATATCTGCCACTGTGACAGGAACAATGAGCCATGGCGGTTTTCCGCACTTGAAACCCTACAAAACAGCAAACTTGTCAAGAAATCCATGGGCGGGAATGATGGAGGCAGTGTGGATGGAGGAAATGGCCGTGCAGATGACAAAATGGAGGATAAATCGCAGAGAAATGGCGAAAAACGCACAGGTGGAGGTTGGCGGTCTGCAGAGCAAAATACGAATGAAAAACCTTAAAAACACGAAATTTTCACAAATATATGCGATGCATGCAATGAAGTACGACGAGTGCACTTGGGGGGGGGGGTTGATGTGGCAAGACGGGCCTGGGGAATGGTGAAAATTTAACAGCGGGGAAAACAAATCCGGGCTGTCGATCTCAAAGGAAATCAACGACTAATCAACGCAGCGGGAGGCGATGACGGTGGGCCAGGGGTACGACAATCGGGAGTTAAACTAAGCGCGGCTTCGAGGAGCGACAGCCGTTGGATGAGCTGCTCCAGATCCAACGGTTCACAACAATATCGTTGGGCGTCCCGAGTCGAAAGTTAATGCGCAATGGAAAAGCGGTTTTGAAACCGTACATGAGCCACGCGTCAATCGCTGTATGGAATCGCTGGTCGATGGGAAAATACCGCCAGCTCTCGGATGGTGGTGCGATGAAAACTGGGTTGTTTTCAGATGGGCGCGTTGGTGGGGACCACAGGGGCGGGAGGACTCCGAATCGTCGGATCACAGTTTAGATGGATGGCGATTGCCCTGTCGGGGTTAAAACGGGGGAAACGCGAAAGGTTGCGGAGTCAACGATCACCGTCCGATCAATAAGATCAACAATCAATGTTGCACTCGATAAACATTGGAGATAGGCACTTTTCAGTGCTAGCGGGTGGTTCCGGCATTGGACCACGTGGAGGAAGAGGTGTGGGGGCTAGGCCAAAGGGGCCTGGGGCCCTTATATATGAAATATATCATTTTTTACTCAATTTAAGTGCGTTTCAGGCTGACCAAGGGTAACGATAGGGGAATGAAAAGGGAAAAAGGCCAAACAAAGGTTAAATGGAGGGTTTAGAGGGGATTTTGGGGGGGCTTAGAGGGTTAATAGGGGAAATAGAGGAGAACCAAAAGCACTTTGACAGAAGGGAAAAAGGGATGAAAAGGGATATTTTGCAGGAGTACAAGGGGGGTAAATGAAGGCCTTTAGGGGCACAAATTCTTTCAATCAAAGGGTCATTAGAATGGAAATTAGCAGAGGGGATTATCAAAGGCAAAGGCCCAGGAGACTTCAAGGATGATGTGTCTTAGGGGAGATGCATTCATTGAAGGCTCAAGAACAAATTAGCCCCCTACTTTGCCTGTCAAAAATTTATGGGGGGCTAACAGTGGCTCCACATGGGGATGGCTTCTTCTCGAAGGAGTCAAGAATTCAAAGGATAAATCTTTGGTGTAGGCCAAATGCCTGCTTCTTTACACATCCCTTCTCTCTTTGATAAGCTTCCACAATATGAAAACATTAAATCAGCAGAAACTTACTCCAACAAAATACCTACCCATACTACAATCCTAGCATTTTTTCTTCTTCCAGTGTGCATTTGAGCTAGCAGACCCTTTACACCTTTTTATTTTTGCAAACAGAAAATAAACCTATTCTAAATCTACCCTTATTGATCCATGAGACCAGATTAAACTGTTGGTCTCATATGTTTCTCTACCTAATCTGACATCTGATGGGATTAAACTGTCCAGCAGACTTCTTCTCTACATTCTACAACAGAAATTGAAAAACAGTCAAGCCAGGATTAGACTGTCTGACTTGCTATGGATCCAAGGCATAAAAACAGTTGCACATGGACAAAAATTTGTAGAAAACTGAAAAAAAAAAAACTGTGAAGTCTTGAAATCTGAAACTTGAATTATCCTTCCTTCCTTCTTGTGACTCAAGTTTTGAGCTTGTTAGAGTCACTCCTTTTCTTCATTTCAGCTCCGGTTTTGGGCATGTTAGAGCTGATTCTTCTTTTTCCTTTGCTGGTCCAGATTTTTGGCATGTTAGGACCAGCTGTTTTACTTTCTTCGGCTCAGGTTTTGGGCTTATTAGAGCCAATATTTTGCACATCAGAGGTTCATGTTTTAAGCATGTCTGAACCTCTCCTTTTCCTCTGTTTTTTGGAACGTTTTTCTTTTTTACTTGAAAATAGAAACTGCAATGGTATGTACAATGGAAATGGGGACTGGAAATTGTAAATTAGTAGAAGTAATGTTTGAGCATCCTGCCATTGACAGGACCCCCAAACAGCTCAATGCCATCTAATTCTTGTAAAAAGAAAGCATTGGGACCCACAGTGGCCTGGATGAGGTATAGAACTTTCCACAAACTGTCAAATTTGTTGTGCTTTCCCTTATCCTGTCTTTTCGAATCCCACTTCAAAACCTTATCTCTGACTTTGAAATCGGCAGCTTTGGTTCTTTTTTCAAACAATTTCTTTATATTCTCCTGAACTTTCACTACTCTGTTGTAGACCACTTCCCTTGTTTGCTAGAGATGGATTGTCTGATTTATTATCCTCACCATGCTGTCTTCTTCTGTTTGGATCTCCTGGATCAGTTTGATCACTGGTATCCCAAGGCTAGTAGGGAATACTGCTTCTGTTCCATAGACAAGCTGAAAAGGTAACATGCCAATAGACTTATTTTTTGTAAGCCTGTCAGCCCACAAAGCATGTACTAACTTGTTATGCCATGACTTTTTGTTCTCTTCCAACAGCTTTTTGATGATGATCACCAAGCTCTTGTTTGATGATTCAGCTAATCCATTACCTTCAGGGTAATAGGAAGTTGAATGACCGAGTGCTATTTGGTACCTGTGACAAAAATCAACCATATTTTTGGATCCGAAAGCAGTGTCATTATCAGTGATTATTTTCCTTGGGCAACCAAACCGAGAGAGGATGTGACTTTCTAGGAAACTAATGATGACCGAATCTGTGGAATTCCTAGTGGGCACAACCTCTATCCACTTAGTGAAATAATCTGTGGCTGTTAGGATCCATTTGTGCTGAGCAGAAGAAGCAGGGTGAATTTCCCCTATGAAATCTAGGCCCCATTGCAGAAAGGGACCTTCAACCGTGATGGGTTGTAGGGGTAAAGGGAGGAGTTTTCTTTTGCCCCCAAAGATCTAACATTTTTGGCAAGCAACTATCATTTTATGAACATCATTGAAGAGTGTGGGGCAATAATAACCAGCCCTGAGTATTTTGTTTGCAGTGGCTTTCCAACTCAGGTGGCCTCCACATTCTCCAGCGTGGAATTCTTTTTTAACCCTCTCTGCCTCATTTTCAGGCAAACATTTTAGCAATAGGCCATTAGGATTCTTCCAGTATAAGTTTTCATTCAAAATGCAATAATTCCTGGCTTTTAGCTTTAGAAATCTGGCCTTGGTCTTTGATAATCCGGGAGGGGAATTGAGGTGTGTAAGCACATACAGAATGTCGAAATACCAAGGAGAGCTCTAAAATTTTTCCTCAACAGTGAGATCAGGCGATTCTTGTTGCTCGTCCAAGGTACTTATCATGTTGATGTCTAGGGCTTGTAGGTTTGATTCAGCCATTAATTTAGCTAAGCCCTGACCTTTAATCAGTTTGGTGGGTTTTATCTCAAGGTCATACTCTAGGATCACGGCTATCCATTTTCCCCTTTTCCCATCTGGGTCTTGGGACAGTATATCTTTGACTATGATGTTGGGCACATAAGCTACGGTGTGAGAATGCAATATGTACACCCTGAAGTCTTTCAAGGCCTTAATCAGTGCATAGGCCTATTTCTCCATGATATTGTGTTTCAAGGGTGTATCTATGAGTTCTTTTCTAAAGAAGGCAATTGGCTGTTCCATTCCCTCTGTGTTTTTCTGCAACAAGACTACAACCACTGCATGCTTAGAGGCGAATGAAAAGATCAGGAAATCTTTGGAGAAATCTGGGCTGATTAGGACGGGAGCTTGGGTAAGTGCAAGTTTTACTGATTCAAAAGATTTTTTAGCTCCCATGGTCCATTTGACTCCTGCACCTTTCTTCAGCATGTCTGTCATGTTCCTAAGGTGTTCAGCCAGGTTTGGGATAAACCTCCTAAGGAAGTTAATATTCCCAATGAAAGATTGTAATTCCTTGATGTTTCTGGGGTGTATGATCTGTAGTATTCCCTCAACTCACTTTGGGTCTATCCTAATTCCCTCGTCGGATATAATGTGGCCAAGAAGTTTACCTTCTTGTAGCCTAAAGACAGTATTCTTAGGGTTCAGGGACAGACCAAACCTTCTACATTTTTCGAATACCTTTCTCAGATGTTTCAGGTGTTCTTTTTCGGTCTTGGAAAAGACTGTGATGTCATCTAAGTAGATAACAATGAAGTGCCCTACCTCATCTGAAAATGCTATGTCCATCGCTCTTTGGAAGGTGGCTCCAGCATTCATCAATCCAAAAGGCATCTTCACATACATGAAGGTACCCCATGGAGTGGTAAAATCTGTTTTGAGTTGGTCTTCTGGGATCACTAAGACTTGGTTATAACTTGAAAAGCCATCCAGAAGGGAGATTCTTGTAGAGCCCACTACCTTTCGAAGGATATGTTACATTTTTGGCAAAGGGTAATTTTCCTTGAGTGAGGCTATATTAATATTCCTAAAGTATATACACAATTTGATTTCCCTTGTTTTCTTCCTCACAGCCACTAAGTTTGATACCCAATCAGAGAACCTTACAAGCACGATTATACCTGCTTCATACATTTTCTTGATCTCTTTCTCTATTGCAGGCAATTGTTTGGGATTGCTTCTGCGAATTTTTTTCCTAAAGGGCTTCTGATTTTATTTCAAGGGTATCTTATGCTGAATGATACTTGTGTGATAGGCCTTTAAGTCCTCATAGCCCCATGCAAACACATAGATGAATTCCTTGAAAAGCTCAATGTATTTCTTCTTCATATCTACAGGTAAAGACTTAGCCAGATTGATCATTTTGGGCTTATCTTCAGTGCCTATGTTGCATTCTTCCACATCCGAGTCTACGTGTTCTATAGTGGGATTTTTTTCCACATCATCAAAGTCAAAGAGGTCCTCTAAGGGTGCCAGGCCTCTAGGTATATTCTTGTCTTTGGCCTGCAACACCTCTACCTCTTCGCTATCTGCATTTTCCCATTTTCGATCTAGGTTTCCAGTTTGCTCATCTAAAGAGTTTATTTCTATGTTACAGATTGTTTCTTCCTCATTCGAGGATTCATCACTTAGGCAACTACTGTTAGGTTGGGAGTCTGAATCAGAAAATTCAAAACCGTTTCTGCCTACCAGAAAGTCTTCGATCTGTTTATCACCTTCAAAAACCTGCCAGTATTTTTCGTTTTCTGGAATAGCAGGTCTGAATTTGGTCTGAATGATGATTTGTTGGTCATTGGGAGTCTTGGGGTAGGAACTAGCTAGGCAAGCTAATCCGTTTGCAATGACATTTTGGCTCCTAGGGACGAACACCAGTTTATATTCAACAAATGTTTTCAAGATGTCCTCAGCGTCATTCCTATACGCCCTTAGCCTAGGATGCTTGGCTATGTATTCTCTGTTCACCTGTTTAATAACTAACTCCGAGTCTCCCCTTACGGTTATCCCACGGGCTCCCTTTTTTTTCAACAGATTTAGACCGAGGATTAGAGCCTCGTATTCAGCGACATTATTTGTGCATTTGAAATGCAGACTATAGGCGTGGCTGTCAGCGTAGTCATTTTCTGTAGTGCGTAACCATAACCCTGCCCTTGCAGTCCTTTTAGTACAGGACCCGTCGAAGCTCATTTCCCATAAGGGTTTATTCTCATGACTATCATTGTTTTCTCCCTTACAGCTGGGTTCTCCATTGTGTTGTGTCATAGGGTCTGTACTAGGCTGTGGATCGTTTTGTTCTTCATGAAATGTATAAGGTTTGGGGATCTGGCTAGATAGTTGTTTATGTGCTATTTCTTGTTCAGTCGGGGTAAGGTCTCCACCGCATATCCTACAGGTTTCGTTGCGGTTTTCTTCTTCATTTTCCTCTAAATCCAGAGCAGCCATTATGTTAAAATCAATAGCTTCCGTCTCTCCATTTGTGTCTCTGTTTTGGGACCCTGACTCTTCCAAAGATCCATCATTAAAAAATATGAAGGAGTCAAGGTCTGTATGTACCGAATAAATGGGTGAATTTTATAGTTTTTTGGGGCTACTGACTAGGAATTTAATCTATGTCTCCCTATACAGTTTTCTAAGTTGGCCAAAGATTGGGATTGTGGCATATGAGCCATCCATCTGCATTGTACCCTGTAGCTTGGCTCCCCATGATCTTGATAGTAGCATGCCATACTTGGGTGGCACATCTACCACCACAACATCCATGACCATGCATTTAGCTGGGATTTGAGTTAAGCTCACACACAAGTCTTTGATTAGGCCTAGGAATTTTACTCTGCTAGAGTCGAAAGAGTATAAATCTTTGTAGGGCCTGGCTATCTCTAGACCTAGTCTTTCCATAACTACCTTATGCATTAGGTTGTGAGATGCTCCAGAATCGTGCATTGCATTATGCAAGATCTAGTCGTGAATGTTGAGACTGATATAGAAAGGTGGGACTACCCCTTCCTGAAACTTCCCCTCTATCTTAGGACCAAACAAGAGGGTAGGTTGATCATCATTCAAATTGACAGAGTCACCATTCTCTCCTAAGTTCAAAGCTCTCAAAATCTGGCCTTTATATACATCCTGAGTGGCCAGCTCAGAAAGTCGGACAGAGATTTTAATTCTTGCAATCTCACTTTCCAAATTGAAAGTGGACTGACTCTTGGGAATGCTCATCTCTATTTTATTTGCCACTGCTTTGGTGGCTGAATCAGTGTGCTGACTCTCATTATGTACAGTGTTTGTGACAGTTTTATCAGGAGCACTAACTGCAGTGCTAGTGCTGCTAGCTGGTTTACCTTGTACATTAATGTTTTGGTTGTCTTTTTCTCCATTTTTCCCAGAACTTTCAGCTGCTGATTTGTTGGTTTCAGCAGTTTCTTTAGAAGTTTTCTCAGGCCTCTTTTTTATGGTAGTCTCAGAAGCTTTGGGTTTGGCAGTTTCTTGACTCTTTTTGCTTATGAGTTCATATTTCTCTCTGACCTGCATCATGGCATTTTCGAATCCTAATCTGTAATCTTCAGATTCTAACCATTCCTCCTCCCAACTAGATGGTGAAGGCTGGTCTTCTTCTGAATAACAGTTATGGATTGAATCTTCTGTTTCAAACATATTAATTGTGTTTCCCTCAGAATCTTCTATGATTCCCTCATCTTCATCAAGAAAATTCTCTTGGAATGGGGGAATAACTTGTTGATTTGATTCTCTTTGTCTATTGGGAGTGTTATTGTTTCTCCTAAAGTTTTGGTTCTGGTTCTGGTTTCTATTCTGGTTACTGACTGTGACAACCATTTTTTCCATCATTTTTTGTAACCTTTCCACATTTTTAGACAGCTTACCATAAGTTTGGTCAGATGTGGAGGCTACATTATCATCTCTGTATGTTACCCTTCTCTTAGATTTCAGTCTTGCTCTCTTCTCAATCAGGTTGGCTTCTATGTTCACTGCTCCCTTCTCCATGTCCTCCAACGTGTTGTATTCCTTGTCTCTAAGCTCGTAGGCCATGTCAGCATCAAAACCCTCAGGGTATTTTGCTAGGGCCATGCCTTGTGGAGGTTTCATATGTGGAGGGAGAGCATTATAAATGCTGTTGAACCTTGTTGTATAATCGTGGACACTCTCTCCTACGTTTCTTTTAAGGGTCATGTATTCTGCTAGGAGTTGGCGAGGATTTTCCCTAGTTTCCCATTTGTTTACGAAATTCTGATATAGAGCTGGGAGATCATTGATGCTACCTGGAGGCAGGCCTTTGAACCATTTCTTCACATCACCCCCTAAGCTTTGGGTGAAGATTCTCATTTTGACTGTATCATCATCGATTTCCATGTAGTCAAAAGAATCTTCCATTTTATCTACATGTTGTTGGGCTGCGATGGACTCCTTTGCAGCGAAGTGTGGAATCTTAGACTGATAATCATTTGGTAAGGGTACTAGGGGTTGAGGTAAAACCAGAGGCGCATACCAGGCTGCCATGATGATGTTTTGATGAGGTAAAGGGTTAACTTGGGAAGTTGGTATATGGATGACAGGGATATTATGACCAGCGGATGACTGATGAGCAGACCTAGGGTGACTGAGCTCCAAGTTTTGTATGAAATGTATATCAGGGGGTGTTGATGGAGGGGTATGTCTGTCCCCAAGGTGTCTACCACTTTGCTGTGGTGAATTAGGAAGCTTAGGTTCTGACTGGTCTAAGGTACTGAATGACCTAGTTCTAGATAAGCTGTTAGGTAGGTCTAGGTCAAGGTGAAAATGTGATAGAGGTGTAAGATATTCTGGTGCAGAATTAGCTCTATGGATGTGTTTGGAAATAGTTGATCTTTTAAGTGTAGGAGCTCCCTTGAGGATGCTCTCTGGGTTATCAACTATTTCAGGAGGGGCTGGGTCAGGGTAAGCTCTTGTATGAATGGTTCTAGAAGCCAGAATGTTGTCTCTCACCAAGCAGCTTAACCCTAATTGCTACTTCTACCGTGGTTGATGTTGTTATGGGGGTTTGTCTCCCAGTGGAGTCTAATGTGCACCAAGTTAATCAGCAGGCCTACTGATCACCAGTGGAGTCTTTGAAACGTTAATGGAATATTGGAGTCACCAGGTGGAGGGTTTAGAAAGTTTTTGGAGGGTACACTGTCCACCACAGTGCTCTTGAGATGTCCCCTTTTTGAGGATATATTTGAACATAGCAAAATATAACCAGAGATTGACTGGGAGGGCATTTACCAGATATGTCACCTCTGAAAGAGTGTGAGATCCGGAGGCTACCTGGCCCTTTCCAGACTCTGTCCAAGAGTATGGGAAAACACAACAAATGGTATAGAGGTTGATGTGAGAATAGGAGTGTTTAACTGCCAACCTAACCAGAGATTGTAGGTGTTTTGAGTGCCTAGGAATGTTTAAGGTGTAATGCATTCAGTTCCCCATCAGAGTCGCCATTATGTTGGGGTTCCCATGATTTGGCTAGATTGGCAAGACCAAAAGATGAGACAACATCAGAACCACTTTCAGACTCAGGATCTAGCCCTCCTGGGTCCAGAGAGGGATCTATCTAGTTTGAGCAAAGGTCTATGTCTATGAAGCTCAAAGTTTAAGATGTTAGGCTAGTTATAGGCGCGGGTTTGTTTGTTTGATTGTTTGTTTTGGTTTTTGGTTATCAGGAAAGAAGGGTTCAATGTAAGACAAGGATGAACAAAGAGGGATAAGGAAGAGGTGAAACATTCCAAGAAATATTCAAAACCATTAGGAAATGGAGTCAGGAAAGGATTTGCTTGCTAATCAATAGGCAGGCTTTCAATTGGGCTAGTCATCTGAAACTTAGGATCTTTCAAGATGATTATGTGATGTGGAAAGGAGGAGGGGAGGAGGTAACGCAGATTTCAGAGCACAAAGTTATAGATCAGCTGGTCGCACAAGGATCCTAGTGGACAGGGCTAACACTAATCCCCAGTGTTCCCAAATCTTCCAACTAAATCTATAGCAAGAAACATCTAAGAACCGAATTCATTTAATTCATACATCAGAGAGCAGGAAATAGCATCCACTACACTGGTTAAACCAACTGAAAACATCCCTTAGATAATACATTCAGAAGAGAAACATAAAAGGCAAGGAGAGCAGAAACATGCGGTACCTAACAAGGGTAAATCCTATGCCAATATTCTGATGCAAGCCAGTAGAAGCGAAATGAAATGAATGTAAACACAGAGATAGGAAAACATCACTGCTGCTTCAGATCAGGATCCAAAGAAATGTGCTTATCATATTAGATAACAATACCAATCAAGTACAATATTGCCAATAGCTAAACACTCAGTCTGAAAACATGTCCTTCAACCTATCTTACAATCTTTACACAGAGACTGTGTCTCAAAAGGAAATACTAACAGTTCTCTGATAACTGATCAAAAACCTTTACAATGTTTTTCTCATGAGTTTTATAGCTGAAGAGAAGCAGATAAGGTAGGTAGAAGACTAAATGTAGTATTTAAATTCTAAAAAGAAAGAGGGCCGAAGCCCATTTTGTTTTAAATCCTGTGCATTCAATTCCTGGTGTTCTTTGGGAGAAAGAGTGGTTTTTTCTAGGGCTCCTTTTACTTCTGATATGACTTTGATGCACTCTAGCTGTGGTGCTTCTGCAGTACTATTGGTGAATAAATAAAAGGTAAATGAAAAATAGTGAAGTCTACCATACTTGTGCAACAAATGCTTCTGATCATGTAGGACTATTGTTGGGGTAGGAAAATGCTGGAACACGATGTATAATAAAAACTGCATGGGCACTTTGTCCTTTGATGAAGAAAAACATTCTGCTGCTGTAGAAAACCCTAGTGGTACAGTTTCCCGTGCATTAAACTTCTAATTGATCTTTGGGGTTTTCAATATAGTACCTTGCCTCTAAAAAACTGGATTAATGCTCTAAAATCTCCAGTTTAATGCTTTGACTCTTTGATTTCCTTGCTGATTTCTCTTTGCCACTCCCACAATTACCTTCAGGCCGTGAACTCTGTGCTTTTAATGGCTCCAGAGGAGAGTGACCGAATTTTTGACCCTGTCCTTTGATTACAATCACGTCAAACACCTCCCTAGGCCTTTTCTTCATTAAATGTATCTTTGTACATGGCCCTTTCTTGCATATCTGCCACTGTGACAGGAACAATGAGCCATGGCGGTTTTCCGCGCTTGAAACCCTGTAAAACATCAAACTTGTCAAGAAATCCGTGGGAGGGAATGATGGAGGCAGTGTGGATGGAGGAAATGGCCTTGCAGATGACGAAATGGAGGAGAAATCACAGAGAAATGGCGAAAAATGCACAGGTGGAGGTTGGCGGTCTGCGGAGCAAAATACGAATGAAAAACCTTAAAAACATGAAATTTTCACAAATATATGCGATGCATGGGATGACGTACGACGAGTGCACATGGGGGGGGGGATGTGGCAAGACGGGCCCGGGGAATGGTGAAAAATGAACAACGGGGAAAAAAAATCTGGGTCGTCGATCTCAAAGGAAATCAATCATCTCATTTCCTATCATTCTCCCTTTCCCATCTCACTTGTAAAAAATTCCCAAACCCCAAGTTTCCCAAACAGTCAAGTGGATGTCCCAAAACACAGTTTTCAAACTCACAATTTCACTTAATTGTAGCCCGTCACTTTCATTACCCCATTCCTCCATATTCCCTCCCATGTGACACATATTTGGCGATCCAATCAAAAACACCAAATTCTCATACAAGACAATATAGACCTTGCATCGGCCTTGGACATCATGGAGGCAGATACTGATACATCATATGATCGAGACAGTGATTGCACCACTGAACTACATGCACCTAGAAGGCCAACAAGGAAAATAACATGCTAAGGCACATGAAGAACCATTATTGGGTGCGAAATCATGTTTGCAAGGCGCGAATCAAGATCCTGAATGCAAAACTAAAGAGGGAACTAAAGTGTCGCAAAAGGAATGATAGACTCCAAATTTTGGCCGAAGCTTCTTTGGCCTAGCATAGTGCTTAATGATGGACATTCAGCCCAAATTTCAAGAAATTTGGGAAACGTTTTGTCAATTTTGAATTTTTTGGCCTTAACACAGATTTTCCTACCCAACGCGTAGCGCCACTTGGCATGCGCTTATAATTGGCAGCTCCTCTTGAAGAAAAATTTGCATTTTTGGATTTTTCATGAAAATTTATGCATTCCTACCCATTACGTAAATATTTTGACAAGTTTTGGGTTGCCTGAAGGGTCAAAAACACCTTAAAAATGGCCTTTCTGCCACTTTTTGGACACACAGGAAGCAGTGTTGGGAGATTTGATTTTTGGACGGGCAAATGGCAACCAAATCCAGAAATTCCACTTGGGTTGGAAAGTATACAGGTAGGGATTTCCAACGAGCTATTATGCACTCAATGTGGACTTCAGGAAGGCCCTTAAAATCAGCCTCAAACTTGTGCTACGCATAGAGATTTCAGGCGCGACACATAGGGAAATTTGGCCTATTTTTCACTCAGCAGCTCAGAATTTCGCCTAGTTTTGGCTAGTTTGAATTTTTCATGTAACTCTTGATGTACCTTGATGTAATTTCATGACCATGATGTAATTTTGGCACATTTTTACTCATCTTAGTGGATTCATTCACCAAAAAGTTAAATGTAAGTGAATGAATCAGTTTCCTATCATATAGAGGCAAGTTGTTTCACTGCCTATTTTCCAGTTTGTAGTTTTGATATGGTTGAAACAACTCCTAGAATGATGAGCTCAACCCGTAGAGGCATGGGAATGAGTTAGGCTTGTCTATATCATGTATTTCTTCAGTCATTTTCAGGGTTGGACTCTTGGGATTGCTTGGCACTTTATTGTACATTTCATCTCTACAATTTTGGCAAAGGAATAGACCAGGGTTTGTAGCACTCTTTGGGATCCATGTGGCTTTATGTTTTGATGGTGTGTTTCTCTCAGTGATTTTAATTTTACTGTTGTTTGATGTGTACCATTTCCCTTCCTATTTTCTTCTAAAATTAAACAAATGAGTGATAAAGGTGGAATTCATTAGATTTGCAGTGCTCTGCCCTGAGTTTTGTTTAATTTTCCATGTTTTCAACTGTCTGAAGAGGATTATTGAAATCATATTTCCCTCTTCAACTCCTCCCCGGTCTGAGCTATCCATTTCATTCAATTCGAAGCATCAAAACAATTTCCTTTCTTGCCCCAATCAGAACTCTGCAAAAACTAGGCCTCATCCCTGAACCCAAAACTGCCTTTTCCTGTGTTTCCAACAAAACCCCAAAAAATAAAACTTAAAATATTTTACTTATATACCTAGCCTAAAATTAGCCTTTATTTAAAGTCATCTCAAGCTCTATTGATTATTTTTGCTGAGATTGACCCGGAGAGAGCCCTCTCCTGATCTAGTAGGGCTAGCTACCAGACTGAGCGTGGTTTGATGTTACCCTGATCTGCCTTCTTTCAGCTTAAGGTAGATTTAGGAAATAACAGAATCCACACATGTATTTTCTAAGGCTAATAAAGAAACCAAATTTACTAAACGCATCCAACATGTCCGCCCGCAGGACCATGACATCTTCGACAAATCTGATACCCAGTTCAACAGAATTTTCCTCATCTCATGGAGGATCTCAATGCAATAGGGAACATTGCTTCCTAAGGAGGGAGGAATGATCTAGGCAGATATCGGTGGCCACCTGCCTATTCCATTTGGAACTGCACTATTAATTCTTGCAGCTTTTCACATTCGGCACAACTTACTATTTTTAGCAGTTTTTCAGGTCCTGCACTCACGACGCTGTTTTGGGGCCTTAATGATCCAGGTGGATATTGGTGGTTACCCACCTATTCCATTTGAACCCCCACCATCATTTATTTCATTTTGTAAGTGCACCATAAATGACTATTTTCAGCAGTTTTTCGGGTTCTAAATTTCTAGAGCCGTTTTGAGGCGCTAAACGACGTTTTTTGGGAAAAATGGGAGCAACATGGGCCCATGGACTAATGTTTCTCACAATAAAAGTTTTAGTCCTCAGATAGATGTTTCTAACGAGCTATTGATCGCGTCAAATGAAGATCGGATGCCAAATTTACGTCCCTGGGAAGTTGAAACACCAATTTACCCAAACAGGACCAACAGTTTTGGTGCTTCATCTCCTAGGGTTAGATTTTTGGACATTTAATGTTTTCCATTGTTTCTCAATAATAAGTAGGCCCTAGAGCCTCACTGTAACACAATTTAGAGGTCTGTAGCCACCACATCTCTTCTCATAGATACACTACCAGCACCCTAGCTATTTTTATTTCCATTATGTCTGTAAGCATAGTTAAGTCATTTGATTAAAATAAAATGTATTGTTTCCGTTGCATCTTTTTTTTTATGTCTATTTATGTATTTTATTGCACTCCTGTATAAATCTAGATCATGGCTACTAGTTGATTTACTAGTGCTGCTTTCTAGACTATTTTTGTTTTTATTTTTATCAGAGCTTTTAACCATTTGAGTTGAACTTTCTATTGTTTTTCTAGGATCAGTTTCAGGAGTCTTCCTACCAGAAGTTTCAGGGTTCTTTCTATTGGGAGTATCTTGGGTTTTCTTGGTTCTAAGTTCATATTGTCTATGCACTTCCATGATAGCATTTTTGAATCCTAGTTTATAATCCTCGGATTCTGTGCATTCTTCTTCCATTTGAGTTGGAGAAAACATGCCTTGTTCTTCCTTAGTGAGGAAAAACATATCCTCATTATTAACTCCCATTAGATTAATTTGAATCTCCTCTAGTTCTTTAATCATCCCCTCATCCTCATCAGTATATTTTTCTTGGAAAGGAGGCCTGACTTGCTGGTTAGGTTCCCTTTGTTCTCTCTGTCTTATTTGAGGGGGGTTTATCCTAAAGTTTTGGTTTTGGTTCCAGTTTCTATTTTGAGGAGCTACTTGGTTTTATCTGGGAAAACTCTCTCATTTATGTTTATTCTCTCCATCATCCACTCCATAGTTCTAACTAAATTATCAATATTAGTATCAGATGTTGAGGCTACAGCCTCTTCCCTATATGTAACTCTCTTTTCATTTTTCATTCTAGCCCTCTTGGCAATCAGATTTGCTTCTACACTTACTGGACCCATTTGCATGTCTTCTAATGTAGGAGGGTCTCTTTCTCTTAGTTGATAAGCCATCTCTGAGTCAAAAAATTCTGGAAATTTCATTAGGGCTAGACCTTGTGGGGGTTTTATGTGAGGAGGGAGGGTTTTATATACACTGTTGAAACTAGTGCAGTAATCTTGGACACTCTCTCCAACATTTCTCTTAATGTTTTCATATTCTGATAAGATTTGGAGAGGGTTTTTCTTTACTTCCCATTTCTTTAGGAATAGCTGATGAAAAGCAGGGAGGTCATGTATACTATTAGGGGTTAGGCCTTTAAACTATTTTCTTGCTTCTCCGCCTAGGCTTTGGGAAAAAATTATGATCTTAACAGTTTCATCATCTATCTCTTGTCTATCAAAAGAGTCATCCATTTTATCCATATGTTTTTGAGCAGTTGTAGAACCACTTCCATCAAATAGGGGGATTTTGGACTGATAGTCCTATGGTAGAGGTACTAAAGGCCATGGAAGGACTAATGGGGCACACCAGGTTGCCTGGCAGGTGTTTGAGGAAACAAATGGAGGTTAACAAGTGGAGGGTTGAAAAAAGTAGGTGGAGGGTTGAATGGGGGAAGGTGAGAAGTGGGTGTATGAGTGGGGGTAGGGGTTTGAAAAATAGGATTCTGTTGTAAGATGGATGGGTATAAAACTATCTAGGTTATCCAACTCTAGGATTTAGTCATGAACAAGCTTTGTTCCAGGTATGAGTCAGATAGGCTATCCTGCAAGTCTTTAAGGTTTTCAAGTAAGGAACTTGCCTTGTGAGTAGGTCTGTTAACATTTGAATTCTTAGACCTAGGATTTTTCCTTAGGATGTGCTCAGGATTATCAACTATTGCAGGAGGGTTTGGGTTAGGATGGGATCTGGTATAGATTCTCCTAGAAACCGGTACTTGGACTCAAGGAACAAAGGGATTGAAATTCTTATAATATCTTGAAAACAAACCAATCTGTAAAATAAGAATACTTTATTCACATAGTATTTTGACTGGGTTTCTTTGAGTTTTTATAATCTTAGTTTTTTCTAAATAATTTCCCAATGGATTCTGTAGGCCTACTGAAAACCGGTGGAGTCACTAGGTGGATGATTTAAACATTCTTGAGGTTGGCTATTGTCCACCATCAACAACCAGATACCAGTCTTGGCTAATATTTGAGTCATCTAAATTTGAGTGGGGTTTTTGAGTTCTTTGAGGAAATATTAAGCCTTTTTAATAACTCAACTCCCCAGTATGGTCGCCATTATCTTGTATCCCTATAATTTGCAAGAATGGCAAGAGAAAGTAGAAGGGAACAACATAAAACCACTTTGGAGTCCAAGGACCTAGCCTTCCTGGGCTTAGAGAGGGCTCTCTTTGTGTTTATGAGTAAATGATTTAGCTTTGTGCTTATATTCTTCTAATTTTAGGCTAGTTATGAAGTTTTGGGGTTTTTCCTTTTTGTTTGGTTGAATAGATAAAGTGTGGGAAGCTTAATCCATTGGGCTATGGAGTCATAAAAGGGTTAAATTGTACATCAATTTTTTCAAGGGTTTTCATAGGGAAAGCTAACTATATCAAATGGATATTCTTAGGTAAGATGACTATGAGATGATAGAAATTTGTGAATTCAGTAAAACTAAAGGGAAATTAAGAATCCTTTAACTATCCTTCAACAAGAAAGCCTTTAAGATAATAGTTTGGTAAAACTAAAGAGAAATTAAGAATTCTTTAGCTATACTTTACTAAGAAAGCCTCAAGACAAAAATATAGCAATACTAAAGAGAAATTAAGAATTCTTTAGTGATACTTTAAAATAGAGAAAACATTCAAGATAACAGTTCAGTGAAATTAAAGAGTAGAACACCTCTAAATTATTTAACTAAACTTCAAATAAGGCCTTTAAGATAAATAGTTTAGGAGAAACAAAAGAGTTGAACACCTCTGAATTCTTTAGTTAAAATTCACTAAGAAAACCTTAATACAACAACCAAGTAAACCTAAAGAGAAGAACACCACTGAATTATTTAGTTATAATTTTCAGATGAAAACACAAAGATAATAATAATAGACAGAGTTAAGGTGCCCAAACAACATATCTCAATCAAAAATTTATGTTCTATTATCAGAGAAATTGATGTAAAATATGGAAAACATAGGAGAAACATTAACAAAGAGGGATAACATCACCATTAAAATAGCTCAATAATCCTATGAAAGTGCTTGTATTACTGATGTTGAGCTCAAAACAGTTACAATGATCCAATGCAATAATATTTGCAACTCAGAGTTTGATCAAAATCCAACCTAGCAACCAACAACAATAATAATGAACAATACATGCAGTATTTAATTATAGTTGAGGAGGTTTCCCTAATCTAGGGTGATAGATTTTTATTTACTACAGAGTAAATGATGTTTGAAAATTGAGACCATGCAAGGCCCAATGCCAAAATATCTTTGACTGACCTACTGTAGTAATAAATTTCTAATTTACTGTTGAGCTAACTTTAAAATATATTTGACTAATTTGACTTCAAACATTAACTTCTAAACTGCTGCTATAATATCTCTGATTGTAATAGTAACTGTAGCTACCTTCATTTAAAGAAAAATTAGGTTGTAGGTGGCCAATGTGTCTGTGAAGAAGTAAATGTTGAGTGGCCTTGTCATTTGGCTTTGTTTTCTTTGTTGATTTATCCTCTGATTTGTCTTTAATATTTTAATCTATCTTCATCTGTCAAATCTCTTCATTGTCTTTGTTTGTCACTGTCATTTATTTCTTTACATCATTGTTTTAGCTTTGATTTCTCTTTGTCTTCGTTTCATTTTATTTTTAACTCTGTCTTCTATATTTTAACTCGTGACCACTCTGTCGTATTTATTTCACCTATCACTGTCACAATAAACCCTCCTTTTCCTTACTTTTTTATTTTCTTGTGATAAACCTCATTGTCTTTGGAGGAATTGAATGATTCTTATTGATCGTGATCCATTGCTGCTTCAGATTATTCTTGCACTCCTAATCCTTTGATGATCAAGGCTTCCGAATCATCATCCAGAGAGCTTTTCTTAAGAAATTTTTGGAATTAGAAATGAAAATTATGCATTTCCCGACCAGTATATCACCTGAAAAATTCAAAAAAATTCATTAATTTTAAAACACGAGGCCTTTTCAGGGAAGCGATATGACTTGGTGGCAGCAGGGAAAACTATGGATAGAGTCTGAGTATTAGAGGTTCTTCGTTTTCTGCGTTTGGCCTTCCAAGTTTGTTAAACATGATGCAAGGGCCATCACAAAGGTTTGGGGCTTATCATAATGGTGCAGAGTCAATGGTCTTATCATATAGGCATGGTGGGTAGGTAGTTTGAATCTGAAATGGAGGACGGTTCTCATTCATGCGCGGGGGAGTGGTTTCCGGTTTACACACGGGGCGTAGGTTGTTATGTGGTTTATGTCGCAGGAATGCGATAGAACGGTAGGGAGACGCGTGGAAGATGGGACGTTTCTCAAACTGACCATTTCTCAAGTTCCCAAAGGCTATAAACCTTAGGAATTTGGGTTTGTGATAGGGCACGATGGTCATCGGATCGGGAGGCGGAGATCTAACGGTGGTCTGGTTTAAATGAATTGGCGGGCTTAAATAAGATTTGGGGCTCAAGATTTTAAATGGAGCAGAGGGTTAATATAATGCGGGGCTAGGGGAAAAATATTAAAGCAGAGGTTTGTAATATACAGTGGGGCCAGGTTCATATTAAAGTGGAGGGTAATGTTTTTTAATGGGGTTTAAACATAAAGGGGTCGGGTGTTTTTTTTAAAACAAACAAGGTTTATTTTTAGAGGGTGGGACCTGAGATAATATTAATTTCAAAACAATGTAAGAATGGGTTTTTACATTGTTTTGAACGTACGGAAGGAAATGAATGAAGGAAAAAGGATTTTTATGAGGAAAAATGGGGGTTTTTTGCATAGGGAAAGAGGTTTTAAGATGGGGACAAGGCTAGATGAGGGGATTGAGGTTCAAACATGGGATTTCAGAGGATAAGAGTGTTAGAAAGGTAAAATGAGAGATAATGGATAGGTTAAAGGGAAAATAATGAAGGTAGTGAGATTTCTAAAAATAAATGATGACTAGGGAATATTATTTTCAGTTGAATGTGAGAAATAAATAGTCATCTAGTGATACTGTAGAATACAGGAGACTAGCAAGACAAACAAATTGCCACCATGGCAGATTTGTGCATGGAGGCCATCCATCACAGCTATCCATCAAAATCCCATGCTATCTACCTCAAAGAACAATGGATCCAATTTTAGATTAATAAATTAGCCTCTCATGGGTCCTTACCTTTTCAGAACTGCAGGAAATTCATTGAATTTTGAAATTAGTCTAGCATGGGATACAAGGTTAAGATGGAAGAATTCTACATGCATAATATTATTTTGACAGAATTAAACATTTGGGACCCTAACCCTAGGTTGGGAGATATGCAGTTAATGGAATTAGCTTCTTGGATGTTCAATGAGGATGAAAGAGTAGAGGAAGTAAAGAAGGTGATGAAAAGAGAAAATAGAGAGCCTCTACACATAAGGGAAAAACAATTCAACCCTTGGGGAGTCATCAAAAATGACCTCATGATAGAGAATGATAACAACCTTGCAGACAAGTACCTCAGCACACAAGCAGAAGCAATTGCACATTTTGATGATATGTCGTTGGGAGACTAATGTATAATGGAAAGTAAAAGAAGGTGGAAAGGCCTCCCTCTTAGTCTCAGAAACATGGAATATCATACCCCAGAGAGATTGATGAGTGCCCTAGAAAGGGCACCATTATATAAGAGGGCTATGTAGTAAATGAAAATACAATGGCTTGGCTTGAAACTCATTCCACCTTTGTTGTTGGGACTCAGTGAAAGGAAATAACAAGATGAGGAAAATAGAGAATGGGAGGAGGCAGAATACAATATTGGATTCTGCCCTCCTGAAGGAACTCCTTTGCTTCTTTATTGCGAGGTCAGATGGGCCACTAAAGCACTGAAAGAAATGAAGAAGGAGGACTAAGTTTCTTAGAGGATGAGAAACCATTTGGTAGGGGGTGATGATGAGCACCATTATTAGGTATAATTGGATGGGTTAATTGTCACCTTTTTAGCCTTATTGTTCTCTCTTTCTCACACTTAATTACATTATGGTCATATGTTTCTTAGTGCAGATGGTGATTAAGTATTTTCATACTTTGAATGCCTAATATGGTTTAAATGTAGGATAATCATGAAGATATTCATTTTTTTTTTAATATTGTGCCATAAAAGCTCGAAGTAGACAACAAGGAGATATTATAGGAGGGTTGACGACTGTTGGCTGCTAGTTTTGCACACTTTTCATACATTTTTTCCCCCTATTTTACCGCATGATGATAACCATTGGGACTATCTTTTCCTCTTTTTCCTACCATTTTATCTTAACTTGTGTCGTTTCACCTTATTTTCATTTCTCTTCCATTTCATCGATTATTATGATGTATCGTGCCTTTTTTATGACTAAATGAGGATGAATGATTAGTGAAGATATATGGTCTTTTTTTGTCTTTCCAGATGCAATTTGTAGCACAAAATATCTCGAGTACAAGGCGTACAGGAGCAGTTAAAGGTGTGTTGTTACAATGAGCTTTTTACACCATGACTTTGTTACACCATGTTGTTACAGACCCCCTAGGAACTGTTGTTATAGCTCTACCACTAACTGGATCTCTTCAACTTCTGATGTTGACCTGTCCTCTAACTGTTATGCTACAGTTGTGATTTATCATGATAGTTGTAGAATTTATTTAGTATTGTAATTTGGGATAACAACCTCTAGGTGGTTTTGATTGTAATCTATAATTTTCCAGTCAGACTTTTATTAAGAAGTGGTTATAACCATATGCATTCTATTTTGATCAGCATGAGAATCATAAGATTCTCATGATGGATCCATCCCTCTTTTTTTTTGAGATGTAACCACTATATAGTTCTCGGCCCTTGAGGTCGAAAGGTTAGTGGAGAACAACATTACTTTGGCTCTATAATTTTGCTCATATTAATACAAATTATCCTATTGTTGTTGTTGTTGTTACATGCATTATCTGATTTAGTTTCTATTAATTTCTTTCTCTACTTGTGCCTTACTAGGGAGGAAGGGCCCTCCTCTTTAGCAGAGATTACAGTGATTAAGGTATTTGTGTATATGTGTTTCTATTTTGTTTATGTGTCAGTAGAAGTGTTGTTGTTGCTATTTCAGCTGTGAATAGATCTGCTTTGATTCCAATGTTTTATACGATGTTACACATTTGATATTAGATATACCATCTGGGTAATTGTTGTGTGGCATGCTAGAACAAATTAATTGAGGTGTGATTACAGTATTGCAGATCATTTTATTTCTGTATGAGTGATTTCCTTCCAGCATTTACTTCAGCAACGATTTCCTTTATTTGGATTTTCTTTTTGTTTGATGTATTGTCATAGATAGTGTGCCTATTTTTGAAATAAAATACGTCTCTGGATTGATAATTTATGTGTACAATTTTAGTCATTTAATAGTGATTAATAAATCCCAACATTTTCGCGCCATTTTTGGGGATGGCAGTGACGATCCAATTAACAAGATTTTTTTGTTAGAAGATAGAGTGTACCCAGTCTACAATTTTTGGGTCGTAAGACGAGAGGTAAGAACCTTCTCAATGCTCTAACGAACTTGAGTGGGCTCACCAATGCTACACTAGGGAACTTAGAGGTGAAATTTTCATGTGTGTTTTTTAGCCTGTCTCCAGCAACACAATTGTCGGGCGGTAAGACGAGAGGTAAAAACTTGTGCATCACTCTAACAAAATTGAGCTGGATCACCAGTGTCTTCTTGGGACACTTAGAAGTGTGAATTTTTGGGTGTTTCTTTAGGGTGTATTCAACTATACAGTCACTGGGTGTTAATAAGAGAGGTAAGAACTCGCACATCACTCTAACGAACTTGATTGGGCTCACCGCTATAGAAACTGAAGCACTTATAGGATTAATTGACACACATAGGGTCCATGTGTGCTAGTAGGACAATATAAACATCTACAAACACCCCCCACTCTACTAACTACAGGAAATATGGGTCATAAGGAAATGAAGAGTGCAGATTTGGGAATAAATAAATTCTTTGGAGATCTGATCTCAAGGGTAGAAAAGGAACAGTCTACGTCATACAAAGATAATAGGAATATAGTACCACATAAAGCGACTACCATATCAAAGCCTAGTCCATTGGTGCCTTCCATGTTTGGACCTCACCACCCTTCGAACAACATTTCCACTCCTGATATCAAGTCTCCAGATTCAAAACAACAGTGGAAAATCATTGATCAGGATCAGAGAATTGAAGGACACAGAGAGACTAGTTGGGAACATCAGGGACCTGAGGAACAACATTTAATTGATCATCATTTGGACACTGGTAGTGCCGTCAAATATTTGGTCCTCGAACAACCTAATCCTTTTATTTATAAATCTCCAGCACACTCTGAGGTTAGTTCATCCCATCAGGAAGAATCAGCCACGGGGGACGAGAATGTCAAGACAGATAGCTCTATTACTTTTGAATTCCTGATAGTAGCAACACGGGATGAGTATCCTATGAAGAATATTCCTTCGTCATCCCTATCATCCTTTCAAGGGATGGTTGTTGAAGATCCTGATACATTTTTGTTCGAATTCAATGTGTTGTGTAGAGGTTATGACTACACTTCAGATGCCCAGATGATGAAATTATCTCTTGATACTCTGAAAGGAGCAGCATTATGATGGTTCATTAGACTGGGTGTTGGCACGATTTGAACCTGGAATGACATGAGGGAGGTCTTTTTCTTTAAGTATGAGGATTAGTGTCAAACGAGGGATTTGAAGGAAGAGATCTTCAGAATTGCACAGAAGGAGGAAGAGAGCCTCAAAGACCATATGGAGCGATTTCATTACAATTTACAAAGGTCTAATTTCCATAACTTGGACCCAAAAATTATAAAGACAATATTATGAAGAGGTATAAGAGATGACTGTCTGCATCATTAGAATCTTTTGGGAAAAGGAGACATATCACAAGAATTGCTTGATTAAATAATGAAGCTTTTCCTGCGTAGCTCAAGAGGATCGGTCAAGGGGAGAAGTTCAGTTTGGGATCCTTCAGTCCAGATACAAAATTCCACAAGTGGAGGAGCAACCAGAGCAGAGATCATAAACCTATTTGAGGATTTTAAAACCAACCTCCTTAACACTCTCCCTACCAAGATCACTATGGTACAAGTTAAGAAAGAACAAGCAGAAGCTAAAGCATCCTTAGCAATATTTTTTCCTCGATGAAAAAAGAAACATTTGGAAAGAGAATGGCGACTGAATAGTGTCAGCCTGTGAAATATCTGTGAATTGGCGCATTCTGTGAATCAATGTCTTGAATTGCCCAGACTGAAGGCGGTACTGCAAGAATCAAGTGAGGATGTCCAGTATTCTTATTTCATCAGATCAAAGAGACCATGGAAGGCACGACCTATAGGTATGCCTTTAGATTTTTCCTTTTTTATCCTTGGAATAATGTTTATAATAGTCAGCATTATCCATAGCAGTATCCTACTCTTCCTCAACACAATTTCTTTCACCATGGAACCAGTGGCCATCTCCTTCACCAATGAAATATCCCCCATCACAACCTAATCCTTAGGGTTAAAATTGGATAAGTAATGGCCAAGGTACAATACCCCCTGCATTACCAATACAACAGCAATTACAACTTCCTTCTATTCAAAATCCTACACCTTATGTTCGACCCCAATTACCTGTGAAACCTAACCCCAATCCAAATAATAAGGCAGCCTAGAGCATGGATGCTTCAGTTACCCTCCAGACTTATATTATTACTCCTATTGGACTTAACGAGGTTCAAATTTGATCAGGTAAAGTAATCATACTTGAACATAATCCCATTATTACCGAATAATGTGAGTCACCTAGAAAGGATATGGGCGATTATGAGGCAGTTGTTACACATGTAACAGTTGATACAGCACCCATTGTTACACCTATAGCAAACAACTTGGGAGGTTCTGTTGTTTCTACAATATCCAACCCAAGCAAGGATGGTGCATCTATGATAGCTGACTCAACCGTTAGCATTCAGAATCCTCCATACCCTCAACGATTAACTGAAACTAGGTTGGCCTTGCAACTTCAATCTGAATTCCTCAAGTAACTGCAAAATTTGTATGTGTGAATTCCATTTTTACAGGCTCTTAAGGAAGTACCTATCTATGCTAAAACAGTAAGGGATATGTGCATCAAAAATCCTAGAAGAAAACCTAAAGACCCTACTGCTATTCATGTCATGGAGAAACTGTCCGATCTCATGATTGATCAGCCTTTTTTGACTAAATGTATTGACCCAAGGAACCCTACAATGACTATCCATATTGAAGATCAACCTATAACCAACACTTTGATTGATCTAGAGGTAGCCATTAATGTCATGAATAAAGATCTCTTTATCTCCCTAGGACTTCATGGACTCAGACCTACACCCACAGTGCTTGAATTAGCAGATAGGTCTCGTGTCAAGCCCAAGTGAATGATAGAAGATGTAGTTATCACTGTGGCTTCTTGGAATTATCCAGCTAATTTTATCATTTTACAAACCAGATCCAACCTGGCGGGTCGTCCTTTAATCTTTGGAAGACCATGGCTAGCCACCGAAGATGTATATATCGGATGTAGGTCCAGATATATGGTGATTGTTAACACTGGAAAATCGTACAAGAAGAAAACAACATTATTTAATGTCAAGTAGAAGGATTTATAGGGCTGGAAGACATTGCAGAATCTGAAAAGTATTTAAAAATCTCTAAGGTCTAAGGAAAAATCAAATTTGAGCAAGTAATAAATGCTTTTGTGTGCATAATCCTTTGTGAAGAGCACCTTTGCACCTTATGACCTGAAATGCGTGCAATCCTGGGAGTGGAAAAAGTCACTTTCTGCGACCACAAAAAAGCACACTCCAGGACAATGATTCCTCACTTGAAGTCACCTAAGGACAACCACCAAAGCCTCGTTAGAAATTAAGTGAGCACACAATGGAATATTTGTAGCACACAAAGGAATCATCCCCCTCTCTTGGGTCACCATCCACAATGTACCAAGAGAGGGAAGGAGGATTTAAATTCTCCTATATAAGGCCACCATGAGATGAAGAATTGGTGAACACATTGTTATGCTGGCCATAATTTCCCAAGCAATACCAGCAGTGTGTGATCCAAAACTAAAGATAGAGGGGACTCAATTGTTGGCCACCCAAAAATTTCAATCCACCACAATAGAGAGAGGGAGACTTTGCACTGAGGCAAGCTTGGGATTAAAAACATCCTTGCATCGAGACTTAGAAACCATGTTCTAAGGGCCCTTTGGCAAGAGGGTTAAAATTTCATCCTCATTTCCTACCAGCACTCAATAAGAGGAGCCGAAGAGCCACCGTTGAGATTATTACAGTTGTTTGACTCTATTCAGAGGTTGTGTTTATTTTTTTTTATTTTTATTTTATATACGCATTCTATTTCTCTATCTAGTATATTTATGATTCTAACCTGTTCCACTAATTTTCTTGACTCCACTTCCTTTTCTGCCTGTTACCAATAACTTAAGTGGGTAAACCAAACCCCTTAATTTGGTGTGATTTCGTACATATGTGCACCAAACACACTAAAAATGTGATCTTAGATGGGCAGGCCACTCAGATTATGAATATTTATGTAGTATTCCAAATCTGGAACAACTAGTAAGGCATGACTGGAAAACGCATTTTCCAGTAATGGCTACTACAGGAATTGAAACTTGGACCTGGATCCCTTAGATAAATTTATCTAAGTCCTAAATCCAAGAGGATGCTCCAAATAAATCCCTCTAGGTGGGTTAAATAGATCTCCCACACCTAGTTGTCCTTAGAAAGTGCCCGATGAGGGACTGCAACAGTTCTTGAGCAAGAGATGGAATGGAAACATTATTCTTAATGAGCCAGCATACATAGAGATAAAAATAGCCAAAAATTGATGTTATATCAGAAAAATAATACAACTCTTGGGGAAAAATCACTCAAGTAAAGTAATGTAAGCCTCAGCAACACATGTACAAGGAAATGAAGACATCTGCTATATATGAATAAACCCAGGCTATGACAGCGCTGTCTATAGGAGACACTACAACATATAAGATAAAAATACAATGATATGACAATGATAGCTCAAAAAATGCGGGGGAGCAAGCTCTCATCCCATGAAAATAACTATACAACAATCCTTATAAGGATTGGCTACAATACATGTACAAATGGCAAATCTGCAGAAATGTCGGAGTTGCTGGGCAGCAGCTGCAACTCAAAAATAACTAGAGATGGATGAAGATGATGTGCAATCTAAAATAAACCTCCTTCGATAGATCTTTCAAGTGATAGGCTGATCCTATCTTTGAAGATCTCTTCCTCTAAGATGATGGTGCAACCCCTCACTGCAAGTATGCACTGAAACAACGTAGTATGGAGAATGGAATGCGTTGTCTATGATGGAAGATGCTTGGCCTTGATACCAATATATGTTAATTAGCTCAGAAACCTTCCTTACTAACCTTCCCGAGGAATAGAATTCCATTCCTCTGAAATATGAGACAAGGAATGGTGTTGTGGAACCCCTCCACTGCAACACCCAGCAACACTATGTTATACTTCAGCAGAAATAACGTAGTGATTGAAGAAGTGGCTTTGTCCTTGAGCCAAGATGTGGATAAAATGAATTCCAATCCTTCAAGAGGCCTCTCAAGAAGGAGAGGAAATCCTAAATAGGAATCCCTCGTGCTAAGCAGCACTGCAACTCAGCTGAATAGTCGGAGACTGCAAATAGTCTAATCAGACAAATGATCAAATGCTCCAAGATGTCTCACTATGGCTGCCTCATCATCCTTTTATACAAGTGCATGCCTCTTTTCCCTGGACCCCACACAATGGGGTTTATTCCACAAATAATATTCCTCCCTCTCAAACTGCGTTGTCTTCTCAAGAAATCTACACCTCTTAGGCAGCATTGTTGACTTGGTCAAACTTGACCTTGTCCTTATGAAAATTGCCCCTTTTCACACTGGAAGGTGCAAATTGAGCTGATCCATTGATCCCTTTCACACTATGAGGGATTTATTCCTACTTATGGGTCTCTTTATCGATTATATTCACCTCCTAGATGATATAAGAAAAAATTAATATTCCAATTTGTTGCATCAAATTTTTGGAATATTACAGTCCTCCCCTCTCAAAGATTGCTTGTCCTCAAGAAAGTGCAAGGATAGAATGAGTTATTTCTCCTCCTCTCCCTGCAACATCCATGTATGATGATCTCCTCAAAGGAAATTGATGCTATATCATCAATCAAGTCTCCACATTGCCCCTCCTCAGCATGTAAGTTAGCTATCAAGCTACCATCATGTAAATATGAAATACTCAAGAGGATAGCAAAGTGATGTCTAGAGGTCCCTTTGAGGAATGGGATTTGAAATCTGATGGGAACTATCTCTCCCATATGGATCCTTCATCCCCAAGCTATGAGCCATGCAAAATGAGTCACCTTCCAACTAGGAAACTCCTGGAAACTTTCCTCCACCTTTGGCTCTAGAAAATTAGGTGGGATGAAATTCTACACATGGCAGACAATGTAGCCTACCCCACGCTGTCCATCTCTCCACTTAAGATAAGTGTAGAGTGTCTATTGATCCTGGGCTACAACAAGGTTTCCCTCAAGTGGCAAGATGAGGACTAGATTTCCAAATATTTATCCTCCAACGCTACAGAAAATGCTGGCCCAAATATCCCCATATCTGATGAGTTGGAAGTCATCATCATATGGAATCACATCCATCATATGGCTCACCTCATAAAGTGACAACTATGTTGTTAAGGTAACTATATCATATCTCATGCTCCCATTACAACATGAAGTGCACAAAAAGTGCGAGAGGATTCTCCCTCAAAGGACACATCCACACAATGTGTCTCTCTCCTAAGCATGCTCCTCATAAGGACAACAACAATAGAACCATCGAGAGAAAAAATGAGAATCATGCTTGCTACCATGTGCAACAAATGTGAAGGACCATGGTCCCTCAAATGCAGCCAACGCAACTTGACCCTCAACTGCAATAGAGACTAATAAAATAAGTGGCTTCTCAACCACTTTCCCGCTGTTCCAATCTCCTCATAAGTATGGAGGAAGTGAATAATGTAAGGTGTACAATGAGCATGTCCTCCATAATATATCTCTTCCCCAAGTCCTCCTAGGGAATGGCCATCAATCATGCTTATGGCCTCATCTAAACCATATGGTCTAGAAAAAAGAATGCTCCTCCTTGGAGCATTTTCCTGCACATGTATGGTTAAGGGATGCATACATACATCATTCAAATAATCATGTAAACAATAATTAATACCCTTACCATATCTCCTGCTCATATAAGTGGAGTGGCTCATAAGTGAGTCTCCTCTCATCTCCAAAGGGAAAAGAGGTGGCTGTGCTAACTCTCTCAAAGATTCATGTCTCTCCTCCATCTCCATCGGATTCATGCATCTACTCATATGTTGATATATATCCTCCTAAAATCCCATCCAAAAATACTCCTCCATGATGGTGTGGTACGCTCTCACAAAATAAGTGGTACTGAAAAGGAACTCCTCGTGAGCTGCATGTAGCAACTTCTACTTGATCTTGGAAGCTCTAGGAAAGAAGATCCTACCATGATAAAGGATGACCCCATCTCTGACTGAATATCCCTCCTCATGCAACTGGTCATCCAAGATCATGCAAGTGAAAATATTCTTGGAATACTCCACCAACAGTTGGGAGTTCCAATATGGATCTATCCTCCATAGTGACAGCGTTGATGATCTCTCATGAAGAGAATTTGTCATATGGTCATCCTCCTCTTTGACATCTCCTATGCCAAAGATGCAAGTTGGAAGGCTGCAATCCTTCCCCTGCTACTTCTGCCACAGCGTAGAATTTGAAATGGAAGTGGGTAAAGATGATGTTAAGGGAATGCTCCCTCTCTTCTTGAGTCTACCCCAGACTCCCAGCACTATATCAATCTCTGCCAAGGTCTCCACCCTCCTGAAATCCATGAGTGGTGCCCCAACATGTGAAGCATACATCCTCCTCTGCTGATCAAGTGGTCTCCCCGAAAAAATGTCTCCATGCAATGAGACATCATCATCAAGAGATGACTGCATATATGAATGGAGGAAACTCTCCATGCTTCCACTGTGCAATCCAATCACCTCCTTAGGTGCATCAACCTCTAGAAATGAATAGGTATGTACACTCCTCATCTCATGATGTTGGGCCTTCTCCCTAACTCCTCCTTGTGTCTCCATGGTTCCACACCTCCTCAACAATGGCACATGAGTTGTGCCTTGATCTCCACACATGAGATCCTGGGGACTTCCTTGCAAAGATGCAAGCATCCCTTTGCTTGAAGCAAGAGCTCCTCCTTCCTTTGCATGAGGCACTAGATAATATCTAGACATGATAGCGCTGTTTCCCTCAACCTCTAAAACATGAATGAGAAACCCTCCAATAATTGGATCCCTTTTTGAAAAAGAGACCTCCATGCTCCTTTGCTCAAATGTGTGAGATGGAAGTTCCTCTTTCGTAAAAGTATGGTGCAAGTTTTCAACCTTCCCCGTGGTTTTCTAAAATGATACTGCGTTCTTATGCAAGGGTTTTTTATTTTATTTTCCTTATTTAGTTTCACCATGTGTGTCATGAATCCTCCCATAAAATCTTTCCACTAATTCCTTAGTGAAACTAGCATAGGATGCAATGTTTACATTTCTTAAAAAAAAGGATTCAAAGATCCACCAGGAATAAGCCTTACCTCTCAAATGCAGCGCTACAAATTTGATGTCTTCCTCTTCAAGAATGTGACGCTGCTGCAAGAAGGTCTCTAGTTCCTCCACCCAAGCCTTGGCTGAACATACAGGTGAACATTCAAACGTAGATAGATGGAATCTATCCTGCTGCTCTCTTTCCTTCACCTTCATCTTGCAAAACTCTAAAAAATTGAGATGATCTCAGAATTTCTGAGTTTGAAAATCATACTCTTTCAAGAAATCAATAAGAGTTTCCCTCCTATAAACCTCTTCTTCTCTTTCCATCTCTCTTCTGGCAATCCTGGGCATGTGACTGCGCTGTGCATTAGGGTGTGTAGCTGCTTGCTTACACTCCTCATGTGACACTCTAGAGTTTTCTTTAGATTCAAACTCTCTTGGAGATTATTCATGCATCTCCCTCTGGATCTTCTTGAAATCCTCATGAATAATATGTATAGATCTATGAATAATCTTTGTAAGCTTATCCCCTTTTTCTTCTCCAAAAGATGAAGTCTTCTTCCTGCTTATTTCTTTGTCTCCTTCTCGATGAGAATAGGAAATGCAGGGTTATTCCTCTTATTTTTTCTTATCCTCCTTGGGGAGGTTCTTCATGGATCTGAAATACGATGAGATAAAACTCATATTCTTCAATCGTCTGATCTCTTGGGCTTAGACTCACAGGCTGAGCCAAGACTATGCTCTGATACCACTATAGTATTCCAAATCTGGGACAATTATCAAGGCATGACTGGAAAATGAATTTTCTAGTAATGTCTGCTATAGTAATTGAAACCTGGACTTGGATCCCTTAGATCAATGTATCTAAGTCCTAAATCCAAGAAGAGGCTCCAAAGAAATCCCTCTAGGTGGGTTAAACAAATCTCCCACACCTAGTTGTCCTCAGAAAGTGCCCGATGAGGGACTGCAACAATTCTTGAGAAAGAGATGGAATGACAACATTATTCTTAATGAGCCAGCCTACATAGAGTTAAAAATAGCCAACAATTGATGTTCTAGCAGCAAAATATTACAACTCTTGAGGAAACAATCACTCAAGTAAAGTAATGTAAGGCTCAACAACACATGTACAAGGAAATGAAGACATCTTCTATATATGAATAAACCCAGGCTATGACAGCGCTGTCTATAGGAGACACTACAACATATAAGATGAAATATAATGATATGACAATGATAACTCAAGAAATGTGGGGGAGAAAGATCTCAACCCCTGAAAATAACTATACAACAATCCTTAGAAGGATTGGCTGCAATACATGTACAAATGGCAAATCTGCAGAAATGTCGAAGTTGCTGGGTAGCAGCTGCAACTCAGAAATAACTAGAGATGGCTGAAGATGATGTGCAATCTGAAATAAACCTCCTCCGATAGATCTCTCAAGTGATAGGCTGATCCTATCCTTGAAGATCTCTTCCTCCAAGATGATGGTGCAACCCCTCACTGCAAGTATGCACTGAAATAACATAGCATGGAGAATGGAATGCACTGTCTATGATGGAAGATGCTTGGAATTGATGCCAAGATATGAAAATCAGCTCAGAAACCTTCCTTACTAACCTTCCTGAGGAATAGAAGTCCCTTCCTCTGAAATATGAGACAAGGAATGGTGTTGTGGAACCTGTCCACTGCAACATCGAGCAACACTACATTATACTTCATCAGAAATAACGTAGTGACTGGAGAAGTGGCTTTGGCCTTCAGCCAAGATGTGGAGAAAATGAAGTGAAATCCTTCAAGATGCCTCTCAAGAAGGAGAGGAAGTCCTAAATAGGAATCCCTCGTGCTAACCAGCACCGCAACTCAGCTGAACAATTGGAGACTGCAAATAGTATAATTAGACAAATGATCAAATGCTCCAAGATGTCTCACTATGGCTGCCTCATCCTCATTAAGTGTATGCCTCTTTTCCTTGGACCCCACACATTAGGGTTTCTTCCACAAAGAATATTCCTCCCTCTCAAACTACGGTGTCTTCTCAAGCAAGCTACACCTCTTAGGAAGCACTGTTGACTTGGTCAAACTTGACCTTGTCCTAATGCAAATTGCCCCTTTTCACACTGGATGGTGCAAATTAAGCTGCTCCATTCATCCCTTTCACACTATGAGGGATTTATTCCCACTTATGGGTCTCTTTACCCATTTTATTCACCTCCTAGATGATATAAGAAAAAATTAATATTCCAATTTGCTGCATGCAAATTTTCGGAATATTACAATTTAACCCCCAAAAAAAACTCATATGGATTTGAGTAGTCCCTAGCGGGATGAATTTGAACCTGAATCTAATCTTTCCCTACCTATTCTCACGCATGGAAAAGCAAAATACTTTAAGGATAAAACATAGGACAATATATTTAATGGTTTTATTAGTAATTCACTCTATGTTGCCTCCATTAGAGATCTGGGGATGAAGATGAGGTAGATGATGCAATTATTGAACATTTGAAAACCACTCCGCATACTATCAGAAGTCCCGTTGAAATTGAACCTGGGAAATGTTTAAACATCATTCCTAACCTGAATTCTGAAAAAAATAGATTGTTGATATAACTACTACATAAATTAAAAAATGAATTTGCATGGGACTATACAGATATGAAAGGAATCCATCCTGGCCTATGCGCTCACTGCATTTATCTTAAAGAGGATTGAAAACCTGTTAGAAAACCGCAGCATCAAATGAACCCCGCACTTAAGGAGATAGTGAAAGAAGAACTGCAGAAACTCCTTAATGCTAATTTCATCTACCCCATTTCTGACAGCCACTGGGTGTCTCCGCTTGTCATAGTTCTGAAAAATAATGGAAAATGCAGAGCCTGTGTAGCCTATAGAGAGCCTAATAAGGCTAATCAAAAGGACCATTTTCCTTTACCATTCATTGATTAGGTCCTGGATACTCTCTTTGGGAATTTTTTTTTTCATTCATAGATGGGTTTAGTGGCTATAATCAAATACAGATTGCCCCGGAAAACCAAGATAAGAAAATATTCACTTTCCCATGGGGTACTTTTGCATACAGAGTCCTTCCTTTTGGCCTTTGTAATGCACCAGCAACTTTTTAGAGGGAAATATTGGGTATTTTTTCCGATCTCTTGAATGACTTCCTTGAAAAATTTATGGATGAATTTACACCCTATGGGGATTCCTTTGAGACAACATTAGCTAATTTCGAAAAAGTGCTAGAACGATGTGAACAAACTAATGTTGCTCTGAGCATGGAGAAATGCCACATGATGATGACTGGGGGAATTTTGCTGGGACATTTTATTTTGGTAGATGGAATCAAGGTAGATCCTGCAAAAATTAAGGTAATCTTAAAAATCCCGACCCCTAAGACTTCGAAAGAGGTACATAGTTTTTCGGGACATGCAGGATACTATAGGAGATTTATAGAAAACTTTTCAAACATTGCATCTCCTCTATTTTCGTTGCTCATAAAAGATGCAGAATTTGTGTGGACAGGGAAGTGTGAGGAGGCCTTTTTGAAGTTAAAGAATTGTGTAACAACAACACCTGTTTTACAAGGACCAAACTAGAGATTTCCATTCCATGTTACAATGGATGCATCTGACATAGCTATGGGTGTGGTTTTGGTGCAGCTAGAGGAGAAGAAACCTTACGCCACTTATTAGATCAGTAAGAATTTAACCCCATAAGAACTCAACTACGCTATGAATGAGAAGTAATTCCTACCACTAGTGCATGCTATCAACAAATTTCAACACTACATCACTGGGTATCAAGTATTTGTACACACTGACCATGCTGCAATCTGATTTTGATAAACAAACTTGTTTCTAATGGTAGATTTACACGACGGTTATTACTGTTACAGGAATTTGATATTACTATTTTAGATAATCCCGGAAAATATAACGTAGTTGATGATTTTATTTCTAGGTTAACTATGAGTGATGACTGCACTGGCACTGAGGATTATTTTCTAGATGAATATATTTTTTCCATCTCTACTCACTCACCATGGTATGCAGATATAGCCAATTACCTTGTTGCAGGGAAATTCCCACACCATTTATCTTCCAATGAAAAGAGGACGATTATACAATAGAGTGCTACCTACTCTTGGATAGAAGGCATTCTCTATCACAATAGGACAGACTTTCAGATTAAGCGATGTGTTAGAAAAGATGAGGTATTTGAGATCTTGAAGGCTTGTCATGAGGAACCCTGTGGAGGGAAATTCGCTGAAAAAAGGACGTGATATAAAGTACTCTCAACAGCGTACTACCGACCAACTATAATCCAGGATGCCAGGAATTTTGTGAAGGGATGTGATAGCTTCCAGAGGATGGGTCAGCCTCTAAAATTAGATGAGATCTCGTTACAACCTCGGATAGTGATAGAACCATTTGAGAAATGGGCCCTAGAATTTGTGGGGCCAATTAATCCTTCATTGCAGCAAAAATCATACATATTGGTCTGCACCGAATATGTCAAGAAGTGGGTTGAAGCAAAGGAACTAATTAGAGAAATATAGCAGGCTCTTTCAGACTTCCTATTTGAAGATACTTTTGTTCACTTTGGGATACCCAAAGAGATAGTGATAGATGGAGGGCCTCAGTTCACATCTCATTTGATCAAGAAGCTGGTTGAAAAGTATAGAATTCATCACAAAATCACTTCACCTTATCACCCACAAGAAAATGGTCAAGTAGAAAGCAACAATAAATTCATTTAGGGAATCTTAACAAAGATAGTAGCCAACCACCGAAGAAAATGGGCCGAGAAACTTCCAGAGGTACTGTGGGCTTAGAGAAAAAGATGGAGAAACACTACATGCTTCTCACCATATGAACTGGTGTATGGTAGGAATCCTCTATTCCGCATAGAGTTCAAGATAAAGAAATTAAGAACAAAATTGCAGGTCGATCTGGACTTAAGTAGAGCACAAACACAAACATTGAACCAACTCAATGAGTTGGAAGAGAAATGGCTAGTTACTATTCAATAGACAGAGATCATTCAGTAGCAAAGAGCTAGATGGCAGGATGGTTTTATTAAGAAGAAGAAGTTATAGAAAGGAGATTGGGCTCTTTTGTATGATTCAAAGTTCAAGGATTTCAAAGGCAAGCTCTGCACCAGATGGCTAGATCCTTATGAAGTGGACACGATCTTTGAAAATGGGACTATAAAATTGGTCACCATCGATAGTGCAAAGACACCATTACTAGTTAATGGGCACCTTCTATGGTTATATCATCAACCTGCTTCGAAGGAATCATTTGTTAACATTGTTGCGGACTCTGATCTTCATGTTACAGTAATAGGGGAACATTCTCCTGTGCAGCTTGAAATTTGAAATTCCAATAAGTGCAGCAGCTGAAAACCACCCTTGTGGTAGCTGTTACACTTGTTTAAAAAAAAAATTAATAATAATAATAATAACAATAAAAAAATAAAATAAAAGAAAAATAATAAATCTAACTGTGAAAACCTCTTTCCGGGGTGCATTCAAATAGTTTGTAGCAGTTGAAAACCACCCCTGTGGTGGTTGTTACACCCATTTTTTTCTCTTCCTAAAAACATCATCCTTCCTTCCTGATACATTTATAAGATGATGTTATTCATTTAATTTTCTTTCTGTACCGATTTCTCCTAATTATTATGTTTTTTGAAGATTAATCTGAAGGCTATCTTGGTTGTTACACATGTAACAGCCGACAACCATGAACATTGTTTCTCATGTTATGTCGCATAACAACAATTATTGTGCCAGGCAAGAAAGACCGCCATGAGCACCGCAAGCAGTACGCCACCAATTTTAAATCTTCCTCCACGTCGCTTCATGTATGTCATTCAAAAGGTAACGTCATCATTTATGATTTGGTGATTATTGGAAAAAGTAATGCTATTCCTGTGACGGCCGTGGGCAGCTGTCACCATTAAAGCAGGGTAGGATATATCTTGAGATCGTTTAAAAAATCCATATCCATAAACCTCTATCAAATCCACATGCACCCAATTAATAGCACAATTTCCAACGATGACTAAATCCAGTTGGAAAGAGCATGTATACTTAGAACCCATTACTTTCCATAACAGGACATTTATGAAGAGTTGTGTGAGGTATGATTCGGTAATCTGTAAATCCTATCACCTCCCATAAACCTCCTCGACTAAAGCCTTGTATCCTCATTTCAAACTCATCATTTGGGATAAGCAAAGACGCTAAGAAGAAGTAAGCAGTGCAGTGACATTACAGTGGGTTGAGCAGTAAGAAGCAAATTCAGAAACAACATCAAGATGGGTGGAGCAGCGGTTAGGCACGAGCCGATTATATGGACACCTTGCAGAGCTTCCCAGAAGCCTACTAGATATTCAGAGACGCCATATGGATTGAGTACATCTAGAAGCTCGAAGGCTCGGATGGGGCGGTTACAATAGAATTCGCTCATAATTTGAATAACAACCAGACCCGAGTCAAGGGCTTGTAAATTGAGGTGACTGAAGAGGTAATTTCTTGAGTAAATACATTTATAGTAGAGGGACAGAGGTGGTTTAACATAAAAATAAATGACCCCTCCTTGAAAGAAGACTTCCTAGAAGGAGAAGAAAAGTTGGAGAAGAAAGGGAGAGGAATTGACAAGCTATCACTCCCTCAGCCATGGGTAGATGTCGCCTTGGGTTTAATCAAATACATCACTTGTGAGGGAAGATCCACAATAGTATTTAATTATCACTTCCCTCTACTCAATAATCTGTTGCACCAACAAAATATTAACCTTCCATTGTATCTGTTGGGGAACATTAAGCATATGGCGGTGAAAATAAAGATAGAGGCACATCTGGAAGCATGTGTGACCAATCACAGACTCATAAAATTGATCGTGTTGCATGCTATAATACAGAAAGGAAGGACCTGGGAATAATTCAATTGAAAGAGGCCGCATACAAGCTGGGGAAACTAGGTTGCGAATTCGGGAGGAAGTTAGGTAGGAGCTGAAACCTAGACTTGGCCTGCCAAGGTCAGAATTGGGAAAGAACCCACTGATGAACTAATTGGCGAAAGATAGCCAAAACAGAGGGTGAAATTTAACATGCCCACAGAACCTTTGCCCACAGTCGGAATGTAGACAGAAGAAAAATTATTAGAAGAAGAAAGGGAACCCTCCTCATTAGGTAAGGATGAAACTCATGTCTTGTTTTTAGAACTTGAAAGTCTAAGAAAGGAAAATGAAGAATTGAAATGAAGATTATATGAGGGGAAGGAAATATTGGTGTCTGTATGCATGACATGTTCTCAAAAACTAATAGTATTAGGATATAAGGTATGTGGGGAAAACAACAACCGAATGGAGACAAAAATAGAATGGCAGGAGGCTGTTACACAAGAACCTACTAAGGACACTGATTTTACACAAGAAGCAGCAACTAAAGCATAGCCTCCTGTAGTAATCGACCTAGAGGCCAATACACAAGAGCCTGTGGAGGCCACTTCTATTATAAAAGAAACAACAATGGACACAGAGGCTACTCTAGGCGGAAATGAAGGGGCTAATACACAAGAACGCACTAAGGAATCTTTTGTTACAAAAGAACCAGTAGTAGAGGTGGAACAACCCCATTCAACAAAGGTTGTTACACCCATTATTGATGTTGATATTGAATGAAAAAGAATGTTGGGTCGCATATTGGGATGGAGTTCTGATAAAATATTGTTATTTTCTGAATTACAAAAGTGGAAATAGGAATAAATCTCCCTTTGGGAGGGGACGATTTCGCTCAAAGAACATCGAACGGAGATAGATTCCCTACATGAAATATGGATGAAAGAAGAGTTGAAGAAAGGATGGGAAAATTATAAGAAGAAGGAAGCTCTAAAGAAGTAGGAGGAACAGTTGTTGTTGTTATAGCAACAGGTTCAGTAACTTACCATAGATAAGCAGAAACTTCATGACCTTGCCCTCAATCTGTTGGGGTGCAGGCAGCCTTCCCCATCCTAACCCATTTTTCAATGGGAATGCTACTTCCTATTCCAGATGAAAGTTGTTATGGAGGACAGAACCTATCTATGTTCTTCCACTCGCACATTCTTAGATGTCTTTCGTGCCTCCGATTTTGACGAGAAAAGCCTATTGTGTGAGTTATTCTTCCACAATATCATTTGTGAGCATGTGAGTATGCAAATGGTGGTGACGATATTCTCCTATATGGGGGATCTGCAGTTGCGAGCCTTTGTGTCCTTCATGAAGAATCAGATTGAGTGGCATTTGGCTATCAAATCTATGGATTCTAATGAGGAAAAGATGGCATCATGGATCCAAAAAGAACCATGACGAGCCACCAAGTTAAGGTGGGAATTGAGAAGAAATTTGAGTACCATAATATGCACAGATAGTACAATCCATTGGTTCTTTGAGGCTTGGATTAAGATTCAAGTTCCCTTTGATCTCACTGCCAATTGAGGATTATCAGATTAATTATGAATTGAACAAGTATGAATCAGAGTCCTGGATATGGCAGGTGATGGCTAATCAGGGGTACATGTCTGCAGATGAAGATACAGCTAGTGCTTATGATCTCACTAACTTGCACCAGAGATATTCCCATGAGAGATGAGATTTTGCATGAGGACATGCAAGTGCTTCAGTTGGGGGGAGATGTTGGGTGCCAACTTTGCACATTTTTCCTACGTTTGTTTCCCCTATTTTACCTCATGAATATAACCATTGGGACTATATTTGCCTCTTTTTCCTACCATTTTATCTTAACTTGTGTTGTTTCACCTTATTTTCATTGCTCTACCATTTCATCGATTATTATGATGTATTGTGCCTTTTTTATGACTAACTAAGGATGAATGTTTGTAGAATATCTATGGTCTTTTGTTGTCTTTCCAAATTCCATTTGTAGTAGAAAATATCTCTAGTATGAGATGTACAGGAGAAGTTAAAGGTGTGCTGTTACAGTGAGATTTTTACACCATGACGCTATTACACCTTTTGTTACAGACCCACTGGGAACTGCTATTATAGTTTTACTTCTGACTGGATCTCGTCAAATCCTGATGTTGAACTGTCCTCTAGTTTTTACGCTACAGTTGTGAATTATCGTGATAGTTGTAGGAGTTATTAAGTATTGTATTTTTGGATAACAACCTCTAGGCGGTTTTGATTGTAATCTATAATTTTCCATTCATAATTTTATTCAGAAGTGGTTATAACCATATGCATTCTATTTTAATCAGCATGAGAATCATAAGATTCTCATGAATGATCCATCCCTCATTTTTCTGATATGTAACCACTATATAGTTCTCAGCCCTTGAGGTTGAAAGGTTAGCGGAGAACAACATTACTTTGGCTCTGTAATTTTTCTCATACTAATACAAATTATCATGTTGTTGTTGTTACATGCATTATCTGATTTAGTTTCCATTAAGTTCTTTCTCTACCTATGCCCTGCTAGGGAGGAAGGGCCCTCCTCTTTAGCAGGGATTGCAGTGATTAAGGTATTTGTGTATATGTGTTTCTATTTTATTTATGTGTCAGTAGAAGTTTTTTTGATGTTTTTTTAGCTGTGAATATATCTGCTTTGATTCCAATGTTTTATATGTTGTTACACATATAAGATCAGAGATACCAGCTGGGTAATTGTTGTGTGGTGTGCTAGTACATATTAATTGAGGTGTGATTACAGTATTGTAGATCATTTTATTTCTACATGAGTGATTTTATTCTAGCATTTACTTCAGCAATGATTTCCTTTATTTGGATTTTCTTCTAGTTTGATGTATCAGCAGAGACAGTGCGACTGTCATTGAAATAAAATACGTCCATGAATTGATAATTTGTTTGTACTGTTTTATTCATTTAATAGTGACTAATAAATCCCAACAATGACCTCCTTAACTACTAAATTCAGCCAAGGGATCCTCGAGATTCCCTCCAACAACTCTAAATTAAAGGCGACCAAGCAAGTGGAAGTTCAAGTGCACCAAAGCTCCACTTCTTTTGCAGTCAAAGAGGACACATTACCTAATTTTTGAGGATTTTTTGGTAGCTACCCTTTAGGTTAAATAGGGTAGAGCAAGAGCTCATTAGTACTCGAATATAGGAGGATGCTAGTAGACTCTTAGCTCTTGTGATAGACTTTTGAGACTTTCATGGCTATGTAAAGAGACTATTTCTGCAATAAAATTAGTATTTAGTTTGTCCTTTAGGGATTTAGTTTTAGAGAGCTGAGCTTATGCCTTAGGGCCCAATCCGTTGGCCTAAATATCTCTCTTGTGTATTTATGTTTATTTTTATGCCATTGTATCTAGTTTACTTCATGAGTTTTAGCTAGTTTGATTACATTTCATTTTACTATTTTTGGTCTAATTCCATTTCACATTTGTTGTAGTTAGGCTCTTTTAGATCATGGTAAAATAGCATATAAACTCCAAATTCTATGTGTCAAAGCCTCCCTCTTTCACCTCTTTCATTGGAGCTTGAGGAGGGAAGATCTTCACCACAGGCCCAAAATTTCACTTTAGTTTATGATTTCTTGGAAATAATAGATAAGGTGTTGTATTTTTCATGAAAATGTTGAGAATAATGAGTTATATTTATGTTTGAATGCATAAGTAGGTTTTCTTATCAAATTCAAATCATCTTTTCCATCTTCTTCATCATAGATTTGTCAATATTTATTGCATGAATAGGTAGTTTGCTTGCAGGTTTGAGTAGATCAGAAGAGGAGGACTCCACCAACATCCCTAGATCCATTTCTCATCCTTCACCAACCTACTTTCAACAAAATATCCCTTAGCCCTATTTTTGAGATTTTCACCACCACACCGAGGGAAACCCTAGAAGTGTAAGACGATATTTGAAAGAAGTTTTGATCTTGGGCAAGGGGTGGGACACCTTCCATCCACCTAAATACACCTTTATTTCACCTCCACTACCCCTTTCCTAGTCAATTTTGGCATCAAAACACCCTAGGCATGTTTCTTGTAGCATATACAGGAAATCCTGTAGCACTATAGGAAACCTGCAGCAGATCCTGTAGCAGTGCCAGTTAGCCTCTCCTTCAACCCAGGAACCATATTCGACCTCACATAACCCTTCCACAACCTCCAAACCATCTTCATCTCTGAATCCATGAGTCCAAGACCTTCTTAAGCCACCTTAGCACATCTTTCTTTTGCTGCAAAATAGAGTGTTTACAAGAATAGTTAGCCCATGGATAGATGCATTGTTAAAGAATATAAATTAAGCATAACATAGTTAGAGTTTACTTATCCATTTGGCCTAGAAATGTGTGATTATATTAGTCTTCCTTTCTGCAATTTAAATTCAGAAATTTACTTCATGAATGTTGCCTAGCTTACTTCTATTTCTTACAATAGCCTAAATTATAGATTTCCTTCCTTGCAAAATAGCTAGATGTATCTTCTTTCTTTAGAATATTCCTTTGATTGTGGATAGAGTAATGGTTTTGAGTCATTTTTAGCTCTAGTTTTAATTCATAAGTGTGACAGGCTTCACTCAGAAACCCTAGAAATAGCACCCTTTCGTAGGACTCAGACGATGATGACATGAGTGGAATTCATTTTGCGGTGTATATAGCACTGTCACCTCCAATTTTGTATGAACCCCATGTTGATAGCGTAAATTAGAGTAGACTCTAGGAGTTACAATGCTCTTTGTGCAATATGAGGACTCACCAATAGCTTTAAGAAAAATGTGTCAAATCCATAACTAGTTCAGAGGAAGAAAAAAAGTTAAAGGCTTACATGTGTTAGCAATATGATGCAATATGTTTTCCTTGATGGCAACCTACTTGATGAAGTTGTCCTTGATAGAAACCTACTTGATGAGTTTCCTTTTGATAGCAACCTATTTGTTAAATATGTAAAAATAATGTTTCTATAGGTCAGTTCAGATGTGACAAAGAAATGAATTCCAGTAAGTGCGAGAAAAATGAAATAGGAAATAGTTCTCAATGTATACACAGTTTTTATGAAGAGAAGTTGCGTATACATGTGGGTATGAAGAAGCAAAGTTGCATATCCCTTTTGTTCTCTAAAATCATGATACCAGGGGGTATTACCATGGTATTAGCCCATAGTATTGAGCATCATGTCATCTATTTGACTCCATCCAAGAATACCATTGATATTTGTGTGGTTTTGGCTCATGGTATTGGTAAAGGATAAATATATATAAGGATAAGAAGATCATAGTGCAAGGGGTGAATGTGAAAGTTTTGTTATTGAATACTTCTCTCTAAAGTACATCTGAATGGGATGAACCCTGTTTTATTGGTAGATCTGAATCTATGATGCATCCTTGGATACAATGATGGAGTAAGATCTCTAGACTTGAAATGACTATGTATTTGATCTATTGAAGATATGATTAGATCTGTGACCTAGCGCATTTTTCTTGAAGTGAAGTGAAGAAATCGGGGTAAGTCTATAGATTTGAAACATTATACAAAATTAAATATCTACATATATATGCGCTAGTTCATCTCGGTAAAAATGCGTATATATGAGGCTTTGTCTCTGCAGAAGCACATATGGAAGTCGGGTGTTTCTGAAGATTACTGCAAAGGTTATATGTTTATTTTTGTTTTATTTCTATTTTCTATCAATGAATTCTTCATGTAGATATGGGGTGTTTGAATACTGTATATGCTGCTAAGTTGAATATGTAAAAATCTGATCAATGAGTGGGTAAATATGCTTAATGATGACTGACTAGTTAAGGGTTCTGCAATACTAGAAATATATCTGATTGAAAGCCCCAGATTTGATTGTGAGACTGATCATATTCTATGAATTGAGTATTCTCAGATCTATACGCAGGTGGTATAAAGAAAACCACGTATACACGTGGGATCAATGAAGTAAATTAGCGTATGTATTTTCAGTTAATGAATGATCAGGGTTGAAATTGATTATGCATACTGATTCTGAAATCTAGGTTATTATTTTGTTCTGGTTACAGTGATCTCACTATTCTGATTGAAGTTTGGGTTAAGTATATTATTCATGATATTCATGACGTGTTGAGTTAAAGCTGTGGGATCCAGTGTGAAAATTGATGAAATTTGGTCTGCAGTGGTTCTGAGGGTTGAAGCCTTCAGTGTGGAAGTAGAAGCTGGTGGTCTTATCAGGGGGTTGAAGCTCCCTTCCAGTAGTGGCTGGTAAACGAGATCAAGGGTTTGGAGCTCCATTCTAGTAGCAGTTGGAGTACGAGAGAAGGTTGAAGCCTTCTGCAAGTAGATGCCTGCGTACTGATATGAGTTTGCATCAGTAAAAAATTGTAAGTAGTTTTCCATATAATAAATATTGAAGATAGAGACAACAACAACGGTGTTTTTCTCTTGAATTGGGTTTCCACCTTAAATCTTAGTATTCATGTGTGATTCTCTTGTGTGATGAATTATTCTGTTATTACTGAACATATTTACTGCTTAACTATCTGATTGATAAGTGATAAGCTGGGTTAAATAATGTTTCTGAAAGTTCTTCTAACAATATATTTATCTCAGTATACACAAGTTTCTGTTAGTATATCTGTGTATATATGCTAGTTGGTTTAATCAAAGTTGCGTATAGAAATCAGTAAGAGAAAAGTAAAAGATTGTGATTATTGTAAATATTGATTCACCCCCCCCCCCCCCTCTCAGTATTTTTCCCAACAATTGGTATCAGAGCAGGTCCTTTTGAAGAAGCTTAATCGCTAGAAGGAAGATCAAATAAGATGAGCAATAAATATGGGACAACATCTATCAGGCCTCCTGTCTTCAAAGGAAAAAATTTAATCTTTTGGAAGACAAGGATAAGATCCTATCTTCAGTCTCTTGGAGCAGATGTATGGGCTATAGTTGAAGGAGGTTATAAATATCCAACTTCAGTTCGAACAGATCTAGCCACAAGAAAGAACTATGAAACCAATGCCAAGGCGGTCAATGAATTATTAGGAAGTTTGACTGAATCAAAATTTTTCAAATTCATGCAGTTGAATACAACAAAGGAGATATGGGAAAAAATAATGTTGAGCTCTGAAGGTGATGCCAAGGTAAAAAGTGCTAAACTCCAAACTCTTAGAGTTCAATATGAAAAACTCAGAATGCATAATGAGGAAAGCATTGCTAGTTTCCTTTTACGGCTAGATGATATTGTAAATCGTATGAGAAATCTAGGTGAAACAATAATTGACACTACTCTAGTAGAAAAGGTTTTAAGATCTCTAACTCCCAAATTCGAGTCAAAAGTGTCTGCTATTGAAGAGTAGGATCTACAAACTCTTACTATTGTTCAACTTCATGGGATTTTGAATTCATGTGAAATGAGGAAAGGAGGTCCATCTGAAGTCAAAGAAGCTGTCATTAGACCTGCTGCAACAGGAAAGGAAGTAGAAGAACAAGAAGGATCAGGGTATGCTTCAGAAGAATATTAAATAAATTTTGTAAAGAAGCTACAATTGGCACTGGAAGGTTCAAAGGTATTCATTTTAAATGTTTTACTTATGGAAGAATTGGTCATTATGCTACTAATGTCCCCATAAATCTAACTATGAAAAGGGAAAGGAAGTGTAAAAAGGAAATAATAAACGGTTTATCAATAGAAAAATATATTATACTCATGGAGATAGTGATGGTCTATCAAATAGTGAAGAAGGAGAATCTGATGAAGACATTAGACTGCTCATGGGTTTTGAAAAGGACTCTAGTGAGGCTAAAGATACTTTTATGGATGAATTAGAAGAAAATTATTTTCTTGAAGAAATAAATCATCCCAAAATATGTTTGGAAGAAAACAAAATTGCCATAGATACTCTAAAGAATCATCTTATAGGAAAGGAGAATCACAATGAGAAATTAGAATGTGAAATAGTAAGTCTGAGAATGGAAATTGAGAAAGTGAAAACATTAAATCTTAGATTTTCTAAAGGATCTGAAACCTTAGATGAAATTATCAAGGTACAATGCTCTCCTCTTGTAACGACAGGTCTTGGATATATCGAAGAATCCTCTCAGTCTTCAGCACCAAGCTATCCAAATGCAGCTAAAGCCAGCCAACAACATTTTGTCACTTAGAAAAACGCCCAGGTAAAGCATGAACACTTCAATTCAAGGAAGAACAATAATAGAAATATCAATCAGTAGGTAAACATAAATAGAAGGTTTCATGATCACAAAAATTTCTTCTTTAATGGACAATGTTTCTCATGTCATAATTTTGGTCATAAAGCTACTCAATGTGTTGCATACAAAACCATCATGACCAGAGAAGAAAGAAAGAAAAGAAATGAGTCTGGAATAAAGAAGAATACTTATAACAAATTTTCTCCTCTTCAAAATGAAATTGAATGTTCTTATTGCAATAAATTTGGACATGAAGAATCTGAATGTAGGAGCAAACTTCAGCCAAAAGAGTATATACCTTCAAACTCCAAGGTATGGAGAAAGAAGGACTTACAGGTTGAAAGTTGTGGCATAGCTAAATATTTGTATAAGGGGAAGAAAATAAATGGTACATTGCTAGTGGATTCTCAAAACACATGACAGGTGATAAAAATAAACTCCTTTCATACAATGCTCTAGAGAAGGAAAAGGATGTTACCTTTGGAAATGACTCTCCTGCTCTCATTAAAGGAAAAGGTTCTATTTTTCTAAAACAAAATGTGAAAGATAATAATGTTATGTATGTCGATGGATTAAAGCATAACATTTTGAGTGTAATACAAATGTGTGATCAAGGAAATGAAGTTGTATTTAGTTCAAAATAATGTGTTGTACATGAACTTGACACAGGAAAAACGGTAATAAAAGGAACTAGAACACCAAGAAGTTTGTATGTATTTAAAGGTGACCAAGATCAATGTTACTTAGGTAGATATTCAAAAAATTGGCTATGGCATAGAATATTGGGACATTTGAGCTTCTCTCAAATAAGAAAATCTAGCAGACTCAAAGCTGTTCGTGATCTTCCCATCATCACTCTGCCTAAAAGTACCATATGCAAATCATGCCAATTCGGTAAGCAAACCAGGGTGCAATTCAATGCCAAAGAGGGATAAACAAGTAAGCCTCTTGAACTTATACATACTGATTTATGTGGACCTGTAAGGAAAAATTCACCTCGTGGAGAACAATACTATATTCTATTTATTGATGACTTCTCTAGAATGTGTTGGATCAATTTACTAAACATAAAGATGAAGCATTTGAAAAATTTAAGATCTTCAAAGCTCTAGTTGAAAATGAATTAGATCTAAAAGTAAAATGTCTTAGATCTGACTGAGGATGAGAATATATATCAAATGAATTCTTTGATTTCTGTAAACATAATGGATTAAAAAGACAATTTTATGTAGTTGGAACCCCACAACAAAATGGTGTGGAAGAAAGAATGAATAGAATAGTTCAACAGATGGCTTGTGCTATGCTTGATGAATCTAGAACTCCTAATACCTTTTGGGGATAATTAACACATACCGCATTAAATATTCTTAACAAGGCTCATGTTCATGTGAATAGTGATAAAAATCCTTATGAGCTCTGGTATGGTAATCTTCCCACTGTAAAGCATTTTAGATTTTTTGGAAGCAAATGTTTTATCAAGAACAATGATGAAAAACTTGGTAAGTTTGAGCCTAGAGCAGATGAAGGAATATTTCTTGGTTACTCTTCTAGAAGTAAAGCATATAAATGTTACAATAAAAGACTTCAGAAGATTGTTGAATGTATTGATGTTGTAATTGATGAATCTCTCACAGCTACTAAAATGGAAATAACAACAACAAATGAAGATGATGATGATGTATATTTTCCCTCATCAAATAGAAAAAATATAGAAGGAGAAATCAATGAAGCACTAGATGAAGATATATCTGGGAAAACTCCATACAAGTATGTTCAAAAGAATCATCTAGAATCCCAAATTCAGGGAGAAAAGTGATGAGGTGTCCATACAATAATAACTCTTGTAGAATACCCTAGCTGTCTGGAAGTTTTATCCGCTATTGATCCACAAAATGTAAATCATGCTAGTAAATATGAATGCTGGATTCAAGCCATGAATGAAGAACTTGATCAGATTGAAAAGATTCATACTTGGGAATTGGTTCCAAGACCTCATGATAAAAATGTTATTCAAACAAAATGGATATTCAAAAACAAGTTAAATGAAAATGGAGATGTTATTATAAACAAAGATAGACTTTTTTGTAAAGGGTGTGCTCAACAAGAAGGTATAGACTTTGAAGAAACATTTTCTCATGTAGCTAGACTTTAAGCCAAAAGAATGTTTCTTGCTTTTTCAAGTTTTCAACAATTAAAAGTTTATTGTATGGATGTAAAATCTGTTTTCCTCAATGGTGATATAGAAGAAGAATTTTATATAGAACAACTAGAAGGATTTATTCTAGGAAATGTTGAAAAACGTTTTTGAAAATTTAAAAATGCTTTATATGGTCTCAAACAAGCTTCTCGGGCATGGTACTATCGTCTTGAAGAATATATTCAATAACAAGGTTTCACAAAGGGATCTACTGACAGTAACTTATACAAAAAAGTAGAGAATGATAAGCTATTGATTATTGTTGTGTATGTCAATGACATCATTTTTGGAAGTAATGAAGAGTCCATGAATCATAAATTTTCTTCTGTTATGCAAAAATAATTTGAAATTTATTTACTTGGGGAACTAACATATTTTCTTGGCTTACAAGTACAACAAGCAACAAATGGAATATTTCTATCACAAGAAAAATATCTCAAGAAAATTTTAAAGATGGGATGGAAGACTGCAAACCTATGAGTACTCCAATGGTATCTTGATGTAACCTCAATTTTCATGATGATTCTCCCATGGTGAATCAACCAGAGTATAGATCCATGATTGGAAATCTGCTTTATCTAACTGGGAAAAGACTAGAAATTATGCATGCAGTTGGGATTGTTGGACGATTCCAAGCTAATCGAAAAGAGTCTCACCCTTAGGACATAAAAATAATATTCAAATATCTACAAGGGACTCAAGACTTTGGTCTATGGTATCCTAAGAATGCTGATCTCACTCTTCATGCTTACACATATGCGGATTGGGCAAGAAATGTTGATGATCGAAAAAGCACCAGTGGTGGTGCATTATGTATGGGGCCCTAATTAGTCTCTTGGTTCAACAAGAAATAATGTTCTATTGCCTTATCTACAACAAAAGAAGAATATGTGGCTGCCGCATCATGTTGCACACAACTTCTTTGGATGATGCAAACATTACAAGATATTCAAATCAAATTTTCACCTCCCATATCCATTCTATGTGATAATAAAAGTGCCATTAGTATCTCGAAAAATCATGTTATGCATTCCAAGACCAAGCACATTCCTATCAAGTATCACTTCCTACATGAACAAGTGCTTGAACAAAAGGTTGAATTGGAGTATGTTCCCTCCAAAGAAAAAGTTGCAGATATATTTACTAAACCTCTTCCCAGAGAAGCATTCGAATATCTCAGACAGAAGTTGGGAGTTGTCTCTAACTCTCTTATCAAACCTACTTAATTTCAGAGTATTAAATTCGGTACACTAGTTTCATAAAGGTGAATCAGGTATATATGTGTGTTTCCGTGCATAAAACCCCGTATGGTTTTTGTTGACATAATTTATCTGGCTCAGTTTTCATAACAGTTTGTGGTATTGTTGGGTAAATTTCTGTTATTTTTCCAGTATTCATCTTACTATACCTTTCTTTGATATTTATCTCCTTGATGAGGATGCTTTGATGAATTGGTTATTGAATATGTTCAAGATGCACAAGTTTAGGGGGAGCACCTGCCTTGATTGAAAAGGATGCATTGTTGTGTTGGCAATATGATGTAGAGTGTTGTCCTTGATGGCAACCCACTGAATGAAGATGAAGACTTGAGATTGTTGACATGTGTTGTCCTTGATGGCAATCCACCTGATGAAGTTATTCTTGACTTGATGGACTTGGAAATGATGTAAAACTGATGTATCTACAGTGAGAACAGAAGGCAATGAAGAAAGGAATTCAGTATGTGCTAGATCTATGATGAAAAGAGTATGTCTCAAGGCGCGGTTTTGTCTAGGATAAGTCGCGTATGCATGCGGGTAATAACGTGCCAAGTCGCGTATGGGAAAAAGCGCTCATAAAGTGAAAAACCAGGGGTAACCACCATGGTATTGACCCATTGTATTGAGTAATGATTCGTCTATGTGACCCCGTCTAGGAATACCATCGGAAGTAATGTGGTTTTGGCTCATGGTATTGAAAAAGGATAAACCTATATAAGGAGAAGAAATTCATTGTGCAAATGATGAGTGTGGGTGCAAGACGTTTGAGCTTGAATGAATACTTCTCTCTGAAGTATATATGAATGGAAAGGGTTATAGTTGAATGATAGATCTGAATGCATGATGCACCAATGAAGAAAATGATGATGAAGGGTATCTAGATCTGAAATGTATTTGTACTTGCTAGATCTGTTTATGGAATGATTAGATCTGAGATGAGGTGAACATCTGTCTGAAGTAAAAAGGAGTTAAATACGGGCTTGAATATCGATCTGAGTCTGTGCTCTATAATGGCGAAGATATCACGCTATTCGGAACAACGAACGCGTATATACGCGGGTTTATTAAACAGTGCGTATGCGTGCGGTATGAAGAAACATATGTATACGTGGTTGATATGAAACGGAAAGAGCGTGTATACGAGCATTAGTGAAAGCGCGTATGCAAAACTAGGGTTTGCTGAAGTATGAGTATGAAATGTCTGATCTGTTCTGCTATGTTACTGCTATCTGTCTGGGTTATTTGAATTGACAAGTATCTGTTGGTGATGTATGTTTGAGCTTAAAAGTATGGAGTGGGTCCAGTCTGAAAATATGATGATGAAAGCATTAAATTTATAAGTTGTGTGTCCCTAAAGGAAGCTTTGGATCAGTGTGAAAATTGATGAAAACGTGGTCCATAGAGTGCTGAGGGTTGAGCCTTGATCGGGGGTTGTGGCTCCCTTCGGAGTGGTAGTAAACGAGATCGAGGGTCGTAGCTCCCTTCCAGGAGAAGGCCCAGTGGCAGCGCTTGGTGGTGCTGCGTCTTTGGTAGGAGTTTGCGCCAGCACATATGTTGTAAGATGTTTTCTCTATAATAAAATATTGAAGGCTGAGCAACTGCAGCGATGGTTTTCTCCCAACTTGGGTTTCCACCTAAAATCCTGGTGTTCATGTGTGATGATTATGTGTGATGGTTTATTCTGTTCTTACTGCACATGTTTATTGTTTATTGAACATCTAATGAATGAATGATGGAATGATATAAGTGAAGAATTAAAGGCATAATTAGATCTCTGTGTATACGCGAGTTTTATGAAGGATATCCGCGTTTATACACTAGTTTGGTTAAGCAAAGTAGCGTATGGGTTTTAGAGAGTGAAAAAGTAAAAGATTTGATAAAGTCCTAAATACTGATTCACCCCCCCCCTCCTCTCAGTATTTTTCCCAAAAATTGGTATCATAGGGAGTCTTTCTGCAGAAGCTTGATCGCTTGAAGGAGATCCGTCGCAATGGGAAGTCATGAAGGAGTAATGTCTCTAAAACCACCTCTATTCAATGGAAGCAATCTGATATTCTTGAAGGTACGAACAAAAGCATATCTGCAAAGTCTTGGTGCAGAAGTATGGGCAATCGTGGAAGAAGGCTATCAATATCCGGCAAGTATTCCTACTGATGCGGCTGAAAGAAAGAAGTATGAAATCAATGCCAAAGCAGTGAATGTCTTATTAGGAAGCATGTCTGAACCAGAATTTGCTAAAGTGATGTAGCTAAATTCAGCAAAAGAAATATGGGACAAAATCATTCTGAGCTATGAAGGAGATACAAAGGTAAAAAATGCAAAACTCCAAACTCTCAGAATTGAATATGAAAATTTAAGGATGCATAGTGATGAAAGTATTGCCAGTTTCTTTTTACGTCTAGATGATATTGTAAATCGAATGAGAAATTTGGGTGAAACCATGGCCGATACTACTCTGGTGGAAAAATTCTTAAGATCCTTGACTTCAAAATTTGACTCTAAAGTTTTAGCTATTGAAGAAAGGCAAGATCTGCAAACTCTTACTATTGTTCAATTACATGGTATTCTGACTGCTTTTGAAATGAGACAAGGAGGTCCTTCTCAAATCAAAGAAGCTACTTTTAAGGCATCTGCAAAAGGAAAAGAAAAGGAAGTTGTCAAAGAATCCAACTATATATCCGAAGAAGAACAAGCGAATTTTGTGAGAAAACTCCAACTAGGTACTGGAATATTCAAAGGTAAGCTTCCCTTCAAATTTTTTGAGTGTGGAAAAGTTGGTCACTATGCTGCTAAATGTCCTTATAGAGAAAAACATGGTAAAGGGAAATAGTTTGAAAAGAGGAAGAGTTATTATACAAATGAAGATGATGATGAAGTGTCCAGTGAAGATGAAGAAGATTTTGACCAAGCTCTACAAGTGCTCATGGCAAAGAAGCAAAAGAAGAAAGTTACTCAAGGAAAGAAGATACCTCAGAAATCATGCATAGCAGAAATTGAAGGAGATGAAACAGGTATTGATCGTTGTTCTTGTATTTCACTTACCTGTATATGCAAAGGTAATGATAGTGAAAGTGACAGTATGGATCTAGAAGAAGCTGTCAAGATTAAAGATGAAGATCAGCAAAAATCATCTAAGGAGAATGAATCTATAGACAAGTATCAAAGGTTTCATGCTTATGCATCCAATCGAATGAAAAGACTAGAATCAGAAATTAACGATCTAAATACAGATCTCGAAAAATCAAAAAAGAAGAATGAAGGTCTTGAAGCTGGAATCATCTCTCTACAAGCAGATCTTGAAGCATCAAGTAAGAAGAATGAGGAACCTCTACAATCATTTGAAAAGGAAGGGCTTGAAGCAGAAATCATCTCCCTCAAGGAAGACCTGGATAAATCAAATAAGAAGAATGCAGGACTTGAAGCAGAAATCATCTCTCTCAAAGAAGATCTGGAAAAATCAAATAAGAAGAATGAAGAGCTGCAACAAACATGTGAAGAAAACGAAAATTGGTTGAAAGAAGAGATTATAAATCTGAATGATCAAGTAGAAGATGGAAGAAGGAAAGAAGAAAGCATGATGAAGCAATGTCAAGCCTTGGAGGTTGAGGTAAGCATTCTCAAAGGTAAATTAGAAGAAAAGGTTAAACTTTTGAGGTTTCAAGATAGTACTAAGATTTTGGACAATATTCTTAGTAGTCAAAGGTCTCCTTCTATTAAACTTGGTCTGGGTTTTCATGAAACGGTCAAAGGAGAATCTAGTTCGCAAGGAAGTGCTAAAGATTCAAAGGATGTCAAAGCAAAACTTGAAGAGTTGAAAGAAACAAAAGGTCAACCAATGATCATGAATTCTCAAAGGATATCATTCAAGAATGTTGAATGTTTTAAATGTCATAATTATGGGCATGTTGCAGCAAATTGCAGAAGCAGAATATTTCAGCCACAAACTAACAAATCCTACATAGAAAGGTACTCTGGTAGCTTCAAGGGATATTGTTTTTCATGCAACAAGTATGGACATAAAGCAGCTGATTGTAAAAGGAGGAAGATTAGAAATACTCATTATGATTATTATGCTTATTTCTCTGGACACATGAGATGTTATTCTTGTAACAAGTATGGACATGTAGAAAAGGAATGCAGGTTGAACAGATATGAGAAATTGGATAACTTCCAGCACACAAATAGAAAGTTCAAACAAATCTAGAAAAAGATGGAGGACCGATAAAAAATGTAGGGAATATTGACCCTACTGCAGTCATCCGCTTCTGAAGCTTACTTCTCTGATTGACTGCAGGAATGATGTGGGATACATTATGAGATTTGGTAATGTATCGTCACAGGGGGAGAAATGTATGATGACTTTCATGGTTGATTTGATTATTCTGGTTATATGTATTTCTGACAAAGCATCTGATATGAAGAAGACAGGTACAAGAAGTACAAGTTCAGGGGGAGATGAAAGAAAGAGAAATTTTCAATGTGTCACTTTCCATACACGGGTTAGGTGAACAAAAGTCACGTATACACGTGAGTTCCAGCAGACACAGTCGCGTATGCACTTATGATAAGAGAATTGGGATGACAGCTGAAGATCAGGAGCAGAGGTTCAGGGGGAGCATCAGTCTGACTGTTAATAACTGTATTATTGACTCAATATCAGCTTAGTTTCTCAGTTCTAAATAATGATGATATGATACTTGGTTTCTTATGTTGAAGATTATGGATGAGTCCTGTTTTCTTTTTGATGAAGAGTATTCGTTGCTGAGATAAAAGTCTTATAATTCAAAGATAAGGACAGATCATACAGAGATTGTTGCTGATGACTTGCTGATGAAGGTGTTCAGGTTGCACAAGTTAAGGAGGAGCACTGGTTCAGGGGGAGCAGCAGGTTAAATACTAATGATTGCATTGTTGGCACTATGACTGCTTATTCTTTGGTTATTGTGATACTCATGCTCAAATGATGATGACTTGGTATATGGTTTATTATGATGAGATTTTGAGCCCTGTTTGCTGAAAAGTATCTTTTGTGATCACACATGGATGAGTTGGAAGTCGTCTGATTCAGAAATAAGAATAGATCATGTAGAGTTTGTTACTATGGTTGAGATATTTTCCCTACATATGTTACTTCATGTTAAATCTTAAAGATCATGGTGATATTGGACCTCATGGATGATTGACACATATTTGAAAAATGTTGTTCTGGTATGTTAATTTCTCTTGGAAAGAATGTATTGATGCTGCAAAGAATCTGAAGGCTTGGTTTCTAATGTGCTTATGCTACAACCGTTGGATGACGCTTGAAGACACAACTACACTGTTCTATCTATCTGTATTCCAGGGAAGCATTCAAACATCTCAAAAAGAAGCTGAACACTGTCTTTGCCTCATAGAGAATCAGATCTGGTTAAAATATAGAAGAGGGTATTGGATATGCGGATTTCCTGAAACACAGTCGCATATATACGCGAGTTCATGCACATAAAACCGCATATGTCTGGTTGCTGACAAATTTCTATTTGGGGTCAGCTTTATTCAGCACAGTTGTAGTGTTGTTTGGTATCTCTGATACTGTTTGGTATCTCTGGTGGTGTTCCAATTCTTATAATATCGTTTCGATCTCTGATGTTTTGATAAAGATGCCTTGATGATTGGTTGAAAGTGTTCAGGATGAATAAACTAAGGGGGAGCCTTAGTCATATGGAAAGGTTGCTTGGATGCACAGATTCAGGGGGAGCATCAACCTTGCTGAGTATAATGCATTGTTGGCATTATGATGGTTCTGAAATATGTTCTTTTTTCTTGAAGTCTTTCTGGTATTGGTCATAAAAGTCATATTTGTAATTTGATGAAAAGGTCTTGTTGAGATCCATGATGTAAAATTGTAATATTCAGTCATGTAAGGACTTGACAAATTTGTAAACCCACTTGGTTGGGTAGCTAAGTCAAATTTTGTAAACCCACTTGGTTGGGTAGCTGAGTCAAATTTTGTAAACCCACTTGGTTGGGTAGCTGAGTTGAAATGTGTAAACCCACTTGGTTGGGTACTTGAGTCTTATATGTAAATCCACTTGGTTGGATATTTGATGTAAGTATAAGTCTTTGGTGATAGGAAGTTCATAGAGTCATGTACTTCATTGAAAAATATGTTTGAAAATTCAGCATGAACTCAGGGGGAGCTTGGTCACTTCAGTATATATCAGATCTGCAGAACGCTTCTTCCACATGAGGAGAAAATGGGGAGAGTATGTTGGTTTTTGATCCGCCCTTTGCCCTTGATGTCAAAGGGGGAGAGTGACATGGTGTTTGAATGAAGAGAAAGAATGGTGTCAAAGAATGGGGAGAGTGACATGGTGTCATTGTATTCTTAATGTACCTATATGTTGTGGTGATCAAACACCATCGTGGTTGCCATCAAGTCCAAAGGGGGAGATTGTTGGAAATATGATGCAGAGTGTTGTCCTTGATGGCAACCCACTGAATGAAGATGAAATTGTTGGCATGTGTTGTCCTTGATGGCAATCCACCTGATGAAGTTATTCTTGACTTGATGGACTTGGAAATGATGTAAAACTGATGTATCTACAGTGAGAACAGAAGGCAATGAAGAAAGGAATTCAGTATGTGCTAGATCTATGATGAAAAGAGTATGTCTCAAGGCATATGCGGTTTTGTCTAGGATAAGTCGCGTATGCACGCGGGTAATAACGTGCCAAGTCGCGTATGGGAAAAAGCACTCATAAAGTGCAAAACCAGGGGTAACCACCATGGTATTGACCCATTGTATTGGGTAATGATTCGTCTAAATGACCCCGTCCAGGAATACCATCGGAAGTAATGTGGTTTTGGCTCATGGTATTAAAAAAGTGTAAACCTATATAAGGAGAAGAAATTCATTGTGCAAATCATGAGTGTGGGTGCAAGACGTCTGAGCTTGAATGAATACTTCTCTCTGAAGCATATCTGAATGGAAAGGGTTATAGTTGAATGATAGATCTGAATGCATGATGAACCAATGAAGAAAATGATGAAGAAGGGTATCTAGATCTGAGATGTATTTGTATCTGCTAGATCTGTTTATGGAATGCATAGATCTGAGATGAGGCGAACACTTGTCTGAAGTAAAAGGGTTAAATCTGAACTGAATATCTGATCTGAAGGAGTCTGCTGCTCTATAATGACTGAAGATGTATACGCTAGTTCGGAATAGCGGAAGCGCGTATATACGTGGGTTTGGTCAAGCGAAAGTGTGTATCTGTCCTGAAGTATAAACAAATGTATACGCTGGTTGATGTGAACGGAAGAGCGTGTATACGCGGCATCAGTGAAAGGAAAGCACGTATGCAAAACTAGGGTTTGCTGAAGTATGAGTATGAAATGTATGATCTATTATGCTATGTTACTGATATCTATCTGGGTTATCTGAATTGACAAGTAGCTTTTGGTGATGTATGTTTGAGCTTAAAAGTATGGAGTGGGTCCAGTCTGAAAATATGATGAAACGTGGCATGCAAGTTGTGTCCTAAAGGAAGCTTTGGATCCAGTGTGAAAATTGATGAAACGTGGTCCATAAAGGTGTTGAGGGTTGTAGCCTTCAGTCAGGGGGTTGTAGCTCCTATGGTGAAATTTGTGCGAGATCTAAAGGAATTAAGTAGCTCCCTTCAGGAGAGGCGTACAAACGCACGTACAATTGGCGCTTAGCGTCTTGGTAAAAGTCTGCCGGCACATATGTTGTAAGATGTTTTCTCTATAATAAAATATTGAAGGTGACATGCGGCGGTGTTTTCCCCGACTTGGGTTTCCACCTAAAATCCTGGTGTTCATGTGTGATGATTATGTGTGATGGTTTATTCTGTTCTTACTGCACATGTTTACTATTTATTGAACATCTAATGAATGAATGATGGAATGATATAAGTGAAGAATTAAAGGCATAATTAGATCTCTGTGTATACGTGATTTTTATGAAGGATATCCGCGTGTATACGCTAGTTTGGTTCAGCAAAGTAGCGTATGGGTTTTAGAGAGTGAAAAAAGTAAAAGATTTGATAAAGTCCTAAATGCTGATTCACCCCCCCCCCCTCTCAGTATTTTTCCCAACATGTTGGAATTCTGATTGGTTACTGTGTTATGATCTCCTGTTTCATATTATTTTGGTCATGGTCATATATGTAAAATTGTTATATTTAGTCATGTAAAGAATTTTTCAAATTTGTAAACCCACTTGGTTGGGTAGTTGAGTCAAAAATTGTAAACCCACTTGGTTGGGAAGTTGAGTCAAATATGTAATTCCACTTGGCTGGATCATTGGTGTAATTATGAGTCCTCGGTGATAGGAAAATTCATACTCGGTTGATTTATAGAGTCATGTAATTCATTAAAAATATTTCTGAAGATTCAACATGAACTCAAGGGGAGCATGGTAAATTTAGTGCACTTCAGATCTACAAAGCTCTTCTTTTTACAAGGGAAGAGAAACATTGATTTGGTATTGATCCGCCCTTTTCCCTTGATGTCAAAGGGGGAGAGTATCTTGGTGTTTGAATAAATATGTAAAATTTAATGTTTCTATATATTGTGGTGATCAAACACCATCATCATTTCCATCAAGTCCAAAGGGGGAGATTGTTGGAAATATGATGCAATATGTTGTCCTTGATGGCAACCTAATTGATGAAGTTGTCCTAGATAGAAAACTACTTGATGAGTTGCCTTTTGATAGAAACCTATTTTTTAAAGATGTAAAAATAATGTTTCTATAGGTTAGTTTAGATTTGACAGAGAAAGGAATTATAGTAAGTGCCAGAAAAATGAAACGGGAAATAGTTCTCAAAGTATACGTAGTTTTTGTGAAGAGAAGTCACGTATACCTGTGGGTAAGAAGAAGCAAAGTCGTGTATGCTGTTTGCGCTCTAAAATTATGATACCAGAGGGCATTACCATGGTATTAGCCCACAGTATTGAGTGATGTGTCATCTATTTGATTTCATCCAAGAATACCATCTGTAGTTGTGTGGTTTTGGCTCATGGTATTGGTAAAGGCTAAATATATATAAGGAGAAGAAGATCATAGTGCAAGGAGAGCATGTGCAAGGATTGTTATTGAATACTTCTCTCTGAAGTATATATGCATCGTATGAACTATGTTTTATTGGTAGATCTGAATCTATGATGCACCCTTGGATACAATAATGGAACATGATCTCTAGACCTGAAATGACTATGTATTTGATCTATTGAAGATATGATTAGATATGTGACCTGGCGCATTTTTGTTGAAGAGAAGTGAAGAAATATGGGTAATTCTATAGATCTGAAACATTCTACAAAATTAAATATCTACAGATCTATCTGCTAGTTCATCTGGGTGAAAGCGTGTATACACGCGGCCTTGTATTTGCAAAAGCGCGTATGCAAGTCGGGGTTTTCTGCAGCTTACTGCAAAGGTTATTTGTTTATTGTTGTTGTACTTCTGTTGTCTGTCAATGAAGTATTCATGTAGATCTGGGTTGTTTGAATATTGTATATGCTGCTAAGTTGAATATGTATAAATTTGATCAATGAGTGAGTAAATATTCTTAATGATGATTGACTGGTTAAGGGTTCTGCAATATTGGAAAGATATCTGATTGAAAGCCTCAAATCTGATTCTGAGACTAATCATACTATGTGAATTTAGCATTCTCAGATCTATACGCAGGTTGGTGTGAAGGAAAGCACATATACACGCGGGATCAGTGAAGTAAAGTAGCGTATGTATTTTAAGTTAATGAATGAAAAGGGTTTAGATTGATTCTTCATACTCATTCTGAAATCTAGGTTATTACTATGTTCTGGTTATAGTGATCTCACTGTTCTAATTGAATTTTGGGTTAATTATATTATTGATGATATTTATGATGATTTGAGTTGAAGTTGTGGGATCCAGTGTGAAAATTGATGAAACGTGGTCGACAGTGGTTCTGAGGGTTGAAGCCTTCAGTGTGGAAGTAGAAGCTTCCTGCCAGTAGAAGATGGTCGTCTGATCAAGGGGTTGAAGCTCCCTTCCAGTAGTGGCTGGTAAACGAGATCAGGGGTTTGGAGCTCCCTTCCAGTAGCAACTGGAGAACAAGAGAAGGATGCAGCCTTCTGCAGGTAGATTCCTGCGTACTAATAGGAGTCTGCATCAGTACAAAATTGTAAGCAGTTTTCCATATAATAAATATTGAAAACAGAGACGACAAAAACGGTGTTTTTCTCCCGAATCAGGTTTCTACCTTAAATATTTGTGTTCATGTGTGATGAGTAATTTTTTATTGCTGCACATATTTACCACTTAACTATCTGATGCATAACTGATAAGCTGGGTTAAAGAATGTTTCTAAAATTTATTCTAACAATAAATTTATCTCAGTATATGCAAGTTTCTGTTAGTATATCCGCGTATATATTGTAGTTGGGTTAATCAAAGTCACATATAGAAATCAGTAAGAGAAAAGTAAAATATTGTGGTTATTGTAAATACTAATTCAACCCCCCCCCCTCTCATTATTTTTCCCAACAACATGTCTTCAGATATTTCCACAGGAAGGTTTATTGTCAAGGGGAGCACATTACAGTTCCATAAGGATCGCCATTGACAGATTATTAAAAGAGGGCTTTTCATCAGGGGGACCACAGGAAGATAACAAGTCCACATGAAGCAAGAAAATTATCAGAGGGAGTAACCCTTTGCCTTTGATGTCAGATGGGGAGAGAAAACATGAGAAGGAGATTTAAATCTTGAGAAGGAGGTAAAGCATGAAGTCAAGGAGAGTGTTACTTGTAGGAGGAGTACGTGTATTTCCATCAATGACAAATGGGGAAATTATTGGATGGTGTTTTCATTTATGTAAACCCATGGAGTTGACTCATTTTTACTTTCACCAAAAACACCAGTCATTGATGTCAAATGGATAATGAACGATTCTTAGTAATTGTAAAATTACATCTAGATAGCAGCTACATTGTTGGATGGTTAAAAACCCAATTCCTAGGGTTTGGGTTCTCTAGATTGAGGATGTACCATGACTTTTTTGAGTGTTTTTTAAGGGTTAAATCATTGATTTTGGTTTTTGTTATCCTTAATAACAAATAGGCTGGTCTAGGTGTGTCTTTTTGAGTTAGGTTAGGTTATTAGGGTGAAATAAGGTCATGAAATTCATTAAATTTCATGTTTTGCACATTGTTTCAAAAGGTGTAAATGGTCATTGTTCATGTGATTAAGGTCTTGTCAAAGTAAAATTCAAAAATTTTGATTGCATGGGTTAATAGAGTTATTTTATGGCACTTGGCACATTTTTCCTACGTCCGCAGTGTTTTCTATGTAAAGCAACTTGTTTTCGCTACCGACTTACCTGACAGTTCTGTAGCGAATCTGCCCTCCTACTAACTGAAATCACTACGAAATTTGGTTTTTCTAATAACATTGGGGTAATCAATATCATGTCACCATTTCAGTGGCTAGAACTCCTTTTTTCATCATGGTACATTACAATTATGAGTCATTATTTTTCATATTGCATGTGTGGTAATCATAAGACCTTACATCATTTTGTTTTCCCTCTCATCTTTCTTTCCTAATCTAGCCTTACCTTATTCGAACAAAAACACTTTTACTTTCATCCATGTAAGTTGGTTAATCCATTTTTCCAGTAGTTTACAGTTTTCTTTCTTGTCTAGTTACTGCCTTAGGCTAGCTGTTACCTTTGTCAAGCAAGTTTCTTGATGTATTAAACAATTTTGCAGGTCTCAAAGTTTTAATTTGGTCATCTTTGTATTGGAGGGTATGGCTTCACATAAAAATCCAAAAAAATGTGGCTCTGTATTCAGATACAAGCCCATGGACATTAATCTAGCTGTAGAAGGCCCCAGATTTTCACAAGCTTTCACAAATGCAGGTTCTTTGATATTTTGCCAAAAACTGCAAGGATATCATGTGCAGGTGTCCAAGGATTTCGCTGTCAATTTCATTGGTGCAGCTTCAAATTTTGGCATCTTAAGTTTTACCATTTCTCACAAGACCATTGCATAGAAAACTGAAATTCCAAGGTCTAGAGAAGAGTGGTTCAAAGCAGCAAAATTCAAGCTTCAAAACTGTGATGAATTTATGAAGTAGAAGCATATAGGAATTGACATGAACTCAGGGATACCTAGGAGTTGCCTCAAGGAAGACTACTCAAAGCTACTGATGGTAATTCAAAAATATTTTATTTGTGAAGGTTTCACATGATCTACCAATATCATTTTAGACTGTTACTTCATTTCACAGGTAAAAAAATTCTAGATCTTCCATTATTTTTGTTCAAAAATTTAGCCAACATGGCTGACAAGGTAGAAGCCAGACCTGAGAGTAGTGATACTTCAATTTTTCATCATGGTTTAATCAAATTTTTATTTATGGAAGAGTTGAATAAATTGAAAATGGATTAGGATACTTTTCTGTTTTTGAGTGGGTATGAGGTAGATGTTTTCACTCCAATAAAGACACCTAAGTTGAAGACAAACACTCCTAAAAATGACAAAGAACCAAGATCTAAAACAAAGGTTGAAACTGAGGTTGAGGTGCAGCCCATGGTGGAGATAATGGAGGTAGAGATTGATCAGTTGTAGGAGACAGTGGTACCTCATCAAACTCCTAACAACAACAACCTCAAAATTGATATAAGTGCTCATAGAAGAATCACCAAAAGTCAAATAGAGGGGAAAGGAAAAATTAAAGAAATATTGCAAGCAATTGATATTGAAGAAACCCCTGTTGTAAAGGCTGTAGAGGTCAAAGGAACAAAAAACAATAAGAAGGGTCTTACAGCAAAGACGCTTTATTTTTCCAGTGAAGATTCACGATTTGTCTTTAAACCTAGGAAACCATTCACTATGTCACAACTATCAAGGGGAGAAAATTCTGATAAATTTCATAAAGGAATAGAAAAGAAGAAGCAGGCAATAAGGGAAGAAATCATATAGCTATCCCCAGCAGAAGAAGAAGTCATTAAGACAAGGAAAGGCAAAGAAAAGGTTCAAGAAAAGTTTGAAGTGGAGCTTCTAAGAGAAAAACTTAAGGAAGCTTGATAAGAAGTTTTATAAGCTAAACCGGAGTTATATTACTTTAAACAAGAAAGGAAGGAGCTCACAGATTTCCAAAGAGGAAGTGAGAAAACAAATTGATTTATGATGAATTTGCAGAAAGGTCGAGGAAGATGCTGAGAATGACACTACCACTGCACATGATGATGAAATATAACTTGAGGAGAAACAGGTGCTTGCATTCAGAGAGGAAGAAGCTACAAGACCAATTCAAAGAATTAGAAATCCAAATGGCGATGGTGCAGACAGAATTTGAAGAAAAAGGGTTTGAAGATGGTTGTAGTGGATGTCCCTGCTACCCCTTGAAATATGGTAACACACATTTTTGGTCAATTTTGTCTTATAAGACTCTATCAAATTAGTTATAAAGCTATGAACATGTTTTTTGGAGGTAAAGAGTGAAAATTTCAAAATCTGGAAAATATAGGCAAGTTCGTAGCAAACTCCAGGCTTAAAGCTTAGTTTTCACTACAAACTCGCTGAAGAATATTTTGAGGTGAAATCTCCAAAATATATCATAATAGGTTGAGTAACAGCATGTATTTACCTCGTTTTTCATAATGAATACCCTCTAAAAAACAACAAAATTAGAAAAGGTGGAGAAAGGGCTAAAAGGAAAACACTACAAAAACTACACTACGAACTTGCCTTAAAATGCTCTGTTTTTACAAAGAGGTGGAATTTTTGATATTTTTGTAGCACTTAATTTTTTTAGGGGAGCATATGAGTCATTAGAAGAGGTTTAAGTGTATCAGCGAACACACCTATTGATAAAGACCACTCAGCAAGAATATGACATGGCTTCTAGCTCACCATTTTTGCCACCTCATCAACACACAACTCATCCCTAAATTCTGAACATCAGAGCCTAGATTCTAGTATGGAATTTTATCATTTGATCATGGTTATTTCCAAATCAGGAATTTTTTTTTGATTCGATAAGCATCATTATGTATGGGTTATTTAAAGTTTGTTAATGAAGTTAATTGTGATAGAGTCCTTTTAGGTTACAAACTCCTTCTAAACAGAATTATCCCTATTTTCTCTCCATGTAATGAATTGTTTTTTGGATTATATCTCTATGGCAGTTTTGAGAGTCTAGCCCAAGTGAAAAAAATTATATAAAAGGAATTTCACTCTATAAATAGAGGGGTTTCATAGTTAGAGAGGATGTTATGACCAATGTTGATATTGTAATATTTTTCCTACTCAGTTAATATACAGTGGCAGAAAACGTTTGTTCAGACTTGAGATTATTTGTGGGCTCTTATGTGTTTTTCTCCTTTACCTATTCAATGTTAATTCAACTTACCTCATACATAATTACTTGGAATTAATAAATTATTATGCTCCAACTTCCTTTATTTATCCTTTTTGTTGTCAAAGTTATTTTTGTATGAGCTCATATGCCTTAGCTTCCATGAATGTTGTTTTTATGTAATCAAGTTTTATACTGACTCCATGCCCAATGGTAGCCATCACACATTTTTCACCTGCGGAAAATCATCCAAAATACAACTGAGAGTTAGCCATATTATTTTTAAACTTCATTATTTAATATTATATATTTCTTAAGAGAGACCTCTCTGGTTAGAAGGGCTAACTTCCAACCCTAAGTGGTTTGAAATAGTTACACTGAATTGAATATTGAGCAGCCCAATTAGTATCATTTGGGTGATAACAACTTGGATATCCATTTCAATGGATTCTCCTAGAAGAGATATTTTCGGTGGTATGTGGTATGCCACATGGTTCCTCCTGATTAGAGAGATAAGTGATTTTGAAGGTTAAAAACCTAGTTGGTGGGCTAAAACCCCAAGAGAAGGTGGCTTGGCATGTTTCCATTAGTTGTATGCACCTAAAATTAAGTTTAAGGGTTTTGTAATATTCCCAATTTTTCACAGGATAACTGGAATATTAGAGTTCTTACTTTTCTTAATTAATTAAGTAAATAATAGGGTGGAGGGACCCATAATCCTCAAAGATGAATAAGATCCACCTTTTGATGTATGAATGTGGATTAATTAAACAGAGATCTACATAATGGAGTAGTGGAGTAGCTACTAATGTCTCATTAATGAGATAGATCATAGAGGTTGAAGTAGTCAACTAAGACCATGGAGGGAATATAATGTAACATCATAGAGCATTCATGATGAAGTGATGGATAAAGTAGTGCATTTAATGCACACATGATGGAGAGGGTGCACATCACATGTAGACACAATGGAGGACTTGGAGATACATTGCAGTCAATCATGGAGGCTTATGTCCACATGCACAATGTAGTTTAGAGGTGGGATAGGTCTTGGGAAGGCTCACTTTGTATATAATGAAGATGAAGGCAACATTGGGGGCAAGATTTTAGTTTATGATTTTATGATCTGTTTAGATCTGGAGTTGTCTTTTGCCATTCCATGCACTCTTATGATGTTTAGCTAAGTCTGTAGTGTTTTTTAGCATAGGGTGTTCCCGAGCGGGAATCCCACCCTTACTGATCTCGGTGGATATCAGTGGCCACGCACCTATTCTATTTGGACCTGCAACATCAATTCTTTCAATTTTTCAGCTTCAGCACAACTTACTATTTTAGCAGGTTTTCGGGTCCTGCACTCTCATAGCCGTTTTGGGGACTTAATGATCCAGGTGGATATTGGTGGCCACCCACCGAGTCCATTTGAACCCCCACCATCAGTTATTTCAGTTTGTAAGTTTCAACAAAACTTACTATTTATAGCAGCTTTTCGGTTCCTGAACGTTTGGAGCCATTTTGAGGCCCTAAATGAAGTTTTTTGGGAAAACCAAGAGCAACATGGGTCCATGAATTGATGTTTCTCACACCAAAAGTTGTATTCCTTGGATATATCTTTCTAACGATCTATTGAGAGCATAAAACGGAGATCGAATGCCAAATTTACATCCCCAGGAAGTTGAAACACCAATCTACCCAAACGGGGCCCATAGTTTTGGCGCTTCATCTCCTAGGGTTAGGTTTTTGGATGTTTCAGATTCTACATTGTTTCTCAACAATAAATAGGCCTTCCAACCTCATTGTAACACAGTTCAGGGGTTGGTAGCCGACACATCTCTTCTCAGAGATAAGCGCTGCTAGTACCCTAGCTCATCTATTTCCATCATGTCAGTTCTGTAACACAATTGGGAGGCCTATAGCCATCACATCTCTTCTCAAAGATACGTTACCAATGCCCTCACTCGCTCATTTCCATTATGTATCATTGTAGCACATTTCAGGGGTTGGTAGCAGACACATCTCTTCTTAGAGATAAGCGCTGCCAGTACCCTAGCTCATCTATTTCCATCATGTTAGTTCTGTAACACAGTGGGGAGGCCTGTCGCTGTCACATATCTTCTCATAGATACATTACCAGTGCCCTCACTCGCTCATTTCCATTATGTATCATTGTAACATAGTTCAGAGGCCTTTAACCGCCACATCTCTTCTCAGAGATATGCCTAGTAGTGCCCTAGCTGTTTATTTCACTCATTTGATTATAATAAAATGAAGCAATATTTCCGCTACATCTTTGTGTTTATGATTATATCTTTATTCTGTTGTGTTCCTACATAAATCCAGATCAGTGGTTTCAGAGGGGGTCTTCTCTTTCTCTGTTTTTCTTTGCATGTCCCCAACGCGGTCAAGGTATAAGGTGTAATATCCCAAAATGGGACTGTGAGAAATGCATGTCTGAAAAAACGCATTTTTTAGAAATGGATGCTACAGAAATGCAAATCAGCCCTTGGATCCCTTAGATCTGACAATATAAGTCCTAAATACAAGAGGAGATCAGAAACAAATCATTCTAGATGAGGTAAATAGGTCTCCCACACCTAGTATGGCTTGAAAAATGCCCAAGGCAGGGACTGCAGCAATATTAAACAACACTTATTTAGAGATAATGCAGTTCAAAATGAAAGCAGGAGGCCAATATGGAGGCTCAATAATATCATATAAATCAGAAAATCAGAATTATATTGAAGCCCATGATCTTAGAACAGAAAATAGGAGAATTTACATGAATAATTGCTCAAAATAAGAGGTTGCAGCCATATAATATGATTGTACAAGCTTGACAGTGTTAGTTTATTAGCTGAAAAGAGCTGTAGATTACACTTCATATCTAGAGTAGATCTGTGTACAAAAATATAGATCTATTTCAGATATGTACACTATAGAGTCTCCTCTTCAAATGCCCCTTGCGGTTTTCAGCAAAAAGTGAAGTACATGGAGTAGATCTGAGATCTAATGCAGCAGATTTGCAGAATGATTCATAAATTTTGAAGCAAATACAAGAGTATTCAGATCATATCTGAAAATGACATGGATTATACTTGTAATCCATGGATCACCACAGTGAAGGGTAGATTCCCAACACTAGATATCTCTCCTCCAAAATGTGCCAAAACACCCTGCAACTTTCTCAGTTGCAAATAATGCATTCTAGGAAGATTAACTATGTTGTAGGCTCTAGAACATGGTTTTGCCTCAAGCCAAGATCTAAAACTATGCTCCAATCATCCAATACTCTCTTTCTAGGGGAATAGAAGGCTTTCCCACTGAAAATAGGTACTAGAATGGCTTAGATCTGAATAGATCTAGCCTCCACTTGCTACAGCTTGCAAATACAACAAAACCCTCAATAGGATCTAAGTTTTAGTTGAAAGGAGAAGCTTGGCCTTAAGCCTGATAGTGGAAAATAAATGCAAGTCTCTTCCAAGAGCTACTCAAGGAAAGAGAAGGATTCCTAAACAGGAGATCCTTGTGCTAAACAACACTATTTTCTGCTAAACAACCAAGAGAATGAGAAATGTCTAAACAAACAAATTATTCAGAAATATTATGGTCATCAACAACCCTTATCTTGTTGTCCTCCTCTTCCTTTTATAAGATTGAGATCTTGTAAAACCCTAAACCATCTCAATGATTTAGCTCCTTTCACATGTATGGCCTCCATCTAAAACTACGTTGTGCATCTAGGAGGTTCATTGCATTTGGACAGCGTTGTTGATTTGGTCCTGTTGACCCAATCAAATGTCTTAATCCATTTCACACATAAGGGTGTTTTATTAAAGTAGCCCATATTTAGCCTTGTTCACATGGGGAATTGATTTATTTTTTTGTTTTAGGAGTTTTTATGTTCCTCCTTTATACATTTATTCCTCAACAGAAAAGTAAAGCAAAATTTAATATTCCAATTAGCTTGAGGCTAATTGGGAATATTACAATCCTCCCCTCCAAAATGTTGCTTGTCCTCAAGCAACTGATAAGGTGAGTGTTGAAACTTCTTTCCTCCTCCATTGGTGACACCATCAAATGATAAGCTTCTCACATGAGCTAAGTGATGACCAATCCATCCATGACTTGCTCCTCAAAGGTTCTTATGAGATGCAACCAACTCATCCCATACGGAAACAATAATCCACCTGAAACAAACATGGTTCTCACAATGCCCTCCCTGAAATATAAGACATAAAGTACAAGGAGTGTAGTCATCCCATAGGGCACATGCATGCCTTCCCTCCTTCCTCCATACATCCTCATAAAAAATACGAGTACATCATCAATATAGGGGATCAAAACAATGTACAAACAAAAAGAAATTTGTGCACATGGAGGTGGATCATAGTCCCACATGTGGAACCAGCGCAGAGCATCCCCTACCTGCATCAAATCAAGATGTGGTAAGTGGTTTTCCCACCACTTACTTGTTTCCCATACCATCTCACCATAGCTGAAAGTGTGAGATATATTTGGTGCCTTTGGGAATAACCCATCATGTTGCAAAATCTCCCTTTTCCTTCTAAGGGAGTGGCCAAATTCAGAAATGTTTGTGGCACATTGTTTTCCATGAGATCTACAAGATGTATCACTCGTTCTTGGAGCCATGGCCTGCATAAAAATAGTGAAAGAATACATACAAATAGAAAATAAAACATGCTCTACATATGTATGTTCTTCACCAAAAGTTCTCCTTATACAAGTGGAGTGGTGTATGGATCTTTCTTCTCCTCCCAAAGTAGGAAGAGTTGGCTGAAATAACTCTATCATAGAGTCTTGTTGCTACTCCAACTCCACAAGGTTCATGCATATTTGGCAATGCTGATATAGTTATTTTTCAAATCCCTCCCAATAGTAGCTCCTCAAGATGATGTTGTTGAGCTTCATAGAATATGTGTGGTTGAAATAGAACTCTTCATAAGCCCTTTGTAGTAACTTCTCCTTGAGCTTGGAAGCTCTAGACAAGAATATCCTACCATGATTATATATGACTCCATCAAGTATTTAATAGCTCTCCTCAAGCAGCAAGTCGTTGAGAATCACACAAGTATGAATATCCTTGGAATATTCCACCAGCAGTTAGGATTTACAATAGGGATCTAATGTGCCCAACAATGACAGCGCTGATAATGTTTCATATGAAGTGTCTGCCATGTTGTTGTTCTTCTCCTTGACATTTCCCATTTCAAAGGTGTATGTTGGAAAGCCAAGCTTCCCATTTTTCTCCTCCTTGACATCTCCCATGCCAAAGATATAAGGTGGAAGGTTGCCATTCCTTCCTTGCTGCCCTCCTTGCACATGCACATGCTCAAAAGGAAATGGAATTTCTTGGAAGTTAGTCTCCCATGGAAGGCTATCATCTATCCAAAACCTCCTTGGTCTTGCCAAAGTATGCATGTGTGACCACCATCTCTCATAATCTATGGAAGAGGATCCTCCAAACAAGTTTGTCTTCTGATTCAAGGATTGCCTTCCTTGCTTCATGATGATGTCACCCTTCATTCTTGCAGCATCTTTTCTTAGCGCAGTATGATATGCGAGAATGGATAATGATGTTAAGGGAAAAATACTTTCCCTCTCCTTGTACTTTCCTTATACTCTCAGTGCTACATTATGGTCTTCTAGTGCTCCCTTCCTCCTTGGATCTATGAAAGGAGCATCAATGCATGAAATAGCTTTCATCAAATCTGAATTAGGTGGTCTCCCAGGTGGTATCCCACAAGCTAATGATGTCTCATGGCTCATTCCCACGTGAAAAACATATTATGACTGCTTCCACTGCGCAAATCCATCTCCGATTTATGTGTGGAAGTATCATGATAAGGAGGCATTGGAGAAACTTCCCCATATTCTTATTTATTACCCACCTTCTGCAAGATCTCATAGTCTAAGGGGCTCCCTTTATATGTAGTTAATGCATGAACACGCATCATCTCCTTGGTGTCAAGAGTCTTGATCACAAAGAACTTATCTATCATAGTGTGTGTTCCCAAAATTTGATGCAATGTTGGAACACATTCCCTCCATTGTTTTGTCCCATTGTCTATCATCATAGACACATGTTGCTCATCCTCTTCATGTATAGGATCCTTGGGGCCTTCTTGAAAATATGCAAGAGCCCTCTTAGTGGAAGCAATGGCTTCATCTCCATCTCTGAATAAAAATAGATCTCCTCCTGGTGTCACAACAATGGAGGAAAATTTCAGGTCTTCTACTTTCTTCTCCTCATTAATGGAGTATGCCTCATCAATAAGAGATCCTTTCTCCTGATCTCTCCTTGAAAAAGGAACACTCATGTCTTCTTCTTGAGAAGAATTTTCTTGCTGAAGTGGGGCCTTTGCCCTTGGCAACTCATGTAGCAGATCTTTAACCCCTTCGACAATGTTCTGAAATGGAGTTATCTTCATGGATCTTTATTTCTCATGCAAAGGTTCTAAATTCTTGGGCTTAGTTTGCTTACCCATAGAAATTTCAGATGGCATAGAGTCAAATATTTTCACTAACCTCCTAGTGAAATTTGCATAAGTAGATACGTTTACATTTTTCAATGAAGAAGACTCAAATAACCACCAAGCATAAGCTTTACCTTGGAGGTGTAGTGCTGCTACTCTTATGGATTCTTCTTCTGAAACTTGATGCAACTGGAAATATGTGTCAAGCTTATTTACCCAAGACTTGGCTGAGCTCTCAGGTGATCCATAAAATATAGGTAGGAAATTCCTACCCAAAGTGGGCTGCATGCACCCTCATCTTCTCTTGTATATGTTGGATCTTCTTTCTTCTTTGAGTTGAAAAAACTCTGGGAAGCTTAGATGATATTTGAATATTTTAGACTGATATTCATATTCTTGGAGATAATCACCAAGAGTCTCCTCTTTTTGTGTCTCTCCTTCTACTTCTTCTCTTGCTAGGAATGTAGGCATGCTACTACGTGGCAGATCATATTGTGTGGTTGAATGATCACACACAGAGTATGAAGACCTCGAGATTCCTTCATGTACAATATCTTCAAGGGATCTGCATGTATTTCTTTCCTCATTCCCATAATTTCATTCTTAATCTCATCCAAATTTTGGAACAGAGTTTTTGAAAACTCTTTCCCTTTCATTCTTCCAGATAAAGGGGTTTTACCCTTTTCTTTTGTGTCTTCAATGTAATCCTACTTCTTCTGTCTTCTTCTTAGATTCCTCTTCTCTCTGTCAGTAAGAGGTTATCCTTTTGTGGAAGGCATATTGGTTTCCTAAGAAAGCATAGGCTGTGCCAAGATGATGCTCCGATACCACTGTAATATCCCAAAATGGGACTGTCAACAATGCATGTCTGAAAAACGCATTTTTTAGAAATGGATGCTACAGAAATGAAAATTAGCCCTTGGATCCCTTATATTTGAAAATATAAGTCCTAAATCCAAGAGGATATCATAAAAAAATCATTCTAGGTGAGGTAAATAGGTCTGCCACACCTAGTATCGCTTGAAAAATGCCCAATGCAGGGATTGCAGCAATATTAAACAACACTGCTTTAGAGATAACGCAGTTCAGAAAAATGAAAGAAGAAGGCCAATATGGAGGCTCAATAATATCATATACATCAGAAAATCAGAATTATATTGAATGCCATGAGTCTTATAACAAAAAATAGGAGACTTTACATGAAGAATTACTCAAAATAAGAGGCTGCAACCATATAATATGACTGTACAAGCTTGACAATGTTATTTTATTAGCTGAAAAGAGCTATGGATTACACTTCAGATCTATAGCATATCTATGTACAAAAATATACATCTATTTCAGATATGTACACTATAGAGTCTCCTCTTCAAATGCCCCTTGGGGTTTTTAGCAAAAGTGAAGTACATGGAGTACATCTGAGAACTAATGCAGCAGATCTACAGAATGATTCAGAAATTCTGAAGAAAATACAAGAGTATTAAGATCAGATCTGAAAATGACATGGATTAGATCTGTAATCCATGGATCGCCACAGTGAAGGGCAGATTCCCAACACTAGAAATATCTCCTCCAAAATGTGCCAAAAAACCCTGCAACTTTCTCACTTGCAAATAACGTAGTCTAGGAATATTAACTGAGCTGTAGGCTCTAAAACATGGTTTTTCCTCAAGCCAAGATCTAAAACTGTGCTCCAATCATCCAATACTCTCTTGCCAGAGGAATAGAAGGCTTTCCCACTGAAAAGAGGCACTAGAATGGCTTAGATATGAATAGATATAATCTCCACTTGCTGCAGCTTTCAAATACAACCAAACCCTCAACAAGATCTGAGTTGTAGTTGAAAGGAGAAGCTTGGCCTTAAGCTTGATAGTGGAAAATAAATGAAAGTCTCTTCCAAGAGCTACTCAAGGAAAGAGAAGGATTCCTAAACAGGAGATGCTTGTGCTAAACAACACTATTCTCTGCTAAACAACCAAGAGAATGAGAAATGTCTAAACAAACAAATTATTAAGAAATATTATGGTCATTAACAACCCTTCTCTTGTTTTCCTCCTCTTCCTTTTATAATATTGAGATCTTGCAAAACCCTAAACTATCTCAATGATTTAGCTCATTTCACATGTATAGCCTCCATCTAAAACTATGCTGTGCATCTAGGAGGTTCATTGCATCTAGATAGCGCTGTTGATTTGGTCCTATTGACCCAGTCAAATGTCTTAATCCCTTTCACACATAAGTGTGTTTTATTAAAGTAGCCCAGATTTAGCCTTGTTCACATGGGGCATTGATTTATTTTGCTGTTTTAGGAGTTTTTATGTTCCTCCTTTATTCATTTATTCATGAACAGAAAAGTAAAGAAAAATTAATATTCCAATTAGCTTGAGGCTAATTAGGAATATTACATAAGGAGTTCGAGCTCGATCTGGTTTCACCCTTCCAAGATCAGCCTCGCCAACCCTGACAATCCCCCATGGCAGAAGGAAAGAAAGATGAGGGAGCAAGAGATCCTATCAAAATATTACTCGGGCAGGCCCTCAAGAAATAGAGGAACACGATGATGGATAACTTTGCCCAGATCCATCAACGGCTACCCACTGCTGGCACATCTAAATCTAGCATGTCCACTAACAGGTCTGCGACATCCTCGACAAATCCAACACCAAGTTCAGCAGAATTTGTCCCCCATCCCCCCCCCCCCCCCCCAACCCACATGGAGGAACTTAACGGAATGGATACAATTGATTCCTAAGGAGGGAGGAATGATCTCAATGGATATCGGTGGCCACCCACCTATTCCATATAGACCTGCAACATCAATTCTTTTAGTTTTTCATCTTTAGCACAACTTACTATTTTTAGCAGGTTTTCTGGTCCTGCACTCCTAGAGCCGTTTTGGGGACTTAATGATCCAAGTGGATATTGGTGGTCACCCAACGAGTCCATGTGAACCCCCACCATTAGTTATTTTAGTTTGTAAGTTTCAGCACAACTTACTATTTATAGCAGTTTTCAGGTCCTAAACTTCCAGAGTCGTTTTGAGGCACTAAACGACATTTTTTGGGAAAACCAGAAGCATCATGGGACCATGGACCAATGTTGGTCACACCAAAAGTTTTAGTCCTCGGACAGATCTCTCTAAAAAGCTATTGAGTGCATCAAACAGAGATCAGATGCCAAAGTTACGTCCTCATGAAGTTGAAACACCAATCTACCTAAACGGGGCCCACAGTTTTGGCGCTTCATCTCCTAGGGTTAGGTTTTTGGACGTTTCGGATTCTAAATTGTTTCTAAAAAATAAATAGGCCTTATATCCTCATTGTAACACAGTTCAGGTTCTGGTAGCCAACACATCTCTTCTTAGAGATAAGCGCTACTAGTACCCTTGCACATCTATTTCCATCATGTCAGTTCTGTAACACAGTGGGGAGGCCTGTAGCCGTCACATCTCTTGTCAGAGATACATTACTAGTGCCCTCACTCGCTCATTTCCATTATGTATCATTGTAACACAGTTCAAGGGTTGGTATCCGACACATCTCTTCTCAGAGATAAGCATTGCCAATACCCTAGCTCATCTATTTCCATCATGTCAGTTCTATAACACAGTGGGGAGGCCTATATCCGTTACATCTCTTGTCAGAGATACGTTACCATTTCCCTCGCTCACTCATTTCCATTATGTATAATTGTAACACATTTTAGAGGCATGTAGCTGCCACATCTCTTCTCAGAGATACGCCTACCAGCGCCCTAACTGTTTATTTCAGTCATTTGATTATAATAAAGTGAAGCAATATTTCCGCTGCGTCTCTGTGTTTATGGTTATATCTATATTCTGTTGTGTTCCTACATAAATCCGGATCACTTACCCATAGGGGACTTCGAGTGCCTACTCTGGGAATTTATTCTAAGCTACTTTTCATCACCAGGCATCGGTTCCATAGTGTTCCTACTCTATGCAAAACATCTACATTCAGAAATTAGGCATTTTTAAAGATCAGTTTGGGAGGAGGAGGGTGTCTTTAGTATTTCAGCTAAGGAACCACTAAAGGATTATTCTTGTCACCTTGGACTTCAAGATCAGAATTCTCAGGGCATCATTTCAGATCTAGGATCAGGCCAAATATTATTGACCTGCTATCCACAACAGTCACGTCAAGGATTTTGCAGCCATCATTGTAGATCCAAAGGAGGAAGGAATTTTTCTAGCACTTCAGCAAGGAATCCTATGAGGGATCATCCCCTCAATTTTCCCTCACTATTTCGATCAAAATGGAGCTTATTTTCTGCATTTTATATCAGGCTTGAGTCTCTCCCTCTTGTATAGCACAATTTTTCTAGCAGCTGTATCTTTAGTTGCTTCATTTTGAGGAGGAGGAAGAAGAGACAAGGTCTCAAGCTTATATCTTGGAGGTCTGAAGAAGGGATCATCCCTTACAACTTATATCTAGTTGTACATCATATTTCACCATTCATATGATCAGATCTAGCTTAGATCTGCACACGGAACAATTGTAGAGTGAAACCCTAAGAGGGTGATTTTCCTAGACTCATAGATCTGGAAAATCCTTTCTGGGTTATCTTGGATGTTCATCACATTGGCCATATCTTGAATCTTGGCATCATCAGAGCTCCTGATCTCCATATATTTGCATTTTCCTTTCAGCCCAAAAGTCACATGTTTATCATCTACTGAAGGAACAACGCAGTATCACTTCCTGTAGCTCTCCAGCTACGCAGTGCTTGTTGCAGCATGTTTGAAGGGTCATTCTAGGCCATTCCTTTGGCTATAGTACCTCTATTTTGTACACTGTTGTAACTAAATCTTCTCCTATGAATAAAATGGCTCATATATTTTGTGTATATCTATGTTTATCATACTCTTACATGTACATTTTCTGTGTTTCAAATATTGTGTTTGTGTATCAATGCATTATTCCATTTTCGGATATTACAATGGTATCATAGAATGATGTTTGGCTCAACTTGTGGAAATTATTGACAACATATGAAAAGAAGATAGTAGAGATCTATTATAGTGGAGGGATTGAGTTTTGTTGCATCTTTATTGATAACTATGAAGGATCTCTCCAAGGAGATCAATGAAATGAAGAAAGAAAGGAAAAGAGAAACCTCAAGAAGCTTTCAGGATGAAGAAGGCCCCAATAGTTCTTATCGGCAGGAAATAAGACCGAAGAATCATATATCTCCTCATATATACTATGCCCACTTTCTTTGAAGAAGGTGAATGGTATAGAAATGAAGAAAGAAGAGAACCTAAGACTCATGAGACTTTCAGTCTAGAGCATTCAAGGAGAATTTAACTCTCCAAAAATTCCTCAAACCCAAAGAATAAAGAAGATCCTATAGTAGCAATAGAAGAAAGAGGTATAACAGATTATATTTTCCCACATCTGATGGATCTTCCTCAAGAACTATTAAGGCTTGGAGGAAAGAGTTAGATGAATTTTTCAGGCTACATCCTGTAGCTGAAAAAATAGGTTGTTCAGATTGCAACACTTCATATTCTAGGTGAAGCCAATGATTGGTGGTTTGGTCACATGGAGCATGCAAAGGTGCCTAAGTATTAAAATTTCTTTCATAAGTTGAGGAAGAAGTTTTATGTGAGAAAACTAGAGATACTTCACAAAGAGACATTTCCTGAGAAGTCAAAGGAGGATGTCATTCTTGTCACTCTGGACAAGGAGTCACTACATTCACCACCAGCTACAGAAGTATTTGTATCTGAAGGAGATACACTTTCATCTTTGAAAGATAGTCTTGAGCTCTTGACATATAGAGTCCCATTCATGATTTAGGAGATGCGTGAGGAAGAGGAGGTTGATTCTAGTGTCAATACATTGATAGAAGAGCAGCCATCACTCTTTCTTGTAGTTGGAGAGACCATTGTACCAGTTGGAGGAACTCTTGTTGTCTTTCAAGAGGCTCCCACACATCAGTTGATCCAAGGTATGCATGCACTTTCATATGATCATATTGTTTAAGTACCTCTTATTGAAACTCATGGGGACATACCATCAGGGCCATCGCATGACCAAGGATTAGAACAACATGTCAATTTGGAGCAACATCATATCACTGTGCAGAGGACCCTTGATCTAATCAAGGAAGGAAGGAAGAACTGTCCTAGTTTGTCATTGATGGACTATATTCAACCCTTTGAGTTGAAGTTTAGAGTTTCAGAAGATGGGGTGAGTATAATCCTATGTACAATGGCTGGCTATGATTTCAGCATTGTGCCTTGCTTTGAGACAACACATTTTTTACCTTGTAGATCTATAACTATGTTAAATAACAGCAGTGAGAAGAAGATGAAACATTCCTAATGGGAGTAATACAATGGAAGCTTCACACATGAAGCCATGGAGAAGAAGATGATAAATGGTAGACATCTTGAGATGGGAAAACGTTTCCCCTTTCAAGATGACTCTTTCTCAATGAGCATCTCACAGCTCAAAGAGAAACTTCTAACTACAGCAGATCTAGAACCTTATTGGTTTTGGATGTCCATTGATGAGAAGAAGGTCTCATGGAGAGATATCTCTAGAGGTGCACTTCAACATATCATGGAATGCAAAGTTCTTCATCAGTTTGGGGAGAATGGTATTCTAAAATGGAAGGATACCATGTTTATGCAGAACATCATTCATCATCCACATTGGGATGAGTGGGTGAGGATGATAAGCAAGGGGTTTCATGACCACTTGCAGATATATGACATGGGCTAGCAAGAAGCTTGGTTACGATGGTTTCTCTTGGGTGAGTTTGGTTACCACCCAAAAGCTCCTATTTCTGTGATCCATGCCTTGAATAACATTCATGTAATGAAGAAGGAGGCATGGCTACGCTAGCTACTCTTGGGTGAGTATGGATACCACCCAATAGCTCATATTCCCTTAACTCATGCTTTATGTATCAATGAAAAAATGAATCAAAATAAGGCATGTTCACTTTGGTTGTCCTTGAGAGATTTTGGCCATCACATGACATCTCCTATGTCTATGTGTTTTGTATTGTGTAGAACTTGGCATGGTACTCTCATGATGTGTAATGATGGTATTTTCTTGTATCGGGTTGATGTGACATTCTACATGTCTATCAATATGTTTTTACTCCATGATACACATGAGGAGGTTAAAAGGCAGCAAGATCTCCTGTTGCTTATGTTTCTTTTGGGGGATTTTGGCTTGTCCATCTTGCATGGTGGAGATAGAGGATGGAATAAAGAGGCCTTACTCTGATGGTTAATATTGGGAGAATATGGTTTGAAATATTTTTCTACCCACATGTCTCTATTTATTCTTTTGCATAATTTTGGAATGATGTTTGGATCCAACAAGGCCGTCGGGGCTAAGGGTGAGGGCATGTCAATGCTCAATCTACTTCATGAAGCATGGGATGAAGAGATGTTTTGTGAGGTGGAGCTTCTCCTTTGTGGGAATAACCACTTTATATTATGTATATCATGTATTTATGATGATGTTGGGTAGCTTATGGTTGTCACATGGTACTTCTTGGAGAATAAAGGACATCTAACTACACAATTGGGGGTCATTCTATGCATTTGTAAGAGACAAACTTGGAACCAAACATGCATAACACATTGCAGAAAATGGAGGAGGCCTTCCTTATGTGGATGTCATTTGGAGGGGAATAGATGGATTTGAATCTACTTTTGCAGTTGCTTGAGGACAAGCAACATTTTTCCAGGGAGGACTGTAATATTCCCAATTTTTCACAAGATAACTGGAATATTAAAGTTCTTAATTTTCTTAATTAATTAAGTAAATAAAAGGGTGGAGGGACCCATAATCCTAAAAGTTGAATAAGATCCACTTTTTGATGTATGAATGTGGATTAATTAAATATAGATCTACATAATGGAGTAGTGGAGCAACTACTAATGTGAAAGGAGTGGAGATCACGTCTGATTAATGAGATAGATCATGGAGGTTGAAGCAGTCAACTGAGATCATGGAGGGAATATAATGTAAGATCATAGAGCATTCATCATGAAGTGATGGAGAAAGTAGTGAATTTAATGCACACATGATGGAGAACTTTGAGAGACAGTGCAGTCAAACATGGAGGATTTTGTCCACATGCACAATGCAATTTAGTCGTAGGCTAGGGCCTGGGAAGGCTCACTTTGTATATAATGAAGATGAAGGAAACATTGGGGGCAGGCTTTTAGTTTATTATTTTATGATCTATTTAGATATGGAGTTGTCTTTTTACATTCCATGCACTCTTATGTTGTTTAGCTAAGTCTGTAGTGTTGTTTAGCATAGGGTAAACCCGAGTAGGAATCCCACCCTTACCCACGGGGGACTTCAAGTGCCTAATCTAGGAAGGTATTCTGAGCTTCTAATAATTATTAAGCATTGGTGCCATAGTGTTCCTACACTCTGAAAAACATCTAAATTTAGAAATTACGCATTTCTGAAGATCATTTTGGGAGGATAAGGTTGTCTTCAGTATTTCAATTGAGGAACCAATGAAGGATTATTCTTGTCACCTTGGAATTCAAGATCATCATTCCAAAGGAATAATTTTAGATATGGCATCAGACCAAATGTTATTTACCTCCTATTAGTAGCAGTCCCATCAAGGATTGTGCAGTCCGTCATTGTAGAACCTAAGGAGGAAGGAAGTTTCTAGCACTTCAGCTAGTAATCTTGTGAGGGGTCATCCCCTCACTTTTCCATCACTGTTTCCATCAGCCTAGATCTTATTTGTTGCATTTTATATCCAGCTTGAGTCTCTCCCTCTTGTACAGTGCATTTTTTTCCAGCGGCTGCATCTTGAGTTGCTGCATTTTGATGAGGAGGAAGAAGAAGAGACAAGATATCAAGCTTCTAGCTTGGAGATTTGAATAAGGGATCATCCCTTCTAGATTAGATCTATTTTTACATCATATTGCAGCCATCATATGATCAGATCTAGCTAAGATCTCAAGACCTAGTAGTTATAGAGTGAAACCCTTAGAGGGTGATTTTCCTAGACTCATAGATCTGGAAAATCCTTTCTGGGTTATCTTGGGTGTTCATCACATTGGCCAGATCTCGAATATTGGCATCATTAGAGCTCCTAAGCTCCATATATCTGCATTTTCCTTTCAGACAGTAGTCACATGTTTATCATCTACTGAAGGGATAGTGCAGTATCGCTTCCTGTATCTCACCAGTTACGGAGTGCTTGTCGCAACATGTTTGCAAGGTCATTCTAGGCCATTTCTTTGGCTAGAGTACCTCTATTTTGGACATTGTTGTAACTGAATCTTCTCCTATGAATAAAATGGCTCATCTATTCGGTGTATATCTGTTTTGATCATAATCTTACATGTACATTTTCTATGTTTCAAATATTGTGTTTGTGTATCAATGCATTATTCCATTTTGGCATATTACAGGTTTCTTGCCATACTTTGTGGAGATACTATCCTAATGAAGGGTTTCAATCCATGATGCACCCATATAACTCTTACATCCCATTAAAGAGATACTATCCTAATGAAGGTTTTCAATCCATGATGCACCCATATAACTCTTACATCCCATTAAAGAACCTAATCTATTTAGGTAGTGAATATTCCTTAGGGAATAAGAAAACAAAATACACAATATATAAATCAGAAATAACAATTAATAATGTGTTAAAATCCTAAATGTTTCCTTCAAATTTCACTATAGAAGCCACTCTCAACTCTATAAAAAGAAAGTTCATATATCCTCCAAAAACCGTTATCATGGAATTTAATTGTAACTTTGTTTATACGAAGCTTCAGAAGCTGAAAATAAAACCCATTTAATAGAAATTATGATGAACCTCGTGACTGAATTTCAGATCTTGGTTCGCTATATTTTTGGAGATATGATCTGAGGAAGTTAGGGTTTTTGCTAGCTCTCAAATTCCATGTCATATAAGTGACCTTGGGAAAATCATCATAACTTTCTCTCTTAGAATTGGATTCAAATTTCCTAAAACATGAAAGAAATAGGACGAAATGTAGTTTTTTGGGTATCATTTTCAAGGGTAAAGGTTTATACAATGACATGTGGAACTTCGTACAAGTTCTCTCTATTGAACCAGTCTATAATCAGGTCATCATGGGATATTGGGCATAATTATTTTTTGAATAATCCAATATTGATCAGAACTATGGGGTTGGAAAGAGGACTCCAAATGATACCACAATACAAAATTTTAGACCTTGGATATCCTAAATTACATAGATACAATAGATTCAATATTGAGTTCCTAGAAGGCAACAAAAAGGTATGTTATTTATCCATTCTTGCTAGGTGTTGGGTCTATTTTATTTCAAAGGTATGTCGTAGAATTTAAGGGTTGATTTAGTGAATGTTCGAGGGACATTATAGAAACATTTGGTGCCCTAACCAGCCACCTATATGACAATAGTGAAGCAGTGTATGATTTAGTGTTATGATGATTGAATTATAGAAAATACATTGAGTGTGATCTAAATATTTTCGGACTTTTGTATCCTTGTGATAGTGAGGTAGTGACATTAATCTTGATTGTATCTTACAATGATCTAAATAATAGATCAGTTGGACTATGACTGTGTGTTGAAATGATAAACTATGACATCATTAGATTTTAGGCTTTGGTGGTTATCATTTGTAAATGATAAACTATGACATGTCAAAGACCTATGGCTCAATATTATGTGTAGTGATGTCACTTAGCATAACAATGACAATTTGATCTTAACCTCACACTCAGACATAGACATAACAAGTATGTTTACACCTTGATTTTTACTTTCAAAGTGAACTTGATAATGGTGATTTGGCTTATGAAATTATATGACAGTGGTATAGAATTCTATTGAATCAATATTGGTGGGCTATATGACATTTTCTATATAGAACTATTTCTTTGATAAGGAAATACCCTTGGTGACTACAATTCTTGACTTGAAAATGATATAAAAATATCATAATATGGATTGAAATTGATATCATGTATTTATTTTGAACTGCACATATGGTTGACCTTCACATTCTTGGAAATAATTGACACTTGTGAATCTATGTTAACTTAACTTGATGGATGAAGACAATAATCTCCTTGACTTTGACATCCTAAGAATGAATTTGACACACTAATTCATTATATGTATAATGACCTTTTTTCCTAAGTTTGACTTAGTATGAGAAGATCAAATAGTCATACCACACACGTTGACCTTTTGAATTTTACTAGACTTGAAATTGATAGATTGACTTTCACTAGTAGAAGCTTGAGTTGACAAAATCTATGATAAGATAGGATAACTTCACTATGACCTTCTAGGGTAGAAATTAGTGAATAGAATATCCTCTAGCTATACAACCTATCGGAGAAGGATGGATTACAGGGTTTAAATAGTTAAACAACATGATTTCATATATGTTTGTATCTATCTAGGGACAAATTTTGAGAGAATTTATTGCAGTGCATCAGGGTGACCTAAGACACCTTGGTTTATGCCATCATTTGATAGCAGTGCTAGATAGTTATTGCATTGGGTGCATCCTAATATGAAGATGATAGTGATACAAAATTGATGACTATTCATTCATGAGTGGTGTGATGACAATGTTTTGATGACTATTCATTTCTAAAGTTAAATTTTATGGTAGCCAGAAGTTATACATTGATTTGCAGTGAAAGTGATATACAGTGTGTAGTGACAGTGATACAGTGATAACTTGAGCTTTGTGAAGTGATCGGTTTGTGGGAAAAGTGATCAGTGGCTACCAGTATTCGATATTTACTCTACATATTCCTTACAACTATTCTACATTGATTTAAAGTACAAGGGGTCCAGTGTGAAAATTGTGAAATGTGATCTACAAACTCTTCTAGGTGATCAGAGTCACCTTCAGGTTGTGGCCTGAGAAAACATCAGGGCAGAAGGGTGGTGCTAGGGAAATTTTTGGCTTGCACAGGGTGTTTTGGAATCCATTAAGTTGTGGCTGATAAACTAATAGGGTAGCGAAGAATCCTTTCTTACAACAACTGGTAAATACAGTGTTGGGGAATTCATTAGGTTGTGGCCTGATCCACAGGGCGTTGTGGTGTCCTTCTGGTTGTAGCAGGATATTAGGGTTTAGTAGCATCGTACAGATTCTGCCCTATGAATTAGGGGGTTGATGAATCCCTCAGTTGTAGCTGAAATCTTGACGTAACTAATATTTATTTTAAAGAGAGAAGAAGAAAATTGCTGGAGAAGTGTTCGGTGGTTTTGACCCAGAGGGGGTTTTCCACCTAAAAATATATGTGTCTATTGTTTTATCTTTCTGCATTATTGTATGGTGTTGTGTTGGCTTGAGGGGTCCTGACCCAAGTTTGGTGTGCAAGGTTTGCCAACAAACCCCTATACTAATGGCCCTTTCAGCAGTGACCAGCGTGTGCAGGTCAAAGTCTCACCCGAAGTAGTATGGTTGGGTGCTGGAACCAGGTTTTCGCACCGTGAGAAAGGACGGGTAAGGAAAGCAGAGCTGCGCTAGGTCCTGTACTCCCAGATTAACTTGTTCTGTGCAGGGTTAATTAGGTCTCTGTTCGCATCCACGTGCACTAGATCTATAGTTATATTCTTTTACAATAATAACACAACATTATATAAACAGACCAGAATAGATCCAGATCCAGAAACACACTTACATAGATCTTCACAGCTTAAAGACAGAAAATGTACAATACAAAAATTACCAACAATTCGCACCAGATTACTCACAGATTCAGTTCTCTATCAATCCTTCTTATTCATTCATTCATCAATTCTTCCTTACAATTCCCTTCCCAACCTGCGCACATAGCAGCAAGGTCCACACAGCTGGACTTGGATCTCCGTGCACACAGCCAGTAGGAGTCCTTTCCCAAAAACCCAAATAGATAGCTTAAACCACAATTCACATCAATAGCTCATCATTCTTGTCCTTTACAATACAAAATGTCCCTCTATTTATAGAAATCTAGCCTAGACTTTCCTATGGTCTGCAAACCGTGGTTTTCGGACCCTAGTTTACCCTTTTACCCATTACAATGTGTTCGGGGCTTTGACCTGCCCAAAAACCCCTGTGCTAGACTAAATCTAATCAAAAATATTAAAAATGGACCAGTTTCACAGCTTGTTAGGAGACCATGTTCCAACAGTCCCCCAACACAATCTTGTGACTCATCCCGAGTCACTGCGGTGGTGCGGCTTCTATTTGTGCACGCAAGGTAGCAAGAGTGCAGACAAACGGAGGGAGAACTTCCTGACTCTGGGCCGCAGCTTGCTGCGCAATGTTGACAAGTGTTAGGGAGGTAGGGTCGTCTGGAGCCACAGTAACCCATTCTAACAGTCGGTGGAGGCGCGCAATTGCGGACTAAACATCATGGACGAGCTGGAGGGCAGTGTCAGCCCATGGTTTCAACCATTTCTGGACGACATGCTTGGTGTGGTGAAGGTTCTCAATCTTGTCCATGATGGCTAGCCGCTGCACGGAGACGTTGGAGGGTGAGAAAGCACTGACTTGATCCAAAGCAGCCTCCGCCTGCCGTAATTCCTTCTAGATATGTTGAAGCATAGAATGGTGCCAGAATATTTTCCATAGTTGTGTAGCTATTTCGACCAGCTGTGCACCCTGTGTAAGCTTCTCCTGAATAATATGTGTTGCTTTAGTGACCAATGCAATCCGCTGGTCCCGTACGTCCAGAGGTATGTCAAATTGCTGTTGCGTAGTTTGGTCATGGTGGCGAACCTCTTGCAATACTCTGGTGTATAATCCTTGGAGAATTGCGCAAGATAGCTACGCAAAATATATTTCGATGTCCCTAGCAGTCGGATCATGATTGTTAACTAAGGCAGTGTGAGGGAGTGAACAAACATTGCTTCTATTGCGCAGTACTCTGGAGTTTCGGAGAAGTCACAGCATTTCCCTATATCTCAGCGTTCCTTCTTGGCACAAAACCAATGGTGACATGACTGTGATGTTGCGGGTGGGAGACTGTGGTACAAAAGTACCCTCCTCTGCTATCAAGGCCATCCAACTGGGTCCCGCGGTTGTCCCTAGGGTGCGAAGGTCGATTCTTCCCATTGCGCAGTACTGGTGTCTTTCTGTATGTGGCTCGCAGCCAATTATTTTTGCAGGAAGGTAGCACTCAATCCTTTGACTACACTCAACATTCCCAAGCCCTCTCAAGATGATGTCTACGGGTACTGAGTAGCTCAGGAACAGATCATTCGGCGAGTTAGGGTCCATCTTAGTAACAAGAAAACGGGCATCCTAGAGAATGTTAATGATTTCAGAAAACTAGGAGGCAGATAGCATGAGCATGGTGGAGAGAAAATAAATAGTCTGGTGTGAAATCATCCAGCCAACTGCACACCATCTGGATCTATTTAATGGTGGAGTAGCCCGTTCATCAAAATTACCATCGACCATTCGGATTAATCTTACCACAATTGGCTGCATTGATGATCTGTCGCCTATTTTACGTACTTGTAAGGTTCCTTTATTTTCAGATTGGGATGTGCTGACAGCCGTCATTTGTGCCTGATTTCTCTTCCATGGAATGTCAGATTCCGAATGATGCCTGTGTGTCATTCGCGTACCCTGAATTAAGGTTGATGCTAGGTGTTCCATAATAGGGTTCAGGTACCAGATCTACAAGTTGGCCACCAATCTTCTCGAGCCATGCTCTTCATCCTCGGGTGGGATGTCTTGGTCTGGTAGAGATACGTCAAGTGTCCTCATGCCATATGTTACTTGAAGTGAGTGAAAATTCTCCCAATTGCACATGGGTTCAGGTGGGTCCATAATTGAACGCACACTTAGGGTAGTGGTAACCAGGTGAGCCTGTCCGGGCAGGGTTCGATCGCACCCTTGAGTGTTGTATGTCAGCAAGTATCTATGTAGGTCAACTGACCATGGAGCCCATCTGGCAACTGGGGTCCCTAAGCACAGGATCACCCTATTCCAATACTTCTCCTGAGTGAAGAATACTGGCCCTTGCGTAGGTGATTCGCACAGTGTTAGTGGCAGTGCTCCTAGCCTGCATTCTGTGGGGATTTTAGGTTCAAACATATTCTTACTATCTCATGTGTCATCATGGAAAGGTAGGTCTCTTTCCTTGGTAGAGATGTGACGGAAATTCCTAGTGGTCCGAAGACATTTTAGCGCCGAAACCTCATGCAACCGACCTTGCCAATTCTCCAACTCCTCATCAGAGTCAAAAAAAAATTCACTGTCTTTTTCCCAGCAGAGCACTCCTTCGTCTGTGGGGTTAACCTGATCTTCATCCTACGCAGTCAATTTATAAATGTGATCTATTTCCTCCTCCTCGTAGGCTAGCTCTGTATACCGCATGCCTTCTGCTAGATCTAGTGGCACTATGACACACGTACCTTTGTTTTCAAACACCATGCTGCGCTTCTTGAGATTAATGACACCCCCCATGTCTATTGCCCAGTCTAGTCCGAGGAGCACAGGGTAGGGATCCACATCTTCAACAATTTCTATTACTTCAAAGTTAGCTACGACCCTTACCCCTACAATGTCAACCATGAATTTTGGTAGCCTACCTAAAGGGATGTTTTTTTGTTGATTTTCCATTCACAGCTGGATGGTGGCCCACTCTAATTCAGGCTCTCCCATTTATTTCCATATTTTCTTTGGTAATACATTCGCATCCGATCCAAGATCTAAGATGACCTTATCGATCTCGTAGTCACCAATCTGTGCAGTCAACCACATTTCTCTTCCGGTGCGTTTCTTATAGTTGTATAGTGTGTGTACATTCTTGGTCCCAAAGATCAGATTGGGCCGAGCTACGCAATAATTCAATAGTGCTTGGAGATTTCCTACAGCCTTCTGGTTTCATAGAAACTTTAGACATGCCTCCAAAAAGGGCTCCACTCCCTCTTCTATCTGGGGGTGCGTCGGCTGCTCCGTGGGGCCTGCCAGAGGTACTTGTTATTTGAAATTCACTCCTTCCCGAGGGGTGAGCTCCTCCTTTTCTCCCTAGGTGACCATCCCACTGCACGTCATGACTTTTACACTTGGATTCGTATTCCCTAGCTTATTTTTAACTCTTTTTATGTTCTCCGTAGGGGTGGGCTGTTTTTCTTGCATCTTGGCTATTAAAAATGGGAAATCCTCCACCACATAGTCCAGCTGCCTACAATAATTGCATGATGGTCTAGTGGGATTTGGGAATTCTCTGGAAAAGTGTCCTATTTCCCCATAGTTATAATAGATTAGTTTCCCACATCCTCATCCTGTGCTTCCTCCCCGACCTCCTCTGCCTCTCCTCCAAAGTGCGCAGAAATTATTGGTGACATAGGGTCCGATTGTACCCTATATAATTTCCCACGATCCATCATTAAATCATAAGTATGATAGTTCTGCTCATCGTGTGCCATTGATCGGCAGAATCTGCACCATTGTTGCTTCAGTTCTGGGACATACACACCTAGCTGAGGGCAATGGTTCATATCATGCAGTCCTGCTACCCGACAACCATCACACCATAGCACAGGTCTGCTTGACCCTGGTTGTGACAGAATAGGTTCCCTACTTGATCCTGGGTGTACCAGACTAGGTCCTTCCACTTGCATGTAATCCGTTAGTAGAGGGAACTGATCCTTTGTATGGCCAGACACTCGACATTGTATGCACTAAAGATCCACACAATCGTCCTTTCCTCGCTCCTTTTGCAAGTTTTGTATTTCCATATGCATAGCCCCAAGCTGTTCCTGAATTTCTTGTACCCCTACTGACGTATCCTCTCGGGGGGCAGCTTCTAGTTTCACAACGACATCCACAGCTTTCTCCTACGATTCAAAGGTCTAATGACTCATTGGCGTGCGCAGGTGAGGTAAAAACATAGCGATGAACCATCACATATGTTGTCTATCATCATACTTGAATCCTCCTTCCCTAATTGCCTTCTTCAACCACTGATTAGCCTCCCATACTAACTTAGACGCACCTTGTTTGAAGTCCTTTACTTCCGCTACCAGCTGAGAATAAGATTTCAGTTTTCGGAACTGTTGCTTCATAGCATCTTTGATATCTTGAATGGATGCGCTCCCATTCTGGGCAATGTATCGCATATACCAGTCCAGGGCCCTGTCTTCGAATGCCAACGATAGCTGCGCCATCTTTACCATATCAATCACCACATTCTGTGCAGTCTAGACAGAGTCTGCAACGAACCAAAGCCGGTCCATATCCTCATCTCCTACCCCCTTGAAGGTAGGTAGTTTTAGGTGCGCAGCGATATCACTATTTAGGGGGGGTGGTGGTCACTGGTATGGGTGAATTCTTACCTTTATGCAGCCTAGGTGGCGACGTAGCTGGGGATCTTGCGCAGCTGGTTCTTGCAAAAAATTATAGGTGGATCTCCCTCCGTCAAGGTTGGTTCGATAGTATTTATCACTGCGCGTTGCGCTTCCATCTAGATCCGAGGTCATTCAGTTAGTATGACTACACAAAATGCTCTTTTCGCACAGTAATATCTTAATCAAAAACGGTAACGTCCTCAGAAATTTGCCCCGGAACCCTTTAAATAATTGTCGTTCGGCCTCAGAGTATGAGACAAACTAATCAATGGTAAATTCTGTCACAAATATTCCTAGCACACTATCCACCCAGTGATCTACCGTGTGCATGATAGTGTTATTAGTCTTTTCTAGCCGCTGGATCAGCTCTGGGGTCCGCTGAGTGACTCGTTCATCCTTCCAGCACTTCTATAATTCTACAAGTCTGGCCAGCCACTCCTGGAGCTCAATCGCAAATGTCACAAAGAATATTTCGTAGCTTTCTGTAAGAATATACCTATTTTTCAACCTTTTCGTTGTTAACTCCTCACTGTGATTTTCTCTTACTGCGAATTCTTGGATCTGCCTTTCGAACCAGTCTTCGATCTCCTTTCTTTCAAGTTTCTAGTATTCTCTTGTCATTACCCAATCCCTCTCTCAGACTTATTCTGGTCCCGGCAACGGAACCATTTTTTGGATTGAGGGGTCCTAACCTAGGTTCGGTGTGCAAGGTTTTCCGAAAAACCCCTATACTACTGGCCCTTTTGGCAGTGACCTACTTATGCAGGTCAAAGTCTCACCCGAAGTAGTATGGTTGGGTGCTGGAACTAGGTTTCTGCACCCTGAGAAAGGATGGGTAAGGCAAGCAGAGCTGCGCTAGGTCCTGTAATCCTAGATTACCTTGTTCTATAAATGGTTAATTAGGTCTATTTTCGCATCCACGTGCACTAGATATATAGTTATATGCTTTTACGATAATAAAACAACATTATATAAACAGAACAGAATAGATCCAGATCCAGAAACACACTTACAAAGATCTTCGCAGCTTAAATATAGAAAATGCACAATACAACAATTACCAACAATTCGCACCAGATTACTCGCAGATTCAGTTCTCTATCAATCCTTATTATTCATTCATTCATCAATTCTTCCTTACAATTCCCTTCCCAACCTGCGCACACAGCAACAGAGTCCGCACACAGCTGGACTTGGATCTCCGTGCACACATCTAGCAGGAATCCTTTCCCCAAAACCCAAACAGATAGCTTAAATGACAATTTGCATCAATAACTCATCATTCTTGTCCTTTATAATACAAAATGTCCCTCTATTTATAGCAATCTAGCCTAGACTTTCCTATGGTCCACAAACTGTGGTTTTCGGACCCCTAGTTTACCCTTTTACCCATTACAATGTGTTCAGGGCTTTTACCCGCCCCAAAACCCCCGTGCTACACTAAATCTAATCAAAAATATTCAAAATGGACTGGTTTTGCAGCTTCTTAGGAGACCCTGTTCCAACATGTTGTCTACTGTTGATTATTATTTATATTTTTTGAAGAATAACATTAATAATAATGGAATATTAACTAATGATCTGAAAATTATTAAAAATTGTTAATTTCTAAGGAATATAGATTCACCCCTCTCTTAGTATTTCCAATAGAAAAACCCAAAATTCCATGGATATTCAAGAAATGGAAAGAAAAGGATAAAACCATTTTCAACCCAGGAAAATCTCCATGCTAATGGAAACACATAACCAAAAAATTGCATTCATATACCATGCATATGAAAATTAGCAAGGAAATCACACATGCAACATGTTACCAATAAATAAATCCAAATTTAGTTGTTAATCCAATTGTTCCCATGCACTCCCTGCTTTCCTTTTCCTTATTTCTCCAAATCCAAGTGAATACTAGAGTGCTCCAAAAATCCTCCAAGAATTATCTAAGTGTTTAAGAGTATGAGAGAATTAGAGAATGAAAGGAGAGTTCCAAAACTAAAGTGACAAAATTCGTGAAATAATCCTCATAAGACTTTTTATCATTGATGCCTCTCTTTTCTTCATTTTCCCTCTAATTTCCTTCCTTTTCTCCTATTTTACTTTATTTTCATAAATAAATTCCAATTAATGCCTCTATGCCTTTTCCAATTCCCTTGCCAATTTCCATTTCCATTAATTAATCACAAGTGATACATATCAATATGATTTTCCCAACATTCAGCTTGGAATACATGTCCCATGGCCTTGGTTTTATTTTATTTACATGGAAAATAAACCAAGGGTTGTTACACCTCAATGGAAGGTCTCCTCACTCTCGATGACAAGTTCACATAATTAGCCTTCAATTGGAATATTCTATGAGTGTTTGACTTCATATCATTCATTCACACTTCATAGACTGTGCTAGTGTATCTTGAGGGCCATTAGAATTATTGGTGGTTCCTCTCGCATCTATTAATAGTCCTCATCATTGATCAATAATAAAATGGTTCTTGCCACATTCAACTTCAACGCATTCATTCACATGGTTAGAATCATACTATCAAGTGGTAGTGACAAAGACCCTATATCTAATTCCATATATCCAGGTTGTGAGAATTTTTCATGACAGATGTATAGATTGACACTGTATGAGGATGGCTATATTCATATTGAGTCTATCCGAGTGTGGATCCATGATGTATGTATGATGACCATGACTTATATTTTTTGTGATGGATCTTTTCACATTTCCATACTTAGTTCTATGAGTTTTTTATATATTATACTGAGTATGGGAATTCCTACCTTAGAGATGATCTCATAATGATATTGTACTATAATCATTTATTGTTTATTTGTAGGTCTCCAACCATTCACTCTTTTATCTAAAATTTCAAATGATAAAGAACTTTAGTATTTGTATATAACATCTATATTTGTACTTTAGGGAGAAATCTATTACACGTCACTTTGTCACATTGAGGAAAAAGACCCTAAATATTGATCTCTCGCTATCCGATGAACCCTTTTCAGCATTCCCCTACAAATATGGAATAATGATCCTTCTAAGAAATATAAGAATCTTGGATTACATTGCTAAAAATCCTATTTTTCTCCCTGATCATACCCTTCTTATTTTGAAAGTGTGATATCACACTCATAGCCAGTGAAAAATTGCAATGATCAACGTATTTTTTTGGAAATAAAAGTGTGATAAAAAATGTACATGGGTAAAAATAAAAAGTAAATTCTATATGATTTCTTCAAGAATACTCTTCAAACTGAATGAGCTTAAGTTCACACCTATCTGGGAATTATCCCCACTTTGATGGATCCCATCCCACTCATTATGGATCCTATATCCCCTCATTGTGGATGTCACCCCTTCAGAAGTCGGTCTACAACATCTTCTCTTCTCCTATAAATACAGAGTAGACCAAAGAGGAGGGGGTTGAATTTTTTAGTTTTCTAACTTATGCATTCATTCTGTGGAATTGAAGTCTTATCATGCTAAAAGGAGGATTGGAGAATGGTGGAGGGAAACTTATGACATCAAGGTCTAGGTTGTAATCTCTCCCTCTCATTTTTTAATACAATATATGTTGTTTTTGTCACATGATTTACTTATTATTCACATTCATTGTATCATATCCCTTGATATTATAATTAGTACTTGCTTAAACTTATTCATCCATAGTATGCTTTGATACTTTTGTATGTCTCTGTTATTATAGGTTTTGGTCTTTAGAGATTGAAGTGGATCAGGAAATCAAGTAGGAAGAGGATTTAAGGGAGGATATATTTTATTAAACAAGTAAGTTTTGTTAAACCTTACTAGAGAAATATAATATGTATTATCTTGTTTGTTATATATTTTATCATTCAATCTATGGATATCGATATTTTCCACAAGAGGCATTTTTCCAAAAGCAAAGTTGAAGTTTTATTTTGCTAAATAAACTCATAGGAAAGTAGGTTTCCTTATTCAAGTGGGAGTAGTGGTGAAAGTAGGTTTTAGGGTCGAGAAGTTTAATGATAAAACTACTAGATATGGAAGATGCAAATGGAATATTATATATATCATAAAATTATTTTTCTATGATTAAGTGGAATAGTAATTAATCCAATCAAAATGAATGAAAAATAATGGGATATTCTTAATAGAAAAGAATCTGGAACAATACAAATATTCCTAGAAGCATTAATGCATTTCTAAATTTCTAAAGAAAAAACAATGAAGGGTTTGATTATGGAATTGGATAAATTGTATGAAAAATATTAGCTTCCAACAAGATATTTCTTATGAGGCATTTGTTTAATATGAATATTTTAGAAGCTCGGCCTATTTCCATATCATTTAAATGGATTTAACATCGTCATGAGTGAATTAATTTTTGTAGGAGTAACATTTGATGATTAGGTTAGGTATCCTTCGATTATGTGCTTATTTTAGAAATTTGGAATGGCTTGTTCATGGTTGTGAGTAATTTTTTCTCTAGATCTAACAATTTTAAGTTTGATGCTGTTTTTGGTGTTATATTTGGTGATGAAATACGATGAAATAGGTGATACATCAGGTAATGATTTAACTATAGAGAAGATGGGAAGATAAAGGGAGAGAATAAATATCCTAGGGAATCGTGGAAAATATAATAAGGGTATATTCAAATCCATAGGGATTTTGGAATTATGGGAAGAAAGGGCACACAAATAAATACTTTTGATATCTAAAAGAAAAAATGGATATGGAAAACATCAAAATAATAAGGATACAAATGTATCAAGTGATGTGCTACAATATTCTTTCATCCTTTTATAAGATAACATCTCCAATTCTTGTGGGATAGACTTAGGGGCTTCATTCGTGCCAGCCCCATAGGAAATATTTTCAATATTGTGTTTAAAGTGGCTTTGGATAGGTTTATTTAGGTGATGATGAACCATGTAAAATTGTCGGGAGGGGTAAAGTATGGATAAAATTATAGAAAAGGAAATCAATTGTTGTTGAAATATGTAAGACATGTTTCTAATTTAATAAGAAAACTAATTTCCATGGGGTAGTTGAAAAGTGTAGGTTGTATTGTCACATTTATAAGAAATTCATGGAAGGGTTTTAGAGGATCTCAGATAATAGAAAAATGATAGAAGGTAGGTACATTTTATTCATGTATTTCTAATTCTAAAAAATTTATTTATTTAGCTTCTATAGTAGTGGATAAAAAATTGTGGAATCATAGGCTTGAAAACTTGAGTGAGATGGGGATGAGAATTATGCATTGAAGGAAATTATAACTAGATTTGAAGAAGGTTGATATGGAATTATATGAGCATTATGTTTATGGAAAAAAAAAGAGTTATATTTCTTATAGTTTGGAAGGAAAATAAGAAGAAATATTTAGAGCATGTGCATACAAATGTATGGGTATCATCTTAGGTATCATCCCCTAGTAGCTCTTATCATTGTTTTATGTTTATTGATTATGAAAATAGGAAAACTTGGGTTTATTGCATTAGAAACAAACATGATGCCATTAATACTTTTGAGAAATGGAAAGTTTTGGTTAATAATGAGACATGAAATGAGTTTAAGTGTCTCAAATTAGATAATGGAGGTGAATATTATAGCAAGGAGTTTGACAGTTGCTATTCTTACTATGGCATTCATAGACAGAAGAAAGTTGTAGTAACACCACAAGAACATCATGTGTCAAAAAGGATGAAGAGGACAATAATGGTGCGCATAAGGAGTATGAGATTGCATGAAATATTTCTCTTATAATTTTGGGAAGATGTTGTCAATACCACTATTTACTTAATAAATATAGGGCCTTCAAGTTCCTTGTATGGTGAAAATCACAAGGAGGCATGGGCAGGTTAAAAGGTAAACTATTCATTTCTAAATATATTTTGTTGTAAAGCATTTGTTCATTTTGGTAGAGAAAATAGAACAAAGCTAGAGGAAAAATCCAAGAAGTGTACTTTTATTAGATATAGAGTTAATGATTTTGGGTATATCTTATGGGATTATGAAAATAATAAAATAATTAGGAGTAGATATGTGATATTAAATGACAAATTCATGTACAAAGATCAATTATAGATAAAGAAACATGAAAAGGAAAACACAAAATACATAGTTCATGCTGAAATCACAGGGAAAGAAATTTTGAAGGTGCTTAGAAATAACATTTTTTAACAACAATAGCAATAAAAAGTACCTTATACTCCTACACGTTTAGTTAGAATATCAAATAGGCTAAGTAGACCCCATGAATGATACTTCCATTCATTGTGTTAAGTATTATTTATTAATTCTAGTGAACCAAAAATATATGAAGAATAAATGCAAGTAGAAACCAAAAGAAATTGGAGAAATGCATGAAAGAAGAGACAAAATGTTTGGTACATAAACATACTTGGGCCCTAGGTCCATTTAGGGGAAATTTTAGGGGTGAAATTTTGATAATTTGCTATTTTTTGGACATTTTATGAAAAACTTATTCTCCTATTTTTTACATATATATGATTAGATGGATAATATTCATGAAACATTTACCAAATTTATAGTAAAATAAAAGATTTTAATTGAATATTCATCGCATTCTATATGTATGACTTTTAAAACTAGAGTATTACCATAAATTGGAATAATATTTGAATCCTTAAAAAATACCTTGGTCCCATTTCCAATAGCTAAAATAACATTGTATAATAAATGGGTTTATAGCTTGAAGGAAGAAAATGGAGGAGAAAAAGGGTACAAGGCCAAACTTGTTGTAAAAGGGTTTGTATAGAAGAAAGGTATAGAGTTTGATGACACATTTTCTCTTGTTTTCAAAATGATTTCAATTAGAACTATTTTAAGATTAATGATAGTACAATATTTGCAGCCTAAGAAGTTAGATGTAAAGAAAAATTTTCTCCATGGGGACTTGAAGGAAGATATTTATATGCAATAGCCACAAGGATATGAGGTCAAAGTGAAGGAAAACATAGTATGTAGTTTGAAGAAGAGAATTTATGGTTTAAAGCAAGATCCAAGGTAGTCGTATTTGAATTTTTATAGGTTTATGATAGAAATTTGCTATTATAGATGACATTCTAACCACTATGTTTATTTTAAGAGGCTATAGCTATATCATATTATTATTGTATGTAGATGATATGCTTATTGTAGGGTCTAACATGTAGGCTATAAATATTATCAAAATAAAATTATTTAATTCATTTTCCATGAAGTATTTGAGTGCTACAAATAAAATCCTTGTATGAGAATAAAAAAATATAGGAAAAGTCATAAATTAACATTATCTCAAAGTGAGTATATAGAAAAGGTGTTGGAAATATTTAAGTTGAAATATGAAAAAAAAAATAGTACACCTTAGGATAGCCATTTCAAATTGGCTAAGGAGATGTATCCTAAGATACGTGACAAGATAGAATACATTTCCTAGATTCCATATTCATTAGCAGTTGACATATTATTGTATGTGATGGTGTGCACAGGGCTATATATTGCACATGCAATGGGTGTTGAGAGCAAGTATATGAATAATCTAGTAAAAATAATTGAAAGGTAGTAAAGTGGATTCCCAAGTATCTGAGAGGTACTACTATTGATCCATAAACTATCGTGGATATTCCACTAGATAGTTTTTCACAAAATATCTAATAATATTGTATTAAAAATATAATATTCTACACTATTATCATTTTATTAAACCTTAAGATTTGTAGATTTAACTGTAATTAGTGCATGCACACAAATGGAAATTATGCATAAAAATAGTGAACGAAAAAATAATCTCACACACACATAAGACACAAGATATCCTCTGGGAAACTCTTTCGGGAGAAAAACCAACTAAAAGTTAAGGTATAAATTCTATCAATGGATTCAATCCGATCTTGTGATGTACTAAAGCAAGATATTGAATCCTTCTACAATATTTATGGCATAAAAAAAACTTTCTCAATCACATGCAAGTAAGAGAAAGAAGTAAATCATTCGCACAACACAAGATGTATCTTGGGGAAATAAACTACTAAAAACCCCACTATCATATATTGTATAAAGTCAATGAATCATGAAACAATACAATGTTTTCTTTCTCACAAGAATCTCTCGCACTCTACCAATTGTCTCACACAGATCTATGAAAAAATGGACAAACACATAGCCAATTCTTAGCCTTCCATCAACCTTCCTTGCTCATGCCATTCCTAAAGAATTAGGCCCCTATTAAATAGTAATAATTCCCTTCCTTGATTGAGAAATCCATCATGGAATCATCATGAATTTATAATTTCACCCAAGAATTTTTTTAGAAATACAACTGATAATTATGTTCCCTTTAACCTATATCTCAACTAGGTCTTCCTCAGAACTGACATGCATGCAACTATTAATAGTGATTTATCAGTTATATTATTGATCACTACTTATGAATTAAATATAATTTAATTCACTAGACCTCTCACTATCTCATCACTTAGTTAGAATTAGTTAAACTGATTTTAACTCAATTATTTGAGTTAACTAATACACACATGCACCTCACTAGTGAATTAACTGTAACTAGACCCCCAAAAATGGTAGGATCACTCTACATGCCTCATCTTAGACCCTCAACTTGAATTTCATAAGCTAACTCATTCATCATGACTTAGTTAACTCATACAAGTTGTTATGAGATGAAATTACAATTTATTGTCGAATTTAGTTAAGGGAAAAATAAATTAGATGTCGCACATTCCTCACCAATTTGCATCAGAAATACCTCACCAGTGTGAATCCAAATTTCCTCACCAATTTGCATCAGAAGTTCCTCACCAATGTGCATCAAAAATTCCTTACTAGTGTGCATCATAATTTCCTCACCAATGTGGGTGCATTTTCTTGTTGAATTTCAACAATCCCTCTCAAAAAGAAAGGGATTATCAGCTGCCCTGATCCTGCCTATGTGGTATTCAAATTTTCTCTTTGTCAACTCCTTCGTCAAGAATTCCACATCTTGATCCTCTGTGGGAATGTACTGCAACAACATAATGTTCCTATGAACACAGTATGTGATATGGTGATACCAAATATCAATATGCTTGGACCTATCATGGAATACCAAATTAACCAAGTGTTAATGCAACTCTGGTTATCACAATGTATCACCATCAGATCCATCTAATGACTGAACAAACCAAAAATTATCTTCCTCATCCAAATGGCCTCGCATGCAACCTAACTAGCTACCATGTACTCTCCCTCTGCCGAACTGAGTGCAACTAATCTATGTTTCCTATTTTACCAAGAAATATTTGTTTATCTTATGTTGAAGATGCCCCCTGATGTGCTCTTCCTATCTGATGAACTTCCTGTGCAATCCACATCAATGAAACCTTGAAGCTTCACTCCCTATATCCGTCTATACCATAATCCATACTCTGTAGTGCTCCTGAGATATCTCAAGACATGATTCTATGCCTTCCAAAAGATCATGGTTGGCTTAAATATAGCTTGAATAAGTTGGTTAACTGTGTAGCATATGTGTGGTCGTGTGTTCAAAAAATACATAAGTGAACCCACATTCTTCCTGTAAATAGTATCATCCACTACATCACCTGAAGTAGCATCCTCCTTCCTCCAATTTCTTGCAAGAGGAGTCTCGATGGGTTTACTACCCTCCATGTGGAACTTCCCCAGAATCTACTTGGCATACTTTCCCTAAGACACAAATATATCCCCATCTCTTTGCCATATTTCCAAACCAAGGAAATAATGCAAGAACCCCATGTCCTTCATCTCAAATTCTCTTGCAAGATTCTCTTTGAAAGAAGTTATGAGCTGCTCATCACCTGTCAATATCAGATCATCTACATAAAGTATAATAATAAAAATCTTAGCGTCAACCACAGTATGATATAGGTTTTCATCCACTTGACTCTTTGTGAAGCCCAACCTAGTGAAATAGATGTCGATCCTAGTGCACCAAGCACGAGATGCTTGCTTCAGCCCATACAATACTCTCTTGAGTCTACACACATGAAACTCCCTGTATAAGGTCTCAAAACCTCTTGGTTGAACAATGTACATTTTTCCCTCAATAAATCCATTGAGAAAAATTTTCTTTACATCCATTTGATGTATCTTCCATCCCATCTGTGTTGATAGTGCAAGGATGGATCTAATCGATGAGTGCCTTGAAAATGGTGCAAAATTCTTCTCATAGTCAATCCCCTCTACTTGTGAGAAACCTCTGGCCACAAATTTAGCCTTGTGTTTCTCCACACTCCCATCCACTATTTGCTTCACCTTGTAGATCTGTTAGTACCCTATAAATTATAGGATCTCAAGGTGACTGGATACTTCATTTTTTGTGCAAGGTTTTCAATATTGAAAGGATTTTCAAATTTCTAATGATTTCATATAAAAATAAAAAAAGAAAATAAAGGGAAGAGGTTATAAGAATAGAGAAATGATTCCGGCTCTCCCATAATCTCCAATATCTATGCATATAAAAATAATGCACTCCAAGTTTATGCCTAATATTTTTAAATCTAGGAAAACACTAACACTGTGTGGAAGATTTTATATTCTACTCTCAGATTTGAAATATTAAAATAAATTTCTTATGGTTATTAAACCATACCTCTCAATCCATAATTCATGCATAAACCTATTTCATTTCTATGCTTCGAACCATAGCAATAATTCCCAATGCATATAATATGCTTTCACACGAGAAACCCAACAACCCTTACATCTAAGGTTTTTCCCACAAATGAAAGCCTTTTCTGAAATTCCCACAACAGACTTTGGTTAAAAACCATCGCTTAGACCTTATATTTAAAACCAAAGATTATCATAGCATTTAAATAATTTCAATATGTGCTCACGGCTTTCTCACATCTCACCCCAAACATGATACGTTAACATGCATTACGTCTTCAAACATCATAATAAAACCTTTGATCTTGGATTTAATCCCAAGTGATAACTTATATAAATGTCCTCGGGTCCCACTCACCCAACATTCAATAGCCAATTATCAACTCAAAGAAACGCTGTCCATAACTGTGTTAACTCCCAATGGCTATGTTAACATCCCATTCATATTTGAATACTGACCGTCGTTATATTAAACCCACTAACATAAATTTGATTTAGGCCCACCACAAGTTCATACATATCTTGCCATTAATCATCGCGCAACTTGATGATGTGACCAGCGTTGATCCTTCGATGGAAATCATCGGATGGATATCACGGTTTTTTCAGCCTTGTGATTTAAAACACAAAAATAACGTGAAATTCATGGTTTTAGAAAACCACTCTTTGCCACGTGCCCTCTAATGAACGATATCGCGTTTTTTTCACAAAAACAAATTACCAATTTTAAACTGTGCGATACCGCCAGTTTAATTTTGAATACCGCCATTAGTGTTTCAACAGTTTCAGTTCCACTTTAACTCGTGGTTCCGTCCAAACTCCACCCTGCTCTTGTAATTCGAAGACTCGCTCTCCATTTGGAAATTTCATTAACATTCATCTCTCTACAATGGTTGCGTAAACTCGATACTTTGGTTTTTCCTATAAATGCAGCAACTAGCCTTCATTTCGGCTGTGTTATGCCATTGAAGTTCCAGTTTATTACACCATCACTGCATTGAAATTACACTCAAATCATATGCAGAATATATAAACCAAACAAAATTGTTGAAGGACGAACCCTGATGAAACTATGATTCAAATCCTGTGGACTTCACAACCATTTCCACCATTTAGTTCTGCCATTCATTACAACACGACCACATTTTACCGCATATCATTCCTCAATGCATGAATGGAACCCTATGTTTAACCTCTATAGTTCTACTCGCTTTTCATAAAAGTCTCAATTCAGCTTCACAACCGAATCTCATTTCACTGTGGATAGACCATAGTTTGTGAAAGTCCTCTTTGCAATGTCATACATGAAATCATCTTCAATTACATTCAATCCTTTCTCTGTAATTGACTCTCAACCCACTATATATATAAAACACATGAATATAAATTGCAGAAATTAAAACAGGCATCTTAACAGGGCTATGTTCGGAAAATTAGACACCTAATCCATCCTTTGGTGAAATCGATCCATTCTGTGATCGATTTACCCAAATTCGCAATCACAAATAAATAAATAGTCCTTTATAATCAACAATCCCATAAGCATGAAATTCAAGAATGAATATGAACTCAAAAATGAGTTTCTCTATATTAACACACTGTATTTACATAGGATTTCCTCCTCGGCCTGATATTCAGTCAGTGGCCCTTCTATTCTCAATACTATGTCCCTGAATGGTTATCTCCTACCTCTTAGACCTATACTTGATGCTTACATTTATAAAAAAGATTAATGAATCGATTCAGCTTCCTGGACACCTCCACAAAACTCTTAGATTTCTCATTGTAGCCTAATCCCTAGATAAACTGAAGCTGACTCTTAACATTCCTACCTTAATCAACTTCCTCTCATGTTCTTCAATGATTCGAGAACATCTACAATTCCTCTCTATATTTATTCAAAACACTAATAATTACATGAGAACTTAAAAACATAAGACCCCCCTATGTCTTATAAAATTACAAAGTATACCTTGAGCCTAATGCCCCTGCATCAAGAAAAAGAAAAAAGAGAAAAATGAGAAGAGAAAAAAGGAAAAAAGAAAGAAGAACCCCAAAAAAGAAACAAAATTTAAAGTGTTGCAAGTTCAAATGACGCTACTCATTAGATAGGTCTGTCCAGTCATACAGTTTGATCATGATTGGATAGTTTTCAATTTCTCTTGATAGGTTAGAGAATAAATATTTGCCAAACTTTTAATATTGGCTTATCAGTAGATAGGTAGGAAATGAGATTGGTTCAACAGCTTAATCTGAACCAATAGGAGAAATAATGGATAGGGGTTATGTTAGAATTTTGAAAGAAAATGTTCAGGGTTTGCAAGTCTAAATGCACCCTAAAAAGGAGGAAAAAATGTTAGATGAGTAGTTCGGGTAGGCAGGTATGCAGAGGAGGAAGAAGAGAAAGGAAGAGGAGAAATGGGGACTTCAAAATCCTTTGAGGCGAAATCTATTTTGTCCTAAGCTCGTGCAAGTCCCGCCAAACACAAAATCAAAATTCGCGTCGGCGAAATTGCAAAAATCCCTTTCCATTCATTCATTTCACAAAATCCTTTGATCACCACTAAATCACCCGATTTGCAATTTGCGATGTCAGCGGGTCCCACATCCTTACCACGTCAACCCCTCTCCCTGCACTTCACACTTCACAAGTTTAAAAGGACAATGCTAACGAATATGGTAAAGCCTGTGATCTACAGGCTACGGGTGGTCCCACCTTCCATGCCATGTCACCTACCCCTTCCCGCACTTCGTACTCCATAAGTCTAAACGATTACCTCCATCACTTATAACTAAATCAACCGATGTGTGATTTTCAATAAGCCATGGGGCCAATTCTCCCACGTCACCCCCTCTCCCCGCACTTCGCACTTCTCAAGATTTAAGGTTTACCTATATTACTCATAACTAAATCCTTGGACTTGTGATTTGTGATAGCCGGCGGGTCCCACCTCCTCTCCACATCACCCCCTCTACGCTAAACACCTCCCACCTTACCCTCCATCTCCACCCCTCACCTCGCCATCGACGACCCTCAAGCCATTTCGCCCCCCCCCCTCCTTAGTCATGTGACATTAGTAAAGGGGGGTGGGGGGGGGTCCAAAAAGGCCCCCTCCTCCACGTTCCGCACTCCCACAATTTTGCACCCACCCCCTACTTTATTACTGCTTACTGCCTGAGACCCCCTCCAAAAAAATATTTCCACTGTCCTCCAAATTGTTGCTGCCCTATGACTGTTGCCAATGTCGCTGCACCACATCCTCCATTACCTATTCACTTCACCCGGTTACATCACCTCCCACCAATAGCCCCGTTGCGCCATGAATGGTTGGGTCATTATCCAACGAACCCATGCCAACTCAACAATTACCCTCTAGCCAGATGTTAAAACATGAATTCACTGCGGCACCAAAGTTTGCATTTCTATTACTATTGAATTTATATAGGTTGTGATATTTACAAACAACTGCAGAGGAGATATCGACCATCCACCTTTGTCGAAGGGTAAATTGCAGATCAAATAAGGAACAACAAAAACTCTGGGAGCATGGTTACAGTTCTCGTTTCTGCTAATTCATTTTGGAACTTGATCCCCTTCGATCTTACCCCTTCCTTAGTATCAATTCATACCAATTCCCCCTTCTCTATTCCCCTTCTCTTTCATCCCATTCTCCATTACAGGTGAGACAGAGAGTGAAAAATTAATTCATGCCTCCCAAGGAAGATCAACAGCCTTTCAATCCCATGGTCTACCCCCAGGTAGACGTAGACCATATTTCCTTGGCTGATAGTGACTACAAGATCCACGAGACTGAGTTAGACCTCAACCTTTTCGATTCCTACTATTGGCTCGAAGATAAGCTCCTTGATGAAGCAGATGGTACTAGCCTGTGGAAGGCCAAGCTTCCACATTACATCTTCCCTAGAACCCATAACTGCCCTGAGCTAATTAGGAAATAGTAGTCTTGCTATGACATTATATGAAGAGCCGTAGTGAACTCTACAGGAGAGATTTTGTTTTATGTAAATGCCCCATCCATTCAAGAGATGTTGTAGGCCCCCATTGTTGAGAACATTGTCCCTTTTTCATTTGAGGCCCTTATAGGACTATACCAAGGATTAGATTTTTCCAAAATGGCCAAAACCTTGAATCTTTTCATTAGTCCCAATCCACCAATTCCTACCACAAATCCCCCATATCCATCATCCACATTCCCGGAAAGGACCAAGCACGTTGTCACTACCCTATCTTATTTGTTAGGTTATCATAATGATAAGTGGATAGATGAAGCCATAATTGGTTTCTTGTCTATCCTCTCTGTAGATGCCAAGCCCATTGTTATGTTCAAATATGATCAGTTCCTTGATGATGCAATCCATGACCAGTTCTTGAAATTTCAAACAGAAGGGGTATTCAAATACACCTCTATGTTGGTGTACATGTTTACCTGTTTTCAATCCAAAAAATTTGAATTCAACATGATAAAGCAAGGTGAAGACTCCCAATCCTATCTGTCATTTTTTTGACAACTCTATTGAGAAAGGAGTAGGAAGACTATTCATATAAGATATTTTTAGACCTATATGTTCATCCAAAAATCAGTGCACTCAACAGCACCACAGAGCCCAGGGTCAGTGAGGAAATGAAGACAGTGATGCAGTTGACAGAGAAGATTAGGACAATAGACCGGTATCTCTACCAAAACTACATGAATATTAGGTTTTATGGAAGCGAATTAGCCCCATATAAACTACCCAAATACCTCTCCATGAGGATATTTCCCCTTGATTATATCAAACAAATGATAGATGTTGATGAGGTGCATTTCGTTTTGGCCAAGAAGTCAAAATTCAGGATCAAATCTCAAATCAGCCCATTCATCTGCAAGAGCAAGGCAGTAGGGGGAGAGGCAGATAAAATACTAAAAGATATGAAATTCACACATAGTTTCACCTGGTCCTATGATCCAATGGAGATCATCTCCAAGAAGAGGGTGGAAAACAAGTCCACACCCTACATTCATACCCAAATACTGGAGATAGAGAAGCACATGAACCAAGAAGAATGGGTGGGAGACACACTCCAGGAGGCTGAAGAGCAGGTCATCTCCACTTCAGGAATCTAAACACGAACTCCATAAGAGAGGAAGGAGGGAGGAGTTCAAGATGACAAAGGGAAGGATATTGAAAAAGAAATATGAAGTAAGAGGACCAGGGGGGATCAAACAGACATGGACATATATTCCTCCACTAAGGAGTTCAAAATGAAATATAGGAAGAGAGCCAAGATCAATATGGGCCTTGACCAAGGCAATGAGAAAAACTAGCAAATTTTCATCACAATTCAGAATTCACCAAGTTCATCCTCAGTAGGTGGCCACCCAATATTCTCCACATCCTCTGCCACCATGCCATTCCAACACCAAAACGTGAAAACTCCCACATCTACTTCCACTGCAGTACAAAAGGAGGACGACATATATGAAACATTCAGGGAGATCAAGAGAAGGAATGTGGTTCTCAAGAACAACACCTACAATCAATTTTGGAAATAAACAACTAACTCCCAGAGTAGACTCTTATCAGCTTCTGACTCTGAGAAGGGAAGAATTAGGATGGTATTCTTGGAGTCACAAGTTCCTTAGCCCAAAGGTGTAGCAGACTACAAGAAGACATCTATCGAGTTTGATGAAAAGAAAATCCACCCAATATACCAGATGGAGATGCAAAATCATACTGAAGAAATGATCTCCTCCACCCTAACTAACACATCCATGAGACTATAAAAACTACAGGTGAATTTTTCCAACGCACAGTCACAATTAAAGTTGGAATAGGTCTCTGCCATGGCCAAAGATTCAAGGATAAAATCTCTGGAGAATTTAGTGATATAGCTTGGGTGCAATCCATCAAACATAGGAGTGGTTGAAACCCTTATGAGGAGGAATAATACAGACATAGCTACTTTGAGTATGTAGCTTAATATGCCAGTGACATAACACCCTATGGCTAAGGAGATAGAAGCAACTAAAACACAGAAAGCGAAAATGATGCATTTAATTGTTGAACAAACAGAGAAGATCAAGGTAATGGAGGTTGAGATGGATAAAATGATAAAAGAAAGATAGAAAGAAATAAGAGATGCAGTGAAGGGGGTAGAAAAAGAAGCAGCTAAAGCCATGATTACCCTACAAGCATTTCCTCTCATAGTGACAACAGCAGCCACAACATCCACAGAAGCACCGGGGGAAAGTACTGAGCAGCTAGCCAAGGAGATGGATAACATGTATTTACAATCAGCAGAGATTAAAAGGTTGTGAAATCAACTCAATGACCTACTACAACAAATCAAAGGTAAAGAATCTACCCATGCCACAGAGTTGCAGATTAGAAAAAACCTAAATGAGAGCTTGCAAAAGTCTCTTCACGAGTCCTTTGTAATATCCCAAAAGGGAGAATGCAGTAATACTTAACACAATATATGAAATTATATCAAGATAAACAATAAATATTAAGGAAACATCAGAATTTATAGAGAATCTGAGCCATTTTATTATATTGGAGAGGAATTAGTTACACAATGTACAAAATGTGAGTAGATGTAGCCACAACGTTGGTCTAGAATCACTCAGAAAACATGATGCAATAGGTACAACGTAACTGGAGAGGCACTGAAGCAAATACTATGTTGTCCCTTCAGCAGAATATGAACATATAGTTGTAGGCTGAAAAGGAAAATGTAGATATACTCAAAACTGAAGCTCAGATGATGCCAGGATTCAAGATCTGGCCAATGTGATGGATTCCCAAGATAACCCAGAAAGGATTTTCTAGATATACAACTTTGGAAAATCACCTCCCTAGGATTTGATCCTTGATCTATTGGGAAATATAGATCTGAAGCTATATCTGAAAAATAGATGGCTGAAATATGTTATCAGATCATATCTATGCTTGAAGGGCTAATCCCTTCTTCAGATCTATGAGCTAGAAGCTCTAGATCTAGCTTCTTAATCCTCCAATGATGATTCTAGCTGCTGCAAGACAACTACCACTAGAAACTATGCTGTGAGGAAAGGAGAGGCATTCTGCCTGCTGAAAAATGCTACAATAAAACCTAGGATGATGGTGAGACTGATGGCAATGTGAGGAGATGATCACTCATAGAATTACTAGCTGAGATGCCAGTAACTTCCTTCCTCCTTTCTGATCTGCAAATGGGACAGCATAATTCCTGAAGGAAATACTATTGCTATGAGGTCAATAACTTTTGGCCTGATGCAAAATCTGCAATGAACCTATGGGAAGCTGATCTTTAAGCCCAAGGTGATAGGGATAAACCTTCACCAGTTCTCCAACTGAAGTACTAAAGACAACTTCCTCCTTCCAAACTGATCTTCAGAAATCTACAATTTCTGAATATGGACGTTCTACATAAAGTAGGAAAAAGAGATGTGGCACTTAAAGCCTGATGTAGAATGAAGTACAAGACTCTTTATAAAGCTTCTCTAAGAAAGAGGTGGGATTCCTAACCAGGAACACCCTGTGCTAAACAACACTTGCAATCTCTGCTAAACAGCCCGAGAAAGCAATGGAATGTCACATGACAATTCCAGATCTGAAAATATATTTACATTAAGAATTATTAGCATGCCTCATGTTTGGTCAATTTAGTGTGTCCTAAATTGCTGCATTTAATTTGTCAATCCGGGAATCTTAAGCTGATGAAGTGCGGCGCACTATATGTGCAAGATAACCTATTTCTTAACTTTTTGTCGTTTTTGGTTTTTCTAAGGTGAAATGGAAATTCTAAAATGAAAACAAGTTTGGTTATATTTGTTCAAGGAAGTGATATCCCCTATAATGATTTACCAACTTGAAACTTTAAAAACAAATTGAAAATTACAATGACAAGACTTGAAAGAAAGTAAAAGTGTACTGCTGAAATGAAAAGGTGCTGCTAATCTAATGAATCAAAACAGTAAACTAGTGAACATGAAAACAAAACTATTCTTGCTGCCAACTAAACACAAAAGAAACTATGCTTAAGGAAATTCAAAATTGCAACAAAATAAATCTAAATCAGATTACATCAATTCATTTTATGACCCTTCATCATTAGACCAGCTATGACTTTCGGAAGAAATCATAAACAACTTGTGTAACTGATATTTAATTTGCAGAAAGTAAACTAATACTAAACCATACACTCATGATTCAATCCCTCGCCATCAGTCCAGCTGTGGCTTTCAGAGGCAACTGAATATGTCATATATGATTTAATATATCTAAATTTGTAGAAAAGAAACTAATACTAAACTACACATTTCATAATGCAGTCCCTCACCATCAGTCCAGCTGTGGCTTTCGGAGGCAACTGAAGACGCTATGAGCAACTTAATATATCTAAATTTGCAGAAAAGAAACTAATACTAAAATACACATTTCATAATGCAGTCCCTCACCATCAGTCCAGCTGTGGCTTTCGGAGGCAACTGAAGACGCTATGAGCAGCTTAATATATCTAAATTTAACTACTGAATCAGATAAGCAAAACTGAAATGTACAAAGCAAAACTGAAGTTAAACAAAAGCTATGAAAAGCAAACTAGCAGCAGAACAATGTTAGTTTCATGTCATTAGTCAAAATGCTATAAAAATGCCCGGGCTGTCTACATAAAACCTGCACAAGAAAACTGATCAGTGATTAACAATCATAAAACATGTAAGACAGAAATGAAATGGAAATTATGGAAATGTATAAACAGAAATGAAACAACTAAAAAGTATGAACATATGATGGATTATGATACAATGACTTTTAAAAGAAATGAAATGAGAAATGTACACTAATACACAAAACCTTAGCTGAGCAGGGGCCCTCTACACAGCTTTGGTAATGATCCTCAAACACGAATTAAGTTGAAAAACAGAGTCTTCATATTAAAAAGCAGTTCATTACAGAATGGTAGTGTTACGGCTCAAGGGCAGCGTAATCACTACAAAGCAAACTAACAGATAACAGAGTTTATTCACGAACATCAACTATCAACTAACAACTGTCAACTCCCAACTGTGCGTATGCAAACGCTCTATATATAACAATAAACTGTAACTGTCTCCTAAATTTCATGATAACAGAGAGCACGTAGACCACTACGCCCACGGATATAGAAGTATGGCCATGTTGGAAAGCGAATCTACGGAAGGTGGATGCTTGAATTCAACTCCAGAGCTCTGCACAGATGTCGATTTAACCTCCGCAAGCTTAGAAACGGCCGTATGGATGTTTATTTGCCACAAAACAGAGTCCGGCCGACATGAAACTCCATAGTTGACTTCCACGTGGACGGCTTTGACCGCGGCTTCTTTGGACGAGTTTGCTTGAACCAGTAGGACACGAACCATGTCCACGTCATTCCTAGCCTGCCCATGTGGCTCGTTTCCCTTGTAGACACCTATAGCATATAGTTCCACAAAATAGCTGCGGAAAGTTGCAGCAGCTGCGGAAAGTGGCAAGTTTCCGCAGCTGTATGAACAAAATCTAGATCAAATAGAAAACACAAAACATAATTAAAAACCATGTTAGATACCCTTTTGCACATGATATTGACAATTTTGGAGGTTTAGGTGAGTGAAAAAGGTATGGAAAAGTGTATGGAAAAGATGCAAATTTGGGACTCAACATACCCCCACTGTGAAGGTGTTGCATGTCCTCATGCAACAAAAATTTTGATACTCTTTGTTCAGTTCATGTGCCTTGATACTTCAGCCAGCACATCCAACCCCCTTCTCTTCTTCTTTGGTACTGCCATCATTCTGGGTTTCTTCATTAAGCACCTCAATTTGATATTCACAAGTGCTCTGCTCAATTTTTGGCATTTCCTTTTTAACTTCTTATTCTTCTTTTGCCAAATACCCAAATGTAACATAGTATTGTCATGGATGATCTTGTCTAGTTTGCCTTGTTCTTTCAGTGTTTCATTTTCATTTTTGATATGCCGATTCAAAAGCTCAAGCTCAAAAATTTCCTGTTTTAATGACTGAACTAAATCATCCTGCAATGTATGAGGCTGAATGGAAGAGGTACTTGGACCTGTGGCTGCCTTCTCCAAGGACTCTATATAGTCATATACCTCCTGCTGCTTGGGATCTACTTCCGGTGTCTTTTTCATTGGGCTGTCCCCAAAATGCTGCAAGGGAGAATCATGTTCAAAATCTGGCCGAGGAGGGCTTACATCAATATTTTTCTGAGAATAAGATGGAGTATGCTCATTGTCTGATTGGGAGTGAAAGGAACCAGCTTCACTAACTGACTGAAATGGACTATGGTCAATTGGAGACTGTTCAGATGTCTCCTCACCCAAATCAATAAAATGAGGACCCTTAATTTGTGTTTTTCTCAATTTTCCCTTAAGCCTGCTGCTTCTCCTCACATGCTGTGGTACACTACCCTTTTGTTCTTGTTTTCCTGTCTCTGCCTTCTTGGATATAGATGACCGTTTTTGAAGAAAAACTAATCTTTCAGATAGTATTTGGTGATCTTCTTCTTCAGAAGAAGGAGTTTTATGGACAACCTCAATAATTTCTTTCCCTTTTGGTATTATTGGCTTCTTAGCTTTTAATTTCCTTCTTCTTCCTTTTTACCAATCTCTCTTCCCTATCAGTTTTTTTCATAGTAGTAGTAGAAGTATTTTGGATTTCATCTATTGTTCTTTTCCTTCTACTTCTTTTTGCTGTGCTAGCTGCGGGAATTTCCTGTGTAGGAACAATTTGGGTTTCAACATTCATTTTCTTTCTTCTACTCCTTCTAATTGAACTACCTTCAGGAATTTTCTGAGGTTCTTCAAAGAAGTTTCTAACTAGGAATTGTTCCCATGTATCTTTTCTTTCCTTTAGCTCTTTTTCAATCAGAATTTTTATAAGGCCGTGGTGATAAAGATGAGGCTCTACATCTCCCAAGTGTTTTTGAACAGTCACAGCCATTTTCTTTAAGCTATTGAATATAAAATAAGGGAGATTGAGAGTTTGGTTTTCAAGAAAATTCATCAATAGCCTAGTATGGTACATGTACATAGACCCAAAACGGCCCTCACATGTAATAAATTTTTGAACAATTAGTAGTAAAGTGGCCCATTCATCTTTTATTGCATGCACGGGGATTCCTCTTTTAAAAACAGTGATATCCATACCTTGATTTCGTAGAATTGTTCTCCATGCCTCATCACTGATACTTTTATTTTTGAACCAACGTTCTCCTTCCTGAAGAAGCTCTGTGGCTATTGCTATTGATGCTTCATTGACCAAAAACTTGAGGTCTCCAACTTCTGCTTCTGAGCCATCAAATGATCTTGCAAACGCTTTTGTAACTTCTCTGTGGTAACCCCTGAATTTCTGAATAAAACGCAGCCATTTAGCTTTCCTCAACATCTCTTTTGCTTGCGGATATCCCTCTATAAACTTCGGTCCTTCCGGCTCTGCCCTTAATAAATTTCCCATTTCACTTCTCTGTGCTTCACAAGTTTGCCTCTGTGAGGGTTTAAGTGGAAATGGAACGATGGAATACACAGGATCGAGCACAATACTGTGGGGATGTTATCATAAAATGAGAATGAGTACCATAAACAGAATGGAGTAAGACTATGGGTAGGTATACGGGAGTGAGAGTGAGCAAAAGGAACGAAATGGAGTGAAACAGGGAGTGAGAATGAGTAGAGCGGGGTTTTGTAAACACGACAGAGACACGACAAAGAGGTTAACAAAGTATAATGCATTCGGCCGCGTTTTGAATTTTGGTGGGTGTGTAATAAATATGAACACGTTTCAATCAATGATTATGAAGTTATGCGGCTTGTAAGAGTCCTTTGTCAACTCAAATACGTCTCATTATCTACGGTGGGGTATTGGAACATGAGTGAGAATCGGAATTTCAATGATGAAACCGTTTGTGAATAAATGCAAGAGGATAACATGGAGATCGTGGAAGGTTACGGGACTGTCAATATAATCATTGCGCGTTATGGGTAGAGCTCATAGTTTAAAATTATATAAAATGTGTTTTTCAATACTATTTGAAATAAACTTTATTCATACCTTTGGAATCCTTGCTTTTGCCCTTGGTCTTCAACTGATTGATCTTCATTAGTGTCTTGAATGTTCCATTGATCCTCTCTTCTGCATTTTATTTCATAATTATGGAAATAACAACTGACTGTACATTCTCTTTGAAAACAGAGTAGTAGCTGCGGAATCTGCTTCTGGCTGCGGAAACTGGAGTCAGCTGCGGAAACAGATGTCAGCTGCGGAAACTGACACAACTATTACTTAGTTGAATAGAAATGAACAAATGACAGATGACCAGGTGGAAATGGTCATAAAAAAGATTTTTATTGATGGAATGGGTGAAATGAAGTGGAGTGAAGTGAAATGAAATGAAATGAGATGAAATGAAGTGGAATGAAATGGAGTGGGTGGTGAAATGAAATGAAATGAAAGACAGATTTTTTGGAAAATATAGAGTGTCAGGTGTCCCTGATTTTCACCCCATATTTTCTGTATAAGACTGCCAATCAATGATTGGTTTTCAGGCTTATACCATTTTTTTTTTTTATTTATTTATTTATTTATTTATTTATTTTTTAAAGTTGAAAAACAAAAGCTAGGCTGGTGGAGAAGAAGAATTCTTCTGTACCAGCCTGATTGCAGAAATTTCTTGAAACAACTTGAAAAAATCCTCTTTTGAGAGTGGCTTATGATAAACTTTCAATCTATGGCCATTCACAATAAGAGGAGTTTGAAACTCATCAATGGTCTTGATTCTTACAGCTCCATTGCTAAAGATCTTGTCAATCTCATATGGCCCAAGCCAATGAGTCTGAAATTTCCCTTGAAAATCTTTAAACTTGGAATCAAATAACAATGCCCAATCTCCTTCTTGAAACTTCTTTTCTTTGATATATTTTTCATGCCATTTAGTTCTTTGATATTGAACTAGATCGGTTCTTAGAATTGCTTCTTGTCTGATCTCATCTAGCTCATTCAACTGCTCCATTCTATGCTTTTGGGCTTCTGATAAGTCCATCCCCAACTGAACTGCTATCTTGAAGGTCTTGATTTGGAACTTAATGGGGAGCAAGACTTCTTTCCCATAAACAAGTTCATAGGGAGAATGTCCTGTTGTATTCCTCCATGTAGTTCTGTAGGCCCACAAGGCTTCTGGAAGCCTTTCTGCCCAATCTCTTCTATGTAGATGAACAGTTTTGGTGATGATGCTTTCAAGAACTTTGTTTGTGGACTCCACTTGACCATTTGCTTGTGGATGGTAAGGAGTAGATCTTCTGTGCTTGATTTTGTATTCTTCCATCAACTTTTCCACCAAATTGGATGTGAATTGGCTCCCCTGATCTGTCACAATTTCTCTTGGAACACGAAAGCGAGTAAAAATATCCTCATAAAGAAAATGAACAACTGAATTTTCAGTAGCAGATACTAATGCTTTAGCTTCTACCCATTTAGTAACATAATCAGTACAAACCAATATATACTTCATTTGCTTAGATGGTGGATTAATAGGTCCAATGAAATCTAAAGCCCATTTTTCAAAGGGTTCAATGAGTACCTGTGTTTGCAATGGCATTTCATTTGAAAGGGTAGGTTTCCCTACTCTTTGGCAGCTGTCACACCTTTTGACATATTGTTTTGCATCTTTGAAGAAGGAAGGCCAATAATATCCTAAATAGAGGATTTTATAGGCCGTCCTTTTGTCTGCAAAGTGTCCGCCGCATGGTTCATCATGACATGCCTTAAGAATATCAGGCATTTCATCTTCCCTGACACATCTTCTGATCACAATATCTGGCCTTGTTTTAAACAATTCGTTAGAAATCCATGAATATTTTGAACTCTCCTGAATAATTTTTCGTTTTTCACTTGGAAATAAATGTGAAGGTAGTTTCCCTGTAACCAAATAGTTAGCAATATCTGCATACCAAGGGGTCTTAATAGTTACTGCAAACAAGTATTCATCGGGAAACTTATCTTCTACAGGAGAATCTTCTTTAGTATTCTGAATCCTAGACAAGAAATCAGCTACTGTATTCTGTTTTCCTGGTCTATCCAACACGGTAATATTGAATTCTTGCAAAAGTAAAAGCCATCTTGTCACTCTGCCATTAGTAACAGGTTTGTTCATTAAATATCTAATTGCAGAATGGTCAGTATGAATAAAAGTTTCATAGCCTGTTATGTAATGTCTAAACTTATTAATTGCATGAACAACAGCTAAGAATTCTTTTTCAGTCACAGTATAGTTCAATTCTGTGGGAGTCAAATTTTTACTGGTGTAATAAATGGCATAAGAAATTAAATCTTTTTGACCCAACACAACTCCAAGAGCTGTATCTGAAGCATCTGTAGAAATATGGAAAGGAAGTTTCCAATTTGGTCCTCTCAAGATAGGTGCTTCAGATATTCTTGTTTTCAAAGTTTCAAAAGCTGATTGACAATCAGGATCCCATTTAAATTCACAGTCTTTTGTAAGCAATTTTAAGAGTGGAGATGTTATTTTAGTGAAGTTTTCTATAAATCTTCTATAGTAACCAGTAAATCCTAGAAAACTTCTAACATCTCTTTGACAATTTGGAATAGGCAACTTGGAGATGACTTCAACTTTCGATCTATCAACCTTAATCCCATCTCCTGAAATATGATGTCCTAAAGCAATCCCTTCAGTAAACATCATAAAGCATTTTTCATGGCTTAATGAAAGGTTTGTTTCTTTACATCTTATGAGAACTTTTTCCAAATTTTCTAATGCCTCTTCAAATGAATTACCATAAACTGTAAAATCATCCATATAAACCTCTGCACAATCATGGATTAGATCAGAAAAAATTCCTAGTACTGCTCTTTGGAATGTTGCTGGTGCATTACATAACCCAAAAGGAAGCACTCGGTAGGCAAAAGTTCCCCATGGACCAGTAAATGTGGTCTTATCTTGATCTTCAGGTGCTACCTGAATTTGATTATAGCCACTAAAACCATCCAAAAATGAAAAGTACTTTTTACCTGCTAATGTATCTAATACCTAATCAATAAAAGGCAAAGGAAAGTGATCCTTCAAAGTTGCTTTGTTCAACTCCCTGTAATCAATGCATACTCTCCATTTACCATTCTTTTTAGGTACTATAACCAAAGGAGAAACCCATCGGCTATCTGAAATTGGATAAATGAAGTTTACATTGAGAAGTTTTTAGAGCTCTTCTTTCACTATCTCCCTAAGATTTGGATTCATCCTTCTTTGAGGTTGTCTGATTGGTCTACTGTTTTCCTCAATATAGATATGATGGATGCAAGTCTTAGGATCAATACCTTTCATGTCAGTATACTCCCATGCAAATGCGGTAGAATGTTTTTGCAAGATTTTGGTTAGTTCTTCTTGTTGTGACTTTTCCAAATGTTTGTTGATATTCAATGTTTTTCCTGGAAAAATCTCAATAGTAGAACTACCAAACTCTTCCATAGAGTAAAGAGACATGTGTCTTGATGATAAATATTCTATGTCAGATTCCAACTGAAATTGTGTGGGGTCATATTCTGAAGTTATCTCAAAATTTTCTAATGTGTTCAGAATTTGACTATCCTCACTAATTTCAGAAATGGTAAAGACAGGTTGTATAGTGTTCTCATCATCGACCCATTCATTTTCTCCTATTTCTGTGATTGCTCTTGCTGGAGGATACAAATTGAATTTCTTTGTCGAATTACCATTTGAAATGTACATGTCTCCAGATCTACAACTAATAAAAGCATCAGCTGTGGCCAGCCAAGGTCTTTCTAAGATAATTGGATGTCCTCCTAGATTACTTTTGGGAGTCAAAATCATAAAGTCTACTGGATATTCCCAAGAATCTAAGGAGACTGAAATATCTTCTAATACACCATCTAGTTTAATAACCGATCGATCTGCAAGTTGCAATAAAGTAGGTGTAAAAAGAAGGTTAGGAAGTTTTAACTGTTCCATAGTCTGTCTACTCATAATGTTGATAGCAACCCCTAAGTCAATCAATGTGTTTGGAATTTCTATCCCATTTATATGTGTCTTGACAATTGGACTTCCTGGATCTACATACTTCTGCATGGTGATTTTTCCCATCATAATATCTGCAATCTTTCCTACCAGGTGGATTCTTCTTGTGTCTTTTAGTTTCCTTCCTGGTCTTTTGAAACTCAACTCCTTTATAGTTTTTGCTAGAATAGGAATTTCTCGAATGGCTTGTAGCAATGGAATCTTGATACAAACATTATTCAATTCATCTAGAAAGTCATAGTTAGGCAACAAGATTTGTTTTTCCACCCCCTTATCAATTTGTAGTCTTTCCGGAAAAGGAGGTGTAGATGAAGATACAGGTTGCTCAACTATAGGAGTTGTGGATATTAGCTTTTCTTTTTCTTTTTGAATTTTTGAATTTTGAAGAGATTCTTCCTCAGAACCCTTATTGACTTGAAGAGAGTCCTCCTCAGAGGTATCTTGCTCTTGAATGTCTATAGAAGGATTTTCTAAAACTCTACCAGATCTGAGTTGTACATCGTTGAGAGGAACAATCATATAGGTAGGAAATTGTTGTCCTTCTACCATATAAGTGGTTTGAGGATTCTTATTGTTAGGATTTGGCAATGGCTGAGCTGGAAGTTGATTTGTCTTCTGTTGGTATGGGAGCATGAGTTGAGGATTTTTATTTTGTTGAGAAGGTTGTTGTTGTGGAAATGGCAATGAAAGTTGTTGTGGATTTTGGTTTGGAAATTGTAGAGCTTGTTGATTTTGAAAAGATGGAGGATATTGATAAAATTGAGCAAATCTCACATAAGGATTTTGCATCCCTTGTACCCATGGCTGATATGAATTTTGATGTTGGGGCCAAGATTGTTGCCAAGGAGTCCAATTTGGTGGGGTTTGAAGATTCATAGGGTTATTAAACCCTTGAGATTGTTGTCCCTGCCAAGGTCTCCTTGCGACAAAACAGAGAGATTCTATTGAATTTGGATCTTCTTGAAAAACAGCTTTGAGTCCAGGGGTTGAAGGACAATCCTTGATTTCATGATTTTCTGAGCAAATCATACATGTTTCTACAACTTTTGCATCCAAGGGACATTCCCTTAAAGCATGTTTCTTTCTACATTTCGGACAAAAGATGGCTAAAGCATATGTTTCTGCTTTCTGCTTGTTTTGGATTTTAAGGGTGTCTAGTTGTTCACTAAGACTCCCTAAAATATCAGTTTTAAACTCATCAAGCATGTTACCAATCTCTGCCCTACTTACTGATCCAGTTGCAGATTTGTTAGCCCTAATAAGAGAAGAATCCCTAGGCCCTTTTCCTGTTTTAGATTTTCCCCTTGAGAGATGGATACATAGTTTTGTTATATCACGAAATGGAAGTTGAGAAATGTCTCCTTTCCCCATCATGTTTAAAATGTCTATCCATTCATCTCTAATGGCTTTTAATAGGAGGGCTTTCAAGGGTTCATTATCTAAGTTGCTCATCTTTGCTCTTTTCAAGTTGTATTGAAATCTTTCAATTAAGTCTTCCAAATTTTCATCTTCTTTTTGCATCATTTTGAATACCTCATCCTTATGATTGGTGGGCATACAATAGTCCAAGTATCTATCCAAAAAATTTTGTTTCATATCATTCCAAGTCCTGATAGATTGAGTGGCTAATCCCATGAACCATTTCAAAGCAGATCCCTTCAAAGTTGAAGGAAACAGTTTGAGTTTTTGAGAATCTTCCATATAGTCATAAGTTCGGCACACTACTTCAAACTCAAACATAAATGTTTCAGGATCTTCACTTCGCAATCCATAAAAGTTAGGGAGAACAGATGGTGAGATATTTTTCATTGTTGCATGAGTTTCCTCATCAACTATAGGGAATCCAAGCAAATTGTCCCTATTTCTACCATCATTTCCTTCACCATTGTTATCTCCATTATCTCCTCCTCTTCTACCTCCACCTCTATTTATTAATTCCTCTGCCATGATAGTTTCTTTAGAGTCTTTGTGGTCCTCTAGTTCTTTTACCAAGGAAGGATGAGAGAAAGTCTCTTTGTTTTCTAAGTGGGTTTTAGTAGGTGGTATAGGAGAATCCTCTAATTCAGCTGTTCCTTGACTTCCAAAAATCTTAAGGCTGGGGGTAGATGGTGGTGAATCTGGTCTATGCCTTGAAGAAGATGGAGTTATGAAAATCGAACTCTTGGCTTTAGCTATAAACCTTCCCCTAGAATCTCTTGCTCTATGCATGTCATTTTTTTTTTAAAAGTTGGGCTAATAATTCTCTTTCTGATCTTCCAGATCACACTAGGTGCAAGAAGAGAGCATACTTAAGAAATTACTAAACAAATAACTCTCTTTTCTGATCCTCCAGATCACACTAGGTGCAAGAGGAGAGCATACTTCAAGAAGTTATCAAGTTTTCCCTTCTTTTATGATTTTATATTTTTTTTTAAGAAATTGGCTACCTAGTTACACTTCCCCGGCAACGGCGCCAAAATGTTTGGTCAATTTAGTGTGTCCTAAATTGCTGCATTTAATTTGTCAATCCGGGAATCGTAAGCTGATGAAGTGCGGCGCACTATATGTGCAAGATAACCTATTTCTTAACTTTTGTCGTTTTTGGTTTTTCTAAGGTGAAATAGAAATTCTAAAATGAAAAGCAAGTTTGGTTATATTTTTTCAAGGAAGTGATATCCCCTATAATGATTTGCCAACTTGAAACTTTAAAAACAAATTGAAAATTACAATGACAAGACTTGAAAGAAAGTAAAAGTGTACTGCTGAAATGAAAAGGTGCTGCTAATCTAATGAATCAAAACAGTAAACTAGTGAACATGAAAACCAAACTATTCTTGCTGCCAACTAAACACAAAAGAAACTATGCTTAAGAAAATTCAAAATTGCAACAAAATAAATCTAAATCAGATTACATCAATTCATTTTCTGACCCTTCATCATTAGACCAGCTATGACTTTCGGAAGTAATCATAAACAACTTGTGTAACTGATATTTAATTTGCGGAAAGTAAACTAATACTAAACCATACACTCATGATTCAATCCCTCGCCATCAGTCCAGCTGTGGCTTTCGGAGGCAACTGAAGATGTCATACATGATTTAATATATCTAAATTTGCAGGAAAGAAACTAATACTAAACTACACATTTCATAATGCAGTCCCTCACCATCAGTCCAGCTGTGGCTTTCGGAGGCAACTGAAGACGCTATGAGCAGCTTAATATATGTAAATTTGCAGAAAAGAAACTAATACTAAACTACATTTCATAATGCAGTCCCTCACCATCAGTCCAGCTGTGGCTTTCGGAGGCAACTGAAGCTGTAAGCGACAATATATCTATTCCTAACTCTTTGAATCAGAGATAAACAAAAGCTGAAATGTAAAGCAAAGTGAAGTTAAACAAAAGCTATGAAAAGCAAACCGCGGCGAACAATGTTAGTTTCATGTCATTAGTCAAAATGCTATAAAAATGCACTTTGTCTACAAAACACAGAAAAGCCCAGTCGATGATATGATCATAAAAACATGAAAGACAGGAATGAAATGGAAATTATGGAAATGTATAAACGGAAATGAAACAATTACAAAATATGAACATGTAATGGATTATGATACAATGACTTTTTAAAGAAATGAAATGAGAAATATATACATTAATACACAGAACCTTGGCTGAGCAGGGGCCCTCTACACAGCTTTGGTAATGATCCTCAAACACGAATTAAGTTGAAAATAGAGTCTTTTCACATTAAAAAGCAGTTCATTACAGACTGGTAGTATTACGGCTCAAGGCAGCGTAATCACTACAAAGCAAATATGGAGATAACGAGAGTTTATTCACGGGTAGCCAACTATCGGCTAACAGGCTTCATCGGCTAACTTTCTGTGCGTATGCAAACGCTCTATATATAACAATAAACTGTAACTGTCTCCTAAAGTTCATGATGGCAGAGAGCACGTAGACCACTACACCCACGGATATAGAAGTATGGCCGTGTTGGAAAGCGAATCTTCGGAAGGTGGATGCTTGAATTCAACTCCAGAGCTCTTGCACATATGTCGATTTAACCTCCGCAAGCTTAGAAACGGCCGTATGGATGTTTATTTGCCACGAAACAGAGTCCGGCCGACATGAAACTCCATAGTTGACTTCCACGTGGACGGCTTTGACCGCGGCTTCTTTGGACGAGTTTGCTTGAACCAATAGGACATGAACCATGTCCTCGTCATTCCTAGCCTGCCCATGTCATTCCTAGCTTGCCCATGTGGCTCGTTTCCCTTGTAGACACCTGTAGCATATAGTTCCACAAAATAGCTGCGGAAAGTGGCAAGTTTCCGCAACTGTATGAACAAAATCTAGATCAAATAGAAAACACAAAAACATAATTAAAAACCATGTTAGATACCCTTTTGCACATGATATTGACAATTTTGGAGGTTTAGGTGAGTGAAAAAGGTATGGAAAAGTGTATGGAAAAGATGCAAATTCGGGACTCAACACCTCATCCTTGCCTTCATATTCTTTATATAACATTTTAGCCTTCCCAAGCCTTGGGCCTCATCTAGACTACGCAGTGTATGTGGACAAGATCCTCCAAGTTGGACTACATTTTTTGACCAAATCAACCAGCATGTCTAGGTGCAATGTACACCTTCTCCATCAAGTGTGCTTTGTTTGCACATCATCCTCCATCACTTTATCATGAATGTCTCGTGATCTTTTGTTTGACATATTCAATATCTTAGTTGACTGAATCAACCTCCATGATCTATCTCATTAGTGAGATAGGTTCTCCAATTGCATTCACATTAGTAGTTGCTCAACTACCTTGTTATGCATATCTAGGCTAAATTAATCCACATTCACACACACAAAAGTGGATATTTATTCATATTGAGGATTGTGGGTCCCTCCACCCTTTTATTTACTTAATTCATTAAGAAAATCAAGGACCCTAATATTCCAAATATGATGTGAAAATTTGGGAATGTTAGAGTCTCCCCTGGAAAAATGTTGCTTGTCCTCAAGCAACTCCAAAAGTAGATGCAAAGCCATCTATTCCCCTCCAAATGGCATCCACATAAGGAAGGCTTTCTCCATTTGCTGCAATGGGTTATGCATGTTTGGTTCCAAAGTTGTCTTTTAAAAACATAAAGAATGACCTCTAACTGTATGGTTAGATGTCCCCCTTCCATCATGAAGTACCAAGTGACAACCATATGATGTCCAACATCATCATTAATACATGAGGTGCATAAAATAAGGTGGCTCTCTTCACAGAGGAAAAGCCCCATCACACAATACATCTCTCCATCCCATGTTTCATGAATTTGTTTGAGCATTGATATTCTCTCATACTTAGCCCTATTGGCCTTGTTGGATCCAAGAATCAATCCAATTTTATGCAAAAAAAGAAGGAAAGGAGCTATATGGGTAGACAATGATGTCAAACCATATTCGCCTAAGAGTAACCACCAGAGTAAGGCCCTTTTCTGCCATCCTCCATCTCCTCCATGTAAGATGGACAAGCCAAGCACCCCCAAAAGCAGCCAAAGCAACAAGAGATCTTGCTGATTTCTCTCCTCCTCATGTGCATCATGAAGCAAAAACATACTAATGGACATATGGAATGTCACATCAGCCTAATACAAAGAAACATCATCAATGCACATCATGAGAGAATCATGCCAAGATTTACCCAAGACAAAACACATAGACATAGGAGATGTCATGTGGTGTCCAATATCTCTCAAGTGAAACAAAAATGAACATGCCTTCTTTTGATGCATTCTATCATTGATACACAAGGCATGAATCAGAAAATTATTAGATATTGGGTGGTAACCATACTCACCCAAGAGCAGCCAATGCAACCATGCCTCCTTCTTCATCTCAAAAGTGTTCCTCAAGGCATAGATCAAAGAAATAGGAGCCTTTGGGAAGTGACAAGAACCTCCCAAGGGCAACCAACATAACCAAGCTTGTTGGCCCATATAAATCTGCAAGTGGTCATGCAACCCCTTGCTTATCTTCCTCATCCACTCACCCCAATATGGAAGATGAGTGATGTGATGCATAATCATGGTATCCTCCCTTTGTAGAATACCATCTTCCCAAAACTGATGAAGAACTTTGCACTCCATGAAATGTTGAAGTGCACCTCCAATGAGATCTCTTAATGAGATCTTCTTCTCATCCATGGCCTTCCAAAACCAATGAGGTTCTAGATATACTATAGGTAGAAGTCTCTCTTTGAGCTGTGAGGTGCTCATTGAGAAAGTGTCATCAAGAAAGGAGAAAAGGTTTCTCATATCTAGATGTCTACCATTTATCATCTTTACCTCCATTGCTTCATGAGTGAAGCTACCTTCAGAATGCTCCAAGAATAATGGGGCCTCATTATTATCACTGCTTCTAAGTGAAAGCGATGTATATCTGCAAGGTAATACATAAACTGTCTCAAAGAAAGGCACAACACTGATCTCATAACCAGTCATTGTACAGAGGATTATGCTCATCACTTTTTCTGAAACTCCACACTTCAACTCAAGAGGTTGAATGTAGTTCATCCATGACAAACTGGGATAGCTTTTCATCTCCTCCTTGATTATATCAAGGGTCCTCTACGCTGTGATATGTTGTTGGTCAAAATCAGCACTATGTTCTAACCCTTGGTTATGCATTGGCCCTGATGGCATGTCTGCATAAGTTTCAATAATATATACTAAAACAATAGGTGATGAATGTGTATGCATACCTTGGATCAACTCATATGTGGGAACCTCTTGAAAAAACACAAGAGTTCCTCCAACTGGGACAATAGTGCCTCCAACTGCTGGTAAGAGTGATGGCTGCTCTTCTCCAAGTGTACCAGCACTGGAATCTTCCTCCTCTTCCTCATGCATCTCCTGAATCATGCATGGGATTCTATATGTCAAGAGCTCAAGACCATCTTGAAAAGGTGCAAGTGTCTCTTCTCCAAATGCAAATATTTCTGCAGCTGGTGGTGAATGTAGTGACCTCTTGTCCAGAGTGACAAGATTGAAAACCTCCTCCTTAGGAAATGTCTCTCTATAGCACATCTCTGTCCTCTCCACATCAAACTTCTTCCTCAACTTGTGAAAGAAATATGAATATTTAGTCACCCTTTCATGCCCCATGTGACCAAACCACCAATAATTAGCTTTATCTAAAAGATGAAGTGTTGCAATTTGAACAACTTCTTCTTCAGCTACAGGATGTAGCCTAAAAAATGCATCTAAATCTTTCCTCCAAGCCCTAACAGTGCTTGAGGAAGATCCATCAAATGAGGCAAATAGAATCTATTATGCCTCTTTCTTATATTGGTTCTATAGGATCCTCTTTATTCTTTGATTTTGAAGAATTGTTGGAGAGTTAGCTTCTCCTTGAATGCTCTAGACTGTGCTTTGTACTCTTCAAGATATTGACTGAGAGTCTCATGAGTCTCAGGTTCATTCCTTCCTTCATTTCTACACCCTTCACCTTCTTCAAAGAAAGTGGGCATAGTGGATCTATGAGGAGATCTAGGGTTCTTTAGTTTTCTTCTTTGCTGATAAGAAGTTCTTGGACCTTCCTCATCATAACTTCTTCTTGGACCTTATTTCTGCCTTTCCTCTTTCATTTGATATACCTCCTTGGAGAGATATTGCATATATCTACATAAATTAGTGGTAGAATTTTCTTCCTCCATGATAGATCTCATCTATCTTCTTCTTCTTTAGATGCAAAAGATGAAGTGTCCACAAGCTGAGCCAAAGATCATGCTCTGATACCACTGTAATATCCCAAAAGGGAGAATGAAGTAATAATTAACAAAATATACAGCAAGATAAAAAATAAATCTTAAGGCAACTTCAAAATTTACAGAGAAGCTGAGCCATTTTATTATATTGGAGAAGAATCAGTTACACAATGTACAAAATGTTAGTAGATCTAGCAAAAAAGTTGGTCTAGAATCACTCAGAAAACATGTTGCAATAGGTACAGCGTAACTGGAGAGGCACTAAAGAAAATACTACACTTTCCCTTCAGCAGAATATGAACATATAGTTGCAGGTTGAAAAGGAAATGTAGATATACTTAAAATTGAAGCTCAAATGATGCTAATATTCAAGATCTGGCCAATGTGATGGATTCCCAGGATAACCCAGAAAGGATTTTCCAAATCTACAACTTTGGAAAATCACCTCCCTAGGATTTGATCCTTGATCTAATGGTAAATATGGATCTAAAGCTAGATCTTACAAATAGATGGCTGAAATATGTTATCAGATCAGATCTATGCTTGAAGGGCTGATCCCTTCTTCATATCTATGAGCTAGAATCTCTAGATCTAGCTTCTCAATCCTCCAATGATGATTCCAACTGCTGCAACATAGTTGCCACTAGAAACTATGCTGTGAGGAAAGGAGAGGCCTTTTTCCTGCTGAAAAATGCTGCAATAAACCCTAGGCTGATGGTGAGACTGATGGCAATGTGAGGGGATGATCCCTCATAGGATTACTAGCTGAAATGCTAGTAACTTCCTTCCTCCTTTTTGATCTGGAAATGGGATAGTGTAATTCCTAAAGGAAATACTATTGCTAGGAGGTCAATAAATTTTGGCCTGATGCCAGATCTGAAATGAACCTCTGGGAAGCCGATATTTAAGCCCAAGATGATAGGAATAAACCCTCACTAGTTCTCCAGCTGAAGTACTGAAGACAACTTCCTCCTTCCAAACTGATCTTCAGAAATTTGCAACTTCTGAATATGGATGTTCTGCAGAAAGTAGGAAAAAGAGATGTGGCACTTAAAACCTGATGTAGAATGAAGTAAAATACTCTTTCTAAAGCTGCTCTAAGAAAGAGGCGGGATTCCTGACGAGGAACACCCTATGCTAAACAACACTTGCAATCTCTGCTAAACAACTCGAGAAAGCAATGGAATGTCACATGACAATTCCAGATCTGAAAATATCTTTACATCAAGAATAATAAGCATGCATCATCCTTGCCTTCATCTTCTTTATATAACATTTTAGCCTTCCCAAGCCTTAGCCCTCATCTAGACTGCCCAGTGTATGTGGACAAGATCCTCCAAGTTGGACTGCGTTGTTTGAACAAATCAACCATCATGTCTAGGTGCAATGTACACATTCTCCATCAAGTGTGCTTTGTTTGCACATCATCCTCCATCACTTTATCATGAATGTCTCATGATATTTTTTTTGACATCTTCAAGATCATAGTTGACTGAATCAACCTCCGTGATCTATCTCATTAATGAGACAGGTTCTCCAATTGCATTCACATTAGTAGTTGCTCAACTACCTTGTTATGCAGATCTAGGCTAAATTAATGCACATTCACACACACAAAAGTGGATATTTATTCATATTGAGTATTGTGGGTTGCTCCACCCTTTTATTTACTTAATTCATTAAGAAAATCAAGGACTCTAATATTCCAAATATGATGTGAAAATTTGGGAATATTACATCCTCAATTGGCTACATGATGGGAAGTGTGAAACAAATTATATGGTTGGATATAATTGAGTCTGTAAATGATGCATGGCCCTCAATTCAGATAATTTTTGAACAAAGGGATGTAATTGATGCAGTGAAGGTTTTGATTGAGAAAAAAAATGAGGAACTTGGATATAAGCCCCAAAATATCAACAACATCATTAGATTACTGAATTCCAAGAACAGCCATGAATTGGAGCAACTAGAAGTGGCTGAAAAAAAAAAACTTTATTTTTGAAGTTAAAAGGGTGTTTAATAAGAATATTCTCGTCACACAGCTAGAAGAGAGATGCCATCAGCTAGAGATTGGGGTGAGTAGTTTTTTCAAAAGGATCGAGCCACTGAACAAAAGAGGTTTGAGTTCCTTGTTTGTTATCAATGAGAAAATGATGCCCAGGACTGATTATGTAGAGAGGCTCATAGAGATCTCCCAGGGCACATCCAATCTCACAAATCTGAAGAACACCATGTCTAGGAGAGAATTCTATGAAGTCATCAGCAATGATGTCTTCATACAGCATGAGGTGAAACACATTTTTCAGCTGAAACCAACATTCGTGAAGTACACCGAGACTGATGAAGTCTACAGGAAGATGAACAGGACCAAGATCTCAACTCCAAAGAGTTGGGAAAATCTATACAGGATCCAGGAAGGATGACAACTCAATTCAGTGATGAAGCTAGCAGCTCAGTGAATTTTCAGTGTCAGCAAATCTAGTGTGTCAGATCCGCCAGCACAGCAGACCACCACAGCATTCGATAATAGCTCCAAAAGGACGTCGGGAACCTGCTAAGAGGGCCATTACAATGAAGGGAAACTTCCACTTCTACTCCAGACATATGTCTAGAAACAGTCACAATGTGTCCATGCATGAGACGCGTAGACCCATTTTCAGTTACTCTTATAGTAAACGAACCATTTTCCCTTTGATAACGGAAAGCCACTGCAAATAGTTTAAATCTAATTTTTCATTCTGTAACAAGGGTTGGACCCTGGTTTTGTAAGCACTTTTCATTGCAAGTATTTTTTCTTTCAATCTGGAGCCTCAATAATGAGATCATTCTACAAGATTCATGTGTTGTGTTTTCCTGGTGATGTTTTTCCTTATTCATGTTTAATGTTTTCCCACTGTAATCTTTTCATGTGTTTCATTTATAATTCTATTTGTAAAGCAGGAAGGTTAGATTAAGATTTTTTGTTTCAGAATACCTTAATTCTGACTTCTTTTAAAATTTCAATATTTTCTTCTGATGTATGGTTTAAGAATTCTTAGTTGCTCTTAATTTATTACAGAAAGCACTTTTCTCCATCCCAAATTCCACTCAGCTATAAACACCAGTATTCGCAGCTATATTTCCTTGCATTTTCTCTCGAATTTGATGTGTGCGCCCAGCCTATTTTGACTCCATGTCCCAATGGAAATTTTTTAGAAGAAACCCCCCTTAAATAAAACCATGAACAATTAAACAAAAACAACTCCCACAATAAATTTAACTAGACGAATATCAGGAAACTCAAACAAATTTGAATCTTATAGAGAGATCCCTCTCTGAGTCTAGGAGGGCTAGATCATGGGCTTCAAGTGGTTTTGATGTTGTTCTCTATAATTTAGTCTTGCCAATATTATAAATTATAGAGTTATAACATACTGGCAACCATATTAGGGACATACCGGAAAATTTTAAATTTTCATCCGAATTCAGCAAACCCTAGCTAAAAATCACTGAATGATACAAATTTATTTTAAAGATTGGTTTCTTTCAATATTCAATAATTAGTTTATCATGATTTTGAGCTAAGTTCTGGCTCCCAAAAAAAATCCACTAGATCCCATCTAGATCCAAATCCTCCTCTTATCGTAGATAATCCTGAGAAAATATTGAGGAAACTTGCTAGAACAGAAATTCCAGTGAGTAGCAGGGTTCTTCATAGATCTAACACCTGACCTGATAAATTTGTCACTTTACAAGACATTCAGTTTTATTTGCAGTTCAAACTAGGTCTATTCATAACCAAATCTTAGAATTCGACTGACCTTATAGTTTTTTATCCATCCATTTTTCATACCTCTACCCATCCTACATCATCCACCTTTCGTCTTCCTCCACCACCTCCACCAATCATGGCAGCTAGATATTCCCCATTGGTGTTGCAAGTACTTTTTCCTCCTATGCCCTAAGACTACTAGTCCAAGATTCCCCAGTTTGACAGCACTGGTCGTGTGACCGCCCAACAACACATTGATAAGATGAATGATTGTTACGACCTACAGGAAATTGATGATGACAGTGTCACATTGAGGATGTTTGCCCAGATTTTAGGGGGTGAAGCCAAAAAATGGTTTAGAGGTTTAACTCCTAATAGTATTCATGATCTCCCTACTTTCCACCAAGCATTTATAAACCGATGGGAATTCAAGAAAAACCCACTGCAGATCTTATCAGAATATGAAACTATTAAGAGATCCCCAGAAGAGAGTGTGCAAGGCTACTATACTAGATTTGATATCTTGTATAACGCACTCCCTACTAACATGATACCACCCCAAGGGATAGTTATACTTAAATTCTCAGATGGATTTGACCCAGACATGGCCTATCAGCTTAGGGAAAGAGAATCATCAACTTTGGAGGAAATGAAAAAAGACTTTGTGAGTGTAGAAGCCAATTTGTTAGCAGAAAGGGCTAGGATGAGGACTGAGAGGAGGGTCACAATAAGAGAAGAATCTGTAGCCTCTACATCTAATGCTAAGATTGAAAATTTGGTGAGGAATATGGAAAGGGTGATGGAGAGAATGAGTTTGAATGAAAGAGCAGTACCCCGAGGAAATCAACTAGCACCCCAAAACATAAATCGAAACCTGAGAAGAAACCCTCCACAAATTAGGTAGACAGAGAAAAGGGGTCCTGATCAACAGATCATGCCTCCCTTTCATGAAAATTGTGCTAATGATAATGAAGGGATAGTGGAGGAAGGGGAGGAAAATCATATAGATCTGATGGGAATCAATGAATAGGATCCTATCTTCCTTAGTGAAGAAAAGCGAGACTTGTTTTCAATAGCCCAAGCCGATGTTGGGCCCGAAGAATATAATGACTACAAACTGGGTTTTCAGAATGCCATTATGGAAGTCCACAGACATTACAACTTAAGGAGAAAAAATAATTTGGACAATTCAAATAAAGGGAATTCAGAAAAATCTAACAAGAAATTATCTGAATCCGAAGCCAAGAAAACAATTGAAAACACTAAGAAAACTTTAAATAATTCAGAAAAGAAAAACATAGAGAACAGTGTCAAGAAATCAGTATATTTTCCTACCAAGAACCCTCAGAAGGACATCCCCAGTACAAGAAAATAGACTGAAATTACCCAAATAATATAGTCTGAAAGGATTGATATGTCAAACCCACTGAGAAATCAAACTCCATTCAATATTGAGAGTGAACTTGCGAAGGTAAATATTTCTATCCCTCTCACTGAATTTATCAACAAAAATTTCTACATATCTCAGGTCCTAAAAGTGTTAAATATAGGGGAGATTACATACACTATAAATCTGAGTGATGACCAGCCTCAACTCTCATTTGGGCTAGAGGTTGATGGAAGACCACAATAAGGAGCAGTTCCCCCTTTTTATGTTAGTTTAAATATTCATGATAAAAAACTTCATAACACCATGTTGGATTCTATTGTCTCACACAACCTTATGCCCCAAGATGTCATGGAAAAACCTGAGCTCGAAATCACTAGACCCTACAGGGATTTATACTCTTCTGATTCTAGAAAATTTAAGTGCCTAGGCTTGATCAAGGACCTCTGTGTCACATTAGCTCAAGTACCTGCAAATAGTTTAGTGATGGATATTGTTGTGGCAGACATTCCCCCAAAATACGGAATGCTTTTATCTCGCTCATGGGGGGGAAATTGCAAGGAACTCTGCAACTAGACATGACTTATGCTACCATTTCGGTGTTTGGTCAATCGAGGAAACTTTATAGAGAAATTTTGATGAAGTACATGGTAAGTAGCCAAGACAAGCCTCACAATTACCCTTTGTACTCTGTTCACACTGACCTGGATTCTTTCATTTTGTATAATGATGGACCCACTAATTCATATATTTCACAAGTAGAAAATGATCCCATAGAAAACATTGGAAGTTGAACCCAAATAGAGCAACCAGATCCAATGAATGAACCTCTTTGGAACATGAATTTTGATGGCTTGTGTGGCAAAACTAGCTCAGGGGAAGAAACTTGGGTGTATAACACAGGAGACAATAGTGCACAGGGTCATTCATATAAATTGATTTTTCAGTGCACAAACACCATTGTTGAATATGAAGCTTTGCTTTTGGGACTACGAATGTTGAAAAAACTAGGGAAGAAAAGGATCTTTGTACATGGTTACTCTAAGCTATTAAATAGGTTAAAGGAATATATGCAGCCAAACAGCCTAGACTAAGATCCTATAGAAATGCTATCCTTGTATTTTTGAGGACCTTTGAAGAATATGATTTTGCAGTTATTCCTAGAAACCAGAATATCCTAGAAAATGGCCCGGCGTTTTCAACAAGTACCTGTAAACTGCCTCAACCAAAAAAACAACACATAATTAAGGTCAAACATCATCCTTGTGTGCTAGATAACATGAGATATTGGCAATTTTTTGGCACTGATAAACAAATTGAAAGCTTCCTACAATCCAAAGATGAATTTGAAGGCAGTAATGTGGATATGGATTGTGAGGAAGACACCCTTACTAATGCAAAAAATACTGAAGAAGAACAAAACATTGTTCCAGAAAACATTGTTTTAGAGGTAAAAACCAATGTAAATATCCCAAATAACAAAAATATACATAATACAAAAAATCATAAGGACCTTGAAAAGGAAGAATTTGAAATACTCCAACTCAAAGAAAATAAGTTTCCTAGAGGGCTTGTCCCTTTAGAGGAGTTATTCAACTTTAATGATGTGGCCAAAAAACCCAAAATGGAACCAACTAGAATAGACATTGAGGAATGTAATATAGGCATAGAACAAAACCCAAAAATCATCAAACTATCTAAATATCTTCCTAATATTACAAAGAAGAAATATATAGCCTTATTCAAAGAATTTATTGATGTGTTTGCATGGATTTATGAGGATTTGAAATCCTATGATACCAACATCATTCTACACAAGATTCCAATTAAAGAAAATCAAAATCCATTCAGACAGAAATTGCGAAGAATAAATCTTGTTTTAATGCCTTTAGTTGAGAAAGATATCAAGAATAAGTATGAAGCAAACATCATAGTGCCAATCAGGTACTCCCAATGGGTTTCCAATATTCTCCCAACTAGGAAGAAAATAGGCAAAATTAGACTTTGCATTGACTTCAGAAACCTTAATAAGGTATCTCTTATGGATAATTATCCCTTACCTAAGATGGATCACATATTGTAAAGGGTAGTGGGTTCCAGTAGGATATCTTTGTTAGATGGTTTCTCTGGTTACAATCAAGTGTTAGTGCACCCTGATGACCAAGATAAGACAACTTTTACAACTCCCTGGGGGACTTTCATGTATGTGAAAATTTCCTTTAGACTAATGAATGCTAGAGCTACCTTTCAAAGAGCCATGGACGTTGCATTTGATGATGACATTGGCCACTCTATTGTGATTTATTTGGATGACATAATTTTTTTTTCTAAAACCGATGAAGAATATTTAACACATTTGAGAATATTTTTTGAAAAATGTAGAAAATTTGGACTCTCCCTAAATCCTAAAAAGACATTTTTTGGATTAGAAGAAGGAAAATCGTTAGGTCATATTATATCTAAGGATGGTTTTAGAATTGACCTTAGTAGAACTGAAGGAATATTAAAAATCAGCAATCCCAGAAATTTCGAAGAACTCCAATCCTTCATTGGTAAAATAAACTTCCTAAGGATATTTATACCTAAATTGGTAGAAGTTTTAAGGAACATCACTAACATGCTAAATGAGGGATCAAAAATAAAGTGGACCATAGAAGAAAAATAGTCTTTTGACTTGGTCAAGCTAGCATTGACAAAGGCCCCAGTACTAATCAGTCCCTATTTCACTAAATATTTTGTGATTTTTTCTTTTACCTCGGAACATACTATTGGTGTTGTTTTGTTACAGAAAAACAGTGAAGGACAAGAACAACCAATAGAATTTTTTAGCAAGGCATTAAGAGATGCATCTCTGAAATACAATATCATGGAAAAATAGGCTTTTGCATTGGTTAAAGCACTGAAAGATTTTAGAGTCTATATTTTACATTCACATATCATTGCTTATGTTCCAAATGCAGTTGTCAAAGACATTCTAATGCAAAATGGGCCTAATCGCAAAAGAGGGAAATGGATTGCAGTGATCCTAGAGTATGATTTGGAAATCAAGCCTACCAAGTTGATCAAAGGCCAAGGACTAGCTGAATTGATGGCAGGATCTAATTTTCACGCACTAGACATCAACACGATACACGCATTAGATGATCAAGAGGAACTGGCGACTCCATCGACTGATGAAGCATTCCTGATTTCTCCATGGTATCCTGATATTTTATATGTAATGGCTAATCTAAACGCTCCTCCTGGTTCATCTAAAAAAAAGGCTAGGTTTCTAAAACTCAAAACTTTATTAAATTCTGCATTTTGGAAAAATTTTTGTATTGGAAAGATATTGGAGGCATTTTGATTAAATGTTTGTTGAAGGATGATGAAAATAGAGTAATACAGGAGTTCCACGGGGGTGACTTTGGTGGCCATCTCTACTGGAAAACCATTGCTAACAAAATCATGAGAGCTAGTTTTTATTGGCCCACCATTTTCCTTATGTCCATAAGATGGTTACTACTTGTCATAAATTTCAAATCTTTGAAGGAAAGAGGAAGCTACTGCCCTTACCCCTAAAACCTATTTCTGTAGAAAGCCCTTTCCAACAGTGGGGATTAGACTTCATAGGAGAAATTCACCCCCCATCCTTTGCTCAACATAAATGGATCCTCACTGCTACATATTATTTCACCAAATGGATAGGGGCCACCCCTTCTAGAAATGCCACTCACTCTATCATTATAAAATTCATAGAAGCCAACATCCTTTCTAGATTTGGTTGTCCTAGGAAAATAATTACAGACAATGTTGCGGCCTTCAAATCCAAAAATATGGTTGATTTATGCCACATATATCATATAACATTGGGTCATTCAACAACCTATTAACCTTAAGGTAATGGATTGGCTGAATCTTCAAATAAATTCCTGGTGAACATCATTAAAAAACTTCTGGAGGAGAATAAGAAATCATGGCACAATAAGATGATCAATGCTTTGTGGGCTAATAGGCTCACCACAAATAAATCAATTGGCATGTCTCCATACCAATTGGTTTATGGAATGGATGTAATGTTTCCTTCTTCCTTGGGAGTTATAGTAATGAAGATAATCCAAGAGGTCCAATTTGATCCAAATGACGTTCAAAGGAGAATTAATGACACCATTCAGCTGCATTAGTCCAGAGAAGAGGTTTATAGTAGAACCCAAGTGATGCAAGAGAATATCAAAAAGATCTTTGAAAAGATAACTAAGGCCAATAATTTCAGTCTAGGTGACAAGGTTCTGAAATGGGATTCCAGAAGAGAGGATCAAGGCAAGCATGGAAAGTTTGATAATATTTGGTAAGGGTCATACATCATTCATGTTTTCAGGGAAAATAATGCTTATTTTCTGAAATTGGTTGATGGTACAGAAGTATCTGGAGGTCTTGTCAATGGCAGGATGCTAAAAAATTATTTCTTCTAAAACTCAGGTTAAATTTTCATTGTTGTAAATACAACCATCTCATAGTTTCCAATAATTCATTGGACGAGGTTGAAGCCCTAAGTAAAGGCCCTAAGCCTAGTTCGATGAGCAGATATAACAACAAAAAATAAACCAGTTGAAGAAGAAATGAAATCAGTTAAAAATGTTGCAGAAAAAGGAGCATCCAAGGCTATGGGTCTCAAGTTCTTGACACTTCTCTTCGAGAAGCGCCATCCCCAACTGGAGCCACTATTAGTACCCTATAAATTATAGGATCTCAAGGTGACTGGATACTTCATTTTTCATGCAAGGCTTTCATTATTGAAAGGCTTTTCAAAATTCAAAAGATTTCAAATAAAAAGAAAAAAAATAAAATAAAGAAAAGAGGGTATAAGATAGTGAAAAATAAAAAAGAGAAAAATGTAAAGAGAAAAAAGAAAGGAAAAAAGAAAGAAGAACCCCAAAAAAGACAAAAAACCCGAAAGTGTTGCAAGTTCAAATGCCACTACTCATTAGATAGGCCTGTCTAGTCATACATTTTAATCGTGATTGGATAGTTTTCAATTTCTGTTGATAGGTTAGAGAATAAATATTTTCCAAACAATTTAATCTTGGCTTATCAATAGATAGGCAGAAAATGATATTGGTTCAACAACTTAATCTGAACCAATAGGAGAAATAAGGGATAGGAGTTAGCTTAGAATTTTAAAATAAAATGTTCAGGGTTTGCAAGTCTAAATGCACCCTACAAAGGAAGAGAAAATGTTAGATGAGTAGTTCAGGTAGGAAAATATGCAGAGGAGGAAGAAGTGAAAGGAAAAGGAAAAATGGGGACTTCAAAATCCTTTGAGGCGAAATCTATTTTATCCTAAGCCCATGCAAGTCCCGCCAAGAACCAAATCGAAATGCGTATTGGCCAAATTGAAAAAATCCCTTGCCATTCATTCATTTCACAAAGTCCTCCGATCACCACTATATCACCCAATTTGCGATTTGCGATGTCAACGGGTCCCACCTCCTTACCACGTCACCCCCTCTCCCCACACTTTACACTTCAAAATTTTAAAAGGACAATGCTCAAGGAATATGTTAAAGCCTACGATATGTGAACTGTGGGTAGTCCTACCTTCCCTGCCACATCACCTCCCCCTCCCTGCACTTCACACTTCACAAGTCTAAACGTTTACCTCCATCACTTATAACTAAACCTGCCGATTTGCGATTTGAGATAATTTGTAGGGCCCATTCTGCCACGTCACCCCCTCTTCTTGCACTTCACACTTCACAAGATTTAAGGCTTACCTCTATTCCTCATAACTAAATCCCCCGACATGAAATTTGCAATAGCTGGCAAGTCCCACCTCCTCGCCATGTCACCCCCTCTGCACTAAACACATCCCATCTTACCCTCCATCTCTGCCCCTCACCTCACCATCAATGGCCCTCAAGCCATTTTGGCCCCCCCTCATCCACCAGACGTTAACAAAGGGGGGGTGGGTCCAAAATGGGTGGTATCCATTACTGCCCCCTCCTCCACGTGTCGCACTCCCACAATTTTTCACCCACCTCTCTCTATTACCACTTACCGCCTAAGACCCCCTCTGAAAATTTGTTTCCGTTGTCCTCCAAACTGTTGCCACCCTATGACCATTGCGAATGTCACCGCACCATGTCCTCCATTACCTATCCACTTCACCCCATCACATCCCCTCCCACCAATAGCACCATTGCACCATGAATGGTTGGGCTGTTATCCAATGGACCTGCGCCAACTCAACAGTTTCCCTCCAGCCACATGTTAAAACCTGAATTCACCACGGCGCCAAAGTTTTCATTGTTGTTACTATTTAAATTCTACAATTTGTGATATTTATAGACAACTACAGAGGATATCATGACCAGCCACCTTGGCTTAAGGATAAAATGCACATCAAGGAAGGAAAAAATAGCGCTCTGTGAGCCTAGTTACAGTTCTTGTTTCAGCTAATTAATTTCTGATCCTGATCCCCTTCGGTCTTACCCATTCCTCTGTATCAAATTATACCACTTCCCCCTTCTCTATTCCCCTTCTCTTGCACCTCATTCTCCATTACAGGTGAGACGGAGAGTGAAAAATAAATTCATTCCTCCTGTTACACCATTTTTTGGTCATCTAACCTATTATCATTAGATGGACCCAAGTACACCATGTAAGACCAATTTTACCCTAAGTAAAATTGCTTTCACTATGAAAATAACTTGGTAAACCACCTTTATTAAGTTGTTTATGGTCTAAACAGGAAACCCCATGAGGAAATATTAAATAAATCTACATTTGTTTGATTTTCCTCAAGGAATAATTAGTTAAACAATAGTTTAATTAATATTCCTGGTTATATTTAACCCAAAACAAGGAAATCAGCTAGATAAATCATTATTTATCTTATTATTTTCTAAGAATAATTATTTAAACTTTATTTAAATAATATTATTTTTTAAATATGACTAAATCACCCTTAAATAATTAAATAAATCATTATTTATTTGATTATTACTCAACCACATCCTTAAAATGATAAACAAATCATTTATTTATTTATTATTTACAAATAAAGAGATTTGACCCAAGTCAAATACCTTTTCCACCCAACAAATATAATAAAATATTCCATAAAAGTTGGATCTTGATTTGGTTAATAATATTTTAATTATGCACCAATATCTAGACTAACTCAATATTTTGTTATAAATAGAAGGGTTTTCCCATTCATTTACCACCTTTTGTTTCCTAAAGATCACTCTGGATCTATACTTTTTGTCTGACTTAGATCCACCATCATAGTCATATTTTGCCACCATTTTTGTCTGGGATTTCTACACCATCAAGAGAGAGGAATTTTAGATCTGAAGTGCTGAGGACTTACAAGTGTTGGGTATGTGTTATATTTTTTGGTCCTTAATTTCCGGTGGGCAGTCCGCGCCCATGGTTTTGTGCATGGTTTTACACATGGTTTTGGGGTACGATGGTTTTTGGCCCCTGGTATTTTTTTTAGATCCGGTCAAGGGAACTATGGTTATGCTCTAATCCAGGGTTAATGGATTAGGGTTTATGTATGCTTCAACATGTATATGTATATGTGTTGTAACACTAAAAGGAATATAATGAAATATCAAGCTGGTCATCTCGATTTTGGATCCAGGGGAAAATCTCTGTGTTTATCTATTTTATGTTTTATGCTCTCGCTATTGTTTATTTTCTATTATAAGATTTGTGTGTAGATAATTTCTGTTTAGGGTTAAAACCTACAACAAGAACCCATCCCATTTAGGAGAACTCGTAAAACCCTTCTGTGTTTTCCTCCCATGTGCCATGAATACAAAATTCATTCAACATATTCTTGTGTTGTCTATTGGATGCATGGAGTAAATATTGTTTTTTCTACTACTTAATGTCTTTTGATGTATAGATCTAGATTTTCGCAGCATTTATCTTGATCACCTAATTACAGATCTGAAGATATTGGAAGCCATCTTTGCTGTTAGGGCTGTTTTTTATGCATAGCTAAAGTGGTATTTTTTCGTACACTTGGAATTAATATTCATACTAACAATTGGCGACTCCACATGGGTTTACGATTATGACCATTGTCGTTTTTCTGATCCTTGCATATCCAGCTGCTTCAAACCCTATGATTTCTCTTCAGCCTCTTGTTTTTTCTTTTCTTGATGTTTTTTTAAACCTATAAAACCCTAAAACGATAAAAATTATAACTTCCATGTGTTTTCGGACCTATTGCGCAGGTGATAGACATTACCCACAGCTGAGACGACACTTTTTTCTGAAATCTTTTGCCGAAAGTGCTGGAAGTGCAGGTCACACTTTTTGGCCCAACACATGCAACCTGGAGCTTTAGGAAGCGGGAATTAGCCCAAAAACTGTGACCTCTGCAGAAAATAGGTCAGAAACTGCGACCTGGATTTTTTGCCGGATATTTCCTGTAATTTTTTTGGGTTTGTCTGGGCCTCTGTTCAGGGTTGTCTAACCTCCATCTCCACCTGTTTTGGACCCGTACTTGTTCTATTTTACTCATCTAAGTGGGAACCTATCCCCCTAAGGCGTCAGTACCCTCCACACTTTGTGGAAGATTTTTAACTGCTGCAGGTTGTCTAATTTTCAGAGTGTTCAGCCATTTTTCAGATCTGATACCTCACCTTCAAATCTGCTTCAGATTGGCTTGTTATCCACCCAAATCACCTCATTTAGCTTTGTTTGGTTTTTCCTCTAGGGTTCACTCCATTTCCCTCCAGGAGATAGCCTTTCGCCACCTCATTTACAACAATTTTTCCTCTGATATGTTGTTTTTTTTTGCACCACTTTCCAGCACATTTTGACCTTTAGATCCCTGTCCCTCCCTGACCTTAGATCTATTAGCTATTTTAGTGTGTTTTGATTAGTTTTTTTACCTGCCTACAGACTAGTTGTTGAGAGGCCCGCCTCCTTGGGTTTAGATTATTGCATTATTAGCTGTTTATTTTTCTGTTACTTCAGTTTCATATACTGTTATCTTCAGGTTTATTTTCAGTTACAAAACACACTTTTTCTTTTTCTCTACAAACTTCTAGGTTTAAAAATTAAAATTTACACACTTTGCACACACACCCTAAGAGAAAAAGGGCTTCGTTAACACCGCCAACCAAAGACTCTAAAACATTGAAATCAATTGATCCTGCACCTCTCTGCTATTGTTTCGACATTAGTCAGTTGATCCTGCACCTCTCTACCCTTGCCATTCTCGTTTTCCTTTGTGACATTTTTTTGTCGTCATCATTGCACCACCAAGGCATTTATCTTGGAGACATCTTGGTATTCATTCTCAGTTTCCAGTAGGAAGACGTACTCCTCCACGTAGGATTCAAGTTAGTCCTCCAACGAGTCCGCACTCCGACTCTTCTTCTGGTTCACTGGGTTCTCCTTCTCGTTCCACCTTCGGTTCTCCCCCTGTCACCTTCACCATGTTTGGTGTAGGACCTAATGTTGGTGGTAACCCCAGACCTCATGCTAGGAATACCACTAGTGGGACCGCAATGGACACTACCCCCGTTGTGCCTTTGCTCCCGTTCATGGCAGGTCTCAACCTTCCTGATTTTCACTAGTTGATAAATGACCCTATACACCATGATGCTAGCTGGCCTGCTATGCTGACTAAGCTCCCTTCCGACATCCCCAAGTTTGAAGGCCTTGCTGGAGAAGATCCTATAGATCATGTTCGATCTTTCCACATGTGGTGTTCGTCTAACTCCATTACTGATGACTCTATCTGTCTTCAGTTGTTCCAATGTACGCTTACTGGTAAAGCTTCTAAGTGGTATGTTGATCAGGCCCCTTCCTCTCATACCACCTTTGCAACTCTTGCCTGGGCTTTTCTGTCTTACTTCCAGCTTCCCCTTCATTATGACACTGGTACCGAACTCTTGACTTCTTTCCGTCAATTGTCTATGACTCACCTATCCGACCATGTCCAGGAATGGAGGAGAAGAAAGAGCCTATGTCAAGCTCCTATCTTAGAAGACCGTGTCTACATAGACTGGTTCCTTAGATCTCTCTTGCCACCTATCGGGAAAGATGTCGCATTTCACTTTCCTCAAACCGAAGAAGCCACTCTCCAAATTGCATTATAATATGACCTGATCTATGCTCAGTCGGGTTATGTTTATACCATTCTACCTGATCTTCCCACACCTGGTGGTGCCAACGCACCGAGGGCATCTCACGTCACTGATGGTATCGTTGGAGCTCTCTCTAATCCATACGCTCAACCTTCCATGGCCTATGGCTTTCCTCATGGGGGGAGCAACACCTCCTACACTTTCCCCCCTCCCGGTAGCACGTATCTAGGATACGAAATGCCTCCTCTTTTTGCACAACCTCCTATTTACCACATTGTTACCCAACCTCCTTATTATCTGTATCCATAGCCTGGTGCTCCAGCTCCTCCAACATTAGCACCTCCACCTCCCTTGCCTTCTCAACCCCTGCAAAAATAGCCATCGCCCCCTAAGGAGCAGGTGTACGCACAGCAAATCACAACTAATCCTCCTCCTTCGAAAATGAAGAGGAAAGGCACTCAAAATAAATCTGCCTCTGGTAATCTTGGACCTAATCAAGGTAATACTACTAACACTACGAACCAACAACAGGGCACTCAACCCAAGCAGGACAGGCCTGTTCACACGAACAAGCCCTATTCTTGTTGTGGTGTTTATGGTCATTACACACATGATTGTCCTCTTTTACCACAGATGCGGTAGATGTGGGAGTCTCAAGCAACATTGCGAGGAAAACAATCCTCCCCTTCTGTCCCTCCTAGTTTTGTGCCTATTCAGCTGGTTGTGCTTACTAATCCTTTCCCTCAGCAAGGATTTGTGGCTACCCAACCACCTAAAGGTCAGGTGGCCACTCAACCTCTTCCATCTGGTACCTCCAATTACCAGATTCTCATGATGAACTCTAAACAACCTCTAACTGTAGACATCAATCTTCAGACTCGGTCCCATCAGTACAAAAAGCCTCCCACTACGTCTATCCCCCACCTCCTTCAGTCTCTACAAAGCCTCTTTCGACACCTAATGGTCCCTTGCAGATCCCTTGGCCTAAGGTGGAGGTTCATACCAAGATCGATAAGGGACCACTATGCCGAAATACTGCTTCTGGAAAAGATGCCCATTCGTATAGCATAGTAGATGATTTGGCACAATACACTACTGCTATTTCAACGCTTGAACTCCTCCAATCATGCCTCTCACAATGAAAATCTCTACTATCTGCCATGGGTGCTGTAGATCCTTCCGACGATTGATTGATTGTTTTTGATGTTGACCAGTCATAACATCCTCCTCTTCTTGCTTTCGTCGCCTTCCAAATCCCAGTCAAAATCCAGAACGCTCATGTTTCCCAGTGTATCATTGATGAGGGGGCATCCACCTGTGTGATGTCCACTTCGGTTTGGAAGCAACTCGGATCACTTGAGTTGGATCCTTCCACGATCACTCTTCAAGCGTGGGATGGCCACGCCTCCCGGCCCATTGGCCTATTCTGCAATTGTCCTATTACTCTTGCGGGCAAGATTGTTTTCATTGACGTAGAAGTCATTGATGCCCGATTAGATTACAACGTTCTATTGGGTCGTAGCTATACCTATGCGATTTCTACTATCCCATATGTGTTTCACCGCAAGATCTCCTTTCCCCATAATGGAAAGATAGTCATCATTGACTAGTTAACATATTACAAACCGAAGTCTCAGACCTCCCCTGAGTCCATCATCTCTTCGGTGGCCAATAAGCAAACCGTCGATCCTTTGACTAGTGTCTCACCCGGAGTCTACAAGTACTCCTCTTTGCTTAGTACATTCCCTGGTCTCCCTCCTCTTGTCTCTGATCCCATCTCATCGAATTTTTGCATGATGCAATCATCTCGGGCTGCCCTCAAGAGACACGCCTCGGCTAGTCAGAAGCCTCCTCGCCCTTCGTAGCCTACTCCTAGCCCTTCGATTCAGCCTTCTGGACCTCCTCCTCCTGGCCCTTCAGCTGGTATCTATGAGCCTCATTACCCTCCTGAAATGGTTCCTCCAGGCCTTAACCATTTAGGAGCCGTCCCACCTGGCCATTACCCCTCTGGTCAGATACCATTCCTAGCTCCTCCCCCAGAAGTGTACATGACATCTGTCATGGCCACCCTCTCTCTTCCTAACCTGACCCTTGGGATTCCCATCTGGTACCTTGATCCTCCAGCCACAACCCCACCTGGTCAACCCAAACCTTATCTTAATTTGACCCCGGTTCAACCGATCCCCATGACTTCTCCCGTTACAATAGTGCCTCAACCACCTCAATAGCAACCACCTCCATTTGTGACCGCTTCAGGAAAAAAGGGAAAATCTCGCAAGAGGGCCTCCAAGGACAAGGCTGCCCCGACAGACCCCGCACCTCACTCGCCCGCAATGCCCTGTGCTTTGTGTAGTGTTGTCATCCATGCCACCCATAACTGTCCTGACCTTCCCCATATCAAGCCCATGGTTAAAGTTGCATTCCCTGAGTCTACAGTCCCTGAAGCCTCTGTTTCTTCCTCAACTATAGCCAAGAATCCTAAGACTATACACACCAACCAACCTTGTGCTTTGTGTGATATCCATGGCCATTATTCCCACCATTTTCCCCACCTTACGCATTATCGCGCCTCTTTAGAGGTATTTCGGGAGTACGAGATTGAATAAAACCAATTCGCCTCTCTCGTACTTGCGCAGTATGCTGCAGGCCAGACTAAGGATTTACCCACTCCCATTGACATTCCCCCTCCTAATGTCTAGATGATGGATCCTGTGGCCACCATCCTCTACCTATCATCATCCATGAGACCCTCAGTGGAAGCTCCCTCTGAATCTTCCCTTGTTGTTTCGCTTGACCTCCCTTCAGTGATCATCCTAGGCTCAACATTAGAAGATACCTTATCTGCTTGTTCTAATGTCATTCCCCATGACGATGTGCATGTGAACCTTTCTTCTCATGATGATGAGTCAGGTAGCTTCACCACATCATGTGGTCTCCCTTCCTCCAGTCACTCCATCTTCTATTGTGATGATGACATCATGGAAGCCATGTCCACCCCTGACTTCATCTTTCCCGCCCATAAACAGAATGGAACCATCCTGGCCTATGGTGACTTTCACGACCTTAGCAGAAGCTACACCTCCGGTAGCTCCCACATTCCACCTCACCATTAGCATGTGAGTAGTAGGCATCCTACCCAGATCAATCCCTCCCGCGGAGTGCGTTCCATTTCTACTTTGCGCTCAGGTTGCTAGCATTGTTCATCATCCTCCCATTCATTTTCTTGTGGCACCTTTCAGATGGACCTCCCGTCCACACCTTATATCAGTTTTTCTGATGGTGCAAGTCGCTACTCCAAGAATCTAGCCTTGGTAGGTTGGGCCATCTTTACCCCCTTGCACTCCCTTGTTCTCTCGAACGGTGTATGCATTGTTACTGCTACCAATAATCAGGCCAAATAAGATGCAGTGGGAGGTTTATTAGTTGATTCCCTTTCACATCACATCCTCCACCTTCATGTTCATTTAGATTTCCTGCTTCTTGTCATGCAATTGAATGGTGTCTATTGTGTATATAATTCTATCCTTTTTAGAATATATTTACAAGTGAAGCTTTTGATGCATGAGTTTGAAATCATCACATTCAATCATGTGCCTAGAGCACAAAATCACTATGTAGATAGCATTGCCAACCATATTCTAGATTGGCATTTAGCACACGCATTTAACACAAGACAATAACATCAAACTATCAAAACGATGCATATCCATAATATGTGTCATATAAAATGTTTTAGAGTCCATCAACTCTGATACATATGACATGCCCATAACATGTTACAAAAACTCAAAACTGGGGGCACCACCTACCCCTACACACTAATCACTATCTGGAGGATCCCAAGCCAATGGCTCTGCTCCCGCATCTCGTAGATCATGCATCCCATGTTCAACCATCACCATGCGTCGCATGACCCCTCGCCACTCTGAGGGTAGACCAATACATGGCTCTATGTACTGGTCCTCTAAGTCTTTCCAGCCACGCTCTGAAACACCAGTCAGAAGCCTCTCATATCTATGATGGATGTCCTCTGGGAGGGCTGCTGCATCCTCATTTTTCTATGCCCTCAATCCACCAGGTCCTGCAGCTCCTGATACTGTAGGCCGTCCCATATACCCGGCCGATTTTATCGGTGTTGTATCTGCATACCAAAAGTGGAAGAATTAGTACCATATACAATATTCCGAAAATTTACACTGCACATAGAAAGATTAGAAATTTGTCACTTACCAGCAGGCCCCCATACTCAACCAAGAGGCAGTGGCAAATCCGGGTCCCCAACTCATCCCACTATAGGGATAGTCGTCTATGTACAATGGCATCTGATCCCAATGCACAAAGAAATCGGGTCGGAAAACTCATCTGACTGTCCCACCTCCTCTTCACAGTATTCACCCCCACCGGTGCATCCTGGGCTCTCTCGTGCTCCCATCCTAGAGCTGTATATGAGGTCGAAGTGTCGGGATCTTCTCAAAGAAGAGCGGACACAAAACTGTACCATAAGCACAATCATGGTTCACTTGCCGCTTGCATAGCGAAAACTGTCGTTTCAATGAAAAAAACATCATCTAGGCCCACGCATAGTAGGTCCCACTCAACACACTCTCCACAAGTATCATCTGCCCTCCAGTGATGTGGTGGAGTGCCTGGTTGCCCAGGATCCGTAGCACTGCTGTGGCCACAACACGGGTCTCTAACCTCTCTAGATCCCTGATGGGTATCCGAGTCCCCTTGACTTGGAGACCTGGTCGATAATGGCACTCTACAAACTCCATGATATTCCGCCCCCATGGTAACATTGGCTAAGTATTCCCGACCATCCCAAGTGGTGGGAGACCAATCAGGAAATATATATCCTGGACCATCAACTTGATCCAGTGCCCCTGCACTATAAATACCTCATGGTATGGATCCCAATAACTGACAATCCGGGCCAATAAGGGCTCTCCAGCTCTCATCAAAGTGTTCTCCACCAACTTCAGAACCCCAAACATGGCCAATGCACTGCAGACACCCTGATCCTCTTGAATCTCCTACCATAATGTGCCCGGGTCCCTCTGTCTCCAGTTGATCTGTAATTCTACCATATATACACAAAACCATCATATTTGTCAATGTACAGATAGGAAATACTATATATCAACATAAAAACCCAGTGCTCAACCAAAAAATAGCACAGAAAAACCCCTCCCTCACAGGTTTCACTTTTCAGGCCCAAACCTAGGACAGGTCACAGTTTTCTGCCCAAAAACTACTACCCAGGTCACACTTTTTGCCCCAAAAAGTGCGACCCGGCCGTGAAGAGAAGCAAGGGTCTATTTCCGAGCCCTGGGGACCTAAACTAAACTTTCAATCCACTAAAATGAAAGAGTAGGGTTAGGCCTCTTACCTGCAACTCACAGATCTCGATTCCAATGGTCAGTTTGTCCGCTAAAATCGTCGCAATATTTAGGGCCTTCTCTCCTCTCTACACTCACCATAGCTTCACATGAAAATGAGTGAATTTGGAGGGAAAATGCGTTATTAAAAGAGTAACCCCTGATTTCTCTTTCACCTGTTGCAGCCAAATCGTAGCTCAGTTTGCCAAATCATATGTACCATTGGAAAGCTCTCACCGAGCCCTCAAATGGGTATCTGTTAGTTTTTCATGATTTGATATTTCACCGCGACACATTTTTTTTCAAGAAGGGTCACTTCACCACTCCTAAAAATCGAATTTCTTCACCTACAACACTTGTACTTGGGGGCACCCCTTTGCCTTCATACTTTTCCATGCCTGTGTCGATTTTCATCGTGATTAACCATCATGTACTCATGTTTTTATGGTCCCCATTGGACCCGTTATGTGTGGCAGCACCATCGAGTCGCCCTTCTTTAGAGCATCCGAGTTGAGTCATCATTGCATTCATGGAGTCTATCCCGAGTCCCTTTGTATCCCACTATAATCCTCCATCCTTCATTTGCTTGGTTCCTCTCTCGTGTCACACATTATGTCCTTCAGTCCCTCTATCCCTTATCCCTCATGATATTGTGTCAGTTGCTGCTAGGTCATCCATGACCTTTATGCTCTAACAAGGTAAGTCGTCCGTCTGATACTCAGTACCCCCCATTTCATCATCATCCCTGTTGTCAGTCTGTCAGTTGCTCTATTATTTTCTCTCATGCCTTAGTTGAGGATCACTTATTACCTCAGCTATGGTGGACCTCCTTCTGTCGACATCAGCTCATTCATTCCAGAAGATAGGTATAGAGGGTGGTGTACCTTGGCTCCAGCTTCCACTCTTGTTCGGTGCCTCGGATCAGGCAAAGGGACTCCTTACTGCCCTTTGATTTCATTTTTTCTCAGCTCTAGCTCCTATTAGCATGATTGAGATCTGTATAATTGATGGTCCAGTGATGCAGCAGCTGGTATCAGTGATTCCTAGGTGTGCGTGAGATGTATCAGCCCTCATGAGGGGGTCGCCCTATATGTAGCCCCCCACACGCCCGGATGACCTCTTCATTACAGACTTTGATGCAGCTCCATAGATTTGATGATGTCGGCCTCAGCCGCTTGAAGCGCCTTTTTGATTGCATGTATCAATCATATTTTCAGAGTCCTTTCCTGTTTACAAGGGAATTTGGGTTGTATTTATATCTCATGTACTCAAATATTATTTTACAAGTCCTAGCTATTATCCCAGGCACAATATGTATGTGGGATTCATTATCGTGTTGTTTGTCTGGCTCATGTTTATGCCAGCATATACTATATTGTTCAGTCCCTTGTTTACTGGACACCTTATTCTTTTTACTTTATCTCGGCAGGCATAGGTACGCCTCCCCCGCCACCTATAGCACAGGTACTCACTCATAAAAGAGAATTTTCGCACCTGTAAGTCTCGCCTCCTCAGGGTCTAGTCCTTTCAGCACTATGGTCTACCTTATACACCTCTCTCTCTGACTTCCCCTTCGGTGTCTAGTGATTGATATCTTACAATGTACTTCGGTCATACGATTAGCTCCCAACGCTCACACGCTAGGGGGAAATCTGTTACACCATTTTTTGGTCATCTAACCTATTATCATTAGATGGACCCAAGTACACCATGTAAGACCAATTTTACCCTAAGTAAAATAGCTTTCACTATGAAAATAATTTAGTAAACCACCTTTATTAACTTGTTTATGGTCTAAACAGGAAACCCCATGAGGAAATATTAAATAAATCTACATTTGTTTGATTTTCCTCAAGGAATAATTAGTTAAACATAATTTTAATTAATATTCCTGGTTATATTTAACCCAAAACAAGGAAATTAATTAAATTAATCATTATTTATTTGATTATTACTCAACCACATCCTTAAAATTATAAATAAATCATTTTTTATTTATTATTTACAAATAAAGGGATTTGACCCAAGTCAAATACCTTTTCCCTCCAAAAAATATAATAAAATATTCCATAAAAGTTGGATCTTGATTTGGTTAATAATATTTTAATTATGCACCAATATCTAGACTAACTCAATATTTTGTTATAAATAGAATGGTTTTCCCATTCATTTACCACCTTTTTCTGCCTAAAGATCACTCTCGATCTATACTTTTGGTCTGACTTTGATCCACCATCATAGTCATATTTTGCTACCATTTTTGTCTGGGTTTTCTACACCATCAAGAGAGAGGAATTTTAGATCTGAAGTGCTGAGTACTTACAAGAACCCATCCCATTGAGGAGAACTAGTAACACCCTTCTGTGTTTTCCTCCCAAGTGTCATTAATACAAAATTCATTCAACATATTCTTGTCTTGTCTATTGGATGCATGGAGTAAATCTTGCTTTTTCTACTGGTTAATGTCTTTTGATGCATAGATCTAGATTTTTGCAGCATTTATCTTGATCACCTAACTACAGATCTGAAGATATTGGCAGCCATATTTGCTGTTAGGGCTATTTTTTGTGCACATCTAAAGTGGTATTTTTTCGTACAATTGGAATTAAGATTCATACTAACAAATCCCAAGGCCGATCAACAGCCTTTCAATCCCATGATATACCCCCAAGTAGACTTAGACCATATTCCCCTGGCTGACAGTGACTACAAGATCCACAAGACTAAGTCATACCTCGACCTATTCAATGTCTACTGTTGGCTCGAAGATAAGCTCCTTAACGAAGAAAATGGCATCAGCATGTGGAAGACCAAGATTCCACATTAAATCTTCCCTAGAACCCATAGCTTCCCTGAGATAATTAGGAAATGTCAGTCTTTCTATAAAATTAAACAAGGATCCATAGTGGACTCGACAAGAGAGATTTTGTTTTATGTAAATGCCCCATCCATTCAAGAGACATTGCAAGCCCCCATTGTTGAGAACACTATTCCTTTTTCATATGAGGCCCTTATAGGACTATACCAAGGATTAGATTTTTCCAGCAGGGCCAAAACATTGAACCTTTTCATGACTCCCAATGCACCAATGCCTACGAAATGTCCCCCATATCCATCATCCACATTCCTGGAAAGGAACAAGCACATTGTCACTACCCTATCTTATTAGTTACGTTATCATAATGATTAGCGGATAGATGAAGCCATAATTGGTTTCTTGTCTATCCTCTCTGCAGATGCCAATCCCACTGTTATGTTCAACTATGCTCAGTTCCTTGTTGATGCAATCCACATCTAGTTCTTGAAATTTAAAATATAAGGGGTATTCAAATACACCTCTATGTTGGTGTACATGTTTACTTGTTTTCAATCCATCAAGTTTGATTTTAACATGATAAAGAAAGGTGAAGACTCACAATCCCAATCTGTCATTTTTTGGACAACTCTATTGAGAAAGTAGTAGGAAGACTATTCATACAAGATATTTGTAGATCTATTTTCTCATCCAACAATCAATGCACTCAACAGCACCACAGAGCCCAGGGTCAGTGAGTAAATCAGGAAATTGATGCATTTGACAGAGTAGATTAGGACAATAGACTGGTATCTCTACCAAAACTAGATGGAGATCATGGTTTATGGCAGTTAATTGGCCCCATATAAACTACCCAAATACCTCTCCATGAGGATATTTTTCCTTGCGTATATTAGACAAATGATAGATTCTGACGAGGTGCATTTTGTTTCGGCCAAGAAGAAGTTAGAATATAGGATCAAATCTCAAATCGTTCAATTCATCTGCAACAACAGTGCAATCGTGTTGGAAATACTAAAAGCGGGGGTGAATCAGTATTCCTTTCAGAGAATTAGTTAATCTTCAATTATTATCAGTGTTTGTACAATGATAGAATTAAACAAAAGGAACACAAATGCACACATTTTTTAAGGTGGAAACCCACTCCGGGACCAAAATAACCTGAATGCTTTTCTAATAATTCTTTAATATTCAACTCCAATTGAAAATAAAGCTCCAAATTCCTAGAATCTAGGAAAGAATTCTTCTCCAGCTCCCACTAGATGGACGCTCCAATGCTTGAGATTCTTTAGTAGTCAACTGAATGGATGCCCCAACACCCAATGAGCTACAACTCACCCTAGCACCACCCTACCACCCTATAGAAGAATAAAACAAGAATGGACTCCCATACCAAGGAAAATGGTCCACTTTACAATGATATAGAATGATGTAGAAGAAGAAGAAACACTAGAACATAACCCCAACTATGACACAACCACCTAATTATGATCCTAGACCTCCCAATACTGCCTCTTCAACTCTTGGCAGATAGACACTTGTACAATTTTTTACAATGATGCATTTACAATGACTTAGTACAATGATACCTTTACAATGATTTTATGCCACTTGATGCCCACTTGAAGACTTCATGTGGTGAAATTCTTACTATTGTTCTGCACCTTGACTGCTTCTCTTGTCATTCTACCCTCTGCTGCATCTCCATTTTCTTTTCTACCCTAGAAATTTTGGTCCTTTGCAACCCTTGACAACACATGATCTAGCTTTTTCTTGCCTTCTAGGAGCTCGATATTGAATCTGATTTATATCTGTTATTTTAGATCCCCAACATGTGATTTTTGGTCTTGAAGTATTCATCTAAGTATTCTTTCCAATGCCATAGCTCTGACCCAATTTGTATTCTTCAAGTGTGAGTTGTGCCCAATCCCTCACAATGCCCTAATTATGGACTGGTTCAGTAGAGTGAACTAGTATTGTGTGCCACGTGTCACTGTTTCTTCATTCAAATTTGAAATTGATACATCGAAAACTAAATTCCATTTAATATCCACCAATTTTTACAGAATTCCAATCTGATACTCAGAGAGAGAGTTATGACGATTTTCCCAAGGTCACATCTTTGAGATGAAGTTCAGGAGCCTGCAAAAACACCGAATTCCACAGATCATATCTCCAAAAATGTTACTCACCTTGATCTAAAATTTTTACAGGAGATTATTCAGGATTTCAGCTTTGTCTCATAAATATTTTAGTTTCTGAACCTTCATAGAAATTTTTTTTTAGCGCAAATTCCACGATGACCTGTTTCAGGTAGCCAAATCCCTATAAGAGGAGGAGATGAGGATCACAATTTATATAAATGCTTAGGTTGAGAGGGACTTAAACAAGTGAACATGGGAGGGATTTTAGGAGCTTAAAAATTATTAATTATTTACTTTTCAATGACCCATGCCACAACCCCATGGGGTTTTATCCCACTAACTTGGTTACAAACTTCAAACATGAATTTTTCCCAAATCGTGAAGAATTACATGGCGTGCCATATATCAACAGAAACATCTTGACAAGTAGAAACCATAGAAAATATTCTTGAAACAGAATATAGTAATTTGGTAGCTCAAAATTCCAATTCAAGATCGGGGTAGCCCCTGGTGCTACTTGGGTTGACATCAATGACAACCATTGATCAACAAGTAGGGGGAGAGGTAGATAAAATACTAAAAGAGATGAAATTCACACACAGTTTCACTTGGTCCTATGAACCAATGGAGATCATCTCCAAGAAGAGGGTGGAAAACAAGTCCACAACCTACATCCATACCCACAGATTGGAGATAGAGAATCACATGAACCAAGAAAAATAGGTGGCAGACACACTCTAAGAGGCTGAAGAGTAGGTAATCTCTACTTTAGGAATCTAAACACCAACTCCAAAAGAGAGGAAGGTGGCAGGAGTTCAAGATGACAAAGGGAATGATCCTGAAAAGGAAATAGGAAGTAAGAGGACCAGGGGGGATCAAACAGACATGGACATCGATTCCTCCACTAAGGATTTAAAAATGAAATATAGGAAGACATCCAGGATCAGTATGGGCCTTGACCAAGGCAATGAGAAAAACCAGCAAACTATCATCACAATTGGGGATTCACCAAGTTCATCCTCAGCAAGTGGCCACCCGATCTTCTCCTCATCCTCTGCCACTATGCCATTCCAACACCAGAATGCAAAAACTCCCACATCTACTTCCACTACACGAAAAAAGGAGGAAGACATCTATGACACATTCAAGGAGATCAGGAGAAGGAATGAGGTTCTCAATACCAACACCTACAATCACTTTTGGAAAAAAAAAAGCATCTCCCAGAGTAGACTCCTATCAGCCTTTGACTCTAAGAAGGGAAGAATGAGGATGGCATTATTGGAGGCACAATTTCCTCAGCCCAAAGGTGCAACAGAATACAAGAAGATATCTTTTGAGTTTGATGCAAAGAACATCCACCCAATAGACCGGATTGATATGCACAAGCAGACTGAGGAAATGATCTCCTCCAACCTAAATAACACATCCATGAGCCTCTCAAAAATACAGGTGACTTTTTCCAACACAAAATCAAAATTAAAGTTGGAAAAGGTCTTAGCCATGGCAAAATATTCAAGGATAAAATCTCTGGAGAATTTAGTGATACAGGTCAGGTACAATCCATCAAACATAGCAGCGGTCGAAACTCTTGTGAGGAGGAAGAATGCAGACATAGCTACTTTGAGGAGGCAGCTTAAGATGCCAGTGACAAAATACCCTATGGCGAAGGAGATAGAAGCGATTGAACTGAAGAAAGCATAAATGATGCAGTTAACTGTTGAACAAACAGAGAAAATCAAGAAAATGGAGGATGAGATGGATAAAATGATCAAAGAAAGATAGAAATAAATAAGAGATGCAGTGAAGGGAGCAGAAAAAGAAGTAGCTAAGTCCATGATTCCCTTAAAATTAGTTCCACTCACAGTGATCCCAACAGCCACAACATCCACAGAAGCACCGTGGGAAATTATTGAGCATCTAGCCAAGGCAATGCATAACATGTCCTTACGGTCAGCAAAGATTAAAAGGTTGGAAAATAAACTTAGTGACCTGCTGGAGCAACTCAAAGGGAAAGAATCTTCCCATGACACAAAGTTGTAGATTAGAAAAAAGATAAATTAGAGCTTGCAGAAGACTCTTCATGAGTCCTCAATTTGCTGCATGATGGGAAGGCTGAAACAAATTATATGGTTGGATATAACTGAGTCTGTAAATAATATATGGCCCTCAATTCAGATAATTTTTTAACAAAGGGATATAATCGATGTAGTGAAGGTTTCCATTGAGTAAACAAATGTGGAACTTGGATATAAGCCCCAAACTGTCAACACCATCATCAGATTCTTGAATTCCAAGAGCAGCCATGAATTGGAGCAACTGGAAGTGGTTGAAAGAATAACCTTTGTTATTTAATTTAAAAGCATGTTGAATAAGAAGAGTCTGGTCACACAGTTAGAAGAGAGATGCCATCAGCTAGAGATTGGGGTGAGTAGGTTTTTCAACAAGATCGAGCCACTGAACAAAAGAGGTTTACCTTCCTTGTTTGTTATCAATGATAAACTGATGCCCAGGATTGATTATGTAGAGAGGCTCACAGAGATCTTCGATAAAACATCCAAGCTCTAATATCCCAAAATGGAATAATGAATTGATACTAAAACATAATATAAGGACTACAACAAAGTAAACAATAAATCTAAATACACATCAGAAAGCATAGAAATAGCTGAGCCATTTTATTATGTGGAGGTGGATAAACCAATACAACAATGCTCAAAATATGAGACACTCAAGCCAAATATATGGCCAAGAATGACCTTGAAATGATCCATAAGAGAGACTGCGTAACTGCTGGACTGTTGGAAGGGAAACTGCGATGTCCCTACTGCAACTGTTGGGACTGCACTTTCCGTAAAGATAGAAATTCATATCTAGGAAGTTTGGTAGCTCCGATGATGTTGAAACTTTATGTCCGGGCTCTATGATGGATACCCAAGATAACCCAGAAAGGATTTCTCAGATATTTCAATATAAGAAAATCACCATCTTAGGGCTTGCACTATGTAGCTATTGGGTATGCATATCTGCTACATCAACTTATGGATCCAATGATGTGCTATCAGCTCTATGCAAGAAGGGTTGATCCCTTCACTATATCCTTGGGCTAAAAGCTCAAGATCTTGCTCCTCCAATCTCCTCCATTGAAAATAACTGTTGAATTATCAACAGCTTCATAAAAATGCGTTGTAAGAGAGGGAGGCTCAATAACCTGCTGCTAGATATGTCAAATCAACTCATGAATGATGGAAGCACTGAAACCAAAGTGACGAGATGATGCCCCACAAGATTTCCAACTAAAATGCTGAAAACTTCCTTCTCCCAATGGATCTACAAGATTGCACTGCGTAATCCTTGAGGGAATTGATTTTGCATGGAGGTAAAATACAATGGCATGGATGTCGAATATAGATATTATGCTCTTGGAAGACTAAAAGTGAAGAACAAGGTGGAAGGATGAATCCTCCACCGGTTTCTTAGCTGAATGATAGAACCAACCTCCTAAATATGGCACCAATTCCTGATGAGGAATATAGCTCAATAGAAAACCTTCCCAGAGTAGGCACTCGAAGTCCCCCATGGGTAAGGATGGGATTTCTTCTCGGAAACACCCTGTGCTAAGAAAAATTGCAGACTTAGCTAAACAACATAAGAGTGCATAGATATGTCCTAAGACAAATCCAAATCTAAGCAAATCAAAGAAATTAATAATCCAAGCCATGCCTTCTATTGTGTCTCTACCTTCATTATATAGATTGTGAGCTTTCTATACCCTAGGCCCACCTCTAATCTACGTTTTACATGTGGACATAAGTCTCCATGGTTGACTACGTTGTTTCTCCATGTCCTCCATCATTTATACATGTGATAATCAACTTCTCCATCATGTGTGCATTAAATGAACTACTTCCTCCATCATGTTCTCATTAGATGCACCACTTCTCCACTAACTTATCATAATTGATTTATGATCTTACTTTTAATGCATTATGATCTTATTTTACCTCTTAAAATATCCTCATGATTTTACATTTAAGATCCATGATCTTATTTGACTGTTTCATCCTCCATGATCTATCTCATAAATGTGACATGATCTCTACTTCTTCGATATTAAGAAGTTGCTCCACTACTCCATGATTTAGATCGAGATCTGAAATATCCACATTCGCACATAAAAAGTGGATTTTATTTATCTTTTGGGTTTATGGGTACCTCCACCCTCTTATTTACTTAATTAATTATGAAAATTAAGAACTTTAATATTCCAATTATCTTGTGGAAAATTGGAAATATTACAATCCTCCCCGACAAAATGTTACTTGTCCTCAAGCAACTGCAAAATTATATGCTAGAGAAATTTGTCCCCCTCCAAATAGCATCCACACAAGGAAGGTCTTCCCATTTGCTGCAATGATTCATGCATGCCGAACACCAAATTTGTCTCTCTAGAATATCTAGAGTGACCTCTAACTGTGTAGCTAGATGTCCCTCCTCAATATTGAAGCTCCAAGTGACAACCATAAGTTGTCCAACATTCTCCACAATACATGAGATACATAAATATAAATGGTTCCTACCACTAAAGGAAAGCTCCAACTCACAAAGTATACCCCCTTCACATGCTACATGAAGTAAAAAAAGGCTCATCATGCCTTAATTCTTAGCCCTGTTGGCCTTGTTGGATCTAAGAATCATCCCAACATTGTACAAAAGAAGAAATAGAGACATATGGTTAGACAAAATTATCAAACCATATTCTCCCAATAGTAACCACGGCAACAATGCTCCTTACTCCCACACCACACCATCAAAATACCAAGTGGGTTGGCCATATTCTCTCAAGAGAAGCCATAGAAACATTGTATCTTGTTGCCCCACCACATCATCATCAAACCAAGTATGGTGTCCATACTCTCCAAGTAAGAGCCATCGAAGGAATGCCTCTTGCTGCCATCCTCCATCATCATTATGCAAATAAGGGGAGTATTTCAAGCCAAGCTATCCCAAAAGTAACCATAGCAACAAGATATCTTGTTGCCTCCATAAATTATCATGTAAATAATGGAGTAAAAACATAATGATTTACATGTGGAATTTCATATCAGCCCAATACAAATCAACTCCATCATTACACATCATGAGAGTATTATGCCACATCATAAGCAATAAAAAACACATAAACATGGGAGATGACATGTGATGGCCAAACTCTCTTAACCAAAGTGAACATGCCTTATTTTTCTTCATTCTGTCATTGATACATAAGGCATGAGTCAAATAAATAGGAGCTATTTGGTGGTAACCATACTCACCCAAGAGTAGCCAGCGCAACCATGCCTCCTTGTTCATTACATGAGTGTTTTTCAAGGCATGGGTCATGAAAATATGTGTTGTCGAGTAGTAACCATACTCACCCAAGAGAAACCAATACAACCACGATTCTTGCTGGTCTATCTCATATTTCTGCAAGTGGTTTGGCAACCCCTTGCTCCACATCATCAACCGTTCATCCCAATGTGGATGATGGATCTCATTATGAAAAAACTTGGCATACTCTCATTGTAGGACACCAACCTCCTCAAGTTGTTGAAGAAATTTGCACTCCATGGTATTTTGAAGTGCACCTCCAAGGATATCTATCCATGAGATCCTCTTCTCATCAATCGCCCTCCAAAACCAGTAAAGTTCTGGATCTGTTGTAGGTAGAAGTTTCTCTTTGAGTTGTGAGATGCTCATTGAGAAAGTGTCATATGGAAAGGAGAAAATATTCCTCATCTCAAGATTTCTACCCTCTATCATCTTTATCTCGATTTCTTCATGAGTGAAGCTACCTCTAGAATGCTCAAAGAATAATGGGGCCCTCTCATCATCACTACTAATAAGTGACATCACCGTAGATCTGAATGGTGATACATATGTTGTCTCATGGTAGGGCATAATCATTCTCATCCCATCTTCCGAAACTCTACACTTCAACTCAAAGTGTTGAATGTAGCTCAACAATGATGAACTGGGATAACATTTCGTCTCTTCCTTGATCAACTCAAGGGTCCTTTGCACAGTGATATGTTGCTGCTCCAAATGCAATATCCTTGATGGCATGTCCCCATAAGTTTCAATAAGAGGTACTAAAACAATATGAGATGAAAGTGGTTGCATACCTTGGATCAACTGATGTGTGGAACCTCTTGCAAGACCAAAATAGTTCCTCCAACCAGAACAATAGTCCCTCCAACTACTGGTAAGAGTGATGGATTCTCTTCTACAAGTGTACAAGTGTTGGAATCTACCTCATCTTACTCATGCATCTCTTGAATCATGCATGGGACTCTATATGTCAATATCTTAAGACTATCTTGCAAAGATGAAAGTGTCTCTCCTCTGGATACAAGTACTTCTGTAGCTGTTAGTGAATGTAGTGACTCTTTGTCCAGAGTGACAAGAATGACATCCTCTTTTGTTTCCTTAGGAAATGTATCTTTGTGACGTATCTCTTGTTTTCTCATATCAAACTTCTTTCTCAGCTTGTGAAATAAATCTGAATATTTAGTTACATTTGCATGCTCCATGTGACCAAACCACCAATCATTGGCTTCACCATGAAGATGAAGAGCTGCAATCTAGACAACCTATTTTTCAGATATAGGATGTAGCCTGAAAAATGCATCTAACTCTTTCCTCCAAGCCTTAACAGTGCTTGAAGAAGACCCATCAAATGTAGGAAAATAGAATCTATTGTGCCTCTTTCTTTTATTGCTAATATAGGATCTTATTTCTTCTATGAGTTTGAAGAATTTTTGGAGATTTATATTCTCCTTGAATTCTCTAGACTATGCTTTGTACTCTTCAAGATATACATTGAGATTCTCATAAGTCTCAGGTTCCATATTTCTTCATTCTTCATTTCTATACCATTCACCTCCTTCAAAGAAAGTGGGCATACTAGATCTATGAGGAGATCTATTATTCTTCGGTCTTCTTTGTTGTTGATAGGAAGTTCTTGGACCTTCCTCATATAATATTCTTCTTGAATCCTTCTTTTTCCTTTCTCTCTTTATTTGATTGACCTCCTTGGAGAGATCTTGCAGGGATATAAAGAGAAGAGTGGCAAAACTACAATCCTCCTTCATTATAGATCTCTTCTTTCTACTTCTTATTTTGATTCAAAAGATGAAGTGTCCACAAGCTGAGCCAAATATCATGCTCTAATACCACTGTAATATCCCAAAATGGAATAATGCATTGATACTAAAACACAATATAAGAACTAAAACAAAGTAAACAATAAATCTAAATACAGATCAGAATGCATAGAAATAATTGAGCCATTTTATTATGTGGAGGTGGATAAAATAGTATAATAGTGCTCAAAATATGAGACACTCAAGCCAAAGAGATGTCCTGGAATGACCCTGAAATGATCTCATAAGAGGCACTGTGTAAATGTTGGACTGCTGGAAGGGAAACTAAGTTGTCCCTACTATAAATGTTGGGACTAAAACTGTCAGAAAGATAGAAAGTCAGATCTATGTATTTTGGGAGCTCTGATGATGCTGAAAAATTTAGATCCGGGCTCTATGATGGATACCCAAGGTAACCCAGAAAGGATTTTTCAGATATGTCAATCTAAGAAAATCACCCCCTTAAGGCTTGCACTATGTAGTTGTTGGGTATGCAGATCTGCTACATGAATTGAAGATATGATGGCTGCAATGATGTGTAATAAGCTCTATGCAATAAGGGTTGATCCCTTCACTAGATCCTTGGGCTAAAAGCTCAAGATCTATCTCATCCAATCTCCTCCAATAAAAATAGGTGCTGAATGATCAACGACTTCAGAAAACTATGATGTAAGAGAGGAAGGCTCAACAGCCTGCTGCTATATATGTCAAATAAGCCCTTGAATGGTGGAAACACTAAAACCAAAGTGAAGATATGATCCCCCACAAGATTTCTAGCTGAAATTCTGACAACTTCCTTCCTCCAATGGATCTACAAAACTACACTGCACAATCCTTGAGGGGACTGCTTCTGCATGGAGATAAAATATACATTAGGGTAACTTTTGAGGTCTAAAATGGGCCTCCTAAGGAAAAAGTACAATCAAAATTAACTTTATGAGAACCAATCACATTTTAGGGGCTGACATCATCCCTAATGGTTGGGGTGGCATTGCTTGAGTTAAAGGTACTTACTTGTCACATTCTCAATGGTGGATAAAAGCTCATGGTTAACCATGGTAGTGTTCTACGTAATTTTAAACTCATAAAGTAAAGTACTCATAATAAATGTCATTTCAAACTTTTAGAATAAAATATTATTATTGTCATTTCATATTTTTTGAAAGAAACAATGCATATCCCTACACAATCTTCATGTATTTACACACTTTTCAATAAATATGATATTTGTATATTTTCAAATATTTATTTATAAATCAAATCAATTCAAGATGTAATATAAACTTCATACATAAAACAACATATTATATTACATTATTTTTATTATAGTATATTAATTACATGCTATTATATAATTTAAATAATATAAATTTTAATTAATAGTATATTCTATAATTAAGAATTTATGAATTAATATTTATATTTAACTTTAAGTTATTTAAGTACAAAGGACAAATGCATTAACTGTGCAACATGGAAAATTTTAAGGGCTAATATTCGCAGGTGGGCTAATTTTCCATGGCTTTTCCAAAAAAAATATTCGCCAATTTCTATTTTTTTATAAAAATGATTCGCCCAAATTTTACAATATAAAATTATTTTACCTTAAAAATCGCCAACATTATATAGAAAATATATATAATATCATTATAAATTTGAATAATTTTACAAATACATCAATAAACATTTTATAGTTTTCATATTAGGGACTAGTGAGATTCGCCAAATTTTTAAACTTCAAAATAATTTTCCATCCTTAAAATTTTCCCTGCTGTGCAATGATAATGACTTTTTCTTGAAAATATCATTCTTATTTACAGTCACATCAATATAATTTTTTTTATTAATTTTATTTTGGTACAACTTTTGAATTGAATTTAACCATGGTTACATGGATTTTGGTGCAAAAAGTGAATTGAAAATTCATAAATATTATTTTATTGGTTTAGCTATTATTTTATTATTTCCTTAGGAGGCCCATTTTAGACATCAAAATTCCCCTAGTGATGGCCTGAATGCCGGATATAGATATGCTGCTTCTGGAAGACTAAAAGTGAAGAAAAAGGTGGAAGGATGAATCCTCCACCGGTTTCCTATCTGAATGATAGAACCAACCTCCTAAAGATGGTACCAATTCCTGATGTGGAATATAGCTCAATAGAAAACCTTCACAGATGTTGGGCCAGAATTGTAATCTACGGATAAACTACACTTCCCTAGACCAGTGTCTAGTCTAGAACAATAGGTGAAAGACTATACTAATGTTTCTCCTAACTTAGAATAGATACACAGAGAGGATTGGATGCTTACTTGTTTCAGTTGCCTCCAAATGGCTCCTTTCTGTCGCTTCCACCACAACTTCAAATTCAAGCAATTTCAAATAGCTTAATGCTTCCTGAAAGAAAGAACACTGAAATAACAGAAGATGCAATAATATAGATATCTATTCAAGCTATTTAGCTAAATCAATTAAGCATAAACTACATTCATCAACCAAGATTTTGCAATATGGAAAATCAAAGTAAAAATGGATGCATGTAGGGAAAAACAAGAAGTAATCTTTATTGATGATAGAAGGAGAGGTTATAACCTAGTGACTGATTTGTAGTGACCTTCCAACAAATTTCCCAAGTCTCATCATAGCATAACTCTCTCCAGAAGCAGCTCCACAAATCAAACTCTCTATTGAAAATTCTCCAGCATTTCCCTACTCAAATTATTCCTCCCAAACACTTAGATCTGTGTTCAATTTATAGAAGAACTGTAGGTTTTTTTATAATCAATAACATTCCAAAAATAGGCAAGACCTGTTTCCATTCATGTAGATGTCAAATGGACACTTGGATCTGAAGCTTGACACATGTGAACCCTTCTAGAAGACACTGGCCAAGTGGAGATTCCGGAACAATGAGAATTTTTCTCCCAATGTGACCAACGTACCTTTAAATGTCGGGAAGTGCTTTGTAGAGCAGCCTTGAATGGGGCTACCTACATATGCAAAGCACTTAGGCCCCTTAGAGCCTGCGTTGGTGAGCTCCCACATGTTTAATAATAAGCTTCAAACCATGGAAAAGCCTTGATTTTATGAAAATCTTGTTTGGTTCATGTTGTTTCATGTCTTAGGGAATATAGCAACTGAGATGATAGGGAATGATAGACCCTTAATCATCAGTCCTGGAAATGATGCCCAGTTAACCAGGTCATTGGGAATGGTGCCAAAATTGACCTATAACAATTTCCCCCTAAAGCTTGAGATCCAAATAATAAGAACATTTGATTGAGATGATTTACACTGTGATGAGCCTGGAAACAAAGCAGAACGGTCACCTGCATCAATATTGCAATAAATTACATCATGATAAATCCTTTATTGATCATAATTGCTGAGGGTAGGCATTCCCATAGTCAACACATAAAACAATCTAATAACATGTACATAATTCAGAAAGTCGTCTACATTGGAATGTTGCCCAGATGCAGACATCGCCTACAGATATAGGCCCATGTTTGGATGACAATCTATATGTAAGGTCACCATACAGATGATGTGTACAACAATCCTGAAATCGCAGCTTGGATGGCTGAAACTAGATCCAGGGTCTTCTTATCTCATTCACTCGATCATTCGGGTACAAGTCTAGCCATGCGAATATATGATTTGTTGTTGAACATGGAAAGACATCATTTGATTACCAGCCAATAATGAAATTTGTTAACAAATGTGAGAGAACCACCATTAATGTCAATGGCCCTCAAGGTACTGCAGTACATTTCATAAGGCGTGAATAGATGATTTGATGTCGAACGCCAAACAAAATCTTTCGGTCAAAGGTCCGAAAGTGAGGATCTTGTCGATGCTGTAACAAGCCCCATGGTACTGCAATATGATGTTTCTAAGTGAACTTCCTGGACATTGATTTGGAGTCGACAGGAAGTCACCTTATTGCAAAAATGGAGTTACTGATTTCGGAAACAAGGGTATGACTTGATATAGTAATTTTTAGGGATGATGATCATGAAAATGAAGGTTTATGAGTATTGCAGATGGATGAGTTCTTAATCACTGGATGACTTCTCTTGAACATATCAGTGACGCTGTGATGAGTTGGCAGCATTGATCCAAAACCAAAGTGAAGGTATGATGAACCATAGGTGTGAATGAACCGTCAAGATGATTACCCAACCCAAACAGTCATGGACATGGAGTGAAAGAAGTGTCATGTTCAAGAGTGACTTGCTACCAAAAATAAACTTTACTTGCTTTTCCCAAATTTTCCCTAGTCATTTGTCGACCAATACCTTTTTATTTTTTAACAAGCTTGAGGAGGATAACATTTTCTTGATCTATAATTCAACCCTTCGGGCGAATAAAGAATAAAGTATCGCTATTTAATAATTTAATGAGTCTAGCGATGAATGAAACTCGATTCCTTCCATGATCGACAAGCCTGTCGCTATTTTATGTTTTAACGAGCTTAACGAAAGTGATAGCCCAATCCTTTTTCATGTTTAGAGAGTCTAAAAAAGAGGATGAAAGAGGACTCCAAAAGTACTTTTTCATAAATTTGTCTCTCAGATTTGAAAAAGTGTAAAATAATATCTAAAAGAACCTCTTTGGTCATGTTTAACCAAGGTATTCCTTTTTCGTAAATAATCCATCTCAGTCTGGAAAAGGGTTAAACTTATGCTTAGTAGATATCAATTGATTTACTTTAACGAGCTCGAAATGACAAGTGCTCGGCAATATTTTCACATTATTGGAGTCTGAAAAGAGCTGAAAGAAGACTCTAGGGGTTCCTTTTTCACTATTATAGAAGCTCGAAAAAGAGATAAAAGTGTGCTTCAAATTCTTTTTCGTTTTTAACAAAGCTTGAAAAATAAGGAGAAAAAGCATGCTTTGTGGTCAAGTCCTTCTTGAAATAAATCTACACGACTATCCTGTTTGTCAGTTGTATTTCCTGTTCAGAAAAACATCAAATGGATTAAAAATACTTTTTTCATGATAAAAACATAATAAAACTATAGTCATAGCAATAAATTTAACTTGCAAGTAATTAAATGACTATATAAAGCAGTTTCACTATTCATTTTTACCATTCCATAGTTACCATTTGCATTTTGGAGCTTTGAACCTGATTTTTCCCCCGAAATTCAGTCATTGATTACAGTCATTTCAGTGGACGGATTTCATCGCCGTTTGATCCAGGTCAGTAGTAAAAAACTCCTATTTCTTTCAGTATTCATTCCATTACCTTTCCTTGCAAATGTTTAGGGTTTTGAGGCCCCTAGGGTAAATTCTACCAAAATTGAGGGCAACACACCCCTGAATGTCGAAACCTGCGTTGCATAGTAGGTACAGTGAAGTGTACCTGCATATGCAACGCACTATCTCAGCCCAGAGAGTGCGTTGGGTGCAGTTGAAGTTTTTTATTTTCATGCTGTGTCTAAAATTTTCCTAGTTTTTTGCAATGAATGGTATCTAATGGATCTTATGGTTGATTCTTAGGTTTCCATCGTATTATAATGACGATTACATCGAGAGAAAGAGAACATGAAGAACAAGATATGATTGCCTTGAATGATCCAGGTACTATAAGAGCTTTAAGAGATTGTGGGTTTCTTAAGTACTTCAAATTATCGGGAATGAGGCAATAGATAGAACTCTTGGAGTTCCTTGTTCGAGCATGGGATCCAGCGATAGAGGAATTTCACATAAAAAATAAAGTGTTTTCCATAACAGTTGAGGATGTGTATTTTCTCATAGGTTTGTCGAGGAGAGGTTTTCCCATTTCACTCATAGGATCTACTGTTGGAGGAGAAATAGTGAGGGATTATGTTATGAAATATTGCTATCCGGGGTCAGAACCTAGAAAATATGGAAAAATAAACATATGTGATGTCCGGGATTTTCCTTTGAGAACCATCCTATTCACGATCGCTAAACTAGCTGGCACCATTGCACTCCATGTAGCGAACATATCATATATGCAGTATGTGCTTGAATGTTTAGAGCCAACAGTTTTCAACTGGTCTGAAGCTGTTCTTTCTCAGATAAAGGAACAATTGAATAAATCAAAGGGAGGAAGGAAGAAAAATTCCAGTTATGGTTCCATTCTTATTTCCTTCGCTTTGGAAAGGATTCCATTAATGAAACCACAACATGCAACATTGGATATATCTAGTCCTAGAGATCCTCGAATGCAGATATGGGTAGAACTCATGGGTCGAAATTCAGGCCAATCGACCGTTGTGTTCTCGACTACATTATTTGCCTGGTTTAGGCGACAAATCATTGCCATCGATGAGTATGCATATGCAAGCATCGACTTCTGGGGAGATCTAGATCTAGTTTTACCAGAAGGCGCTCAGTGGGGTCTAATAGGTAAGATTGATTTGACCATGTTTTTTTATTTTTATAAGGTTTATAAAAAAAAATTTTGTGCTTTGATTTATTTCCAAGACTAAAATAAATTTTTAATGCAATGTATATATTGGTCACATTTAACCAGTAGAGGAACCAGAGCGCGAAGCAGATGCGCCAGCAGAGAGGGCTGTCAGGAGAGCAGTCCTTCGGGACCTTGATATGGTTGAGACTCTTACTGAGCTCCTGCAGCACATAGAGGGTTTGACCTTCAGGATTCCTGATTTTTGGATCGAAGAGCTTCCCATGCGACTACAGCGACACACAATTGGGGTTCCTAACCGTTGGATGTGGTTGCTCCGTAGGATTGCTAGCTCTGTAGCGTGCTATCATGAGCACCACTAGTTTACTTATGAATTTTTGCACACATTTTGAGGTCATATGACCAACATGTCTTGGACACAAATTTTGTAAAAACCTATAACTATCTATCTATATGTTTTCAGAGTTTTTCCTATGTTTAATGCGCAATCCTATTCAATGAGGTGAATGTTTTCTTTACCTATGTCACAAATGTCTGTCTAAAACTTGATTAGCTAATGAATCAGTTAAAGTGTTTATATTTCTGGAAATGTGTTGATATTGAATGAAATCAAAATGTCTCTCCAAAAGTCAAACTCTTAGGAACAATCTAAGAAGTGTTGGATTTCTAACAGTATAAATACTAGTAAGTTGTAGTACCACAAGTTGTGAGTCTAACCTGATGATTATGTGGTTAATACCAAATGAAATGGCATCAGAGAGAAGTTCAATCAACGTGCTATACTCAGCGATATTATTCATCTATCTACCGGTACAAATCCTTTGAAAACTCACTAACTTGCCATTCGGAGCGAAAATGGCCCACTTTGTGTTAATCATCAGTATTTTTGCTTGTTTTGATGACTAGATCCCTTATCTAGGTTTTCTAGAAACCAGTCTTGATCAACCAATTTATCATCTAGAAAACCCCTCAAACAATTTTTTTCTTCCTACCCCTCTCTTTCATACTATGATGAAAGTGGTCTTTATTTTTCAGTCCTGACCTAAAACAGCAAAACCTCCCTGTCTATAGCTGTCATAAACCTTGTACCTCTTATATTAATTTTTCCCTATTTCCACACAGCTCACTGTCAAAACATTAGACAAAGTATTTTTCCCTTTCACACTGATCATTTGGTTATATAATGACCTAACTATGTTCAAGAAATCCTTCAGAAATTGTGACAAAGCCTCTAGGTCTAGGTAGTGGTATTTAGGGCAAATACCTTGAGAAAACTATCTCCAAGTCAAAAACCTTGTTTTCAAAACAAAACCCTTTTCTATCCCTAGTTCATACACCATCAAAAATTCACTGTGTTTTGTTTCAAGCAGAGCTCAGAAGGGTTCAATCCAAGAAGGGAAAGAGAAAGAGGTTCCCTGTCTAAATAAAGATGATCAGTTCAAGCATAATTGCATGATACATCAAGAAGATTATCTAAAGATCAAAGACATCTATATACATCTCTGCAGGGGAGTATACATTGATAACAATAAGAAAGATACACTTGAGGAAATATTTCAATACTGAGCAGTTTATCATCAGAAATCATATAACACAGATGATGAAAAGAGGAGGCCTGCTGGTTTCAAATCCAAGAATGTCAAAGGAAAAAGGTCCTCCATCAAGAAAAAAGGACACAAATGTGCTTTAAAAACGTCATAAGGCATAAAATAATCCGAGAAAAGTTTTTGATGTCATTATGAAAATAGTAGAAGACAATTGTTAAGCACCCTTTGCAGCTTTTGGTGCATGAGACACATCTGGAAATGCTCGTCGCGCACCTATAGTTACGTATAGAAGGAATTAGCACTAGGCGCGATGCGCCTCTAGCTGCACGTGACGCGCCTGTGAAAATGCTCAGTGCCCAGCCTGAATGCGATGCATTTCTCTGGGCCACCTCTGAATGGCCCACCGCCCGACGCCCACTCCACATGCGACGCGCCTGTGTCTCAAGCCCTCCAGAAATGCAAAATTTCAAATGAATGCATAAAATTGTTTTTTCTAACTTGCAGAGGGGTTTGTTAAGAGTCCTATCTTCTTTCAACGTTCCTCTATATATCATATTGTTGTTCAAAGACTGGACATGATTTGTACAAGAATTGTAAAGGGAAAGAGGCCTATTTCAGTTTGGAAAACTTGTGTGTTGAGTGGATAAAGAAAATGCAGATTTCAAAAAGAGAGAAGACCTACAGGATTCATCCATGCAAAGTCAAAACACCAAGGAGGGAAGAAAATTATCCATCATGGAAAAATGACTATAAAGGTGGTAAACTATTACATCTAACATTTCATGTCAATTCAAAACAGTGTTTTCCTACTTCTCCCACACATCTGGGCACAGCTCTGAAAGAAAGTTTTATGAGGTCAGGTACAATAGTCCTTCTGACAAGAAGACCTCTAGTAGTCTAGGCAACAAAATTAAAGGTAAAAAGGAACAACTGCCTTTTTATCCTACTACAGCCTAGACTCTGAAACATCAAAGGCACTATCAGCACCAGTGAAGCTACAGTTAATGCAAAGAAGAGTCACTCTTAAAACAAACATAGCAGACAATTATGATTTTGAAACACATTTCTTCTCCATTTGTTTCACAGTAAAACTCTACAAGACCATGTCTCATAAGAAAATCAGGCAAAAGGTAAAAACAGTTCTGTTTGCAAGTGGCCTCCTTCATGACAAGTAGAGGGCCCACAGACAACTTGTTCAAAAATCATTTTCCAATGGATAGATAGGGATAAAGACATTGTGATTTTAAAAAAGGATTTCTTCAATCATAAGCAAAGGGCCTACATAGTGGTTTTAAATGGCCTCCTTCTAAAGAGAAAAAGAGCACCCCACACAGTTGTTAAAGAAGCCTCTTTCATGACAAGTGAAGGGTAAACAAGTTAGAAAGGCCTCCTTCAAATAACATAAAGATGATAGCAGCCTAGAACAAAAGCAACACAGTGATCATGAAGACATTCCTCAAGGGAAAAGTGAGGAAAGCAATGAAGAGAGTGGAAAAATGAAAAAATAAGATGAAGGCAGTCCTGAAGAATACAACCCATAACAAACTCAAAATAGTGGAAAAGATAGCCTACAGATAAGCAATGAAGACAGTGATAAGAGGTGAAGGTGGCAATCTACATGAAGATGACAAAAATAGTGAGTATAAAAATAACCCTCAAAGACATGAGCTTGCTACCTCTCCTAGGCAAGGGGCCATGAATCTTTCCTCAAGGGTGGAAAAGCCTAAAATCACCAAGTCTATAAAGAATAAAACCATTCAAGTTGTGACTAGTAATGTCACTAGAGCACTCAGGAGTAGAGGTGAATTGCCCAAGACAAGCACAAAACTGCCGAAGGAGGTGCCCAGTGAAAAAAGGGGAAAAGGACATATCTAGGCTTGGAATCTTGGCTTCATCTTCCTTGCATGCTTTTAGAAACCCATAAGGGGTTTTCTCACCAAAATTGAGCAATTTTTGACATGATCTTGTTTTTTGTGATTTTTAGGCCTAATTGCACATTTTTCTAGGCGCTGCCATGTTTGTAGGAGCATCCTAAGCTCATGAAAGTTATTTTTTTGGATGTATTAAATTTAAGGGAGTATATTCAGAAATTTTCAGAACAAATGAAGCTATTTTGGTCCCTCAAAAAGGCCAAAAATAGTCATTTCTCAACATTATGCCCCTTATATCAGCAGGTGCTACGCTCCTGGGTTTTTTCACTCATTACACTTTTTGATAGAATTTAAGGGATTAGTTTGAGAAAAATCAAGTAGTTCCAGAAATTAGACATCCAGGGATTTCCAATGCACCATCACGGGCCTCGTTTTGACATCGGGAAGCCCTTCAAAAATCCTCTGCAAAATAGACCTTTTTCTGGTGCTACGCTCCTGTAGGATATTTCTGAAAAGGAAATTTTCTGAAGGTGGCCATCCAAATGCGCGTTAAGCTATTTTTAACTCTATTTCAGAGATTAAAAGTCAATTTTATTAATATTTTTAGCTTAAATAGATATTTTTGAAGATATTTTGTGCCTTGGGCTTTGCAAAGCCTCAAGGACAAAATCAGATATTTTTATTAGGCCAATGGCCTTCTAGTTGCTATAGGAGGGTTTCCTCCTCTTTGGCCTATATAATCCAAGAGGATTCATTGTAACCAGAGGGAGAACTTGAGTTATAGAGAGAAATACATAGCATTATGAGCTTTGAAGAAATACTTGTCTTATGAAGTGGATGATCTCTTGCTTGACTTTGATGGTGGAGGAGGATTGTATGTAGTATTCCATGGCTTGGTGAATGGTATTGTGTTCCTTATCTATTATGTTTTCTTAGTTTATCATACATGTTTTCATGCTTCTTGCTTGTTGTAGTTCAGTAAATAATAATTTTTAGATATGCCCATGGAGGCACCTCAAATTTCCTGATTCATTGCAGCTTAAATGTTTTCATCTTTCTTGGTTATGTCAAAGAATTCTTAATTGCTCTTTGGTACACTAAGAACTTTTTATCAGTTTCATCAATGGTTATTATGTATGCTGTCTAGTATGATTCACGATATGGCCTGCTTACTCATAGCTAATCAAAACTCCATTTCTGAAATCTCCCTTTGAATTATTGGTTGTTTTAGTTAAGTCAAAGAGGTCTTATTTCGATCTTGCCCTTTGTCCATGCTTTGCAGTCTTATTTCAAAGTTCTCGATAGCTCAAGATATGATGTTTAGGAGTTCCCTCTTCATAGGTTGAGTTTTTTGTTTATATTATTTTTTCCCCAAAAGTATAAAGGTGATTTTCCCAAAGTTAGAGGGTCTTATACTTCTATGTATCACTGGATTATTTATTTTCTGCATCTATTAGTTTGAGTTTCGTTCATAGAGATTAATGGTCAGCCCTAACTCATGAATGCTTGTTGTTTAACTATTTATGCTTAAAATATCTTTTTCCTTCACAAACTTAATGTCCATCTCATTTCACTTTCACCCAAAGAATCCATTTACCTCGACTAAATCGGCTCTACAGTAATACCTTGTCTATCATTAAGAAAATCTTTACCTCATCTGACCCCATAGCCCAATTGATTTGACGAACTCTTTATCTATTTTTATCCTTTTGATCAGTTCCCCCTCAAAAACCCAAAACAAACCAAAACATACTTAATAACTAGCCTAAAATCAAATATACAAAAGAAAACAAGTTTACATCCTTTGCATAATAGAGAGAGCCCTCTTTGAGTCCAGGAAAGCTAGGTCCTAGGACTCCAAAGCTTGGTCTGATGTTACCCTATCATTTGGCACCAATCTGCCAAATCACTAGACCATAACATAATGAAGATCATGGTGGGACCTAATGAGTGCATAATAGTCTAGCAAACTCGTATAGACTCATTAGTCCTTCAAAATTAAAATCAGACAAACAGCCTATAAAATAATTTAGAGTAAAATCTTATTGTTTCACCACCTTAGCTAAGTGATGAACCAGGTTTAGGACACTCTTATAAACTAGGCTGCTTATAAGAACTTAGAAAAACCCCAAAACATCCTTAGATTGGTTTTTTTCCGTATTGGTGGTGGACGATAGACATATATCTTCAAAAAAAACTAAAATATCCACCTGGAAACTCCACAACTCTTAATAGACCTAAAGAATCCACTGGAGGAAGAACCTGAAACATGACCAGTCATCCTAGAAAGAAAAAGCACTCAGGCCTTAGTTGAATTCAAGAAATTATTGTTTTTATCTATAACTATGTTCTATCCTACTTTGAGCCTGATCAAGAATACACTGATGAGATCTACATTGATCATTGGAAAGATCTCAAACCTCGAAAATCTAAGCCTCAATTTTTAGACCATGAGCAGACTTATACACCTGTGCTTACCCCAGATTCACCTATGGAAAACCTAGTGAAACATGAGCCTCATGCTACCTTTCCCACTCTGGCTAAAACCTCAAACAATCATAAATCTCTTTTTACACTACTTATATCCACAAGGTCCCAGAAAGATACAAGCCTCTAGTTTCACCTCCCATATTCCAAGCTCTCCTTGCAAATCTTCAAAATAAATTACCCAGATTTGATGGAGAAAGCTCAAAAGTCACCGGTGAAGAGCAAATCCAAAATCTTGAGAATTTACTTGACCATTTTGAAATAGAAGAAGATGATGTGCGTATTATAATGTTTTCCTTATCATTACAAGGAAAAATTAAGAGTTGGTTTAAGGACCTTCCAGTTGCAAGCATTACCAATTTTCATCAGTTCACCCAAATCTTCCTAGATAGGTGGGTGGTCATGGGTAATAAAGTTCTCATCATAGTGGAATAAAATCATTTTAAAAGACAACCAGGGGAGACAATACAAGACTTTTCAGCCAGGTTCAATAAAGTATACCATGTAATGCCCGCTAACATAAAGCCACCCCTCGGATGGGCTCCCTTGCACTACCCAAGTTATTTTGACCCAGAGATGGTTTTCCGGATAAAATAAAGAGATCCTTTGACCCTGGAAGAAATGAAAAGGATAGCAGTTGATGTGGAAGTCAATATACTAAATAGGGAGGCACAACTAAGAAAAATAGAGAAAGACAAAGAAAATCAAAAGACACCAATCTCTTCAGAGGCAAAGTTGGAAAAATTGATATATTCATTCAACAAACTGATGCTTTTGCTTAATAGGAAAATATAAAGACAAAAATTTAAGGTTAGTGTTGCTTATTCAAACCAACCTACAATTTTCCCTCAGGAAGAACATACTCAACCATTACAAGACAAGAGTAACAAACAAAATGTGCCTAATGATAAAGTTGCAAATAAAAACATAGAGGAGTGCTCTAAAGAATCTATCAGCCATCTTGAAATCACATAATATGAAATGGAAAAAAAACAAAACCTGTAGGATCTCTACCTTTATGCTTTGATTCATTTCAGTTCATACGAGAAAATTGGCCTCCTAAGAATCTATCATAGGCAACTCATGAATTCCATGCTAATTATCCTGAACATCAAGAAGATTTGGTTGAAGATGAAAAAAATCAAGAAATGAAAGAGAACCCACGGGATCTCTCTAAAGGCACAAGTGATGATTCATCATCTCTCGTAGGTGAGGCCCAAAAATACATTCATCCTCTTTATTGTAGTTATATCCAAAGAGAGATAAAAATTCCTCCATTTTTAACTGAAGAGGAGATAGATCAACTCATAAACATGCAAACAGCCTCTAAAACTTCATATGACCAAAAAAATTTTGATCATTCTCCTGCTAATCTTGGATACCGTAAGTCAAAAAATAGATTTGCAAATCAATTTGAAGAGAAAAAATCTGATAGTCCAATATGTATGGTTGGTGACATTAATTATATTGATGATTCTCCAAGGTTTGATCAATATGTTGATAATTATGATGATTTCCAAACAGAATCTAAATTTGTAGAGTACTTAGCACTTGATTTTTGGGAGGAATCTTAGTTTCATTAACTTGAGGAAGGTAACCAACCAATACATAGCAGCTATGACAGTTATGAGGAAAGCTCAGAAAATTTGGAAGCAAATTAAGGCTTGAAAATTGATGATCACAAGAAAGTTGCTGCTCTTATTTCTCAGGAAGATTTGTTGCCAAAGAGTATCCCTACTCATCAACATGGTGACCTTCACACAAATTTCAGTCCACTTAATCAGAACACGTTAGATTGGCAAGAAGACTACACTGCAATATATGATGAGTCTGACAACTGAAGTGATCATGAGCAAGGGGAAGATTTTCTTTCCCAAGAGAGTCCCAAACATAGCCAAGTGGAAGAAAGAGTAGTCCTGAATGAAGCTTGTATATCAAATCCTCTAGATCAGGTATTATTCCAAGATCCATTTGTTGTTTTCCTTGAGAAATATGAAAGAGGAGTGTGTTCTACCATGAACAGTTTGTTGCAAAGTATGAGAAATTTTTTAAGCACTACTGTCCAAAAACAAGTGAAGTGGAAGTGGCCTTTTGATTTCTTCAGCATCATGAAAGAAATGAACCAAGATCACCTATGCAATCATCTACTTGACTGGTTTCATTGGAAAAGAGAGTTCACCAAATAAATGTCTATCATTTATAGGTTAGATTAGGGTAGAATAGATAGGCATGCAAAATAAGCTCAGCCCCATGAGCATATTTCTTTCAGTTTGTTTTGAGAAAAAAATAAAACACAAAAACAACAAGAAAATTAGAAAAAGAGGGCAGTTTATAAAAACAGTGGTAACGGGAACCCTAGCCTCCTTTGTTCAGCTCCCCTGTTCGCCGACGCCTTCATGCCGCCGACTGGTCATGGCGATCTCGACTCACAGTGGTCTGAGGAATCTTCTTACCTCCTCTCGGCTTTTGCTTGGCTGCCTGTCGCCAATCTCTTACTCGTTCCTGCGAGAGTAGAGATTGTTGACAGCGTTCGAAATGCGGCTCTGTCCCGTCGGCTTCACAGTGACTACTATCTTGTTAGTCGAGAGAAGAAATCAGCCACATCTGGGGTTATGTTCAGCTACGCCGCCGTCGTCAGTGATTTTGCAGGTCCTGCTCCTGCACAACTCCCCCTCGCAGTCTTCCCCTACTATCGTAAGATGGCTGTCGATGGCGCTGCTTTGCGAGTTCTCTTCACCTTGATGCAGGGGACAAGCTCTGATGCGGAGCCCATTGGTGTTCTGCTCCGGTTCATGGAATCAGTCCTCTTCGTGGCGACCTACTGCTCGGAGTGTTCGGCCATATCGCGCCCAATAGCAAAAATTTCGACAGCTGCTCTGAATGGGGCTTTCACCACTACCCCCTGTGGCAACTTTGTCGGGTACCGGAGGTGGCTTGGTGGCATTTCCCTCCCGCTTGGCATCTCTACGCAGAGGATTGAAGAAGACTGCAAACGCAAAAATGACCTCAGTTGCTGCGCTGCTCTTGTTCTTCAAAAGCACCCTGCCTCTTTTCAGATCCAACTCCTGCAGCTTTCTGGAAAAATAATTTTGCTATGGGTCTCTTCTTCCGATCTAATTAAGCATCTCAAACTAATTCTGGAGCATCAGACAGGGATACCCGCGGTACACCAGAGACTTCTTTTTCAAGGTAAACAACTTGAGGACCTTCTTCCCCTCTCAGTTTACAACATTTGCAGAAATGATTCTATTGTGCTCACCCTTCGTTTGAGAGGTGGTGCCGCTGGTCAGACGTCCTCTGCCCCATATTTCTCATACAAAGATGATGTACATTCTTAGAACCCCAAACCCCCTGACGCCCCCAAACCCCAGCCTTTTCTGGTTGACAAGTTGGATGAAGTTCCTTCTGTTGAGATCTCCCATCCAGATCTTGCAGAGAAAGCCATCATATGCAGATTTAATGGACTTTGGCCAAGAACAAAGGAACTCTATGAATGGATCCACGACAACTGGACTAGCAAATGCAAGGTCAGCTTCTGCTCAAAAGGATTCTTCATAGTTTTGTTCGATCATTCCAAGCATTATGAACAGGCCTTAGAGGAGGGTCCCTGGTTTTTTGGAAATGTTGGGCTCTTCTTAACCCCTTGGTTCCCAGATTTCGACCCGGCTACAGCTGTCATCACCAGGACACCTGTTTGGGTTAGGCTTCCCAACTTACCAGTCCATCTATGGCATGTGGCAGTCTACAAAGACATGGGCAATGCCTTGGGCCGCTTTGTTACGGCAGATTATGCTAGGGAACTTCAGGGCCTCTACAAATATGTCAGAATATGTGTGGAGATTGACATCAGCAAAGGCTTACCGGATCAAATCATCATCAAGGTGGGCGACTTTGTTTGGACTCAGATCTTAGACTACGAGAACACTGCTTTTCGTTGCCGCCATTGTCACCAAACTGGGCATCTGCAGAATTCTTGCCCCTCTCTCCCTGCAAAAAAGACTAAGGGAAACAGTACAAAGTCCAAATCCAAAAGATGGGCTCCTTGCACCCCGCCGCCTGCTGTAGACTCTAACTCCTCGAGCTCAGATGATGAGGGGAGTGATGCTGACTCAGATCTTGCCCCTCAGTCGAATAACTTGTCCACCGATGTTCACGAGCATCCCCCTGATACTTCTGTCTCTCAAAAGCGTATTCATGAGTCCGCCTCTTCTGACTCAGATAAGGAGGTCCCTCATTTGGAGAATTCCAGTCTTCAAATTGTCCAAGCTCTTACTCACCAGGATGGTTGGGTTAAAGTCTTCAATAAGAAAGGGAAGAAACTTCGTGTGGAAAATTCTACCATTCCTAGGTAGTAGTCGGTTCTTTCCAGCTCTCTTGTTGCTGGCTGCTGATTCTTGTTTGTTTTTTTCTCTCACCAGGGACCGAAGTTGATATTTTTATCATTCCCGGTTGGCTGGTTTTTGTTTCTCTTGTCTGTACTATCTTTGTACCATATTTCTGCTTAATAGAATTAGTCCAATTCAGAAAAAAAAAAAAAAAAAAAACAGTGGTAACGCCCCATACCCAAAAAAATAGTTATGCTGAAAGTGCACAAGTCTAAATGCCACTACTAGTGCTCAAAAGATGTCTTGTTCAATTATCTAGCCTAATCATAACTGAGCATGTTTTAAATTGATTTCTGATAAGTTAGTAAAAAAGAATGATAGTCAAAATATGTAAGCTTGAATTGTCAATAAAAGTAGATTAGGAAAAGATACTGGTTCCACAAGCTCAAAACAGAACCAAAGAGGAAAACAGGGATGAAAAACAAACTACGTATCCTAGCCCTGATTTTTCTAAATCTCATTTTGTGTGAAAATAATATTTGTGTGTAGCTTGTCTTTTATGCCACAAACTCATGACAAATCAGACCATCTAATCCTAATTTGGTCATTTTTCAATTTCATACTTTAGTCTAGTGAATATAATCCTGTCAAACAGCTTAACCTTGACAGTCGATCTAGGGTAGGTAGAGAATAAAAGGATTTCATCAGTTTAATCTGAACTCCCGGAAGATATAAGTGTAGAAGTAGATAGTGTTTTCCTATTCAAATTATCATTTCAAGGGTTTGCCAATCCAAGTTCACCCAAAGAAGAAAAAATGCTAGGAAATATAGCTGGGTAGGTGGAGATGAGGTTGATGCTAAGCACACTGTAAAATTGTCAAAAAGCATCATTTTCAGGAATAACATAAAGGAAAAGAGAAATTTGGACCAATGGATGAGGCACTGGTCTTCACAAGGTCGAGATCTACAGTTCTAGACACCTCCTAAAAATGAGCTGCCCTCCCCAAATGGAGCCACTATTAGTCATCAATATTTTTGCTTGTTTTGATGACTAGATCCATTGTCTAGGTTTTCTAGAAACCAATCTCGATCATTCAATTTGTCATCTAGAAAACCCCTCAAACAATTTTTTTCTTCCTACCCCTCTCTTTCATACTATGATGAAATTGGTCTTCAGTTTTCAGTCCTAGCTTAAAACAGCAAAACCTCCCTGTCTATAGCTGTCATAAACCTTGTACCTCTTATATTTATTTTCCCCTATTTCCACACAGCGCACTGTCAAAACATTAGAAAAAGTATTTTTCCCTTTTAGACTGATCATTTGGTCATATAATTACCTAACTATGTTCAAGAAATCCTACAGAAATTGTGACAAAGCCTCTAGGTCTAGGTAGTGGTATTTAGGGCAAATACCTTGAGAAAACTATCTCCAAGTCAAAAACCTTGTTTTCAATTTCAGTTAGCCATCATTCATTCTTGTTTGTCAAAACAAAACCCTTGTCTATTCCTAGTTCATACACCATCAAAAAATCATTGTGTTTTGTTCCAAGCAGAGCTCAGAAGGGTTCAATCCAAGAAGGGAAAGAGAAAGAGGTTCCCTATCTGAAGAAAGATGATCAGTTCAAGAATAATTGCATGATACATCAAGAAGATTATCTAAATATCAAAGACATCTATATACATCTCTACAGGGGTGTATACATTGATAACAGTAAGAAATATACACTTGAGGAAATATTTCAATACTGAGCAGTTTATCATCAGAAATCATATAGCACAGATGATGAAAAGAGGAGGCATGTTGGTTTCAAATCCAATAATGCCACAGGACAAAAGTCCTCCATCAAGAAAAAAGGACATAAAGGTGCTTTAAAAACCTCATAAGGCATAAAAGAGCCCGGGAATTTTTTTTTTATGTCATTATGCAAATAGGAGAAGACAATTGTTAAGCACTCTTTGCAGCTTTTGGTGCATGCGACGTGCCTGTAGCTGCGTCCAGAAGGAATTTGCACTAGGCGCGACACGCCTGTAGCTGCACGCGACGCGCCTGTGCAAACACTCAGCGCCCAGCCTAAACGTGACGTGTTTTTCTGAGCCACCTCTGAACGGCCCACCACTCAGCGCCCACTCCACATGCGACGCACCTGTGTCTCAAGCCCTCTAGAAATGCGAAATTTCAAATGAATGCAGAAAATTGTTTTTTGTAAGATGCAAAGGGGTTTGTTAAGAGTCCTAGCTATTTTCATCAAGAGTCCTAGCTGCTTTCAACATTCCTCTATATATCATATTTTTGTTCAAATACTAGACATGATTTGTACAAGAATTGCAAAGGGAAAGAGGCCTATTTCAGTTTAGAAAACTTGTGTGTTGAGTGGATAAAGAAAATGCAGATTTCAAAAAGAGAGAAGACCTACAGGATTCATCCATGCAAAGTCAAAACACCAAGGAGGTCAGAAAATTATCCATCATGGAAAAATGACTATAAAGGTGGTAAACTACTACATCTAACATTTCATGTCAATTCAAACAGTGTTTTCATACTTCTCCCACACATCTGGGCACAGCTCTGAAAGAAACTTTTATGAGTTCAAGTACAACAGTCCTTCTAACAAGAAGACCTCCAGTAGTCTAGGAATCAAAATGAAAGGTAAAAAGGAACAATTGTCTTTTTATCCTACTACAGCCTAGACTTTGAAACATAAAAGGCACTATCAGCACTAGTGAAGCTACAGTTAATGCAAAGAAGAGTCACTCTTAAAAAAAACAAAGCAGACAATTATGATTTTGAAACACATTTCTTCTCCATTTGTTTCACAGTAAAGCTCTACAAGACCATGTCTCATAAGAAAATCAGGCAAAAGGTAAAAACAGTTCTGTTTGCAAGTGGCTACCTTCATGACAAGTAGAGGGCCCACAGACAGCTTGTTCAAAAATAATTTTCCAATGGATAGACAGGGATAAAGACACTGTGATTTTAAAAAAGGCCTCCTTCAATCATAATCAGAGGGCCTACACAGTGGTTTTAAATGGCCTCCTTCTAAAGAGAAAAGGGCACCCCACACAGTTGTTAAAGAAGCCTCTTTCATGACAAGTGAAGGGTAAACAAGTTAGAAAGGCCTCCTTCAAATAACATAAAGATGATAGCAGCCTAGAAAAAAAGCAGCACAATGATCATGAAGACAGTCCTCAAGGGAAAAGTGAGGAAAGCAACGAAGATAGTGGTAGCATGCAAAAAGTAGATTAATGCAGTCCTGATGAATACAACCCACAACAAAATCAAAACAGTGGAAAAGACAACCTACAGATAAGCAATGAAGACAGTGATAAGAAGTGAAGGTGGAAATCTACATGAAGAAGTGAAAAAAAGTGAGTATAAAAATAGGCCTCAAAGACATGAGCTTGCTGCCTCTCCTAGGCAAGGGGCCATGACTCTTTCCTCAAAGGTGGCAAAGCCTAAAATCACCAAGTCTATAAAGAAGAAAACCATTCAAGCTGTGACTAGTAATGTCACTAGAGCGCTCATGAGTAGAGGCGAATTGCCCAAGCCAAGTACAAAATTGCCCAAGGAGGCGCCTAGTGAAAAAATGGGAAAAGGACATATCTAGGCTTGGAATCTTGGCTTCAGTTTCCTTGCATGCTTCTAGAAACCCATAAGGGGTTTGCTCACCAAAATTGAGCAATTTTTGACATGATCTTGTTTTTTGTGATTTTTAGGTCTAATTGCACATTTGTCTAGGCGCTGCCATGCTTGCTAGGAGCATCCTCAGCTCATGAAATTTATTTTGTTGGATGTATTAAATTTAAGGGAGTATACTAAAAAAATTTCAGAACAAATGAAGCTTTTTTGGTCCCTCAAAAAGGCCAAAAACAATCATTTTTCAACATTCTGCCCCTTATATCAGCAAGTGCTACGCTCTTGGGTTTTTTCACTCATTCCACTTTTTGATAGATTTCCAGAGATCACTTTGAGAAAAATCAAGTAGTTCCACAAAGTAGACATCTAGGTATTTCCAACGAGCCATCATAGGCCTCATTTCGAAATCGCGAAGACCTTCAAAAATCCTCTGCAAAACAGACCTTTTTCTGGTGCTACACTCGTATAGGATATTGTTGAAAAGGGAGTTTTCTGAAGGTGGCCATCCAAATGTGCGTTAAGCTATTTTTAACTCTATTTCAGAGATTAAAATTCAATTTTCTTACTATTTTTAGCTTAAATAGATACTTTTGAAGATATTTTATGCCTTGATCTTTGCAAAGCCTCAAGGACAAAATGAGATATTTGTATTAGGCCAATGGCCTTCTAGTTGCTCTAGGAGAGTTTCCTCCTCTTTGGCCTATATAATCCTAGAGGATTCAATGTAACCGGAGGGAGAACTTGAGTTATAGAGATAAATACATAGCATTATGAGCTTTGAAGCAATACTTGTCTTATGAAGTGGATGATCTCTTGCTTGACTTTGATGGTGGAGGAGGATTGTATGTAGGATTCCATGGCTTGGTGAATGGTATTGTGTTCCTTATCTGTTATCTTTTCTTAGTTTATCGTACATGTTTTCATGCTTATTTCTTGTTGTAGTTCAGTAAAGAATAAGTTTGAGATATGCCCATGGAGGCACCTCAAATTTCCTGATTCATTGCAGCTTAAATGTTTTCATGTTTCTTGGTTATGTCAAAGAATTCTTAATTGCTCTTTGGTACACTAAGAACTTGTTATCAATTTCTTCAATTTTTATTATGTATATTGTCAAGTATGATTCACAGTATGCACTGCTTACTCATAGCTAATCAAAAATCCATTTCTGAAATCTCCCTCTGAATTATTGGTTGTTTTAGTTAAGTCAAAGAGGTCTTGTTTCGATCTTGCCCTTTGTCCATGCTTTGCAGTCTTATTTCAAAGTTCTCGATAGCTCAAGATATGAAGTTTAGTTGTTCCCTCTTCATAGATTGAGTTTTTTTTTTATCTTATTTGTTTTCCCAAAAGTCTAAAGGTGATTTTCCCAAAGTTAGAGGATCTTATACTTCTATGTATCACTGGATTTTTTATTTTCTGCATCTATCAGTTTGAGTTTCCTTTATAGAGATTAATGGTCAGCCCTAACTCATGAATGCTTTCTGTTTAACTATTTATGCTTAAAATCTCTTTTTCCTTCACAATCTTAATGTCCATCTCATTTCACTTTCACCCAAAGAATCCATTTACCTCAACCAAATTGGCCCTGCAGTAATACCTTGTCCATCATTAAGACAATCTTGACCTCATCTAACCCCATAGCCCAATTGATTCGACGAACTCTTTATCTATTTTTGTCCTTTTGATCAGTTCCCCCTCAAAAACCCAAAACAAACCAAAACATACTTAATAACTAGCCTAAAATCAAATATACAAAATCAAACAATTTTACATCCTTTGCATAATAGAGAGAGCCCTCTCTGAGTCCAAGAAGGCTAGGTCCTAGGGCTCCAAAGCTTGGTCTGATGTTACCCATTTGGCTCGCCAATATACCAAATCACGGGACCATAACACACTACAGAGGATAGATTCTACATACTACGACTAGCACCATCAGCATATCCAACAAATGGTTCCAAAGATTCAGACATCTGTGATGAAATGTAAAGCAGATTACTAACATCAAGAAAACTCTAAAAAACAAATTAATATAGTGAATGAAAATCAACAGCATATAAAAAATATAATACAAAAAATTACCATGCTCATGATTAAGCATAGTAACGTTTAAGATAAAACCCATTTCTAGGTTGTGCCATTGGAATCCCATCGTAATCAACTAACTCGTAGGCACCCTTAGCAAGAACTCTTTTGACAATGTAGGGGCCATGCCATAATGACTCGAATTTCCCTGTACCTATTTTATCATCTTCCTGGTCGTAAAGAAGGACCAAGTCACCCTCTGAGTAGATGCAAGGCTAGAAATTTTTATCGTATTGCACCTTTATACATCTCTTATGCGCTTCGTTGGCCAATTGGGCTTCACGACGTGTTTCATCTAGATGGATGAGGTTAAGGAGATGAACTTCTTCTTCTGAGGTGTCAGGTAACAAGTCTATCGCGAGTTTTAGCAATGATATTTTGCATTGGATTGGAAAGATAGCTTCCAGACCATACACCAATTGAAAAGGAGTAAATCCAGTTGCGTTTCTCACCGAGGTTCGATACGCCCACAAGGCAGAGTACAGGATCAAGTGCCAGTTCCTTTTATGGACTCCTATCGTTCGTTGAAGCATTCGTTTAAGAATTTTGTTAATAGCCTCAACTTGTCCATTTGATTGTGGATAATAAGGAGTAGAATTATCATGCGACAATCCTAACTTGGCTGTCAATTCAGACATCATATGGTTGCGAAAATTCTTCCCATGATCCATAACTATAGCCTGTGGGACCCCAAACCGTGCAATGACATGATTGAAGAAAAACAATGCAGTTGTTTTGTTGGGAAAAATACTGAGAGGGGGGGGCGTGAATCAGTATTTAGTGCAGACTGAAAACTTTTTACTTTTTCTTTCTCTAAAACCCATACACTACTTTACTGAACCCAAGTCATGTATCTACGTGGATATCCTTAATGAAACTTGTGTATTACCAGAGATCTCATTATGCATATAATTCTTTACTTAGATCATTGCATCATTCATTCATTAGATGTTTAGTAAGAAGTAAACATGTGCAATAAGAAAAGAATAAATCATCACACATAAGAAACACACATGAACACCAAGATTTAAGGTGGAAACCCAATTCGGGAGAAAACCACTGTTGCCATCGTCTCAGTCTTCAATATTTATTATAAAGAAAACATCTTACAACATTGTACTGGCACAGACTCATACCATCACGCAGGCACCCACCTGAAGAAGGCTACAACCTTCTCTTGTTTACCAGCCTCTCCTGGTAGGGAGCTACAACCCCCTGCTCTCGTTTACCAGCCTCTCCTGGAAGGGAGCTACTACCCCCTGCTCTCATTTACCAGCTACCACTGGAAGGGAGCTACAACCCCCTCACTGAAGGCTTCGACCCTCAGCACCACTGCGGACCACGTTTCATCAATTTTCATACTGGATCCAACAGCTTTCACACAACATACCTTGCAGGCCTCTCCTCATCAGATTTTCAGACTCGACCCATTCCACACATACATCAAACTGAACCTTATAACCCATTCAATTCATTCATTGAATCATAAACTAATCAACCAACCAACCACTGATCTTTTAAACGTAATATACCAACAGCATAACCCAGATCCCGATTTCTTCATTTTAGAATTGTGCCAGGTATTCATCATTTATTTGTTGATATTCATAGAGATTTATCACTTCCTCGATCAACTCCATAGGTGCATCATAGATTCAATGTTAACAGACAACAGAGTTCGATCATGCAGATATCTCTTAAAGGGATTTATTTATTTTCAATCCTTGCACACCCACCCCTAGTTCTCTATTTATCTTCTCCTTATATAGTTTTTCCTTTAGTAAAACCATGAGTCAAAACCACGAACTGCTAATGGTATTCCTGGACAGGGTAAAAATAGATAATCCAGCGTATTAAAAATCGAGCCAATCCAAATTGAAACCCCAACCTTTGTTCTTCCATGCACGAATCGTCCCAAGGGTAATATTTATCTCCGCCAAATAATACTATAGCCAAGGTTAAGAAACATTAACGAGCCGCTAACTTGGCATGTAGTGCCCCCGTAACATTACTTTTAATCAAATTTCAATGAAATTTTAATCCCGGACTTCAATCCTCAAACAAACTAGATTTAAATATTTGACCCCGGGCCCACATCGCAGTCGAGCATTTGCGATGTGCGATATGCAATGGCGCGATCAAACAAAAGTGTGCAAAGTTGACATTTGCGATTTGCGATGGGATCGCATCGCAAATTGGCGATCAAACATATGGCGGAACACTTTTTAATATGCAATGGTGCAATATGCGATGGCGCGATAAGCGCACATCGCAAACAATCAACCGAACTTGCGATGGCGGAGGGCGATGATTATAATATGCGATGTTGCGATGGTGCAACGATCACACATCGCAAATATCCACATCAACAAGACATTTAAACTTAAAAACTTGCGATCTTGCGATTTGCGCTAAAGTGGTGGGGACCACTTGTCCTCCCTTTTCTGGAAATTAAAGTATTTGGTTGTTTTATTCAATTTTCTTCATATCGGTTGTTGAGGGCTTTAAAACCCGAAATGACTATCTTTAAATAAACTCTGCTCCTCTGTAGTCTGGAACTACAAATGTCTTCATTCCTTCTGCAAAAAGACTTCGCCCATAACAAAGATTAATTATCCTCTGCAATACTTGGCTGTGGCCCATCAATAATCGGTTCTCTGTCTGTTTAGTTTACCAAGTGGGTTTAAAAATTTGAAGAAGTCCTTACATGACTGAATATAACAATTTACATCATAAGTCTCAACATAACCTTTTCATCAAAATATAGAAATAACTTATACAATCAAGACCAAAGAATCTCAAGCATGAGATAAGATCACAACAAGTAATTAGAATGCCAACAATGAATCCTTTCCATATGACCAAAGCTCCCCCTTAGCTTGTGCATCCTAAAAAATTTCAACAGCAAATCATCAAGGCATCTTCATCAAATATCAGAGAATGAAGCAGAAATATGAGAGCTAAAACATCACCAGAGATATCCAACAACACCACACCGTGTCAGAATGTCAATCTTGGAAAAAAAATTTGTGAGCAACCACTATACATCTAAGCCATGTATAGACTCGCGTATATATGCGACCGTCCTTAATGAAATCTCACAAGATCCACTGACTTCTGAATTTAAGTAGATTTGATCTTCTGTATGGCAGAGACTACTCCCAGCTTCTGTCTGAGATATTCGAATGCTTTCTTGAATATATATGAGAGAAGATAGATAGGAAAATGTAGCTATGTTTTCAAGAGTCATGCAACAGTTGTAGCATAAGCAAATCAGTAACCAAACCTTCAGGCTCTTTGCAGCATCAAAAAATTCTTCAAGAGGAATTATCATACCAGAACAATCTTCTTCAATAGACAATATGTATCAAGCAATCATCCATGTGATCTGTTACCAACAAGATCTTCATGATTTATTTATTTCATAATCATGATGTAACATGTGTAGGAATTATGTATAAAAGGTCTCAACCGTGACAAAAGTCATCAGAAACAAACTTTGCATGATCTATCGTTATCTCTGAATCATAAGACTTCCATCTCATCCATGTGTGAAAACAAAAGATACTCTTCATCAAAAATCAATCAGGGCTCATCATAAGAAACCATGTATCATGTCATCATCATTTGAGCATGAGTATTACGAGAACTGAGGAATAAGCAGATATAATGCCAACAATGCAATCATTAGAGGTTAGACTGGTGCTCCCCCTGAACTCCACTGCCTTCTTCACATCAGATGCAATCGCGAGAATTACCAAACCAACCATGGAAATCACCATATATTTCTCCCCTTGTGATGATACATTACTAATTCTTCTAATGTATCTCACATCACTCCTGTAGTCATTATGAGAAGTAAGATTTAGAAGCGGAAGACTTCAGTAGCAATATTATCCCCTACGTTTTTGACCAGTCCTCCTTCCTTTTTCAGCTTTGCTTGAAATTTCTTATTATGTGCTGGAAATTATCCAATTTATCAGATCTATTCATCCTGCATTATTTTTCTACATGTCCATACTTGTTACAAGCATAACATCTTGTGTGACCAGAAAAGTAAGCATAGGGATCATAATGTGTTTTTATATTCTCTCTTCTATTGCAATCAACTGGTTTATGACAAAAATTGCTGCATGTAAAACAATATCCCTTAAAGAAACCTGAGTACCTTTCTGTGTAGAATATATTTGTTTGTGACTGAAACACTCTGCTTCTGCAATTGGTTGCAACATGCCCATAATTATGACATTTAAATCATTCAAAATTGTTGATCAAAGGAGGGAATGATTTCTTTTGATAGTTCAAGATTGTCGGTAGACCTTTTGTTTCTTTCAACACTTCAGGTTTTGCATTGATATCCTTTGAATCTTTAGCACTTCCTTGTGAACTAGATTTGCCTTTAATAGTTTCATGAAAACCAAGACCAAATTTAACAGAAGGAGACCTTTGACTACTAAGAATATTGTCTAGAATCTTAGTACTTTCTTGAAACCTCAAGAGTTTATCTTTTTCTTCTAATTTACCTTTTAAAATATTTACCTCAACTTCCAATCTTTGTCATTGCTTCTTCATACTTTCTTCGACCCTTCTTCCTTATTCAACTTGATCATTCAATTTTAAAATCTCTTCTTTCAATTCATTTTCTTCTTCTTCAAATGTTTGTAGAAGTTCTTCATTCTTCTTATTTGATTTTTCCAGATCTGTTTTGAGCGAGATTATTTTTGCTTCAAGTCTTTCACTTCGATTGGTTACTTCATCCTGCAGTCTTTGATATATTTCTATCTGTCCCTTCATTTTTTCTATCTGTCCATTCATTCTAGAGATCATATCTTGGTAGATAGATTCCTTCCTTTTAACTGGATCTTCATCATTGATTTTGAGATTTGCTTCTAGACTTATACTGTTACTTTCACTATCTTCACCATTGCATGCACAAGAAAGAGAATCACAAGAACAACAATCAATACTTGTTTCATCTTCTTCATTTTCTGCTGCACATGTTTTTTGAGGTATCTCCTTTCTTTGAGTAGCCTTCTTCTTTTGCTTCCTTGCCATGAGCACTTGCAGATCTTGGTCAGAATCTTCTTCATCCTCATTTGACATTTCATCATTATCTTCATTTGTATAATAACTCTTTCCCTTTTCAAATTGTTTCCCTTTATCATGATTTTCTTCATAAGGACATTTTGCAGCATAATGACCAACTCTTCCACAAGTAAAACACTTGAAGGGAAGCTTACCTCTGAATCTTCCAGTACCTGGTTGGAGTCTTCTCACAAAATTTTCTTCTTCTTCTTCTGATATATAACTTGATTCCTTGAAAACTTCTTTTTCTTTTCCTTTTGCACATGCCTTAAAGGCAACTTCTCTAATTTGAGAGGGACCTTCTTTTCTCATTTCAAAAGCAGTTAGAATACCATGTAGTTGAACAATAGTAAGATTTTTCAGATCTTGCCTTTCTTCAATCGCTGATACTTTTGACTCAAATTTTGAAGTCAAAGATCTTAAGACTTTCTCCACCAGAGTAGTATCGGTTATGATTTCACCCAAGTTTCTCATACGATTTACAATATCATCTAGACGTAAAAATTAACTGGCAATACTCTCATCACTATGCATCCTTAAATTTTCATATTCAATTCTTAGAGTTTGGAGTTTTGCACTTTTTACCTTTGTATCTCTTTCATAGCTTAGAATCATTTTGTCCCATATTTCTTTTGTTGAATTTAGCTGCATCACTTTAACAAATTCTGGTGCAAACAAGCTTCCTAATAAAACATTGACTGCTTTGGCATTGATTTCATATTTCTTCCTTTGTGCTGCATCAATAGGAATCATTGCCGGATACTGATAACCTTCTTCCACGATTGCCCATACTTTTGCACCAAGACTTTGCAAATATGCTTTTGTTCGTATCTTCCAAAATAACAGATTACTTCCATTGAATAGAGGTGGCTTTAGAGACAATACTCCTTCATGACTTCCCATTGCGATGGATCTCCTTCAAGCGATCAAGCTTAGGAAGGACTTTGCTGCAAAACCAATTGATCGGGAAAAATGCAGAGGGGGGGGGGGGTGAATCGGTATTTAGTACTTAGTACGGTAAATTTTTTTTACTTACTGCTATAAAATACATCGCTACTTTAATGAACCCAAATGCATATCTCGATGAATATCATAATAGAGCTTCATAGGAGATCTCATTATGTAGACAATTCTTTACTTAGATCATTGCATCATTCATTCATTAGATGTTTAGTAAGAAGTAAACATGTGCAATAAGAACAGAATAAATCATCACACATAAGAAACACACATGAACACCGGGATTTAAGGTGGAAACCCAATTCGGAAGAAAGCCACCACTGTCGTCGTCTCAGTCTTCAATATTTATTATAAATAAAACATCTTACAACATTTTACTGGCACAGACTCATACTAGCACGCAGGCACCCACCTGCAGAAGGCTACAACCTTCTCTTGTTTACCAGCCTCTCCTGGAAGGGAGCTACAATCCCCTGCTCTCGTTTACCAGCCTCTCCTGGAAGGGAGCTACTACCCCCTGCTTTCGTTTACCAACTACCACTGGAAGGGAGCTACAACCCCCTCACTGAAGGCTTCAACCCTCAGCACCACTGCAGACCACGTTTCATCAATTTTCATACTGGATCCAACAGCTTTCACACAACATATCTTTCAGGCCTCTCCTCATCAGATTTTCAAACTCGACCCATTCCACACATACATCAAACTAAACCTTATAACCCATTCAATTCATTCATTGAATCATAAACCAATCAACCAACCAACCACTGATCTTTTAAACGTAATCTACCAACAGCATAACCTAGATCCATATTTCTTCATTTTAGACTTGCGCCAGGTCTTCATCATTTCTTTGTTGATCTTCATAGAGCTTTATCACTTCCTCGATCAACTCCATAGGTGCATCATAGATTCAACGTTAACAGACAACAGAGTTCGATCATGCAGATATCTCTTAAAGGGATTTATTTATTTTCAATCCTTGCACACCCACCCCTCGTTCTCTATTTATCTTCTCCTTATTTAGTTTTGCCTTTAGTAAAACCATGAGTCAAAACCACGAACCAGTAATGGTATTCTTGGACGGGGTCAAAATAGATAATCCGGCATATTAAAAATCGAGCCAATCCAGATTGAAACCCCAACCTTTGTTCTTCCATGCACGAATCATCCCAAGGGTAATCTTTATCTCCGCCAAATAATACTATAGCCAAGGTTAAGAAACATTAACATGCCACTGACTTGGCATGCAGTTCTCCCGTAACATTACTTTTAATCAAATTTCAATGAAATTTTAATCCCGGACTTCAATCCTCAAACAAACTGGATTTCAATCTTTGAACCCGGGCTCACATCGCATTCAGGCATTTGTGATGTGCGATATGCAATGGTGCGATCAAACAAAAGTGCACAAAGTTAAAATTTGCGATTTGCGATGGGATCGCATCGCAAATTGGCGATCAAACATATGGCGGAACACTTTTTAATATGTGATGGTGCGATATGCGATGGCACGATAATCGCACATCGTAAACAATCAACGGAACTTGCGATGGCGGAGGGTGATGATTATAATATGCAATGTTGCGATGGTGCAACGATCGCACATCACAAATATCCATATCAACAAGACATTTAAACTTCAAAACTTGCGATCTTGCGATTTTTGCTAAAGTGGTGGGGACCACTTGTCCTCCCTTTTCAGAAATTTAAAGTCTTTGGCTGTTTTATTCAATTTTCTTCATATCGGTTGTTGAGGGCTTTAAAACCCAAAATGACTATATTTAAATAAACTCTGCTCCTCCGTAGTCTGGAACTATGAATGTCTTCATTCCTTCTGCAAAAGGACTTTGCCCATAACAAAGATTAATTCTCCTCTGCAATACTTGGCTATGGACCATCAATAATATGTTCTCTGTCTAGTTTGCTAATTGATAGTTTAGGTGATGCTCCTGTCTTTACCTTTGTTCTCTGCAACTTTTCTTTTCTCTATTACATCTAAACTGCTCTGTAGATACATCATATTTACATCATTAAAAAATAGGACAAGTAGGTTGCCATAAACTTTATCAAGTAGGTTGCCATCAAGGACAACACTCTGCATCATATTGCCAACATGTTTTTTCTTGTATTGTTGAATGTAGGCATCGCTTCGGCCATTTGGTAAAATAGTCAACTGTGACAATAATATAACCATACCCCCTGGACGAAGGAGGGTTACAGGTCATGAAATCGATACCCCATTTCGTAAATGGTCCAGCAGAGACAACAGGATGCATTGGCGCTGGCGGTTTGCGGATTTTACGATCATAAATCTAGCATGCATGACAACTTCTGACTGTAAGGATACAATCTCAAAAAATAGTAGGCCAAAAATAACCGGTGCAGAGTATCTTCTACGCTGTAGCATAATCAGATAAATTTCCACCACAAGCCACAGCATGGCAATCATTTAACACTTTTTCGGCCTCGTCATGAGTGAGGCACCTCCTTAAAATGGTATCGACACCATGACGATAAAGTGTATCGCCAAAGATCAAATAATATTTGGCTTGGTATCAAAAACGTCGTTGATCAAAGCGAGAGGTATTAGGTCAAAAAGTTTGGGTTTGGAGATAAATGATGAAATCTCCATACCAGGGATTAGATGATCCGATCAGAAATAGAGACTCGTCTGGAATAGATGGTTTCGACGTAGTTGCAGTACTATCACAAGGAAGGTCACAGAGAAGCTCAACCAAAACTAAAGACTTCTTTGACTTGGATTTGATGAATTCCAAATCAAATTCCTGCAAAATGATGATCCATTTTGAATATTTTCCCCCCAGCAATTGACGTGATAAGATGTAAGTGATGGGGTTGCAATTTGAAACTATTGTTGTTTTTCGGAGCAAGATATAATGGAAAAATATTTGGACAGCTTGAATAGTTTCCAAGGAAATATTTTCTACATTCGAGTACTTAACTTTCGTATCATTAAGATTACGACTCAAATAATAGATCGGATGTTCAATTCCATCTTCTACTTGGACCAAAACCATAGCGATGGTCGTTTCAGTCACAGTGATATATAGGAAATAACCTTTTTGATAATTTGGAGGATACATTAATGACGCTCGGAAAATATGGTCCCTGACAGCATCAAAATAAGCTTGCGTGACATGGTCCCAATGGAAGGGAACCCCCTTTTTCAATAATCAAGTAAATCCTTTAGCCATTTCGGCGTAGTTTGGAATGAACCTTCTCAGGAAGTTAGCCTTTCCTTGAAGTTTCTGTATCTGAAGTAGGTTTGGTGGTGCAGGAAAATCAAGAATGGCCTGTACCTTCAGTGGGTCTATTCGAATTCCTTATTTTGAGACTATGAATCCGAGCAATCAACCAGAACCAACACAAAACACACATTTGTGCAGATTGAGGTGTATCTTGTAGTGTCGACATCGTAATAAAATGGCTCTCAAATGCATCGGGTGATCAGTCCGTTTTCATGAATGCGTTGGTAAATCATCTATATATCGTTGAACAATGTGCTTGATGTCATTGAAAGCATAGTCCATTGCTCTCTGAAAAGTTGCCCCAACATTCTTTAAACCAAACGGGAGTTTCCAATATGCGAATTTGCCCCAGGGACAGATGAATGTTGTCTTATGTTGGTCATCTGGGTGGATATTGATTTGATTGTAGCCGGAAAATCTATCCATGAAAGAAAATATTTCACATCCAGCACAATCGTCAATGATCTGGTCGATAAAGGGAGTAGGATAGTTGTCTTTTGGACAAGCCTGATTAACATCCCGATAATCGACGCACACTCTAATAGTTCCTTGTTTTTTCATAATAGGAACGATATTGGAAACCCACTTAGTTAGATGGAAACGATTGAGGAAATGACTGGTACAGGTAAAGGTCTCCCCCAAAGTGGGTTTGACTTAAAGGTGTATCAGGTTGAGGGATTTCTTCAATCACGATTAAACCAAGACGAAGAACTTCACCATCAGGCCCAAAATATATTTCAGACGGTTGACTGCGTGAAATAGTTCAGTGGCTACAGAAATTTGTGGAATGAAAAAGGTAGGAACAACTTCCGACTGTTCAAATTCAGGATTCAGAGATTCTGGAAAAGAAGAGACATGATCTGGATCAGTTGGTGATTGAACAACTTCGGGTCCAGGAGGTATGGGCTCAACGATTGAATGGATCGTGACCACAGGTAGCTATAAAGACTCCGTTTCGACAACAGTTGAACCGGGATGTGTGGAAACAATTTGAGCTAGCTCTATTTTAAATGATGATGTTTCGCCAGAGGTACGAACTATACTTGATTCAACAGATCGTGATCTCCTTCGCCCACTAGAAATAAATTCCAATGGTAAAGGTGGTTTTAAAGCTAATCTACGTGAACGACGGGGGGGTAGGATTGTGTTCTTCCATGATTACTGATTTGTTTTATCCAAAAAAAAATAAACAAAAAGAGGTTATTTCTAGGAAAAAGGGTTTACCAGTAAACTGTGAACTGCAGAATACCTCTTGGTGAACCAAGAAGTACGGGTAGGTAATCTCCCCGAATGCTGTGTTTGGTGTATCACAATTTCAAGGTGGCCGACTCGATTCACTATGGATGGATAACACCTAAAAAGTTTCCTCCCAAATATACCCAAAGGTACGTGGAGGCCCAAGTTCATATTAGCGCTGTCTGATGCGAAATCGCACAGTGAGAGCACCCCTTTATACTTAACGTACTGTAACACCACCCGATATACCCAAAAGTACGTGGATGAGCTACGATATACTTACATACATGGAGTGAGGTATCACACTTAGAATGTATCGCAGACAAGTTAACAATAGCTGCTATGTTTTACGACACTGGAACACGTCTCTAGCCTAGACCTCCAAATGTTATCGTTAATGTTCCAATGTGTTTTTAAGTAAATTGATATTTATTTTATGTTGATCTTGCTTAACAGTTTGCCTTTCAGGTTCACCACGATGATGTATATGAAATTCCTAAAATGCAAGCTAAGAATGATAAACAAACTTTCACTTTCAGCTTTTTCAATGAAAGACCTAGCTACTAAGGGAAGAGAGCAAACAATTTGAGAGCAAACAAATCAATGAACAAAACAAATCAATGAATTTCAAAACTAAATGTAGATTTCCTAATGTTCCTTTTCCAAAAAACACACAATCCTACATGCAAATGCAAGTTTTTCTTCTCAGTTTCTTTAATGTTATGAATGCAAAAAAGAAACTAGGTGCACTAGATCAATAATCGAAATGATTTGTACTTTCGAGAAACGAAGAATACAAACAACAATTTCTCTTTTGAAGGAAAAATGAATATTTCAACAACAATTTCTCCTATCAAGGAAATGAAGATTTTACGACAATTTCATATTTCTTAAGAAAACGATTCTTAATGTGACCATAAAAAGTACTTTGAAATGAACTTGTCAATGATAATGATTTTTTTTTTTTAAATAACATTGAACAAATTTTCTGTCAAAGGAGAAGAAATATATAGACTTACTGGTCAATAGAGCATCAAAATTTTTAGAACAAATCAGCAAACAAAACTGAAGCAAAGTACAAAGTCAGATTGAAGGGGATTTGTTCCTTTTAGGAGCTAACGTAGTCTCCAAAGGGAGACAGTGCTCTGCAACGTAGTCCGACAAGGGAGACAGTGCTCTGCAAAGAACTGTGCCCTGACCAAGGGTGCGTTGAGCGCAGTGAAAAAAGAAAAAGCTATTATTTGGCTCACTAACTTTGCAAATGAAGCTCTGAAAAATTCTAATATTTATGTGAAATAGCTATTGGGTGGATTTAGAAATTAGATCAGAGACTAAAACACCTAGAAACAAGAGAAGTTTTCCCCAGTGGAGTCGCCAATTTGTTGGGCCAAAATTGTAATCTACGGATAAACTACACTTCCCTAGACTGGTGTCTAGTCTAGAACAACAGGTGAAAGACTATACTAATGTTTCTCCTAACTTAGAACAGATACACAGAGAGGATTGGATGCTTACTTGTTTCAGTTGCTTCCAAATGGCTCCTTTTTGTCGCTTCCACCACAGTCAAATTCAAGCGGTTTCAAATAGCTGAATGCTTCCTGCAAGAAATAACACTAAAACAAAAGAAGATGCAATAATATAGATATCTATTCAAGCTAGTTAGCTAAATCAATTAAGCATAAACTACATTCATCAACCAAGATTTTTCAATATGGAAAATCAAAGTAAGCATGGATGCATGTAGGGAAAAACAGGAAGTACTCTTTATTGATGATAGAAGGAGAGGTTACAACCTAGTGACTGATTTGTAGTGACCTTCCAGCAAAGTTCCCAAGTCTCATCACAACATAAGTCTCTCCAGCAGTAGCTCCACAAATCAAACTCTCTATTGAAAATTCTCCAAAATTTCCCTACTCAAATTCTTCCTCCCAAACACTTATGTGTTCAATTTATAGAGGAACTGTAGTTTTTTTTGTAATCAATAACATTCCAAAAAAAGGAAAGACATGTTTCCATTCATGTAGATGTCAAATGGACACTTGGATCCGAATCTTGACACATGTGAACTCTTCTAGAAGACACTAGCCAAGTGGATATTCTGAAAAAATGAGAATTTCACTCCCAATGTGACCAACGCACCTTTGAATATCGGGAAGTGCTTTGCAGAGCAGCCTTGAATGGGGCTACCTGCATATTCAACACACTTAGGCCCCTTAGAGCCTGCGTTGGTGAGCTCCCACATGATTAATAATAAGCTTCAAACCATGGAAAAGCCTTGCTTTGATGAAAATCTTGTTTGATTCATGTTGTTTCATGTCTTAGGGCATATAGCAACTAAGATGATAGGGAATGATAGGCCCTTAATCATCGGTCCTGGAGATGATGCCCAGTTAACCAAGTCATTGGGAATGGTGCCCAAATTGACCTATAACACCAGAGTAGGCACTCGAAGTCCCCCATGGGTAAGGGTGGGATTTCAGCTCGGAAACTCCCTGTGCTAAACATAATTGCAGACTTAGCTAAACATCACAAGAGTACATAGATATGTCCTAAGACAAATCCAGATCTAAGCAGATCAAAGAAATGAATAATCCAAGTCATGCCTTATATTGTGTCTCTACCTTCATTATATAGATTTTGAGGCTTCCATAGCCTAGGCCCACCTCTAAACTGCATTGTACATGTGGACAGAATTCTCCATGGTTGAATGTGTTGTTTATCCATGTCCTCCATCATGTATATATGTAATGATCATACTCTCCATCATGTGTGCATTAAATGCACTACTTCCTCCATCATGTGCTCATTAGATGCACCACTTCTCCACTAACTTATCATAATTTCTTTATGATATTACTTTGAATGCATTATGATCTTAGTTGACCTCCTCAACGATCCTCATGATTTTACATTTAAAGTCTAGGATCTTATTTGACTGTTTCATTCTCCATGATCTATCTCATAAATGAGACATGATCTCTAATTCTTCCATATTAAGAAGCTGCTCCACTACTCCATGATTTAGATCGAGATCCGAAATATCCACATTCACACATCAAAAGTGGATTTTATTTATCTTTTGGGTTTATGGGTCCCTCCACCTTCTTATTTACTTAATTAATTATGAAAATTATGAACTTTAATATTCCAATTATCTTGTGGAAAATTGGGAATATTACATAAGCTCACAAATTTTAAGAACACCATGATTGGGAAAGGATTCTATGAAGTCATCATCAACGATGTATTCATACAGCATGAGGTGAAACACATTTTTCAGTTGAAACCAACATTCATGAAGTACGCTGAGACTGATGAAGTCTACAGGAAGCTGAATAGGACCAAGATCCCGACTGCAGAGAGTTGGGAAAATCTATGCAGGCTCTAGGAGGGATGATAACTCAATTGAGTGATGAAGCTTGCAACTCATTGAATTTTCAGTGTTATAACATCTAGTGTATCAGATCCGCCAGCACAATAGACCACCACAATGTTAGATAACAACTCCACAAGGACGTCGGGCACCCACCAAGAGGGCCATTATAATGAAGGGACACTTCCACTTCTACTTCATAAATATGTCTAGAAACAGTCACAACGCATCCATGCATGAGATGCACAGACCCATTCTCAGTTACTCTTATAGTAAATGAACCGATTGCCCTTTGATAATGGAAAGTCAGTGCAAATAGTTTGAATCTAAGTTTTCATTTTGTAACAAGGGTTGGACCCTGGTTTTGTAAGAAATTTTCATTGCAAGTATTTGTACTTTCAAGCTGGATCCTCAATAAAGAGATCATTCTACAAGATTCATGTGTTGTGTTGTCCTGATGATATTTTTCCTTATTCATGTTTAATGCTTTCCCAATGTAATTTTTTCATGTGTTTCATTTATAATTCTATTTTTAAAGAAGGAAGGTTTGATTAAGATTTTTTGTTTCAGAGTACCTTAATTCTAATTGCTTTTACAATTTCAATATTTTCTTCTGATGTATGGTTTAAGAATTATTTGTTTCTCTTAAGTCATTACAAAAAGCACTTTTCTCCATCCCATAATTCCACCTAGATATAAACACCAGTATTCACAGCTAGATTTCCTTGCATTTTCTCTGGAATTTGATGTGTACACCCAGCCTATTTTGACTCCATAGCCCAATGGAAACTGTTTAGAAGAAATCCCCCTTAAATACAACCATAAAAAGTTAAACAAAAACAACTCTCACACTCAATTTAACTAGCCTAATATCAGTAAACTCAAACAAATGTAAATCTTATAGAGAGATCCCTCTCTGAGTCTCGGAGGGCTAGATCCTAGGCTTCAAGTGGTTTTGATGTTGTTCTTTATAATTTATTCTTTCCAATATTATAAATTAAAGAGTGATAACAAGATCCACCTGGATCCAATCACTGACTTGCCCACTAGTCTTGGGACCACTTCCTATGCACTTTTTGTGATAATGGAGTCATACTCCTCAACCATGATATAAACCCATACTATTTGTTGCACTGCTTCCTCGAAAGAGGATGGTTTTGTCACAATACATTTTCTCATGAGATCCATGTATCTAGTATACTTGTTTGTGTACCTTCTCTTATTGTGCTATGATGTAGGTGCACCTACATTATCTATCGTATCTAGCATCAATCTACCAACCTCTCTGGTGCGCTTCCTACCACTTCTGGTGGATGGCTCTGCATGAGTGATTTCTTCCACTCTCTGATCCTATGATTGTGGTTGCTCCACATTTTGAGGTTCATCATTTGGAGCTAAGATTTTCTTTACTACATGCAAGTCAAGCTTCCTCTCAAGGGACAATCACATGACCTTCTCCTCATCAAATTTCACATCTCTTCTGACAATTGTCATCTTGTGTGTTGGAAAATACACCCGATAGTTGTGGGGAATATCTGTGCACCCCAAAAATATTCCCACATTTTTTTTTGGTTCTAGCTTCTTCCTGGCATCTTTGATGTCATGGAAATAGACACATGAGCCCAAAAATTTAAAATATGAAACATCTGGTTTCTTACCTAAAAAATTCTCCTCTGGTGTACTCATTCCAAGTATTTGATGAGGACTATGATTATGCACAAATATTGATGTGTTTCATGTCTCATCTCATAGATGCAACAATAGGCCCTGATCATGTAACATAGCTCATGCTACACCCACAATTGTTATGTTCTTTCTTTATGCAACCCCATTCTGTTGTGGGTTATGAGGTGCAAAAAATTCTCTCTGAATTCCTTCTTCCGTGCATAAGTTCTTGAATTCATTATAGATATACTCCCCACCATTGCAGCTTCTTAAAGCCTTCACCCTTTTCCCTGTATATTTCTCTACCAGTGCTTTGAACTCACAAAACTTAGAGAGCATATGATCTTTCTTCTTCATAAAGAAATCCAACACTTTCTAGAAAAGTCATAAAAAAAAATCACATAATACCTATGCTTTGTTGTGGAAGATCTTGATAATGGTCCACATATGTCTGAGTGAACTCTCTCAAGGTTTTTTGATGCTCGACTTTCGTTATTGTGAAAGGTGGCCTTCGTATACTTCCCTGTAGTACTACCTTTGTATGTGTCTCTCTATGCAAAAGTGTACCCTTTGAAAGACCTATATAAATCTGTTACATGATCCTCAAAGCACTATGGTTTAGATGACCCAACCTCATGTCCCATAACTCACCAGTATCTTGAATCACCACCTCATCTACTTTATTTCTCAATGTTGTGCAACCATCTATATCACGTTTTTAGAGGTTCTACACATGAACCCCAATCTTCTTTACCTGTAGTATGGATTTGTGACAAAGAACACCTTTCCTTCACTAAAAACCACATCATATCCACAATCCTCCAACATAGCAATTGAAACCAAATTATTCTTCAAACATGGTACATGCACAACATATTTTAGTATGAGGGGTTTACCTAACTCTCTCTGGAAAGTAATTGTACCAATACTGGTAGCGTTATACCTCTCGTCATCATTCATCTTGATGTGCATCTCAATATCCTTCTCCTCCGAGCTACTAAAGAATTATTTGTTTCCAGTCATGTGGAAAAATGCTCCACTATCCAAGTCCCACATAGATCACATCACATTTGACACCATGCATGTGATGAGAGAGAATTCCAACTCAAACTACGAGGCCAAAGCTTCACCTACTGCAGCTCTAAGAGCCTTCTTGTTGTTCTTGTTTTTTTGTGGACATTTTGTGGCGTAGTACAGTTTAAACATTTCACTTTTGACATGTCTCATTTCTTGCCTTCTTTTCCCATCACGGATTTGGATTGGGACCTCTTATTCCCTTTCCATTTCTTTTCCTTGCCAGCTAATTCAAAATTTTCCTCATCATTAGTCTCGGATGACAATCCATCCCTAGTATTCTGTCAAAACTCTTCTTGTACCAAATCCGACCATAGTTTCTCCCACTTTTGTAATTTTTCCCTCCCATTCACAAATTCTTGGTAACTATGCCAGCTCTAGGGAAGGCCTATAAGTGATAAGCTCACCAAGTCATCATCAGCCACTATAATCCCAAGACTTCCAAGCTCATCTCGACATTGAGTGAACTTTGTCAAGTATTTATGGATTGTGTAACCCTTCTCCATTTTGATTTTACTGAGCTTGTCCTTGAGTGCCAATTTCCTATGGTCAATACTGCTTTGAAATAGATTTATCAAGGCCTTCCATGTAGCATATGGAGTTTCCTTTCCGTGGATACTCGAGACAATATTATCTCAAACTCCCTCTAATAAGATCATCCTCTCCTTTGCAATATTCTTCTTCCATGCTTCATGTTCCGCAAAATCTATTGGAGCAGGCTCACAAATATCAACGTCAGTGAATCCCTTTAGGTTTTTCTCCTCAAATAATGCCTCCATCATGTCCTTCCATGAAATATATTTCAAATTTCCCTCGAGTGCATATTCGAGTCTCAAACCAATGAAATACATCTTGGTCAACTGCTAGGTACCAAAGAATGAATCTGCAAATTTGAATATTGTTCAACACAAACTCAATTTATTATCTTCTATTTTGAATCTTGGTGCTTTAATACCATGTAGAAATTGTATCAATGGATTCAATCCAATCTTGTGATGTACTAAAACAAGATATTCAATCCTTCTACAATATTTTTGAAATACAAAACTCAATCGCTCAATCACATGCACATAAGAGAAAGAAGTAAATCAATCGCACAACACAACATTTAGCTTGGGGAAAGAAACTTCTTGAAACCCCGCTATCGTGTATTGTATAAATCCAAAGAATCATGAAACAATAGAATGCTTTCATACTCACAAGAATCTCCCGCACTCTACCAATTGTCTCACTCTTATCTAGGAAAAATTGGGCAAACACATAGCCAATTCATAGCCTTCCTTCAACCTACCTCGCTCGCGTAATACCTAAATAATTATGCCCCTATTAAATAGGAATAAATCCCTTTCGTGATTGCACAATCCATCTTGGAATCCTCATGATTTTATAATTACACCTGAGAATTTTTATATAAATACAATTGATAGTTATGTTCCCTTTAACATTTGCCTCAACTGGGTCTTCCTCAGAACTGAAATGCATGCAGCTATTAATAGTGAATTATCAATTATCTTATTTCTCAATACTTGTGAATTAAATCTAATTTAATTCGTTGGACATCTCACTAGCTCATCACTCAGTTAGAACTAGTTAAACTGATTTTAACTCAATTAAGTGAGTTAATTGATTCACGCATGCACCCCACTAGTGCATTAGCTGTAACTGGACCCCAAAAATAGAAATATCATGCTACATGTCTCATATTAGAGCCACAACTCGAATTTCCTGATCTAACTTAGTAATCATGACTTAGTTAACTCATACAAGTTGTTATGAGATGAAATTACAATTTATTGTACAATTTATTTAAGGGAAAAATAAATTAGACAGCCCACATTCATCACTAGTGTGCATCAAAAATCCCTCACAAGTGTGCATCATAATTTCCTGACCAATGTGCATTAGAAGTTCCTCACCATTTTACATTATAAATTCCTCAATACTGTGCCTCGGAATTTCCTCACCAATGTGGGTGCATTTTCTTGTTGAATTTAAAGAAATATTACAGTTTTATTAAACGCTAAGATCTATAGATTTAATTGTAATTAGTGCATGCACATGAATGGAAATTATGCATAAAAATAGAGAACTAAAAAATAATCTCTCACAGACATAAGACCTAAGATATGCTCTGGGAAACAATTTAGTGATAAAACCCAGCTAAAAGGTGAGGTTGTGTCACTCTCTTTCTTTGTCTGGAAATATCGTTGCAGGTATAGAGAAGTAAGGCATGTGACCCATGGCATGCTACAGTGCACAAATCCTCTCTGTTTTTTATACCTCTTATCCCTCTTGGATATATTTTCTTATATATGGAACAAAATTATCTCAAAATAATGGACCCCTATTCCTCCTAGTGGCCCATTTATAAGATAGCCCGATAGCCTACTAGTGGTTAAATTTGACTACATAAAATCTTGACTAGAGTTGAAATATAGAATATTCTAAAGTATTTTACATCACAAAAATATGGCTATCCCCTTTTCCATGAATAATGGGGGTTGACGTGGCATCCTCCCAAATTATAGGTGTGAAAACAAGAAGGTCAACCTCTAAGTGGCATAACTTTTGCATACGAACTTGGATTGAAGTGCTTCTTGTGCCATTCACTATGAAAATGAATAAAGATAAAACTATGAAACTAGACAAAGCATCCAAATCCCTTAAAATTCATAAAAAGCATGATCTATCCATAGAACCATTGAGCCAATTAAACATTAATGATTTAGTAAGTTGAGAGCTAAATGAGTTTAAATTCCATAAATTCATGTCACAATGGTACTATATTAAGTGGTGTTGTATTATGTGGCACCAAAAAATATTAAGCACCATGTAGTAAGCCAATCATTATTGCTTAATATTTTACATATGACACATGGTGCTCAACACTTACCTAGTGAATGTGAGCCAATCATTAGTGCTTAATATTTTCCTTATGACATGCGGTGCTCAACATTTACCATGTGATTGGAAATATATATGTGTGTAGAATAGCATGAAAAGGTATGGCACTAGAGAAAAAAAGTATTACACCCAAAACAATTCATTTGATGCCTCAAAATTCCCCGAAAGTTTTCATACCTTGTTTCACCAGAGCAAGCCCCGTTGATAAAAACGGTCCCATGAGCTCATTCCTCCACTTTTTTCACTCCAAATGCATCAATATGGATGAAAAAAAATATTATTATCTAATCAATATCAAATACTCACAAATTATGCTTTGGAGGCTCAAATATTGTCATACAAGGATACATTTAATCAAATGTGGCAAGTGATATATGTTGGGGTTCCTATGTTTTGGCAGATTTGGCAATACCAAAAGATAAGACAACATCAAACCACTTTGGGGCCCTAGGATCTAGCCCTCCTGGACCCGGAGAGGGATCTCTCCAATAAATCAAAGAATGATATATCTTTGAAGCTCAAATGAGATGTTAGGCTAGTTATGAAGCACAGAAAGGGGGTTTTAAAATAATTTGGTTGGTTGGTTGCCGGGTTGGTCATGAGATCATAGACTAAGAAAGAAATGGAAGGAAAGGAATAAAGCAGCAGGATTTTTCAGTAAAAGAGAATGGGTCAAGAAAGTGCCATCCATTGGGCTATGGAGTCATGAAAGGAAATTACATGCAACAACTAGCCAAGGCTTCCAAAGGGCAAGTCATCTAATACCAAAGGATATTTAGATTAGATGGTGGGATGGGACATTAAGGACTGAAGGTGAAAGAAGGAAAGCAACCAAATTTCTGTCTATAGATCAGGTCAGAGGTCATTTAACTTCAGACCTACTTGGACATACTCTAAGGCAGCTCTCAAAGGGACAAAGGGGCTGCTTATAGATCGGACCAAAGGTCATTTAACTCCAGGTCTGCTTTAGCAACTCCAAGGGAAAACAGGGATAACTCAAACAAAAGGGATCTTAGAAAGGCCAGTTGGTCGCGCAAGGATCCTAGTGGAAAGGGCTAACTCCAATCCCCAGTGTTCCCAAACCTTCCATCTTAAACCGCTCAAGAACATCTAACAACAGCTTCAACTAATTCATACATCAGCCAGCAGGCAATAACATCCACTGCTCTGGTTAAACCACTTGAATTCACTCTTATATAACACATAAATCAGAAAACATTAAAGGTAGGGAGAGCAGGAAACATAGGGCGCCTAGCAAGGGTGAATCCTATGTTATACTTCTGTTGCCTACCAGAAGAACATGAAACAATATGAAAATGTAATAAACAGAGTTAGGAAAAACATCACCATTAGTAATAGACCAAGATCCTATGAAATGTGCTTTGATTAATTGATGCAAAACCAGTCATGTACAATAAGCTCAATGGCTAATATAGTCCAGACTTTCTCCTCCCGACCTACTACATGAAAACTACTCTGCTACTCCCTCCCAAGACTGTTCTAACAGTCAGACTAAATCCCTCTAACTACAACAACAGAAATTTAACAACCTTTTCATTATGTTCTCGGGGATTCTTATAGAATAAGAAGAAGAAAAAGAAGTAGGTGAACAATTAAATGAGTTTCATTAAGACAGAATGGCGGAAGTGTTCACGCCCCTACTGCTTAATGGCTTTCTGTAACGTTGTATGTACTTTGAGACTGGTTCAGAGATCTCTGTCAGGTCGATTTTGACCTATGATATGATCCTTGTAATCCTCTTGGCTGTCTAGAGCTCTGCGCTGCCTTCTGGATCTGGTTAACTGGTTTAAAGTCTGCGGGCTTCCCCATATCTCCATTACTGCTGCTCAGACAGTCTTTAATGAAGCTCTATCAGTGCAATTAACTGTTTATGGGCTCGAGGAAGTATGGATACTGTTGTAGGAAGGTGTACCTCTGGAGAAAACACATTCTACTATTAGGTAGCGCAGTTATGACTTGTCGGTGCACTCATTAGTCTTCAAGCTGAACCTTAATCCTTTGAATATAGGATTAGCGCTTTAAATCCCCAATTACGGGCTCAAATCCCTTAAATCCATCTCTGCTATCCGTTTGGCTGCTGAATTGGCCCCTCTGTGCTATCTGCATAATACAATAGATCTGTTACAAACCCAGGCAGTGGTGGAGAAATGTTGTGGAGGCGGAGGAATGGTGGTGAATCAGTAGTGAGAATAATGGAGAATTGCGGACGAAATGGTTAATAGTGTGAAAGCCCAACAGTTAAAATTGGGCGAAATACAAAGGAAAACACCAACAAACAAGGGAGCGGAGCCTTGGATGTGGGACCCAGTCATGGTGGAGGGCGATTAAATCTGAACCCTCAGATCTTCAGATCTAACGGACGGTCAGATCTTCATCGGAGCATCGCAATCAGGCAGAAACGAGGAGGACACACTACGAAAGTTTCCGATTGCGATTGAGGGCGGGGAAGCGATGACCGTCGGATCGGCGGGGAGAATGGACGGTCAGGATTGGATCGGGAGACAAAGGGAAGGATCTGTAATGGGGTCCATCGGAGGAAAGGAGAGATTAGTGCGATGACTGTCGGATCTGCATCGGATGGACGACTGAGACTGGATCGGTGAATTGAAATTGGGGCGGAACAAAACGCGACACGGTGAAACTTGCGATTGCGATTGAGTAGGGAGAGTGATAGCCATTGGATCAACGAGCGGAATGGACAGTTGCGATGCAATCGGGGGATCGCAATCGGGGCGGTACCACTGGGAGTTGTGATTGCGATCGGGCGAGGGGTGCGATTAAGCGCTGACCATTGGATGCAGCGGGGGAACGGGCGGTTGAGATTTAATCGGGGGGGAGACATAAAGACTTGCGATTGCGATCAGGTGGAGGGTGCGATGACCATCGGATCAGCGGGGAGGATGGACGGTCGGGATGTAATCGGGAGATCTCAATCGAGGCGGCACCATTGTGAGTTGCGATTGCGATCGGACAGGGGTTTGCGATTATCACTCCACCGTCAGATCAGAACAGCAGATCGACGGTGAATATCTTATCGTGGGACTTGTTTAACCAACCATCACAATGGAACTCATTTCTTTTGGATATTACAAAGGATTACACCGCCTGACTCTCCGACTGCGATTAGCTCCCAAGGCTCTAAGCGCTTGGTCATAGCGCACGGGCATGTGTGGGGGAAGTGGTTGGGGCTAGCGGAAAAGGGGCTAGGCCTTATAATAAGGTCGGAAGTGGGTTTTTAAACCCATTTCAATGTAATTTTAAGGTTGGGGAAGGGTAACGATAGAAGAAGATAAGGGGAATAAGGGGAAATTTAGCCAAGCAAAAGGTAAGGGAAGAATTTAAAGGGGATTTCGAGGAGATTTAGGGGGTAAAAAGGGAAATGGAAGGGGAGACAAGGGGGAATAAAATAGAGGCTAAGTGGTGGGGGAAATAAGAGGGAAAAGTAAGGCCTCTGGCATTTCTTCACAAACAGAGAGGCTTTATAAGGGAAATCAGCAGGGGGGATTTTATCAAAGGACAAAAAGCACAAGGAGACTTCAAGGATGATGTGTTTTCAAGGGAAATGCATTCCTTGAAGGCTCAACAACATTTTAGCCCCCTATTTTCTTGTCAAAAATTTCATAGGGGGGCTAACAGTGGCTCCATATGGGGATGGCTTCTTCTTGAAGGAGTCAAGAATCCAGAACATGATCTTTGGTGTAGGCCAGATGCCTGCTGCTAGGCGCATCCCTTCTTCTTTGATTAGCTACCACAAACTATGAAGACAACATATCAGCAGTAAAATTCTCCCAAACAACTACCTACCCACACTATAGTCCTAACATTTTCTCTTCTTGGGTGCATTTGGACTTGCAGACCATTTTACATCATCAATTTTTACAAACAGGAAAAATAAAGCTATTCTACTTCTACCCTTATTACCCCATGAGACCAGATTAGACTGTTGGCCTCATATGTTTCTCTACCTACACTACTACCTGCTAGGATTAGACTGTCTAGCAGGTTTCTTCTCTACATTCTAAGACAAAAATTGAAACAACTAATCTACTTGCTCATGCACTGAGGTTTATTGAGCTTTTCCTACCTACCCTACTCTAACTGAAATATTTACAGTCTAGCTTACAAACATGGTCTTCCAATGTAACCAGTCCATCAAGTGATCCCATGGCTAGTCCTTCTTACTCAACTCCTTGAGAATACTGGATAGGCAGGGCAGCTCCCACTCTTCTTGTTCCATAACAGCAGCCTTGAAAAATCTTATCTTTATTTGCAACACGCTGCTCAAGAAGACCTTTGATCCTTCTTCAAATTTTTGCAGGAAGTGAGCATAAGGATCATGAAAAGATACCTGGCTGTGAATATCTGGCAAGCTGGCTTCAACCAGGATCTCTTCTCCTTCTACTAGATGGAGAGGAAGACTCTCTTGGAATAGAGTGTCTCTTTCATCTTCTGAACTGGAGGAATCATCGTATATTGCAGCTGAGTCCTCTTGGAGCTCTGATATGTTCTGCTCTGATGTGCTAAGATCCGTGAAAAGATCTAAGTATTCTTGAGCAGTGGTTTGTTCCGTTTCTTCCTCTTTGTGAAGAGAAGGCTCATTGCTTTCAAACTGCTCAAGAACTTCTTCTTTGCTTTCCTCCTCATCTTCTGAAAGGAAAGGCTGCTGGTGTCCAGTCTCACTGATGATTTGTGGTAAAGCAGACTGAAGATTCATAGCATCCTCATCTGCTATTATGCTGTCGTGGCTCTCTTCATCAATGTCGTAAATAGGCTGGCTCGGCCAAGTCAACCATTCTGGGCGCACAGCAGGTCTTTCTTCGCCCTGATCCACAGAGGAGTCTTCTGAATATGAATCATCAAAATCATCAAATGACTGTGCAGGAGCGTGTGTTCTACAGAAGACCTCAGAGGTGGGCTACTGATTTAATATCTATTCAATCTCTTCTTCTGTCAAAAGAGGGGTTTCCCTTTCATCACGGACAGAAGCACAGCAGTCCTCTTTCTCTTGTATTAGCTTATTTGGAGGTGGGATGTTTTCTTGAGCCTCTTCTTCTTCATCAGATTCTGCCTCCTCTATGTGGCCTCTTGTCTCCTCAAGGTAGTGTTCCCTATTAGCTTTCGCTATTAGGTTCTGATATTCTCTAGTCACTGTAACACAAGGCATAGGTACACAATCAGGCAGCTCCTGATCCCTTTCCTCTTCATCTTCTACAGATTCTTGAGCATCATACATGTCTTGCTCATTGTCTTGGTCTTGAGTTTGTTCTTGCTCTGAGAGATGCATGGGCTGCTCGAAATAATCATCATCTATATTCATATTAGTCATGTACATCTTTAGCACTTCACCAAACGTTTCTGTTAATTCAATTAATTGATCGCACAAAGCGTCATACTTTGAATCCCTGTACATGTTTGGGTTCATGTTTTTGCAAAGAAGGCTACTGCTTCTTTTCAACCAGTTCAGTGTTCTTCACCAGTGGAGTCATTAGGTCTATGGATCATGGGGAGTGTGGCGTCACCAGGTGGATGAATTTGACTATTTGGAGCAGGATGCTGTCCACCATCAGCAATCAAATCCAATCTAAAGGCAAAGTGGTCTCTTCCCCAGTGGAGTCGCCATTATGTTGGTGACAACAATGGGAAATAGACCAACTATTAGCAGTTCTTGACTCTCAGATTTGTCCCCAGCGGAGTCGCCATTATTTTGGGGTTCCTATGTTTTGGAAGATTTGGCAATACCAAAATATAAGACAACATCAAACCACTTTGGGGCCCTAGGATCTAGCCCTCCTGGACCCGGAGAGGGATCTCTCCAATAAATCAAAGAATGATATATCTTTGAAGCTCAAATGAGATGTTAGGCTAGTTATGAAGCACAGAAAGGGGGTTTTAAAATAATTTGGTTGGTTGGTTTCCGGGTTGGTCATGAGATCATAGACTGAGAAAGCAATGGAAGGAAAGGAACAAAGCAGCAGGATCTTTCAGCAAAAGAGAATGCGTCAAGAAAGTGCCATCCATTGGGCTATGGAGTCATGAAAGGAAATTACATGCAACAACTAGCCAAGGCTTCCAAAGGGCAAGTCATCTAATACCAAAGGATCTTTAGATTAGATGGTGGGATGGGACATTAAGGACTGAAGGTGAAAGAAGGAAAGCAACCAAATTTCTGTCTATAGATCAGGTCAGAGGTCATTTAACTCCAGACCTTCTTGGACATACTCTAAGGCAGCTCTCAAAGGGAAAAAGGGGCTGCTTATAGATCGGACCAGAGGTCATTTAACTCCAGGTCTGCTTTAGCAACTCCAAGGGAAAAAAGGGATAACTCAAACAAAAGGGATCTTAGAAAGGCCAGCTGGTCGCGCAAGGATCGTAGTGGACAGGGCTAACTCCAATCCCCAGTGTTCCCAAACCTTCCAGCTTAAACCCCTCAAGAACATCTAAGAACAGCTTCAACTAATTCATACATCAGCCAGCAGGCAATAACATCCACTGCGCTAGTTAACCCACTTGAATTCACTCTTAGATAACACATAAAGTCGAAAAAATTAAAGGTAGGGAGAGCAGGAAACATAGGGCGCCTAGCAAGGGTGAATCCTATGTTATACTTCTGTTGCCTACCAGCAGAACATGAAACAGTATGAAAATGTAATAAACAGAGTTAGGAAAAACATCACCATTATTAATAGACCAGGATCCTGTGAAATGTGCTTTGATTAATTGATGCAAAACCAGTCATGTACAATAAGCTCAATGGCTAATACAGTCCAAACTTTCTCCTCCCAGCCTACTACATGCAAACTACTCTGCTACTCGCTCCCAAGACTGTTCTAACAGTCAGACTGAATCCCTCTAACTGCAACAACAGCAATTTAACAACCTTTTCATTATGTTCTCGGGGATTCTTATAGAATAAGAAGAAGAAACAGAAGTAGGTGAAAAATTAAATGAGTTTCATTAAGACATAATGTCAGAAGTGTTCACGCCCCTACTGCTTAATGACTTTCTGCAACGCTGTATGTACTCTGAGACTGGTTCGGAGATCTCTGTCAGGTCGATTTTGACCTTTGATATGATCCTTGTAATCCTCTTGGCTGTCTGGAGCTCTGCGCTGCCTTCTGGATCTGGTTAACTGGTTTAAAGTCTGCGGGCTTCCCCATATCTCCATTATTGCTGCTCAGAAAGTCCTTAATGACGCTCTGTCAGTGCAATTAACTATTTATGGGCTCGAGGAAGTATGGAGACTGTTGTAGGAAGGTGTACCTCTGGAGAAAAAACATTCTGCTGTTAGGTAGCGCAGTTATGACTTGCCGGTGTGCTCATTAGTCTTCAAGCTGAACCTTAATCCTTTGAATATAGGATTAGCGCTTTAAATCCCCAATTACGGGCTGAAATCTCTTAAATCCATCTCTGCTATCCATTTGGCCGCTGAATTTTCCCCTCTGTGCTATCTGCATAATACAATAGATCTGTTACAAACCCAGGCAGTGGTGGAGAAATGCTGTGGAGGCGGAGGAATGGTGGTGAATCAGTAGTGAAAATAATGGAGAATGGCGGACGAAATGGTTAATAGTCTGAAAGCCCAACAGTTAACATTGGGCGAAATACAAAGGAAAACACCAACAAACAAGGGAGTGGAGCCTTGGATGTGGGACCCTGTCATGGTGGAGGGCGATTAAATCTGAACCCTCAGATCTTCAGATCTAACAGACGGTCAGATCTTCATCGGAGCATCGCAATCGGGCAAAAACGAGGAGGACACACTACGAAAGTTTCCGATTGCGATTGAGGGCGGGGAAGCGATGACCGTCGGATCAGGGGGGAGAATGGACGGTTAGGATTGGATTGGGAGATGGAGGGAAGGATCTGTAATGGGGTCCATCGGAGGAAAGGAGCGATTAGTGAGATGACCGTCGGATCTGCATCGGATGGACGGTTGAGACTAGATCGACGAATTGCAATCGGGGCGGAACAAAACACAACACGGTGAAACTTGTGATTGCGATTGAGCGTGGAGAGTGATGGCCATTGGATCAACGAGCGGAATGGATGGTTGTGATGCAATCGGGGGATCGCAATCGGGGCGGTACCACTGGGATTTGCGATTGCGATCGGGCGGGGGGTGCGATTAAGCGCTAACCGTTGGATGCAGCGGGGGAAAGGGCGGTTGAGATTTAATCGGGGGGGAGATAGAAAGACTTGCGATTGCGATCGGGTGGAGGGTGCGATGACCGTCGGATCAGCAGGGAGGATGGACGGTCGGGATGTAATCGGGAGATCTCAATCAGGGCGGCACCATTGTGAGTTGCGATTGCAATCGGACGGGGGTTTGCGATTAGCGCTCCACCGTCGGATCAGAACAGCAGATTGACGGTGAATATCTTATCGCGGGACTTTTTTAACCAACCATCGCAATGGAACTCATTTCTTTTGGATATTACAAAGGATTACACCACCCAACTCTCCGACTGCGATTAGCTCCCAAGGCTCTAAGCGCTTGGTCATAGCACACAGGCATGTGTGGGGGAAGTGGTTGGGGCTAGCGGAAAAGGGGCTAGGCCTTATAATAAGTTCGGAAGTGGGTTTCTAAACCCATTTCAATGTAATTTGAAGGTTGGGGAAGGGTAACGATAGAAGAAGATAAGGGGAATAAGGGGAAATTTAGCCAAGCAAAAGGTAAGGGAAGAATTTAAAGGGGATTTCGAGGAGATTTAGGGGGTAAAAAGGGAAATGGAAGGGGAGACAAGGGGGAATAAAATAGAGGCTAAGTGGTGGGGGAAATAAGAGGTAAAAGGAAGGCCTCTGGCATTTCTTCACAAACAGAGAGGCTTTATAAGGGAAATCAGCAGGGGGGATTTTATCAAAGGACAAAAGGCACAAGGAGACTTCAAGGATGATGTGTTTTCAAGGAAAATGCATTCCTTGAAGGCTAAACAACATCTTAGCCCCATGTTTGCTTGTCAAAAATTTCATAGGGGGGCTAACAATATAGATAGTAGGAGGAGCACCATAGGGTATGTTTCTACTATAGGTAGAACAAAAATAATCTATATATTGAAATTGAAAAGATTTGTTTCACTTTCAACAGTAGTAGAATAGTATGATGTTGCTACAAAGGCTATTAAAGAGATTATTAGGTTACAAAATTTCATGGAGGAACTGGGAAAAACACAGGAGAATAAATAGTTGTATGGTGATAGAAAGAGTTCCATTTATCATGAAAACAAATCATTCTTTCATTCTAACACTAAGAATACATAGCTCAAGTACTCTCTCATATGATCAATTTTGGAATAGTGATAGTTGAAGTTGGAAAATATACATAATAGCCAAATCCTATAGACATGTTAATTAAGGTAGAAACCAAGTATAAATTGAGTTTCTCCTTAGTTTTATTTGGTCTTCAATCATGATGGTAGTCCATGACTTAACTAGGTCTACCTTCCAAATATTAAGCTTATATAGAAGGTGTTAGTGTCAGTATGTCAGTGAACATAAAAATACTCTTTCAGATATTTTCCTAGAAGTCATAGGTCAAAATTTTTAGTCCTTCAAACAAGTTTTCAAAAAACAATTTTGGTCACTAAAAGGGTCTAGGTCAAATTTTCTGCTCCCTCATCTCATCCACGGTCTTCATCACTTTCAAGGACATATCATCTCATTTTCATTTAAAAGGTTTAGGGTCATTTCACTTCACCTCATCTACGTGTATTGTAGGTGTGATCATCTGCCTTTGAAAACTGTCCAATTTGTCATCAAAACAAGAAAAACACCCTTCATTTCACTCATAAGCCTTTAAAACGGAGCTATAATTCTTAGGATGTAAAATAAGACAAGGTTTCTTGTTTTAAAATGTGTTTAAATGTCAAAAATTTTCAAAAGGAAAATTTGTCTTATTGTTTCACTACAAGAAAAAAAGGTCATTTCAAGGTTATAAAAGACAAAATCAAGCTCATCTTGACTCATTATTATCTTTTGTTATGTGGAAGAGCTCCTCTCTTATCTCATTTTCACTCCTTAGGTGATCAAAGGCTTGAAACCAAGGCAAAAAAAACACTCCAACAACACTTTTCTACATCTTGGGCTTCCTTTGTTATGCTTTTGTAGCCTCCTGCTACGGTTTTAGAATCTGGTGTTATGTTTATGGCCCCTTTGTTACGCTTTTGGGAAGTTTTTTTATTCTTTCAGCGCCTTCGGCTATGCTTCCATATCAGTTGTTACGCTTATGGGAAGTGTTGTTACACTTTTGTAATTTGGTGTTTCACCTCCAGAAAGGGTCCAGAATTAGGTTTTTGGCTTCAAATTCATTCAAAAAAGCTCAAGGATTGTGACTACTACTCATTGGAACCCTAAAAAAAATTAATTTATCACTCTTATACCCTCCCTTGGTCAATTTATTAAGTTTTCACTTCATTTTCATGCTCTCTCCATATTACACCTTATCATCACTTACCCATGTCATTGAAAGACTCCATTTGAATAAACCCTAACCTACTCCAGTTTAATAAACCATAAACCCTACCATATAACACTACCCTACACCTCTCATATACCTCACACTCTCATCTCCCACCATCAATATCATGCATAATATCCATTCTCATAAAACCCTAAACACTAGCTATTTTCACAGTGGAAAATTGGGAATTTCCTGTGTTTTCATCTTTTGACCACCCTCCTAACATCCATTTCACTTCATTCCACCCAAAAAATGGAGCTAAAATTCCACTCTATATATTTAATGTTTTGTATAATTTTCCCTAGCTCTATAAACCTCCATCTCACCCTCTAAACTTACTCCACCCCTACACTAGCTATTTTCAAGTGAATATTTGGGAATTTCCTGCGTTTTCATCTTTTAACCACCCTCCTAACATCCATTTTACTTCATTCCACACAAAAAATAGAGCTAACATGCCACTCTATCTACTAATTTTTTATAGAATTCTCGCTAACTCCATAGCCCTCCATCTCACCCTCTAAACCTACTCCATCCCTACACTCTGTTTTTTCCATATTTCACTACACATACTCATCCCACCAAAACACTATGGTTTTCATTCTTTTATTCATAAAAAATATGGAGAGTGATAAGAAAATATTCAAGGGAGGGTTCCACCTCAGCTCAGAACCCTTCACATTTCATTAAATTAATGTTTCACCCTTGGCCAAAAGATGTTTTGAGAGGATTGGATGTTTGACGTTCTGTGAAAAGCTCATGGAGGAAGGATATCATCTTCAATTGACCAGATTATTTTCCACAAGCTTCAGCATGGGAAATTTCACTATTGTAGGTGTAGAGACTAACCTATCAATAGACCTAATTTCTTCAGCAACAGGTATTCCTTGTCTTGGAGAGAAGTGGTTCAAGGGCATGGATTTAGACATTTAAAATTACAAGCGATTTCTCAAGCCTTATGCTAGAGAGGAGCCAGATTACCTCTTCCCTTTCAGACACCTCAGAAAAAAAATATGGTCCTTCAATGATGTTAATAATGAAGTATTTCACATGTGAAGGAATATTTTCTAGGTTGTATAGGTACCATATAAGGTTGTTGATGCATTTTACCTCTATCAAAACAATTCATTTGCCACATTACTTGTACGGGAGTTTGATTAAGATGATTGAGAAGGTTCAGAGTAGAAAAAAATCATCACCCTAGAATTTTTAATCATGGTCTAATCAAGCTCATTGTATTGCATCAACTTTCATCGATCAACATGACTTGGAAAACCTTCACGGAAAGGGTAGCAACAATGCCTACTACTAGCCCTCCTATCTTGCATAGTACATCATCAGAACAGACAATGGAGGTTGGATCTTCTAGAATGCGAAATCAGTTTTAGAGGCTCCAAGGGTTGTTGAGTTTATGCATACTTATGATGAGGGGAAGAGATAGATATTTGCACCTAAGTCTGTCAAAAATGTTCTTACATTTGACTCCACTGTTAAACAAAGTGAAATGGAGGAGAAACCTCTTCTGCATCAAGATAGTGAATCATTGCCATTGGAGGTTGAGGTAGTAGAGAAGGTGGAGACCAAATCAGTTGAATGGATCATTAGGGAGAAGGATGAGGAAATAGCAGAGTTGAAGATGATCTTCTCCATTGCTAATTCTCAAATTACTTTCCTACAATGGGAGAATTTTCAATTTAAGGCGAAGCAACTGTTATAAGGCAAGCCCAAGCTAGACTTAGAGGAAGCCAAAGGTAAAGGTAAGGAGGTTATTGATGTTGATAAAATTCATGACACGGAGGCTAAAACACAACCAATAAGGTCATAAACAAGAGGCCTCAAAAGGGCATTGGAGCTAGAAAGACAGTTATCTCATCCACTTGAAGAGTTGACCTTTGATGAGCTTATAACCATAGAGATCAATCAATACAGAGAAATTTGGTTATGAAGGGTAAATAAACATCTGTAGAATCTATTGAAGAGAGCTAAGAGGCACAATAAACTTCAAAGACACATGGCAAATCACTATCGCACCAGGAACACAATTTCTCAAATAAGGCTAAAACAGTTGAAGAAAAGGCTAAAAGAAGATGAAATGAAGCTTAAAGAGAAGGATAGCTTGGATTTGTTGGCTGAAGCTTCCTTGGACGTTTAAAAAATCACTCATAAGCACTACAGAACTAATTTTGAGAATTTTTGAAGAATTTTGGTATTTTTTATGATTTTCTCACAATTCTAGAAATTCCTCCTCACAGAAGTGTAGAAAAATTTTGCTACGCTTATTTTGGGGAAATCCAAAATATGATTTGTTTACATGGATGGATGCATTTTGATGAGTATATCACATATCAGGAACCCTATTTGCATGAAATTATTTAATTTTGGAGAAAAATCCCCAAAACCACTCATTTTTCATGTTTCTTCCACCTTTTTGGAGGCTCTGCTACACTTTTGGAGTAATCTTGGGAGAATGGATTTTTGGAGGCCTTCCCATGGGTAATTTTGCAAAAATAATTATGTTCTAGAAACTAGACACACAGGTCTAGTTGAATTTTCTTTCATAAGTGGATTTGGACTCCTAAAGTTCCTAAAAAGTTCTTGCAAACTTCTATTATGCTTCTGTAAAAGTATGCTACCCTTCTGTCAGAAATGTTACATATCGGCATTGGATTCCCTAGGACAGTTTTCAATCTCAGAAAATGCCACAAATTTGAGGCTTTTTTGTCCTAAGAGTTGGAATTAGAGTTATTGAGTTTTTTTTTGCCTCCTATCATGAGGGAATATGTAATTTAATGTAAGGGACAAACACTCCTATTTCATAGCTGAAATTCAGGGAATGGTTTCTAAGCTCCCTAGAATCTAGGAAAAGACTCATCTCATGTATTTATGATGAAGTTTGGATGGGATTTCGACCTAATGAGGTGTGATAGTACATATTTTCTATAAGTATAATATCTTTAGTTTTTTTTGGGTTTGATAATATTATTTTTCAGTGGAGCTATTGTAATCAACATTTTGGAATGAAATCAGAGACAAATTTGTAGAACTTGTGTAGAATAATCTTCTGGTATGCATTGGAAAATTTATCCTTCTTATGTATGTTTATCTATTCATGCTAAATGATATATATTCTTCTTTCATATACATATTTCCATATGTTTATCTTGTAAGTTTATAAGCAGAAATCATGTTTTTTCATGCTCTGTTTTAGGCATGGTTTACATGATATGTATGTTTAATCCTAAATGAATGAATTCACCTTAGTGCTCATTCAAACTCTCTCTCACTTCATCCTATACTCAATGACCAATTAAACATGCTTTAAAACTACCTATCTAGCCTCACACATTCTTTGAAAATTGACCTTGGAATTCAGACCTAAAAAACCCTAGACCTAGCCTTCTCACTGACCTTTCTATCGAGCACTTAAAACATTAAACAAAATTATATTTACTGGGCCTACATATCTAGCCTAAGGTTAATAGATATTCATTTAATCCAATGACTCCAAAGTGATAATGAGAGATACTTTTCTAGTCTTGGTAGGGCCAGCTACCTGACCTAAAGCATGGTCTATAATTACCTTTCTTCAATCCTATTTTCTGCCTTGGGAGTTTCCAGAGAGTAATCACATTTTTGGCACCTTTTCCGAGGATCGAACGGTAAATATATCCCAGGAAATAATGAAAAATGTTAGCTCTGATTGATGATATTGGTGAATAGTGGTTAGGAACTATCGGAGCGGGGTACCATAAGGCACAAGTTCTAAAGACATTGTGTATGAGTTTGTATGTGTGCGCTACGAAAACGAAGTCAAGGGGCTTTTAGTCCCTGATTTTGGATGTAATTGGGCTTAAATGTAAACCGTGGACCTTAAACCATGGTTTGAGACCATAGTATCTATGTGCTAGGCATATTATAAAAAGAGTGAGTTTGTCTAAGATAAGTAGTTTTTAAGTGATATATGTGTTAAGAGATATTGATGTTTTCATAGTATTTGTGTCTGTAAGGGTTTTTGAGTTGGGTTGAAAGACTCCTGCTAGCTGTGTGAGCGGAGACCTAGTCCTTGTTGTGTTCGAACTCCACTGGATGTGAGCGCGGAAGGGTTTGTAATGTTTTTTTAATGGTTTTGGAAAGACAATTGATGTATTGATAGATCCAAAAGATAATAGAAGAGCATTTTTGGCAAAGCTCTCTGTGTTATGCGTCTATATTGCTTACTGTTATGCTCTGATAAGATCATATTGTCTGTTTGCTTATTAATTATTGTGGGAGGCTATTTGATATGATTATGCATGATTAATGATAGATATGTTAAGTGTTTACATTGGTTAAGATCTAGATCTGGTTTTTCACTAAAACGAAACAATATTTATGTGTTATTCTGTTGATAATTGCACCTTCTCTATGATTTTATATAAACTATTGTGCGTATCTATATAAGTTCACTACGGTTTTTGCTGAGGACCACTTCATTAGATTCCCTCTCAGGGTTCGGAAACCTGGTTCCAGCACCCCCTCATACTGCTATGGGTTAGACTTTGGTCTGCACAAGCAGATCTTTGTAGAAAGGTTGAGTAGTTGGAGGGTTTGTTGGTTTATATATAAGCTTTGAATGTAGGTCAGGACCCCTCAAGCCAAAAAATGGCTCCATTTTCGGGACTGAGATCATCATTTTGAAGTAGATTTGATGTTATGGCATCGGTCGCGCAACAAATTACAATATTGGTTGGATAGGAAGATCCTTGAAGTCGCACTGCAATAAAATAGAAGCACTAAATTATCTGACGAGCAGTGGGTACAAAAGTATATTTATACACAAGTGCATGAAATTTTCTGTTGTTCCTTTGTGCACGAACTACAGGAATGGTTTTCGAACTTAGCTAAATTTCACCACTATATAAAATACGATGTAGTCACTGAGTGGACTCCTGAACTGATCCAGAAAGTAGAGAAGTTTGATAATAAGATCACTTGTGCAGTAGATCACTAGATCGATCGCCTCTTGGGAGGATTTGTGGCTGAATTTTATGTTGACCAATTTATGTCATATTCTGAAGCAGAATGAAGGTTTTTCAAAGGTCCTATAGATAAGTTCCTGCGCTCATTGAAATTATTACTCAAATGCTATTGTGTGAACAGGGTTGTCTATGTGAACATACTACTTGAATGCATCAAAGAAGTCCATTTACGTGTAGTGGAAGACTTTACCATGAAGACTATGAAAAAGTACTTTCTAGCCCTCTGAAGCGTAGATCTAATAGTGAACCTGAACCGAAAACCGCTAGCTCATGTGTCTCTGAAGAATAAATCTAGTCATATTAGAAACCCTTAAGTTTGTTTCCCACTCCATCAGCTCCACTTCTGAGCTCCCATCATAGATCACCTACTCGACCGCATATACCATCTCCACCTCCACTTCCACCTCCCCCTGAAGTAGATATGGTTGCATCCATGAAGTTTATCTAATTTCAGATGCATTGGAAGTGAGGACATTGATCATGATTGGTTTGTAACTGAGGCCTTATGGCAGGCTCAACAAGTGAACAATATTGATATTAGAAAGACACAAATGGCTATTGCATTCCAAGATCGTGCATTAGACTGGTACAATAGGAATGCACAAGAAAAACCTAATTCTACCTTGGAAGAAATTAAATAGCCCTAAAAGAGCACTTTAAGAAACCTAAGTCATATGTGCAGATGGTGACAGAAATGAAGGATATTTGTTAAGAACCTAATGAGTCTGTATGGGAGGATTGTCAAAAATTGAAGCACACCATCAAAGATGGTGGATTTGTGATTGATTATAATCATCATAAGGAATGGTTCATTCTATGTTTCTCCCGCATCTCTTCCAGCCATTAGGTCAAAAAACGATTTCCACACACGTTGAGGTTGTAGAAGTTGCAATGAAACTCAAGGCTACCCCAACACCTATTACGCTGGGAACTCAACAGATTTAGAGTCAGTTGGAAGAAATACATCTGGAAATTCAAAGTCAGTGCAAGAAAAAAGGCAAGGAGGTCTACGCAGAGGTTTGGTGTATCAAATTCAAAGCTTTTGGGCATCATAAAGACTAGTGTGCTCTTTTCAAAAAATATATGAATCTTGGAGGTCCTATTCTATTGAAGAATCTTGTATGGTGTAATACCTATCAAATTTATGGACTACATGACATGAATTCTTTCCCAAGGATTGGAAAATATTAGCCTAACTTGAAGCAGTTATTTTGCAAGTTATGTTCATCATTAGGGCATGATGAGAAGAATTTTCGTACATATGATATGATTTTGGATAACCTAGAGATATATAGAATGAAGTTTGAGCCTACATCACCACCATCCCCTTCTGGGCGTAGAGGATTCCAAGGTAGAGGAAGGTGTCGAGGAGGTGGATCATCTGGTCAAGGAAGAGGACAAGTGATTTGCTATAATTGTGGTGATGTTTTCGATTATGTGAGCGACTATATGAATCCAGCGTGAAAGTACTGCAGGTATTCATAGACAATTTGATCATGTTATATAAGAGTGTCATGTCTTAATTTCTAAAATGCAGGAAAATAATACCCCGACGTAAAGTCTTCAGATGGTTCGCACAAAAACTTGTGAAGAAGATCCTTTTGTGAATGTAGTTACCAGGAGTGGTGTAGCTACCAATGAAGATAAGGGACAAAAATCTACAACCAATGTATGGATTCTAAAAGCACCTAAAAAAAATAAGGCTTTAATCTTTAGCATGCCAAAGAAACCTGTAGAAATTAGCTGAATAAATCACTTATTCACTGAAGATTAACCCGATCATACATCAATTTCGAATTGCATGCATAACACATAACCTTCTTCCACAATTAATTGTCACATGCGGAAATAATATAGAAGCAATCTTACATCAAATCAATCACACATTAACTCAGTATGTATGGGGAAAGCCTATAGCTGAAAACCCCGCAGCTATTGTGTATATTATAATGGAGAAATCATGTAACAATCATAGTACAAAAAACTCTTCACAAGCTCTCATGCACTACCTCCCATGCTACACACTATCAAGCTAGATCTAGCAAATCACTTGCTCCAATCCTTAGCCACTTGATATCCAGCCTCTATTGCGTATTTTAATGCTAGGTGATGGCCTCCTTATATAGATAAACCACCAGCCTAAACTTTGCAATACTAATAGCTTACTCCACCTATCTATGTGTTGCAAATAGCAACAGTATAGTTACAACTGATAGCTAACTCTACCCTTTCATCTATCTCTTTCACTGGTCTCCACTGAACTGATCATGCACTGTAGTGAACTGAAGTGTTCTTGAGTTGACTAATGAGTTAATAATTAGTAAATTAAATATTATTTAATTTACTCCACATGCACTGTAGTGAACTGAAGTGTTCTTGAGTTGACTAATGAGTTAATATTTAGTAAATTAAATATTATTTAATTTACTCCACCCATATCTAGTTGATTAGTTAGTTAACTAATCCCAACTAGTTCAACTAAAACAAACAGAACACAACTCCACTATCTGTCCCGTTAACTCCTCCAAAACTCCTGCCACTGAAGTCTAACTGAAGCCAACCATGCAAGATGCCATCAAACCCTAGGAACCACGTGATTTCTTGTGTCAGTTGCATGAGCCACCTCCATGACTCAAACTGAAGTGCGCCAAGAGAGTAAACTGCTGTTTATAGTCAAAATATTATTAAGGGTAAATAATATTTGACTTCCATATTTTTAGGAGATCAGTCTAAAAATAGTCCGGGTCCTAAAAAATAGGGTCTCATCTATTTTTACCGACATGTCGCATCCATCAAGAATCTCCAAGTAGAATTCCCAAATTATGCTCCGTATGTCTAAAAATAGACATAGTCTAAAAATAGACTTTGCGCCAGAATTTGCCTGCGGGCCCACTTAGTGAAGGCGACTTCATTTCACTAAGCTCCATCATCTTGCTGCATTCTCAACAAAACCTTTATTGAAGCATGGAAAGACTTTGCAGAAGGAGGTACATCAAAAAGTGGTAGAACACTGAAGGAAGTAGGAGGAGAAGAGGAGATTAAGCCATTTTTAAAAGCATGCATAAATTTGTTGCGCAATAAGAAGGTTGTTGAAAATTTGCAGTAATTAATAGATAACTGCGCAGAGAAAGACTAGCCCATGGTATCACATTGATAATTCAATAAAATATATAAGAACAATAAGAGAATGGCTATAGAGATGCATATGACTACGCAGATTGGTGCTTATGAAATGGACAAAGCTATTATAGATTTCGTATCAGATGCTAATGTTATACCTAAAAAAACTTGGTAGCGCATGGGAGAGGCAAAGTTAGAATGGTCTACCATCCAACTGTGCATGGATAATCAACAGAAGATCATTTCTTTGGGGAGATTTTCAAGAGTTGTGGTCAATATAGAAGGTGTTAAGGTGTTGGTAAACTTTGAATTCATATAGATTGTAGATGATACTAATCCTGATCCTACACTGCAAGGATTGGATTAGGCCATTGACATGGATGATGTTATCAATCTGAAGAGAAGGAGAATGGAATTTCAGAGAAATGGAGTTAGGGTAATCATTTCTCTAGATCTTGTAGAAGGCCAAAGGTATGCTGAACCAGTGCACATTGAGGACGAGATTGACCAAATCTATAAGATAAATTTTTCTGAGGAAGACTAGATTGATCCTACAACAGATGGGAACCTTAAATGGGAGAAGTATAGTTTTTTATTTTCAAAATATGATGAAGAACTACATAATTGGTAGAAATGACTGTATGAGGTATCTGCAATGCGATGTATGTAATATTCCTAATTAGCTTTCAGGTAGTTGGAATATTAATTTTTTCTTTTGTATTTAGATACATGAATAAGAGGGTAGGGAGACCCATAAATCTCTTTAGTTGGAATAAAACCACATCTAATGTGAATTTGGATCATCTTATCAGTTGAATAAAGAAATCTTATGTGTGAATAGAGGTTGAAGCATGTGGATGGGGTCAAGTCTGACCAAATCAATAATGCTGGTATGGAGGTAGTGGAGATTTATTGAGGGACAACGCAGTATTAGTGGGAGGGAGTCTCCATGAGAGTAACATATTTAATGAGTGGGACCAGTGGTAAGGAGGCTTACAAATCATATAAGGAAGGGGATGGCAACCATAGAGAGAATTCTAAATATTTTTTATGTTTGTTCTTTTATGACTTTCGACATGCTTTAGTTGTTTAGCGGAGTCTGTTGTGCTATTTAGCACAATGGTTTTTCTAAGCAGAAACCCCAACCTCATCCTCAGGGGACTTTGAGTACCCACTTAGGATATTTTATTTGAGCTACATTCCACTAGCCGACATCAGGCCAAGATTCTCCCTTCATCAGCAGTGCAGTCTCCTTCATGAATTGCATTATCTTGCTGGGTAGTTGCAGTGGAGGGTCAAGTACAAAAGTTGGTGAACCTATATTCCAGTGAGGGGAGCATACCTTCATCCAGGAGACCTATTGGGATGTTCCTTGACCTATATTTCCACCATCCAGCATCAGGCCAAGCTTCAGCCATATTCAGTAGCGCAATCTCCTTAGAAACTATGTTATTTTGTAGGGAAATTGCAGTCGAGGGCTTAGTGACCAAGTTTGTGAGTTGGTTTTCCTATGAGGGGATCAGCCCTGCATCTGGAGGACCTATTGGATGAGTATCAACCATTTTTATATCATATCAGCCATGTAATATCCCAAAATTGGGATTGCACAGCAAGCCTGCTAAAATAATGCACTCCTGGGAGATTTATGCACAGAAATGCGTTCGCAGCCCTTGGATCCCTTATATTAGTATATATGGAGTCTAGATTCAAAAGTGGAGAACAAACAAATCAAACTAGGTGTGGTAAACAGATCTCCCACCACCTAGTCTAGCTGAAAAACACCCTACAAGAGGAGTTGCAGCTATGCACAATAAACTGCTTCAGAAATAACGCAGTCTTGGAGAGTATGAGAAGGAGGCCATCAAATAAGATCAAATTTTGAATATACATCAGCAAATCAGATTTACAATGATTCTCTTACATTATATAGTAGAATACATGAGACAAGAGAGAAATAAATCTTCATATTAGAGTGCTACAACACATGTATAAACTGCAAAATGGCTTAACAATGTTATTTTATGGCGCTGTAGTAGCTAAATGTTACACTTCAGACCTAGAACAGATCTGTGGATGAAACATCAGATCCAATTCAGGTATGTACTCTAGAAAGACTCTATTACAAGATCCCCTTGGGGTTTTGAAAAAATCATGCATTACAAAGAGTAGATCTGAGTTTTAAGTAGCAGATCTGCAATATTATTCAGAAATTTCTGAAGATAACTTTACATTAAAACATATCAGATATAAATAGAACATGGATCAGCAAGCTAATCCATGGATCACCAAAGTGAAATGCAAGGCCTAGCACCAGAGATCTCTCATAAAAAAATGGGATCAAAACACCCTACAGAACCTCCACTGGAAATAACGCAGTCCCTCAAAGGAAACTGCGTTGTAGCTTGAATAACAGAGTTGGCCTGATGCCAAGATACAAATATGAAGCTCAAACAACTAATGCACTCTTCCAGGAGGTTAAAATACACACTCACTGAGAAGAGGCATCGATACAAGCTAGATCTGAACAGATCTAAAGTTCCACTTGTTGTAGCCTACAAAAGCAAACAAAACCTCACTGGATCTATGTTGCAGTTGGAAGTAGAGCTTGGCCCAAAGCCTGATAATGGATCAAATAAAAAAAACTCCTCCAAGAATCCTCAATGGAAAAGGTGAAATCCCTGCATAGGAACTCCAAGTGCTAAGCAGCACAATTCTCCACTAAACAACAGAGAATGGTATTTTTCTAAACAGACAAGATACTCAAAAATATAGACAATCAACAACCTTCTCTTGCTACCTTCCCCTTCATTTTATAAGATGAAAGCCTTTGCAAACCCTAAACCAGCTTGATGAGTTAGCTCCTTTCACATGAGGGGCATCCTTCTAGAACTGCTTTGTCCCTTCATGAGGTACATTGAATCTATACAACGCTGTAGATTTGGTCAAGGTTGACCGAGTCTCATAGCTCAAACCCCTTTCACACCTGCAAGTGATTTATTTACATAGCCCTGATTTATCCTTGTTCATATGGGAATTGATTTATTCAGTATTTTCAGGAGTTTTACATGTGCTCCTTTATTCATTTATTCATGCAACAGAAAGTAAAAAAAAAATGTATATTCCTCTTAGCTCGGGCTAAGTAGGAATATTACAGTCCTCCCCTCCAAAATGTTTCTTGTCCTCAAGCAACTGATCAGGTGAGTGTTGCAGTTCTTCCACTCCTCCATTGGTGACACCATAAAGGATCAAATCCTCCTCATAAGCCAAGTGTTCACCAAGCCAATACATCATGAATTGTTTGTCCAAGGTCATCATAAGAGGTGCATAGTTCATCCGACAAGGAGTGAAAAATTCAATAGAAATAAACATGGTTGGAGCAATGCACTCTTTAAAACATGTAGCATGAGGCACATAAAGAAGTTCCAATCCATGTGGTACATACAAACTTCCCATAATTCCTCCATACAAGCCCATAAACAGTAAAACTGTATCATCCAAGTATGGGAAAAAACTACATATATTGAAACAGAAATTCGACCTTGAAGAGGTGGGTCAAAGTCCCACATGTGATGCCAACTCAGTGCATCTCCTGCCTGCATTAGATCAAGGTGCGAAAAGTGGCATTCCCACCACACATTTGCTGCATAAGTCATCTCAACATAGCTGAAGATATCAAATATGTTTGGTGCCTTTAAGAATCACCCATCATGAAAAGGAATCTCTCTTGGCACAAGAAGGGAGTGGCTAAGTTCAAAATTTCTATTGGCCCTCCAAAAGCCATGAGATCCACATGATCTCTCATTCCATTTAGGATTCATATCCTGCAAAAACATGGTAAAAGAATGTGATAAATCAGAAAATAAAACTTGTTTTACATGATCAAATCCTTTACCATCATAGTCCTCTATACACATGGAGTTGTGCATGGGAATTTCCATCCTCTCGAGAGGGGGAATTGGCTTAAATGACTCTTGCAAAGATTCCATTGGTTGTCCCAATTCCTCATAGCTAATGCACTCTTGAAAGTGCTGATGTAATTCCTCTCTCATCCCCTCCCAATCAAAGCTCCTCATGATCAGGGTGTAGATGTTCATGGACTTCATATGGCTGAGAAAGAATTATTTGTGTGCCTCTTGTAGTATCTTCTGCTTCAGCTCAGAAGCTCTAGACAGGAAGATATTACCATAAAATTAGATGACTCCCCCTTGGACTAAGTATCCATTTTCTTGCTACAGGTCATCTAGTATCATACAGGTGTGGAGATATTTGGAATACTCTACAAGAAGTTGAGATTTCCAGTACAGATCCACACTGCTCAACAAAGACAACACTGATGATACCTCCATGGGAGTGTCTGTCATGTTGCTAATCTCTTCTCTGACATTCCTCATGCCAAAGATGTGTGTTGGAAGGTTGATCCTCCCATTCTCCTCCTCCCACAATGCAGATCTAGAAAAGGGAGAGGGTGATAGTGATGCAGGGAGAAGATCCCCCTCACTCTGGAGCTGTCCTAAGCCCTCTAGCACTGTAGCTTGGTCTCCCATTGCTCCAATCCTTCCTGGATCTAGATTTGGAGCAGCACATTTTGAGGCCTCCCCCAGAAGATCTGAATCTGGTGGCCTCCTAGGTGGTGTGCCACTAGATATGAATGTCCCCTTCAGAATTCTCATGAACATAAGAGAAGGGACTATGAGATCTTCGCTTCCACTGCGAAAATCCATCTTTGTTATTTGGGTGGAAGTGCTAGGTGAAGGGTAAGTATGCCTGCCTTGGATCATTTGAGGCTTACCACTCTTCATGTCCATCCACTCCATCTGCAAGGCCTTCCAATCAGTGGTGACTTTCCCCAGTGTAATCAACCATTGGACACCCAAAATGATACTAGTGTCTGGTATGTCAACTACAAAAAAATGATCCACCAAAGTGAAGGACCCCATAGTTACTGAAAGTGATGGGACATAGTGCATGCATTACATTTTCCTATCTCATGGGACCAAAATAGAGAATCCCTCAAATGTATCAATGGGAATTTGTCTCCTCTGCACAAGATGAGCATTAATAAAGTTATGGATTGCCCACTGTCAATCAGTACAGATACCCTTTGATTCATGACTGAACCTTGTAATATTAACGTCAAGTACTTAGGTACTCCTCTCAAATATGCAAGGGTTCCTCCCATTGGAGCAAAGGCTCCATTCCCATCTCCAGATGGTGTTGTATCTCCCTCAACATTGTCAGCGTGGTGACCTCTCCTTGGTTCATCATCATCATCTTCCTCCTCAAGATCTGAGAATAATTCTATGTAGTGTGCTTTCCCAGTAGCACATCTATGTCCAGGTGCCCATGACTCTTAGCAAGTGAAACATAGTCTCTTATTTCTCAGCTCCCTCCTGAGTTCAATATCAAGAGGCTTATTGAATGAGCTCTCCTTGGAAGGAGCAACTTTCTCTTCCTTCCCCTTAGAAAGGTAATGGGCCTTGCTCTGAAAAGTGGCCTTTGATTTTGGAAAGGCATCTTGGAGGTCCCTAGCCCTCTCAATGGCATCATGCAAAGTGATGGGCTTGGTAGATTTAACCAACCCATGAAAAGTTTCATCCAAGCCATCGATGAACATATACACCCTCCTTGTTGCAGATAGATCAGGAACCATAACAGATAATCTTAGAAACTTAGAGATATAAGTTTTTGCATTTCCTGATTGCTTTAACTTTGCAAGGCTCATGAAAGGTTCTTGTGGATCCTTTCTGTCAAACCTCTCCACCAATATTCTAGTGAATTTATAATAGGAAGTCACATTAGCATGACCCAATGTAGACAACCCATGGAACCACCAATTGTGCGATCCGCCTTCAAAGTGCAGTGCTGCAATCTTGATGGCTTAAATCTCAGGGACTTTGTTCAACTAAAAGTATATATCCAGCTTTTATAGCCATGCCTTGGTAGAACTGGTGGATGAACCATCAAACTTGGGCAAGAATAATATTCCCATAGAGTGATGTCTATCATGATTATGAAAGAACCCACCATCTCTATACTGATTCCTTGGTCTTCTTTTGTCCTTGAGGTGACAAAACTATTGGAAAATCAAGTGGTATTTTAATCTCGAATTCTGAGATTCATATTTCACAAAGTAGTTTTCAAGGGATGCTTGCTCTTGTGGTCCCTCATTCTCCACAGCCAAGAAAGTAGGCATGGTGGAGTGTTGTGGAGCTTGTGGAACTTGTTGCTGGTTCACTGGTTGACCAATCCAGTAATGAGACATGTCATAGCTTTCCCCAGGATGAAATCTCCTAGGATATTCCCTCATCTTGTCCATTCTCATCTCTTTGGTCTCTCTAGCAAGATCTTGCATCGCTACCAAAAGAGTTCTTGCAAAATCTTCTCCTTCTTTATCACTTGCAGTTTTAGGGGCTTTACCCTTGTCTTGATCATCAGTGGTGTAATCAAAATTCTTGTGACTTCTGTTCTGATACCTATTCTCCCTCTTATTAAGAGGTTCATCTTCTTCTGAATGCACCATTTTTGTGGTTCTCCAAGGAAAGCACAGGTTGTGCCAAGAAAGGAGCTTTGATACCACTGTAATATCCCAAAATTGGGATTGCACAGAAAGCCTTCTAAAATAACGCACTCCTAGGATATTTATGCACAAAAATGAGTTTTCAGCCCTTAGATCCCTTAGATCAGAAAATTTGGAGTCTAGATCCAAAAGGGGAGCAAAAAAAAATCAAACTAGGTGTGGTAAACATATCTCCCACCACCTAGTCTAGCTGAAAAACACCCTACAAGAGGGGCTGCAGCTATGCACAATAAAATGCTTCATAAATAATGCAGTCTTGGAGAGTATGAGCAGGAGGCCATAAAATAAGATGAAATTTTGAATATACAGTAGCAAATCAGATTGAAAATGATTCTCTTACATTATACAGTAGAATACATGAGACAAGAGAGAAAGAAATCTTCATAAAAGAGTGCCACAACACATGTATAAACTGAAAAATGGCTTAAAAACATTATTTTATGGAGCTGAAGTAGCTGAATGTTACACTTCAGACCTAGAACATATCTGTGGATGAAATATTAGATCCAATTCAGATTTGTACTCTAGAAAGACTCTATTACAAGATCCCCTTGTGGTTTTGAACAAATCATGCATTACAAAGAGTAGATATGAGTTTTAAGTAGCAGATCTGCAATATTATTCAGAAATTTATGAATATGAATTTACATTAAAACAGATCAAATCTAAGCATAACATGGCTCAGAAAGCCAATCCATGGATCACCAAAGTGAAAGGCAAGGCCCAGTGTTAAGCATTGGAAAAGGTATGAATTTGCCATGTATTTCTTTATCTTTTTCCTTTAATCATAACTCCTTTATATTCTAGAATGGTAATATATTGAAGAATTATGATAGAATTAAGGAGATTAGTGATTTTTGAAAATTAATTAAAGATTTTCTTTTCTTATATGCAGAAAATAGATGAAGTGGGAAGCCACCATTCGGGAGAAAAAGACAAAGCAGAAGTAATTGTTTTCCCTTCAATAAAAGGCCATATCTAGAAAATAAGGTCGAGATCGGAGCGCACAGTCAAAGAAAAGAAAGGAATAGTGTAGCATTAACGCAAGAAGACAAAACGATAGCTGAAGATAGAAGATAGAGTGAATCCCTCAGGATCTCTCGATCCTAAGGGATCGCTGCTCAAACCTTATCTATGTTTCTTGTTTTGTCCACTGATTGTTATAAAAGGACAGCGCTTGTAGAAATTGAGGGAGTATTATGATTATTCATTTTTCCTGTTGTATTTTCACAATTACTCATCGACTCTCGTTGGTTAAAACATAGTGTGATTGCTTGTAAACTCTGTTACATATGATTAATACATAATCCTGTTGCCGTTCCATTATTTGATACTGGAGTAGTTCGGCAGTGCTTCACTAGCGGGTAAGGGCCCGACCCTGGTGGATCCACTTTCTATCTGTACCATTACTTTCCGATTCTAGTCATGTGATGGTTTGCTTTAGTTCTCATTTCCTTCAGTCGCATTGCTTCACAATTTCCATGTTTTATAGCTTACTGTTTCAATGTTTTATGAAATCGGTTTGTTGCATCAGTTTTGAGTGAATTTCATTGATATTCCTCTTCAACATAACAAGATTATTTATTCCTCTGTAGCTTGTATGCTTATGCTTCTTAGATATGAATCTTTGTTGTTCATTTCCATTAAATAGCTTTGATGTTCATTTCTGATAACTAGCTTACTATTTATTCCTTTCCTGTAAGTATTCAGTTTGCTTTGGAATGTGATTGCAGAGAGCGTGTTTATTCTATTTCCATTAGCAACATTCTTGATTTAACTTAGTTACCATTTCCAATTTGTTGCTTTATTGTGGTGTGTAATATCATCAACTGTAAAGGACATTGGCTATTACTGTCTAAGTTCTCAGATTGAGGATCTTGTTTATGCTTGATTTCATTTACATCAGTTGACAAAGGAAAGATTTATTACTACTACATCCTTGACTGATGATTGCTGAGTGAGTGATTGGATTTTAGAGCATTAAGTTTCATGTCATTGCAATTATATTTCATTTTCAAGCATCTGTTTACTCTTGTATTTGAAACAATATACTGCAAATTGAGAAGCATTACTCTTAGATTAAATTTTTTCCTTAGACTGAGTACACTCTTGAGATAAACCTGGATTGATAATTAATGTAGGATAAATAGGAGTTAAAAAGACACCTTTTATACCTCAACATTTTGGCGCCGTTTCCGGGGAAGAGTGTATCCATTTAGAAAGAGTGATGTATATTTGATTTTCTCTGCTAAGGAAGAAATGGGTATTAAAAATGGAAGGTAAGAACCTGCGTAAGAAACGAGGAACATGCTCGCTCACTGGCCCGCTTCATAGTATAATTACATAGAAGTCCAAGGTAGGAATTAATGCTTGCGTTTTTTGAATGACTAGAAAATCTAATCAAAACAAAATTCCTCCCAAACTTGAAAAACCTAAGGGGCCATTGACCCTTGGGCGAATAACCTTTATCGATAATATCATTAAGAAAGTTGAATCTTAGCCATCAATAGGAACTAGAAAAATTGCTTCTAGACAACCTACTAGCTCCCTTCGGGCCACAGAATCACCATCTGTAGCTTTTGCTGAGGTGCATAGTCAAACAGAAGAGACTGAGCAATATTCTCAAGAAATTGGGAATTCTCGCCCAATTTATTTACAATAAGGAAAATCTAGTAATCTCCACGAATGAGGAGGAGAAAGAGGGGAAATAGAAGAACCGAGATCCCATCTTGAAGTAATCTAAACACCAAGCAGCCCAGATAAGGGAAGTGCTGTAAAAATCATCCAAAACAAAACTGAAGAACCTGAAGAACTAAAATCCCCTTAGATAATAGTTCAGCAAGGGACACTAATTATCCCAGACCAAGGAAGTGTTGTTAAGGTCATCCCTACTCCTTCTAGTTAACCTAGGAAAAATTCCCTAGAAATTCCAGAAGGATATTGGCACATATTTGATCAAATGGCCCACAACCAGAAAACACCCCAAACTTCCACACTACAATATCCCATTGTGGACACTGCAGTTAATGCACCTATGAAGGCCATTCGTCTCCAGCATATTCCTACATTCCATGGCTTAACATCGGAAGATCCAGATGCATTTCTATTTGAATTCGATGTATTATGCAGGGGGTATGACTATACTACCGATCCCCAAAAGCTAAAATTATTCCCCTCCACATTAAAAGGAGCAGCTCTACGATGGTTTATGGGGTTAGGTGGAGGTGTTATAAATGACTGGGATCATATGAAAGCTGCTTTTCTAAAGAAATATCAGGATTATTGTAGGTCCAGGGAATTAAAGGATGAAATATTTCAGATGACAGTGAAACCTAATGAAACATTGGAGGAATATGTAGAATTATTTCAATACAACCTATAGAGATCACCTTATGCATCTTTACCCTTACTTGATAATGTGTTAAAAACTACATTAATTAAAGGGATGAAGGAACAATGGGTTGAAACATTAAACATCATGGGCAAAGGTGACATATATCAGGAAAATTTTACTGACATTATTAATTTATGTATCAAGAGTTCGAGAGGTAGCACAAGACTAAAACTAGCAGAACGTGACATGATCACAAGGGATAGCAAGACCTCCGGTGGAGGTATAACCCGCACAGAAATTGGAAATATACTAGAAGATTTCAAAACTGATATTCTAGGGACTCTGACAATGCAGCTTGATATCATGCAAGCCAAACAAAAGCAAGCAGAAGCAGAACAAAATTTGGAAATATTCTTCCCTAGATGTAGAAAGAAACATAGCCACAAAGAGTGCCCGTTGGATACAATCCAAGTATGTGCCATCTGCACAAAAGATCACTCCACAGAAAGTTGCCCCTCACTCCCGGGATTGAAAGCAGTCTACAAAGAAGCAGAAGAAGAAACATAAATGGTATACCTAATCAATCATCATTGTCAATGGTAGCCATGAAAAACAGGTATGCCCATTGATCCATCCTCTTCTTTTCAGTCTCCTCAGTATAATGCTCAGCAATATAATGGAATGTGGAAAAATCAGCCACAACAGCCATTTCCTACACCACCATGGCCAAATCAAACAAATCAAACCAATTGGTCAAACTTTCCTTACTGTCCACCATTTTGGAAAAATAATACATATTCAACACAATGGCCCCCCTCCACCTCACAGAGTCAGACCTGGCAGTTGAACTGGCAAAGATCTATGAATCAACCAGCTGGAAAAATTCCTCTCCCTCCACCTACACTGTCAACACCATATACATTGCAAAAAAATCCCTAGACCAACTTAAGACCACAAATCCTAGCCCAACCCAACCCGAACCCTAATAATAGACCGGTTCAATCTGTTCAAATAATCAAAGCACCAGAACTAGAAACAGAGTTAAGGGAGTGTAACGACCTTCAACTAAGGTTTGGGCGCATAATGGAATCATAGGGAGACAAAAATTTTGAATATGAAAATACGTTACCTTCAGAACAAACATTGTGAAAGGAGAACGTGGTTACACAACAAACTCATGAGAAAGAAACCACCTCTTCTCCACCATTCCCAGAATGACTAATCATACCTCGCCCAATAGAACATCATGATTTTGATCTTCTGGGAGAACTGAAAAATTTGTGTATAAAAATTCCACTCCTCCAAGCTATCCAAGATATTCCCATTTATGAAAATACCATCAAAGAACTATGTATAAGAAAGCCGAAGAGGAGAGAAACAACTAACCCAACCGTCCAAGTAGTCGACACTCTATCTAACTTACTATCAGGAAGAGAAGCACCTGTAAAGTATGAGGACCCAGGAAATCCTATAGTTACGGTGCAAATCAATGGAAAATCATTTCCAAATTCCTTAGTTTATTTGGGAGCTACAATCAATATCCTAACAACCACCACTTGTCAAAAACTTGGCATTACATCATTAGATCCAACAACAACCTTATTGGAATTGGCTGACCGATCGGTAGTAAAGCCAGAAGGCACACTACATGATGTAATGGTATCTATAGACTCCTGGGAATACCCTGTCGACTTCCTGATTATTAACCTCAAAAACCGGCTAGATGGACACCCTTTAATCTTAGGTAGACCTTGGCTGGCAACTGCTGATGCTTACATTGGCTGCCGACAAAGCAGCATGACTATAACTAGAGGGAGTTATGTAAAGAATTTAGCATTATACCCTCCATCCCATCCAAGCCTAACAATAATAAAAGCAAAGAAGCAGCCTGTATCATACCTCATAGAAAATATTAGATCACCATTAACCATAGAATATGCCCTCGACTTTAAAGATCAAACAGAGGATGACATCATTAATAGTTTCATTAACCAACCAAAAACCAGATCCCATTTACAATGTCACATGATCAAGGCAGCATTTGACAATGAAGAAGAAGAAGATCCACTAAAATACATTCAAGATCAATCAATACCTACCATTTCTGTTTACAATAGAAAAACTATAGAAATTGAGACAGGAAAAACTTTGAACATTAACAAAAATCTGACTGTTGAACAAGAAGAGAAGTTGGTCCAACTACTAAAAAAATATAAGGGATCTTTTGCATGGGATTACCCAGACATCAAAGCAATTGATCCCCAGTTATGTACACACCACATTTATACAGAAAAATATGCTAGACCCATTCGCCAACCCCAACGAAGATTAAAACCTCATCTTAAGGATATTGTGAACGCTGAATTACAAAAACTTCTAGATGTAATCTTTATTTATCCAATATCTTATAGCAAGTTGGTCTCTCCATTAGTAGTGGTGCCAAAGAAGAATGGAAATTGGAGGATATGTGTAGACTACAGAGAACTAAACAAAGCAACCCAGAAAGACCACTTTCCCCTTCCTTTCATTGATTAGGTATTAGATACATTAGCAGGAAAGAAATTCTTTTCTTTCTTAGATGGCTTCAGCGAATACAATCAGATTTAGATTACCCCTGAAGACCAAGATAAGACTACTTTTACCTGTCCTTGGGGGAAATTTTCTTACAAAGTTTTACCCTTTGGTCTATGCAATGCCCCTGCCACATTTCAGAGGGCCATTCTTAGCATCTTTTTAGATTTAATAAATGAAGGGCTCGAAGTATATTTGGATGATTTCACACCTTATGGAGATGATTTTGAGCCATCATTAGAAACATTGGAAAAGGTGCTGCAAAGGTGTATTTCCACTGAGCTCTGCTTAAGCCATGAGAAGTGTCACATGATGATGACCGAGGGACTCATATTAGGTAATTATATCTCAGCATCTAGAATACAAGTAGATCCAGCTAAAATTCAGATGCTTTTGTTAATACCTACTCCTACCACACAAACAGAGGTACGTAGATTTCTAGGATTTTTTGGTTATTATAGAAGATTCATAGAGCATTATTCTCAAATAGATACACCTCTATATGAACTAACAGGGAATGTTGATTTTTTTTGGACAGATAAATGTGACCATTCTTTTGAGGATCTGAAAAATCTTGTATCAATAGCCCCAGTGCTAAGGGGCCCAAATTGGGATTTTCCATTCCAAATTTCATCTGATGCCTTAGACACAGCTATTGGAGTAGTCCTTGGGTAGGAGGAAGATAAAAAACCATATGCAATTTATTATATTAGCAAGAATTTATCTCTTGCTTAATTAAACTATACTGTGACTGAGAAGGAATTCTTAGCTGTAATACATGCTGTAAATAAATTTAGACATTATATAACTGGGTATCCTGTAGTTTTATATACAAATCACTCTGCCATAAAATTTTTAGCAAATAAACCTGTTACAAATGGTAGAGAAAAAATATGGTTGATTCTATTGCAGGAATTTGACATCACAATAAAGGATCGACTTGGAAAAGAGAATCTTGTACCTGATTTTCTCTCACGAATGCCAAAACCAACGAATGCAGCAACAGTTGAAGATTAGTTTCCAGATGAACATTTGTTTGCTATTACTGCCAAAACCCCATGGTATGCTGATGTTGCAAATTATTTAGCAGTAGGTAAATTACCTAAGCATCTAACGCCCAATGAACAAAAAAAGATAGTATAGTGCAGTACCCGATTCTCATGGATTGGGGGATACCTATTTCATACAGGAGTAGATATGCACATTAGAAGATGTGTCCGAGAAGAATAAGTATTTGAAATCCTGAAAGCATGCCACGATGGGCCATGTGGCGGACATTTCATAATTGCAGGACTGGTCACAAGGTTTTACAAACATGTTATTACTGGCCTACAATTTTTAAAGATGCTAAAAAGTTTGTACAAGCCTGTGATAGTTGCCAAAGGGCGGGACGTCCTGAACAGTCCGATGAAATTCCTTTGAATCCACAGTTAGTAATCGAGCCATTTTAGCGCTGGGCGCTCGATTTTTTTGGTCCTATTAACCCACCATCAAATCAAAAAACATAGATACTAGTTGCAACAGAGAAATTTACTAAATGGGTTGAAGCAGAGGCACTTCCAAGAGCTACAGAGGACTCTGTAATACCGTTCCTTTTCCAAATATTTGTGCGATATGGCCTCCCAAGAGAAATAATTACAGATGGAGGACCACAATTTGTAGGTAATAAAATTGCTGCAACATTAAAAAATTACCACATTCAGCAAAAAATTACAACCCCATACCACCCACAGGAAAATTTTCAAGTAGAGAGCACGAATAAGGTGATAGAAGCAATACTTACAAAAATAGTTTCATCACATAGATGTGACTGGACTTCAAGATTGCCAAAAGCCTTGTAGGCATACCGAACAACATGAAGAAATACCACTAGGTATTCACCATATCAATTAGTATTTGGAAAAGAACCCATCTTTCCAATAGAATTTGAATTTCAAAAATTAAGAATAGCCCAAGAGATGGGTTTGAATTTAAATGAGGCCTAGGTCAGTAGACTACAACAAATCAGTGAGTTAGATGAAATTAGGCTCTCTGCCCTCTAGCACACTACATTAATTCAACAGCAGAGAGAAAAATGGCACAATGCCCTCATTAAAAGGAAAATCTTCCATGAAGGAGATTGGGAACTCCTATATGACTCCAGGTTTTAGTATTTCCCCAGAAAACTCCAGACACAATGGCTTGGACCTTATGAGATACAGAAAGTGCATGACAATGGCACCATTATGTTAACTACCATCAATGGATTTGGACATTCTTTCAAATCAAATGGTCATCGAGTACGACTTTACCACAAACTGCTTAATTGAGAATCCTTTTACTAACAATTATGGGGAGATTCTACTATGCAGATTATTTCTTAGGAAGATAACTCCTCCTCAACATTCATTCACTGAACAATTCCTTTATTTCTGAAATTTGTACATAAGTTTTTCTTTTAATTTTGCTTATATGAACTATTTTTTTGTACAGATTTTAGTTTTCGCGTTGTTCTTCTTAAGAAACAGTTGTTGTTCCTCTTAAGGAACAACAACCGTTCCTCTTAAAAGTAACAACAATCTTGTGTGCCTTTATTTTTCGCGCTATTCTTCTTAAGGAACAACTGTTGTTCCTCTTAAGGAACAACAGCCATTCCTCTTAAAAGGAACAACAATACTGTGTGCTTTTATTTTTCGTGCTATTCCTCTTAAGGAATAGCTGTTGTTCCTCTTATGGAACAACACGTCTGCGTGTTCATCTTTTTGCTATTCCTCTTAAAAGGAAAAACATTTTTGCAGATTGTTTTTGTTGTTCCTTTTAAAAGGAACAACATTTCCGCCGATTGTTTTTGTTGTTCCCTTTAAAAGGAACAAAAATTCCACCGATTGTCTTTGTTGTTCCCTTTAAAAGGAACAGCCCCTTCGCCATTATTTTTCACTTTCTGCTATTCCTTTTAAGGAATAGAAGCTTCGGTTTGGAATGTTTTTTAAGCTGTTCTGCCAAAGGATCAACATTTCTTGTTTGTTTTATCTGTTGTTCCGCTTAAGGAACAACTGTTGTTCCTCTTAAAGGAACAACAACTTGTGTGTTTTTACTTTTTCCTATTCCTCTTAAAGGAACCGCAGTTTTGCGTGCAGATGTTCTTTTTGCTATTCCTCCTAAGGAACAAAAAATTTTCCATTTAAGGAACAACACTTTTTGAGTGCATTTTTATTTTTTAGAACAACATTTTGAGATTTTTTGTGAATTCTTCATGATCCTTTGAAGGAAATGATACAAATTTATGCAAGGACACAAATATTAGAGGTTACTGGAATCAGCATATAAAAGAGAAATTGTAATCTTTAAAGAAATTTTTGTGTATTTATAAGAAAAAAGGAAAGGACACAACTATCTATGTCACTTTGCTGTCTTTATTTTCACTAAAACTAATTTTATTGATTATTTTTATCATGTTGGTTCTTCCCTAATCCTCATAATTTTTTTTTGAATTTTATTATTGAATAATAATAAGGGCATATTTTCCTCTATTGATATGTTCAGACTTCTTCCACCATCCCTACTCTTAAGGAGTGTTGAGCCATCCTTTATACATAAATAGGCAAGTGCTATATAAAAAGAAAAAAAGAAAAGAAAAAATATATCTGAGTACTAACAATTCTATGATATGTCAGATAGAGGATAGGGGATCTCATCAAGAGCCATCCTACCATGATCATAAGGCAGCAGTGAAGTGACATTCCCATTATGGCCACCACACCAGGGATATGATCCAATGGGCAACTCAGAAAAATAAAAAAGTCCTTGGAACAGGAGGTCTCATCATGAGACGGTCTGCCCACCTTTCACTCCTTCTCGTTGAATGGCATTGTGATTCATCTGGTTCCCAAGCCAGCACAATGGCCTCCGTCATGACATCACAAAGAAATTTCCTAGGCATATATAAAGGATTATGGTTCCAAGGGTGAAAAAGCAACTTTTTCAAGGTTATAGACACCTGTGGGAAACAGAGCTCTGCTGATGGTATTGGAGTCATATTTTTCACAAATCAATAGCAATTATAAACCCTTTTCTTATATCTTTATCTCAATTTCAAAAGAGATTATGCTCTTAAATCCCTTTTTTGAACCTCTTATACATGAAATATTGTTTATAAATAAATCATAATGGTTTAAGTGGATAATGATCGCATAAACACTTTTATTCATGTCAGATGTCCTTTTCCCTATTTTCGAAATCATTACATAGCATTTCCATATATATTCCTGATTTCATAATATGCCTCGATTTCAGTAATTCAATAATTTTTTATCATGTCATGAATATGTATGATTGTTGTCCAATACGATGCTCCTCCATTTGCTGGTTGAGGGCAACCTATAATATTTTAGGGGGGTGTGGGTGACTTCCTAAATATGCCTGCATACGGGTCAATTCCCTATTTTCATCAGATCCTAGAAATAGCAATTTTAAAGATATTTTCTGATATGCATGAGGTGATGTTCCATTGCCATTTCTGTGTATTATTGTGAAACATTAACAGTGAGCAGGGCTTAGATGAAATGGGAGGGCAAGCAGTACATAATGAACCTCAAGTATTAACAGTTTTCGACGCTGCAAGAGAAATTTTGGAGAGAGCAAGGTGGATTACCTACCTTACACGACTGCAGCAGCCCCATGAAACTATGGACATTGAATTTTTGCAGAACTTGCAGGAGGACCATTCCATAGTAAGAGGAATGAAAATAACAGTGAAAGATGCTATAATTGCTGAGGTGGTCGGTCTACCAGCAATTGGACCCATATGGACGCATAAGAAATTGAGACTTCAGGAGGCCATGAACATCTTTTGGGATGAACGACAAAACCTGACCGTTAAAGGAAAAGGAGTCCAGTCGGCAACTCTGGGAGAACCATGGGCAGAACTGGCTAGAGTAGTGTAAAGCTACATTACATGCGACGGAAGAAAGGATGTGGTAAGACCATGCCACCTCAAATTATTAACACTACTTAAACAGAAATGTGCTGTAAATTTTCCTGCATATTTAAATTTTTTACTGCATGACGCTGCTTGGAGCATAAGGAAATCTCATCATACAATGATGGTAGTAAGCCAACATTGTTTAATTCGATTAATAGTTAGTTATAGTCTTGCTCAGCAACAGACTAGTTGGGAAGAATTGTTATTTTCGATAGATGGGGGAACATCCTTACCTGCCCTAAAACGAAAAAGAATCACTAGTACAGCAATCAAACCTCTAAAACACAGACAGTCCTCCAGATTAAGAAGAAGCAAGGGAATGTTGGGAAACCTCCAGAGTAGTAGCAGCCAACCCTTAGAATTACCTAGTTCTAGAGATGCGCAACCCCTGCAAGTGGAAGGAGGAGAAAATTAGGTAGAGGAAGAAACTAATCGAACTAGTGAAGAAGAAAGAGAGGAAGCAGAATCTCCCGTAACCTCCAGCGCAAATCCACCACAGAGTCCATTGCAGGAGGACGAATTGGCACAAATTTTGGCCAATATGTGTGAGTATATGCAACCCCAGAGTCCGCTCAACCTCAATATTGAGGTAGAACAATCACAGGAATATTTTGTCCACAACAAGGATACATCCGAGGAAATGCATGACGAGGAGGAGGCAAAAGCAGAAGCCCCTCAAGAAATAGCAGATCAAACTAGGGTTTCCTCCCCTGAGGAACCTAGTCAGGATAATACAAACACTCTTGAAGTATTCCAAACAGAGAATGTGGAAACAAGACAGGACAAAGGCACAATCCATGAAGAAAAAAACCCAGCTAAGAAGCCAAGTCTAGAAAAGGAAACAGTTTTTCCTCCCAAGAAAAATAAGAAGAAGACAAATGAAATTAAGCGGCTGCGGAACGAACAACAAAAGCTGCTAAAATTGGTAAAACAACTCAAACAGAATATAAGGGTCCTAAAAAGGGGGAAAATCTCTAAAAGAACCCTGAAAATGAGGGATGAAGCCATCCAAACATAACCCCATAATACAAGGGCCATGGAGACTCAAACCGAGCCCATATTCATTCAGGATAGCAAGGAATAGCAAGCAGACACAGTTTCCCAAACCAAAAATGTATAAGTCTATAATAAAGATGTTCAGACCGAGGCACTGTCCTCTAGCAGTATGGCCAACCAAACATTTTGCAGTAAAGAGACACAAACTATAGGAACTCAATATTATAATAAGAAAACCTAGCTAGATCTTCAACCCAAAAGTGTTTTGATAAAAAATGACCCTAGTATAGTAAAACTCCAAGAAGATCTGGCACAGGCTCAGCGAGCTAGAGAAAATCTTGAAGAAGAGACCGTTCCTAGGAAGAAATACCAAGGGTTACAGCAGCAACTAAAGGACATCAATGCATCAGAGGCAGAAGCCTTCAATAAATGTTGGAAGGCAGAAGAAAAAGTTGAAGAGGTAAGGAATAGACCACAGATAGTCAGGAATCAAATGGATACTCTCTGTTCTCTATATACAGATGTTCTAGCATGTAGGTCCCCTGCCAAAAATTATGCTTTGCTTTTGATAGAAATGTATTTGCAGTTAAAAATTAAAGTTGTCAAGGCAGGAAAACCTATAGAATTAAAAACTGTAGATGATTTTTTAAATTGCTGCAAACTTTATGGATTAAAAGTTCAGCGCCTACTCTATGAATTTTATTTGCACAAACTTGTGTTGGAAGAAGAAACAGAGATAAATCCCAGTCCTTTTATGGGTTATGTCGAACATCAAGCATTCATTTCATTTGCTATTAACCAGTTAAAATGGCTCAAGGCCTATAACACTTTTCAGAGACAAGAAAATGGGTTAGACCTTTGGGTTAGGGGTGAATTGAGACACCCATTACAATTATGGGCTAGGCAGAAAAGCTTAATGACAAAGGAGGGTGTGGTCCAGACATTGTGACCCATCCACAAAGCAATCATCCTGGATGGGGTAGAATATTTTCTGTCCATCAGAGACCAGGCCATAATAGCAGCTAAACTCCGATGGAAGATTTAAAAATGGAATATTCAAGACAGAGAGCCATTCAACTATAAAAATTTTGAGTTAGCTGCCAACCACCTGGTTATCTATAGTAACCCCATCTTGAGGGAAGGACCGTATTGGCTAGGTTGTATATTTCGAAGCCCCATTATCTAGTATCCTACAGCAGAATATAAAGCCAAATATGAATTACCTGAAGGGCAGATAGGGCATATTTTTGAAGTTTTATCTGCAAATCATGGTTTTAGACCATTTAATGAAAAACCCTCTCCAACCTATTCTCTAACTGCTTTACATGTAAACCATGGTTTTCATGAGGACATGAAAAAGGGCAAGTAGGGGGGTGTGTTGAGCATTGGAAAATGTATGAATTTTCCATGTATTTCTTTATCTTTTTCCTTTAATCATAACTCCTTTATATTCTAGAATGGTAATATATTGAAGAATTATGATAGAATTAAGGAGATTAGTGATTGTTGCAAATTAATTAAAGATTTTCTTTTCTTATATGTAGAAAATAGATGAAGTGGGAAGCCACCATTCAGGAGAAAAATACAAAGAAGAAGTAACTGTTGTCCCTTCAATAAAATGCCATATCTAGACAAGAAGGTTGAGATTGGAGCGCGCAATCAAAGCAAAAAAAGGAATAGTGCCACATCAGTGCAAGAAGACAAAAAGATAGCTGAAAATAGAAGATAGAGAGAATCCCTCAGGATCTCTCGATCTTGAGGGATCACTGCTCAAAGCTTATCTGTGTTTCTTGTTTTGTCTGCTGGTTGTTATAAAAGGACAACGCTTGTAGAAATCGAGGGAGTATTATTATTATTCATTTTTCCTATTTTATTTTCGCAATTAATCATTGACTCTCGTTGGTTAAAACAGAGTGCGATTGCATTATTTAATATTTAAACTCTGTTACATATGATTAATACATAATCCAGTTGTCGTTCCATTATTTGATATTGGAGTAGTTCGGCGGTGCTTCACTAGCAGCTAAGGGCTTGACCCTGGTGGATCCACTTTCTATCTGTACCATTACTTAAATCCTATTCCAGTCGCGTGATGGTTTTCTTTAGTTCTCATTTCCTTTAGTCGCATTGCTTCACAATTTCCATGTTTTATCGCTTACTGTTTCAATTTTTTATGAAATCGGTTTGTTGCATCAATTGTGAGTGAATTGTGTTGATATTCCTTTTCAACATAACAAGATTATTTATTCCTATATATATTTTATTTTTATGCTTCTTAGATATGAAACTTTGCTATTCATTTCCATTAAATAGCTTTGCTGTTCATTTCTGATAGCTAGATTACTGTTTATTCCTTTCTTGTAAGTATTCGGTTTGCTTTGGAATGTGATTTCAGAGAGCATGTTTATTCTATTTCCATTAGCAACATTATTTATTTAACTTAGTTACCATTTCCAATTTGTTGCTTTATTGTGGAGTGTAAGATCATCAAATATAAAGGACATTGGTTATTACTGTCTAAGTTCTCAGATTGAGGATCTTGTTTATGCTTGATTTCATTTACATCAGTTGAAAAAGGAAAGAGTTATTACTACTGCATCCTTGAATGATGATTTCCGAGTGAGTGATTGGATTTTAGAGAATTAAGTTTCATGTCATTGCAATTAGATTTCATTTTCAAGCATCTGTTTACTCTTGTATTTGAAACATTGTACTGCAAATTGAGAAGCATTACTCTTAGATTAAATTTCTGCCTCAGACTGAGTACACTCTTGAGATAAACCTGGATTGATAATTAATGTAGGATAAATAGGAGTTAAAAAGACACCTTTTATACCTCAACACCCAACACCAGAGATCTCTCATCAAAAATGGGATCAAAACATCCTACAGAACCTCCACTAGAAATAATGCAGTCCCTCAAAGGAAACTGCACTATAGCTTGAATAACAGAGTTTTCCTGATGCCAAGATACAAATTTGAAGCTCAAACAACTGATGCACTCTTCCAAGAGGTTAAAAGACACACTCACTGAGAAGAGGCACCAATACAAGCTAGATCTGAACAAATCTATAGTTCCACTTGCTGCAGCCTACAAAATAAAACAAACCCTCACTGGATCTGCGTTGCAGTTGGAAGTAGAGCTTGGCCCAAAGCCTAATAGTGGATCAAATCAGCAAAAACTCCTCCAAGAATCCTCAATGGAAGAGGTGAAATCCCTGGATAGGAACTCCAAGTGCTAAGCAGCACAATTCTCCACTGAACAACAGAGAATGGTATTTTTCTAAACATACAAGATACTCAGAAATATAGATAATCAAAAACCTTCTCTTGCTGCCTTCCCCTTCCTTTTATAAGATGAAAGCCTTTGCAAACCGTAAACCACCTTGATGAGTTAGCTCCTTTCACGTGAGGGGCCTCCTTCTAGAACTACGTTTTCCCTCCATGAGGTACATTGAATCTAGACAATGTTGTAGATTTGGTCAAGGTTGACTCAGTCTCATAGCTCAAACCCCTTTCACACTTGCAAGTGATTTATTTACATAGCCCTGATTTATCCTTGTTCATATGGGCATTGATTTATTCAGTCTTTTCAGGAGTTTTACATGTCCTCCTTTATTCATTTATTCATGCAATAGAAAGAAAAACAAAAATGTATATTCCTCTTAGCTCAGGCTAAGTAGGAATATTACAAGCCACCTCCTATCAGTTACATAGTTGCAACACGTTATTCATTCCTAGGGCTGCAACTTTCATATGGTGTATTTCTAGAAACCCCTTCTGGGTTGTCTCGGAAAGGTGCTAGAATGCCTAGATCTTTGATCCCGACATTTTCAAATCATTATATAATCAGTTATTTTTATCTTTAGTTTAATCCTGTAGTTATTCTCCATAGGAATGCACATTCATATGTTCTTCGACATTTTATGTAGCAGCAGCATTTCATATTTCATGTACTGGGTCATTGGAGGCTTGTTTTACCTAGTTTGATTGTCTTTTTCCTCAATATCTTGTACTCATTTCTATACTATAATATGAAATGAAATGGCTCTATGATCTGATCCTATTGATGTATTGATACTTTACTATAGTTTCCAGTTTTATGTGCTATATTCGTATTTTTCCTAATTTGGAATATTACAGTGGTATGAGAGCATAATCTTGGCTCAGTCTGTGTAGTACAACAGCTATGTCATCAAAAGAAGGAGAGCCTCTCACAGAGTGGGAGAAGCGGTATGTTTATAGAAACTGGAGGTATGATTATAGAGATAACAAATAAGACAAAGGCAAAAATCCAATATCAAGAGAAATGGATGAAAATGAGTTTCCCAAGCTTCTTCTCCAAACCATGCAGGATATTTCTAGAGAAATCAAGGAGATGAGGATGGAGAAACATAAATAATCCCCTAGAGGGTTTTGACATGGATAAAGCTCCGACATTTCACACCACTGGTATGAAAAAATAGTAAGGCAACAAGTTTCCCAATGCTCCACTATGCCTACATTCCTAGAAGTGGGAAATGGAGGTGGAGGACACCAAGAAAAAGAGACTCTTGAAGACTATTTTTTGGAGTATGAGTCTCAATCTCAGAGATTCAAATATAATATGAACTTTCAGGAGTTTTTTCAGACCAAGGAAAATAGGAGACCCTGAAATAACAATAGAAGTGGAGGGTACATGCAAAAAAATGATCTGCAGCGTACTATGGGTAGATTTTTTCTGCTTACTTTTGATGGGTCATCGAAGTGCAGCGCCAAGTCTTGGGTGGAGAAACTAGACATATATTTTTAGTTGAACCAAGTATCGAAGATTTAACCCATTAAGATAGTAGCACTGCACCTTGAAGGTGAGGCGCATGATTTGTGGTTTCATGGTCTTTCTACATTTGGGCATGCCAATGTGACTGCATATTCAGAGTTCACACGGAGGTTGGTAGAGAGGTTTGATTGAAGAGACCTAGAGGCACATTTTATTGAGCTAGCAAAGCTCAAGTAGTAAGGTAATCCAAAGACCTGTATCCATGAATTTCTAAAAATTTATGTCATGGTTCCAGATTTATCTACAACTAGGAGGGTTTATATGTTCATTTATGGGCTAGAAAAGCCTCTGCATGGGTTTATTAAATCCACTAAACCAAGTACACTCCAATATGCTATTAAGAGGGCTAGAGATTTACAGGATTCTTTTCCAAAAGCAATAGCTCCATTTCATAAAAGGCCCACCTTTCAGTCAAAGGGGAAATATGTGAAGGTTCTTTCCCCAAAGGAGAAATAGAATAAAATGCCTCTAAGTGATGATTTACGAAGAGATTTGAGGAGGAGGAATATTTTCTTCACATGTCAAGAACCATGGGGAGCAGGGAATCAGTGTGATGCAAGGAAGGCACACTATATACAGGTATTCTATGATTATGAGCAGGAGGAAGAAGAGGAGCCAGAAGGAGACAAAAGTGCTATGATAGCAGGGGAGGATCCACCACCACAAGGGGGTGGGAATGGGGCATTTGATCCAATTGGGGGGGGAGGGGCTTGCATATTTGTGGGGAGTAGCCAAGTATCTAACTTTCAGAGTCTAAGGTACCATTCAAGAGAAATAGGTATCAATTTTGATTGACAATGGGGCTACCCACAATTTTATTGATGCTTAGTTGGTGCAAAGGAGAGTGATACCCACCAATTATTTTGAGGGATTCTCAATATTGGTTCTGGGAGCCCAAACCATGCAGTGTATGAAGTATGTTATGAATTTTTTGGTAACCTTGGAGACATATACTTTGACTGATCACTTCTTTGTGGTCAACATTCTTGACACCAGTGTGATATTGGGTGTGTAGTGGTTGATTACATTGGGGAAGGTCACCACCGATTGGGAGACTTCGTAGATGGAATGGGTAGATAAGAATAGTGGTAAGCATCAGATGATCAGGGACATTCACACGTATCCACCTTAGGTAGCCTCTACACATGAGATGGAGCCTGATTTTCTCAGTGGGAGCAAGGACACATCAGCTCACTTAGATATACAGTTGAATCTGAACCATGATGTTATATTATTTGAAGGCATGCCACCAGGAAGGCCCCTGGATTGGGAATTAGCTAAGAATTTCTCACCAAAAATTGCACCATTCATAGATCTGGCTAAAAAGGGAGCCTTGGGTGAGTCTAGCACAACGCAGAGGAACTTTGGTAGGCTCAAGGAGGAGATGTAAATTTTCCCAGTGTCGGTATTACCAACTCTCACCAAGCCTCTTGTGCTGAGAGGAGATGTTTTAGGAGTGGATGATGGCACAATCATGATGTAAAGGGGCTAATCCATAGCCTTTAAGATTCAGAACATACTTCCACATAGGAAGGAGTCTTCCATATATGGAAAGGGGTTGTTGGAATTCATGCAAACGCAGAGGGTTTTGGATGGGCAATAACTTCCAAGTGAAGTCTAACCACCATAAAATTCACCCTCTACTTGAGCAGAAGTAGCTGCAAGGGAGGAAGCAAAAGAGGGATAGCAGTATTCCGGCATTTGGATTTGGCATTGAGCCTGTCAAAGAGGGGAGAAGTGAGGTGATAGGTTCCTTATCACAAATGTCAACATCGCTACAATTATTGAGTATGGATCCACATTGGGAGTCCCAGCTATTGGTGGAGTATTCCAAGAATCACTTCACATGTGAAGTGTTGGATGGACAAGTGACAAATTAAAGGTATAGAGTGATGGATGGAGTCATATATTACCAGGATTTGATCTTCTTCACTAGAGATTATAATCTCAAGGAGAAGGTTCTACATACATCACACGATTCACTCCTTTCCAGTCACCAATATTTCATTGGGACATATCAGGCCATTGAGGAGATATTATCATTGGAGGGTCTCAAGGAGGATGTGCTCTAGAATATCAGAATATGTATGGTTTTATTAAAGAATGAGGAGAAAAACAACCACCTTGCAAGGTTGTTACAACCACTTACTTTTCTGGTAGAGAGATGCAAGAGCTCATCTATGGACCTCATCACCATCTTTCCAGCTGTACATGGTAAGGGTTGTGTCTTTGGAATTATTGATCAACTAACAAAGTATTTTCATTCCATTGCCATTTATTTACAATGCATTTCTCCACAAGAGGGAAAAACTCTCTTTAGACTTCATGGTCTTCTTGGAGCCACAATCATTGATGGGGATGGCCACTTCCTAGAAGGCTCAGGGCAGATGTTTTCTTGTTTGGGGTGTACCCAGTTGACACCAAACATCAGTAACTACCCCCAAACAGATGAGAAGATAGGGGCAACAAGAAAGTGGTTGGGAAGCTACTTACCATAATTTTTTCCAGAGTAGCAAGGAGCAGAACTGCGTTGGTTCTACTTGAGGGACTATTATCACCATTCGATATTTCATATGGAATTCGGTGTCTCTATTTTTTATTCCATACTTTGATGATTTTTTATTCACTATTTTTAGGATGGTTGGGGTAATCAAGGTTCGTATAACCAAAGATTGGATCCTAGAGAGTTAGGATGTATTCCAGTCTCTTTAATACAATATTGCTACAACTCAAAATGAGTAGGAGTTCTACATGGATCATGGATTGGAGGAGAAAAAACGTAGGGTGGAAACCTTGGTCTATCTCTACTTTCAACCATATATACCATTCATATTGCAGAGGAAGGAGATTCAACAGTTTTTCTATGGGCCACACATGATGATCCATATTTTTGGAGGAGTAGCATATGGGTTGGAGCTTCTCATCGGGAGTGAAAACTCCAACATTTCTTATGCCTCATGCCTCAATGAGGCCATTAGACAACAAATAATTGCCACCATGGATCTTCCACTTCTTGATTATTTGAGCCATTTTATTTTATCACAAAAGGCTAACTTTGACACATGGGAGGAGCAGCTAAAGGACAGATTGATTGGAGAACATATGATTCAGTGGAGGAGTTTATCAGATGAGGATGCCATGGGAGAAAGAGAGGATATTTTTCAACAGTAATCATTGCATTTTCTTGATAACAAACAACATTTGGGAGGGGAGGACTGTAATATTCCTAATTAGCTTTCAGGTAGTTGGAATATTAACTTTTTATTTTTTCATTTAGATAGATGAATAAGAGGGTAGGCAGACCCATAAATCTCTGTAGTAGGAATAAAATGGCTTCTAATGTGAATGTAGATCATCTTATCGGTTGAATAAATCACTCTTAGGTGTGAATATAGGTTGAAGCATGTGGGTGGGGTCAAGTTTTACCAAATCAATAGTGCTGGTATGGAGGTAGTGGAGAGTTATTGAGGGACATCGCAGTATTAGTGGCAGGGAGTCTCCATGAGAGTAGCATATTTAATGAGTAGGACCAAGGGTGAGGAGGCTTAAAAAGCATATAAGGAAGGGGATGGAAGTCATAGAGGTCATTTTGAATATTTTTTATGTTTGGTCTTTTATGACTATTGGCACGCTTCAGCAGTTTAGCAGAGTTTGTTGTGTTGTTTAGCACAAGGGTGTTCCGAGCAGAAATCCCACCCTAATCCTCGAGGGAATTTCAGTTCCCACTCAAGAGAGGTTATTTGAGCTACATTCTACTATCCGGCATCAGGCCAAGCTTTCCCCTTCATTAGAAGAATAGTCTCCTTCAGTAATTTCGTTATATTGTAGGGTAGTTGTAGTGGAGGGTCAAGTACCCAAGTTGGTGAGCCTATCTTCTAGTGAGGGGAGAAACCCTTCATCCGAGAGACCTATTTGGAGGTTCCTTGAGTTGAATATTCAACCATCTTCAACCATCTTAGTGCCCAAGTTTGTGAGTTGGCCTTTTTGTGAGGGGAGCATCCCTTCATCCGGAGGACCTATTGGAGGATTATCAACCATTTTTATATCATATCAGCCACATCCTATCAGTTACACAGTTGCAACACATTATTTATCCCTAGGGATACAAATTTCATACGGTGTATTTCTGGAAACCCCTTCTGGATTGTCTCGGAAAGGTACTAGAAAGCCTAGATCTTTGATCCTGACATTTTCTAAGCATTATATCATCAGTTCTTTGTATCTTCAATTTCATCCTACATTTATTCTCCATTGGACTGCGCAGTCATATGTTCTCTGAAATTTTATGTACCAGCAACATTTCATATTTCATGTATTGGGTCATTAGAGGCTTGTTTGCCTAGCTTGAGTCTCTTTTTCGTCAAGATCTTGTACTCATTTCTCTGCTATAATATGAAATAAAATGGATCTATGATCTACTCCTATTGATGTATTTATACTTTACATAATTTTCCAGTTTTATGTGCTATATTATTGTTTTTCCTAATTTGAAATATTACAATGTAATCGGGTGACCCACATTCTGTGTTGTATAACATTCGAGGTACATGATTTCCCTCACTATGATGGCTCAAATAATGTAAACATGTTCCTAGGAGAGATGGAAAGGTTTGTGCCTATAGAACAAAAATTCCATGCTTTGGATCTTGGCTTGCGCGCTACTCTAGCAAGATGGTGGGAAACACATAAGGAGAATATGGGATATTGGGAGGAATGTGTGCACATGATGAGGTTGCAATTTCAATGGCCAATCATTAAAATGGAGGATTTATATTCTAGAAAAGAAGATCCATGAATACATTTATCCAAATGGAATCAAGTATGGGGTGTAGAAAAAAGATGTGAATGGGTCCATATGTTTATTCACACATTGGGAAAGGTGCTTAGTGAATGGTACTTAGAGACAGAGCTACAGAAAGGCACTAATGAGTGGCCTACACTAGTAGACAGTTTTGTTCTTACCTTTAGCTTTGAAAGTGGTTTCGATACAGTTGGTCAGGATTTTATCCCATAAATCATTAATGTGTCGATAAAGGAGACTCTGCACTGTAGAAATTGGCACTTGTGGAAATTAGGGAATTGTGCACACTCAAAGGAACCTTGATCCCCTAAAATTTCAGACAAGTGCGCTCCATGCTGAGCCTGGTGGGATATTACACAAAGAAAATTCCTAAGTATGAAATGATAACCGTGCCCATGAATAGATTACTCAAAAGAAGTGTGACAATCCATTGGGATGATGAATGTGGGAGAAGTTTGTAGTCATTAATGGATATGATGGATACTACTTGATATGATTTGAATTACCTGGTCAACAAGCCTTTGTTGGGGGGGATGGTCTATAGATGGTTATCCTTAGCTCTGGATTATATGCGCAGTAAGTTGCAGCACACATGCGGTATATGTTCTAGGAGATTGACTGGTGCACATAAATTTCAAAAACTAGTTGTTGGAACAGTAAAGATGGATAAGATAGATTTATTACCATTTTTAGGACCATCCAAGATGCATTTAATGAAGGGATTTTTCCTGATTTTGGGTCATTTTGTCAGTAATAGAGCCTCATTAATGCAAAAGGAGTCATTGGAGATGTGCCACAAGTATAAATATGAACTATGGGGTCACAATAGTTCCCTTTACATTCTAATTGATTTTTATTCTTTGAGATCTATGTTTTCCCTTGCATTTTATATGCCTATGTCAAGTTTTCATCTAGTGTTTGAAGACGCATTGCACCAAGCTGGGTTAGGGTACGTAATTCAGGACAAGATGACAGCCACAAGACCAAGTGATGACCCTGCTGCACTGGAAGTTCCCATTGTAGAAACAACTGTGCCATAAAAAATGAAGAAGGGCCAAACCTCTAGAACACATAGATCTCCCAGATAAAAGACCCCAATACCATGCCATTTTGTAGGAGAGAAAATGAAGAGGCCTATGTCCAAAGTTCTAGAGACTATTAAGGAATGGGACGAAGAAGTTGTTGAAGTAGCCCCATTCTTGCAACTGCCAAGTTATATTGCATCATACAAGCCTACTGTCAAAGAGCCGAAGGACTTGGATAAGGTGCACGCAAGTATCCAAGTGCCTCTTATCCCAAAGTATGTCCCAATGGAAGGGGATATGCTTGTGAAAATCCCAGAACTAAATTTTGATGACTAGGACATCGCATATGTATAGATGTTTCCAAAGCTCATGCCAGAGTTCTATTTAGATCAAGTTACTTATGAAAGAGGGGTGGTGTGCCTCGAGAAAAAGAGGGGAATGTCAGGTTTCCAAAAGGCAAGCCTGCTCAATCCGTTGTAGATCCCTCATTTGGGCGCAGTCCCATTAATGATATCTGTGTCAGGAATTTTTTGGCATTATTCCATGATGATGTGATCTCGTTGGGAGAGCACATCCTGATTGTTGCAGAATTAATTCATTGAATCACAAGTCTACTGAATAAGAGGGCCGACCCTATTGTATAATTTGGAGGCAAAGTGCAAGAGAAAGCAATGGTGGATCAGATCAAGTAGAAATATGATGTCACCCGCAAGTCTCAGGGGCTCGTTATGGAGGAGATTAATAACCCCGCGGTCCATTTTGGCATGCTCATATTGCCCTGCAAGATGATGTGCAAGTGTATCCCCAAGGAGGTGTCGACGCATGTGATTGTGCTAGCTCAAAGATGTGAGAAGGGAGTCATATACAACTAGTGTGGATATATTTGCATGGAATATCTTGAGAATTTGTGCGAAGTAGAGGAGGAGGGAAATCCCTTCCAATATGCATGGATTTTGTTACTAATTTTACTTATTGGATGGGGAACCCCTGAAGATACATAGTTCCTTGGGCTTGAGGAGAAAATGTGTGAAGCTACACGCTATGAAACACTCTGTAATTCATTAGACCCAATGCACATGAAAGAGAATAAGATATTTTCAATCTTGTATGGTGTGGCACTGAACCAAGCGGTACAGTCAAAGCCTAGACTGTCACCCACTCTTTATGATGAATACAAAATGATAGCTTACTTTAAGGCTACATTTCAAAATACCCATATCCGTGCCAAGGGAGATATAGAGGGCGTGTGGTATGAGATTCCTTATTTGGTAACTAAGGATGACCTTATCAGAGTTACAGCAGAATGGTCGCCACAACTACACACTCTGACAGGAAAATCCACGGAGAAGGCTACTGAATAGTCTACAGAAATAGTGACAAAAATGGTCACAGAGAAGCCTACTCATAAGGAACCGACCCTGAATACAATGAGAGAAACTATTGACACAACCAAGGTGCCAGAAAAGAATGGCTATGCACCTAAGGAAACCAAAGAAGTGGAAACGTCAAAAGGCACAAAGTGTGACACTCAGGCTACGGGTGGATCGCGCAAGGAATATAAGGGATACAAGAAGGTAGGACATGAGGTCCTGACTCACACAGGATGATCTCAATGATATTTTGAACACAGTTACATCTACATAGGAAGATCGATGGATGAATATGGAGGTCCAATGCAAATATTCACTAGAGATTGTCTAAGTTGGGTTACAAGAATTAAAATTTCAAGCAAACCAGATTCAACATAGCATGATTCAGGTGAGCAGGACTTGCGTGCAACCATTGGATGTTTCCTTGCCAGCATCAGGCGATGCTTGATTTTTTCACATCCCCCTACCCTCAATACCTATGGATGCTAAACAGTGTTGCATTCAATTTATGGGTACAAGTGATATTCATGTTAACATTTCAGTGTTTCCTCCATGTAAACTACATTTACTACATTCAGTGATTGCATACAAACTTCAATTTCGAGAACAAACTACGCAAACGAAGACCAGAGATGCACAGAAGCAGGCTGCACAAGTGCACTAACAACAATGATAAGCCGAAGTAGCTTGCAGATAAGTAGAGGTCCATGGAGATGCACTGGAGGAAAATATCAGCCAGTTGTGTTGAGACATTCTAGTTGTCTCGGCCACCGATGTGCTTGCTGAGAAGTTAGAAGGGTTGGTTGTTGTAGTGAAAGCAGCGCATGAGGAGGTTCAAACAATTTTCACAGAATATGAGCATCAAATCATGGACCTCCAAACCAAATTACAATCGGAGACAACACCAGAGGTTCGCACAAAGAGAGAAGAAGAAGTAAAGCAGGTAGAGGATAGCATTTCTGTCATGGTCACCCAATGTGACAAGCCATTCAACTAGGCCTCTGTCTAGAACAATCTAGTCGTGTAGTAGCTTCACGACACACTCAATGAGAAGTATCAACATTTTGAAGACATTTGAAAAATCACATTGAAGACATTTGAAAAATCACACCTACTTTAGTCCTTACACAATGAATTTCTCGTCTGTAGGAAGGTCGCAGAATCCAGACAGAGATTGCAGACTTGCGCCGGAAGGAACGTGTGCTAAAGGATCATATGCAACCATGGGAAGAGGAAGTGCTGAAACTCTCCCAGATGCTGGAAAATACCTTGAATATAAATCAACAGACTCAGCATAGCATAGAGATGGATGTTGTGGGGCCTACTGTAGACAAAATGGTTCAGCAAGAGCAGAGTGCAACAACACAACACCTTGAGTTAGTGCTTCCTGTTAGCACAATTCTTTGCTTAGTCACGAGTCCATTTAATTTTTTTTTTTTTAGGATTAGACTTTGTAAATTTCAAACAAAAAAAATTAATGCTACCGAAATTTACAGTAGCATTTTTTTTAGCCTTTTTATGACAGTATGTTTTAATTATGCTTGTGCCTGTTATTATTTAATTCGATGGTACCGGAAATTCTAATAACTTCCCCTATTTTAAAAAAAATAAAAGAAAAAGTGAATACACTTTGTGTCAAGCCACATGTTCTTGTTTTAAATACGTTTTAAATATTTTATCATGATTTAAATCGCGTGATAGAAAAGGTTTGCGATTATTGATGTTAATTTTAAGTCCTGGTTATATGCGTAGTGTCTAGGTGTAAATCCACATTTAACACAACCAACCATTGATTTTTTCATATCTGTTAGTCGAGTTGGTTTAGGCTCATGTTAAAGTACATGATTTTTTTTGGGAAAATATTGAGAATCCACTGTCTTAATGTAATGACCATTTTGTTGGTCACACAAAGACGTTGCCGAAAATTTAGGCCAATAATCAAAATACAATGAATGTGACTGCCAGTCACATATCCGCTCATCTCCAACCACCTATAGCATTCCATCTAAAGCTACGCATCCAACTGAAGATCATAATTGATATCACATGTTGCATGTTATGGTCTAAAATACTTACCATAATGAAAATATCTTTCATGGGAAGGTGAACTAATGTAGTTATCTTAAACCTTTGAGAAGGAAGGAAGACTATCAGTTTTGAGCTTAGTTGTTGGAGAATGAGAGTTTATAATGTGCAACTTGACGAAAGAGTCATAGATTTTAGATAGGATCTCATAGAAGACACAACAATGCCTGTTAGATGATCTCTTCTATCCTTTCCACCTATCATATTTCAGCAGACAGATTTATTAATTACTGAAGATGACTAAAAGAGGAGGAAATCTAAAATGAATTGAACTACAAGGAGCTGACCTAGTGGATGAAAATTCGAATGTGAGAAGGTTTTTTGTTCAAGAAGGGTGGTATTACTTGTGCTCAAGAATGTGAAGCTCTCACTTAGGAGTACCTCAGGAGTTTGCACATTCTTTCAATGGAAAGGAAGCAACCATCCATTGTCTTAAATTTCAGGTATCATCAGATTCAATTGCTGAGGCATTCAACCTTCCACATGAAGGAGAAAGGTGGTTTAAGGGACATCTCATCACTAGAGGAGACCTCGATATTTTCCATAAAGATGGACATAGAGTGTAATATTCCAAATTTTTCCTGCAATAAATTGGAATATTAAATTTTTCTATTTTCACTTAGGAGGTGAATAATTGGGTGAGAAGGCCCATTCATAATAAAAATATGGATAATATCCCTCTATTATGAAAGGGGATCAGCCTTGGAACTAGATTTCACACCCTCATGTGTGAAAGGGGACATTTTGCAAAGAGGCTTGGTTAAGTTTGACTAAGTCAAACAGCACAGAGGCATGAGGTGGAAAGCATCTATGGGACAGTGAAGAGATAGAGGAAGGAATATTACTTGAAGGAGGAAACCCTAATGGAGTGGGACCCATGGAGAGGGAGCTCTCATCTGTTTAAAAGGAGGGCAAGGCATCCATTTTTATTCATGCATATGATTATTGATTTCATGTCTGCTTCGACATTTCTGCAATCCTGGTTGTTTAGCTGAGTTGTTGTGCTGCTTAGCACAAGGATATCTTGCTTAGGAATCCTTCTCCTTTCTTGGGAAGACTCTTGAAGTAGTTGTACTAATTTTTCTCACATCTAGGCTTGAGGCCAAGCATCCTCCTCTAGGATAGAGTTATTGCTGCAACAACATAATTCTGTGTTGCAGGGTGTTGCAGTGAGAAGTTACAACACCTCTTCCATTGATTGTTTTTCAGAAGGAGAGTATTTGTTTCGTTTGGAGGATCAGTTTGGAAGCTATCAGGGCTTATTGCAGATCTTAGCACTTGGCCAAAACATTCTATTCCACCCATAGCGTAGTTACCCTCTTAGAATTTGTTATTTTCATGGAGCACTTGCAGTGAGGGATTGCAGGTTGATTTGAGGGTGATATTTCCAGTGATAGGATCAGCCTTCACTTGGAGAATCCCTTTGAGGAGGTTTAATTCATATAATTCATCATATTCAGCCTTCTCTATGTATTTCTAGTTTCTAAGTTGCAGCTGCTGCCCAGCAACTCCGACATTTTTGCCATTTTGTGTATTTCAGCCAATCCCTTGGAGGATTGTTGTATTATTGATTTCAGGGGTTAGAGCCCTGCTCCCCCACTTTATTTGAGCCATATATTGTCATATCTATATATTATTATGTAATATGGAGCAATGCTTCTTATAAACTGCGTCCTCTTAGCCTTGGTTTATGCAGAAATAGTAGTGGTCTTGTATTTCATGTATATGTCTTGTTGAGGCTTGCATTTCCTTTCTTGAGTGAATGTTTCCTCAAGAAATTGTACTCTTTTTACTTCTATAACATCATTTTTTTGGCTATTCATATCTTCATATGCTCATGGTTTTAAAATAACGTTGTCATTCCAGCTCTTGTGCATACATTGTTGCGGCTCCCTTCATTGGGCATTATCTGAGGACATCTAAGTGTGGGAGATCTATTTAACCCACTTAGAAGGATTTATTTGGAGCCTCCTCTTGGATTTAGCACTTAGAAACTTTTTTCTAAGGTATCTAGGTCTTTGGTTCAATTCCTGTAGCAGCCATTACTGGAAAATGCGTTTTCCAGTCATGCCTTGCTAGCTGTTCCAGATTTGGGATATTACAGTGGTATCAAAGCTGCTTTCTTGGCTCGGCCTATGAGTCTAAGCCCAAGAAGATCAGAATGACGAAGAATATGAGATTACTCTCATTAGTATTTGGATCCAGAGAAAACCTCTCCAAGGAGGTTAAGAAGATTGAAGAAATAGAAGAGGAAGGACCATGTACTTCCTATTCTCATCAAGAAGAAGACAATGAGCATGGAAGATACTTGGATCATCGGATTCTAAGTGATTACCTTTTTGAGTATAGATCTCAACCTAGAGCCTTCGAGGAGACTCTATATTTCCCTAATTTCATCCAGTTAAAGGAAGAAAAGATACCTTGCAGCAGAAGAGAAATCAAAGGAAATAGATTTATGTTGTCTACTTTTGATGTGTTATCTACAGCAAGATCTTGGGTGAGAAATTTGGAGGCATTTTTCCTACTACATCCTGTAGCAGGGAAAGAAGTTTTTGAAATCTCAGCGCTGCACTTGGAGGGTGAAGCCTATGTTTGGTGGTGTAGCCACTTGAGCCATGCAAGGGTGAAGAATTTTTCAGAGTTCACTTAGAGGTTGATCCAAACCTTTGATGGAGAAAGAAAAAAGGAGGAAAAGCTCACACCACTTGAGGAGATTGGTCCTAACGCTGTCACACTCATGGAGGGGCAGCCACATGCATCAATAGTTGGGGCAGCCAACACTTTGGAGGAAGGAACTCTTGCAGCCCTACAAGAATTTCCCAAACATCACCAAGGTATGAAAATATTTCCGCATTCTATTGTTGCAGCAAATTCTCTTGATCAATGTGGGGATTTAATTTTACATGACCAAGGGTCAAATCACACTGCTACCATAGAGTAGCTTGGTTGCACTGCACTGTGCAACATAGAAACATTCAAGGGGGAAGAAAAACACCATTCTCATGAGCCATTGTTGGATTGTACATCACACTTGAGGTTGGGGTTTAAAGACTTGATGGAAGATAGTAGACATATTGGAGTGAGAAACCCTTTCTCCTTTCAAGATGACACTTTCTCAATGAGCTCCTCTCAGCTCAAAGAGGAACTTCTACTTTCAGCAGATCCAAGACCTCATTGGTTTTGGAAGACTATTGTTGAGAGGGAGGTCTCGAGGAGAGATCTCATTAGAGGTGCACTCCAACGCACCATGGAGTGCAATGATTTTCTTCCTTTCTCACAGGAACAGATAGAAGATGGAGGAAATATTCAGATGGATAACATCTCTCATGGTTGTGTTGGACATTCCTTGAGCCATACACATCATGATGGGAGGTTTTTTACTACCACCTATTTGGGTCCTTATAGGGTCTCATTGATCCCTGAGAATATTGCATTTCAAGATCCCATGAAGTGCAAAAACAAAGATTTGGTTTGGGAGAATGGTAGCCCTCATGGGAGGAGTACCAAGATGAAGAAAAGGAGAAATCATCCACAAGTGATTGAGTGGATGTGGTTAATGTGCAAGGAGCTGGGAGGCTACTTGCAGATTTATGATACCGGGCAACAGGAGGCTTGGCTGCGCTAGTTACTCTTGAACGAGTTTGGCCATCACTTGGTATACACTGTTCCTAAGAGTAGGAGGAAGGAGGAGAGATGGCAGGATACTTGCATCATTGGGAAACATAGAGTATGGATGCATGGTGGTGATGTGATACTCATAGCATTCATTGTGTCTTCATCACATGAGTTGTATGATGGAAGTATGGGGAGGCAGCAAAATACTTTGTTGCTTTTCTTGTTCTTGGGAGAGCAAGGGCAGATTTTCTCTCACAATTTGTATGATGTTGCAGGAGGAGGAGATGGCATTATCTCCTTGTTATTTGATGATTTGGAAGCTCTTCCATCTTGGGAAGTATTCCATATTTGTTGCAGCATTATTAGAGGGGTCTTTGACAAGGAGCATGTCAAAGAACAGAGCTTGGTATTGACAGGATTTTATTTGCATGAGCTCACAACGTTGTCACTTTGGAGCAGAAATTTATGGATGGAGTGTCCCCAGGATCACTTCACTTTAGATGCACTTGGTGAACAAGGAGGAGGTGATGATGGTAGAGTGGTGGATAGAGGCATCTATCACTATGACATATTCTTCTCAACTTGGGTTTCCAAGCATGAGGAGGATTATTTTCTTGTAGCACATGGTTCATTCATCTTCATAGCATGCCAAAACACTATGGAGAACTCACTCATGGATCCATGTACCATTTCACTTCCAGAATTTGGTAATAAGTTTATTTATACACTCATTTATTTTCATATTCTTACCATTACTATGCAGTGCATTGCTTCACAAGAGGGAAAGCTTTTCATATTGCTCCATGTCCATAGTTGGGCCAATCTATATGATGGAGGCAACCATATTTTATGTGGCCTTGGGAAAATGTTTTATTATAAAATTTATGTTCAGTTTTTAAACCCAAAAATTCACCATATGAAGACATGCATGATTGACCATGTAAAAAGAAACATTTTGCCTAGTACTTTTCTCAAGCAGCAGCTTGTAAAACTGTGCTATACACATCTAGGAGACTGTTGGTATCCTCAAGCACCATATGAAACCATCAATATTTCCTTCATTTTTTTGTTAATCATGACTTCATTTTCTGATATGGGTCAGATTTGTATGAGAATCATGATTATGAGAAAGACACCTGAGTCGGATGTGTCCTTGAGTGGGGAGAATTCCCACATTTTCTGTACTACATGTTCTGATGGGAGCATGGGAGGAGATATGGTCACCACAACCACATGTTTTTTCTCTTTTGAGGTGGGCCATGATATTGATATTCATCCATTGTATAATCATGGGCAAGTATTTGATCATGTATTGGTGACATATTCAGCCATTTACTATTCATTAGTAGATGAGATGATTTTTGTACACTACTTGCCACACTATTTTTTGGAGCTGCAGTGGATGAGACTGGACTGTGTCCTATTGAGATATTTTTTGTATCATGCATTATCATGTAAATCTTGCATAAAACTTATCACAAGGATACTCTATGATGACCATGTCATGTTCATCATGGATGGATTGTTTTGGGCCAACTTGTTCTTCATTGTTGGAGGAGAACTCTTTGGAGGATTTTTCTTCACTTTTCCACTTGAGGGAAATAATTTTGTAGCCCAGGATCAGCACACACTCTACACTTTCCATAATTGGAGAGAAGGATAGCTTGGGGTAGGCTATTATGCTTGCCATGTTCAAATTATCAGCCCACCTTCATTTCTGGAGCTTGAGGTGGAAGGAGATTTTCAGGAGTTGCCATGTTGGGAGGTAACTCATTTTGTTTGGATGATTGCTTGGGGATGGAGGATCCACATGGGGAAGATGTTCCTCATAAAATTTCAAACTCCATGCCTTGAGTGGAGACTTTCCAGTTCTATCCTTGCAGTTTCTTGAGGACAAGCAACATTTGAGAGGGGAGGACTATAATATTCCAAATTTTCCCCGCAATAAATTGGAATATTAAATTTTGCTATTTTCACTTAGGAGGTGAATAATTGGGTGAGAAGGCCCATTCATAATAAAAATATGGATAAGATACCTCTAGTATGAAAGGGGATCAGCCTTGGAACTATATTTCACACCCTCATGTGTGAAAGGGGACATTTTGCAAAGAGGCTTGGTTAAGTTTGACCAAGTCAAACAGTGCAGAGGCATGAAGTGGAAAGCATCTATGGGACACTGCAGAGATAGAGGAGGGAATATTCCTTGAAGGAGGAAACCCTAATGGAGTGGGACCCATGGAGAGGGAGCTCTCATGTGTTTAAAAGGAGGGCAAGGCATCCATTGTTATTCATGCATATGATTATTGATTTCATGTCTACTTAGACATTTCTGCAACCCCGACTGTTTAGCTGAGTTTTTGTGCTGCTTAGCACAAAGATATACTGCATAGGAATCCTTCTCCTTTCTTGGTAAGCCTCTTGAAGGAGTTGTATTGATTTTTCTCACATCTAGGCTTGAGGCCAAGCATCCTCCTTTAAGACAGCGTTATTGCTGCAACAGCATAATTCTGTGTTGCAGGGTGTTGTAGTGAGAAGTTACAACACCTCTTCCATTGCTTGTTTTTCAGAGGGAGAGTATTTCTTTTCTTTGGAGGATAATTTTGGAAGCTATTAGGGCTTATTTCAGATCTTGGCACTTGGCCAAATCATTCTATTCCACCCACAACGCAGTTACCCTCTTAGACTGCGTTATTTTCATGGAGCACTTGCAGTGAGGGATTGCAGGTTGATTGCAGGGCGAGATTTCTAGTGATAGGAGCAACCTTCACTTGGAGAATCCCTTGGAGGAGGTTTAATTCAGATCATTCATCATATCCAGCCTTCTCTATGTATTTCTAGTTTCTGAGTTGCAGCTGCTGCCCAACAACTTCGGCGTTTTTGCCATTTTGTGTATTTCAGCCAATCCCTTGGAGGATTGTTGTATTATTTCTTTCAGGGGTTAGAGCCTTGATCCCCCACTTTATTTGAGCCATATATTGTCATATCTCTCTATTATTATGTAATATGGAGTAGTACTTCTTATAAACTACGTCTTCTTAGCCTGGGTTTATGCAGAAATAGTAGTGGTCTTGTATTTCATGTATATGTCTTGTTGAGGCTTGCATTGCCTTTCTTGAGTGAATGTTTACTCAAGAAATTGTACTCTTTTTACTGCTATAACATCATTTGTTGGATATTTAGATCTTCATATTCTCATGGTTGTAAAATAATGCTATCATTCCAGCTCTTGTGCATACATTGTTGCAGCGCCCTTCATCGGGCATTTTCTAAGGACATCTAAGTGTGGGAGATCTGTTTAACCCACTTAGAAGGATTTATTTGGAGCCTCCTCTTGGATTTAGCACTTAGAAACTTTTTTCTAAGGGATCCAGGTATTGGGTTCAATTCCTATAGCATCCATTATTGGAAAATGTGTTTTCCAGTCATGCCTTTCTAGCTGTTCCAGATTTGGGATATTACATAGATATCCCAACTAGGCCAAAGGAATTCCCAATAGCTTCCTTAAAAATGAATGGTCTAAAGCTATTAAGCTTGTCAAAATTTACCTCACTTCTGAGAGGAGGTATACTGTAGTGTTTCTTTATCATATGAGATTTATGTTTCATGTTGCAGGTATGAAGACCCTCAACTTTTCATAATTTTTGCTGAACAGCTAGAAAAAGATGTCAGCTAGGATTCAAACACACACAACTGGTTCAGAATAAAATATATATCATCAAGTTGTTATCAAAGTGTTATTTGAGTAAGAACAAAGGAAGAGAAACCAATCATGGGACCATTTTCTGTTTTACAGGGCAGCCTAACCTGCACCTACTCCAAATTTTCCAGCTCAACCATCTTTAGCTTCATAGCAACACCCTCAAGATGCCAAGAGAACAAAGAGAAAGGCTAAGAAGGAGAATATCCATAAAAAGGATAAATGAAAAAAAGAGAAGGCTCCTTCAATCAATATTGAGAAGAAGTTGGAGAAAGGAGAAGGCTCATCAACCAGCAAAAAGAATCCTCAAAAAGAAGAAAGATCCAAAAGGGTTCAAAGGAGAAAAAAACCATTGTCAAAGAAGCAACCACCAGGACCACAAGATCAAGATCATTTGTTAACAAAAAATCAGACCTGAAGAAGCTTGCAGAAGTTGCAACCCATATGGAAGAAAGGTAAGAGGGTTTTCTGATAAAACTCCTTTTTGCTTACTAAGTATATTTTTGAACAAAAGCTCAAATTTCGAAGTGTGTAAGTATGCATAGGTTTTTCAAGTGTTTGTTGTGCATTTTTGAAAAATAAATAGAGCACTATCAGAATTTTCGGTAGCATTACCATTTTTTGCGTAGTTACATTTTTTTACTGGAATTTCTGGTAGCATTTGTTTTAAATGATTTTTGACATCTATCAACAAAGCTTTTGAGCTAGTTCGGGAACGATAAGGGATCATAACAAAATGGATATAAAAATTGATGGTGATAAGTGGTTATGAGGATGTTGAAGGTCATATTTAATGAAGACACATCCTTATTTAAGAACCAAAAGCATGAGGAGAAAAATTAGTAGAAAAAGGGGAAGCATGTCAGCATCCTCAGAGGTTCAGCCCAAATTCTTTTCTCTTCTTTCATTTACATCTTTCCTTTTTGTTATATTTAGATGGAATATATATTTAATGTCCTATGAAACCTATGTAATGTTAGGAGTAGTGTTTCCTTATTTTTAGAAGAGATGGAGTTGGTGCTTCTCTTTGTATATATACCATTTGCAAATACCATTTCAGGGTTGGATTTTGGGCTACCTGAAGACTTCATATAATAAAGAAAAGCCTTTTTCCACTTCATGCTGGAGGATTTTGTGACTCAAGAACTATATAATGTATGGTGTGTTTCTCTCTTTGTTAATTTCTTCTAATTTATGAGTTGCAACAACTAGTAAGGTATGAGTAAGAAACTGTTAGAGGATCTAATAGTAAATTATCTGCCTTCCAGCTTCCTGCAAATCATATATATGTTTTAGAACATGTTAGTGAATAAAGGATTTGTGAAATAATTTATGCAGTACTCTAACTTCTTAATGTTGTTTACTTTACATAAAATAGATTTTGTGAAAAGAGCCATCATTATAGCTGTGTGACTGATTTAGGATATGAATATTTTTTAAAGTAAGTACCAACTATCCACACCCTTTCATTTTTTATACTCTTCTCCCTATACTACAAATTTACCCATACAATTTATACTTTCCATAGCTTGCCAAATGCATGAATGTCTTAAAGAATAAAAAGTCATTTCAAACTCTTTGAGAAGTCATCCAACCACTCAAAACCTTGAAATTTGAAATGAACTATGATGTGTAAGGCTTACTCCTTTTGCAATCAAGGAGTGACTCCTTGCACTAATATCTCTGGTGTCATTTTTTTGGAGGAAAATTGAAGTTTATCCCTGGGTGAATGATAAAATTATAATTTTGGTTCTAAGGTGTACATTTCCAGCTGACTTTTTAGGCTTCTTTACACCTAGCAACTTCATTGTTGAATTTCTAGCTCATAGAAGGGCTAGAAATAGTATTCCCCTTTGAGAATATGAGTCCTTGACTGTAAAAATATAATCAAGAAAAAAAGTAAACTAAAGTTTTTTTCCTCTACTACTGTTTTCTCAAAGGTTGTCCCTAAACAAGTCCTACAAAATTTATCCCCTAATTTTGCAGAAAATCATGTAGCTCCCCTGTTTTCCAGCCAACAAATAATCCCTACATCACAAGTTGGTGCTTCATCATATTTTGTTCACAATCAGCCAATTTTCGTTCCGAATATCCCAACAACTCATACCATGGCAAGTCCAAACCCACCCCCTAACTAAATGGATGCAAATTTTACTACAAGGTATGCCCCTTTGGTTTTTACCTCAACCTATGAATGCATTACCTACAAGATATTATCTCAGGTATATGCCTACATTTAGTGGTGAAAGAGAGATAACATCTGAAGAAAACCTTGCTATTTTTTATACCTATGTTGACAATCTGAATATTGAGCATGAAGATGTCTGGATGAGAGTTTTTATTCAGATCCTTGAGGATGATGTTAGGAAATGGTTTAGATCTTTGACAATTAGTAGCATCACTATAATTGAAACTCTAGATGATACATTATTAAGGAAATGGGGTGATAAGAAAGATTGTCTTTATTATATCACTGAATTTGGTGTAATAAAAATAAAAGAAGGAGAATCAGTTTCTGATTTTTCTAATAGATTCAATAAGATGTATAGTAAAATACCTACTTAAATCAATCCTACTGAAGCTTTAGCTAAAATCACTTATGCCGGTGCCTTTTGTTACACCAGTTTTTGGTCATCTAACCTATTATCATTAGATGGATCCAAGTACACCATGTAAGACCAATTTTACCCTAAGTAAAATTGCTTTCACTATAAAAATAACTTAGTAAACCACCTTTATTAAGTTGTTTATGGTCTAAACAGGAAACCCCATGAGGAAATATTAAATAAATCTACATTTTTTTTATTTTCCTCAAGGAATAATTAGTTAAACAACAGTTTAATTAATATTCCTGGTTATATTTAACCCAAAACAAGGAAATTAATTAGATAAATCATTATTTATCTTATTATTTTCTAAAGAATAGTTATTTAAACCTTATTTAAATAATATTCTTTGTTAAATATGACTAAATCACCCATAAATAATTAAATAAATCATTATTTATTTGATTATTACTCAACCACATCCTTAGAATTATAAATAAATAATTTATTTCTTTATTATTTACAAATAAAGGGATTTGACCCAAGTCAAATTCCTTTTCCCTCCAACAAATATAATAAAATATTCCATAAAAGTTGGATCTTGATTTGGTTAATAATATTTTAATTATGCACCAATATCTAGACTAACTCAATATTTTGTTATAAATAGAAGGTTTTTCCCATTCATTTACCACCTTTTGTTGCCTAAATATCACACTGGATCTATACTTTTGGTCTGACTATTGATCCACCATCATAGTCATATTTTTCTACCATTTTTGTTTGGGTTTTCTACACCATCAAGAGAGAGAAGTTTTAGATCTAAAGTACTGAGGACTTACAAGAACCCATCCCATTGAGGAGAATTGGTAACACCCTTCTGTGTTTTCCTCACAAGTTCCCATAATACAAAATTCATTCAACATATTCTTGTCTTGTCTATTGGATGCATGGAGTAAATCTTGTTTTTTCTACTGTTTAATGTCTTCTAATGCATAGATCTAGATTTTTGCAGCATTTATCTTCATCACCTAACTATAGATCTAAATATATTGGCAGTCATCTCTGCTGTTAGGGCTGTTGGTTATGCACAGCTAAAGTGGTCATTTTTCGTACGCTTGGAATTAAGATTCATACTAACACCTTTGATCCAGATTTTTGTTTATTATTGAGAGAAAAAAGATATACAACACTAACACAAATGCATGGTAATGCACTGGAGGTAGAATCTAATGTATTAGCAATTGATATTCTCAGAGGAGGAATTGACAAAGAAAAAATAAAGCAAAAAGATGAAGTCTCATCTTCAAGACCTTCTGACATAGATTTTATGTTAGATGAGCTTACGAAGATGGTCAAGTCATTGACTACTGATATTTCCAAGCTCAATATGGAAGCAAGACCAACAAATACTAGAAATGTTTCATTTTATCAGCCTAATAGGCAACAATTTAGAAGACCTAATTCTCCTAAAATTTTGCAGTGAGAAAGAAAATATGCTGATGATCAAAAGGTGCAGTCCCATTTGCATAATTCTATATTTGAAGATGAAGAGGAAGCTAAAAGGTTGGATAAAGGTGTTGATATCAATTTTCTAAGAGATAAAGAAGGGCTTATCCATCTTACACAAGAAGAGTATGAATATTTCATGTCAGAGACTCAGAATAATGAAGTGATTTCTGATCATTCCATGATTGCAACTGATCATCGAATTTGATACAATCTCATATCAAAGAATATTGATGCTAATTCAAAGCTTGTTGCATAGCCAAAGAAAAATAAGGATGCAATTAAAATTCCAGAAGAAAGGAAAGTTTCTAAACCAAGCAGACCGGAAATTCTGGTAGCAGTTAACCCTCCTTTACTAGAGGTAAAAATTGCTCACAAAATACCCCCTATTTTCAATTTTGAGAATGAGATACAAAAGATAAATATTCATGTTCCTCTTATTGAACTAATGAAAAATTATGATTTTTAAAATAATTTTATGAAATATCTTCAGACTCCACCTATCGAAGTAGCCTCTGATTTTGTTAACCTCCAAGATGACAAGCCCACTATTAGTCTAGTTCCATTGGTAGAAGATAGAGATGAATCTACTCCTCCCTTTTTATCTATCTTTGAATATTCATGATAAGATCTTGCATAATTTCCTAATGGACTTTGGAGCCTCACATAATTTAATGGCCAAGGTAGTCATGGATGAACTAGGTCTTGAAGTAACTAGAGAGTACCAAGATCTCTACTCCTTTTATTCCTAGAAAGTTCAATGCCTTGGTGTCACAAAAGAGCTTTCACTAAGCATCTTTCAGTTAACTATGAGAGGGATGGTGATGGATATTGTTGTAGTTGATATTACTCCTAGATTTGGAATGTTAATTTCTAGGTCATGGATTAGAAGGTTGGGAGGAAATTTGAAAATGGATTTCACATATGCTATTGTCCATGTTTTTGGAGGAGACAGAATAATACTTTATAGAGAAGCTTAGCTGTAATATATCATTATTGACAGAAAATACCCTACTAATCATCCAATTTATGATAGAACAACTGATGTAGGTTCAAGAATTTGACATATGGATAATTCTTCCATGCCTGTAGAAAATTTTCAAATTTTGAAGCTTGTTGAAAAATAGATCAGTCATGAGGGTTCTAAGTTATGGAAAATATAATTTTATGGCTTGTGTTCTAATGAAGGAACTGGTGTAGAAATAGTTCTAATTTATCCTTTGAAAGAGAGCTCGACTTTTTCTTTCAAACTTGAATTTGAAGCAACTAACAATGTGGTTGAACATGAAGCTCTGTTGATTGGTTTAAAAATAGTAAAAGACATGAATATTTCAGAATTTTTTGTTTTTGGAGATGCTGAACTTATTATTCAGCAAATGAGAAATGTTTATAAAACTAAGAATCCCAGACTTGGAGATTACCGGAATGCAGTATGGAACATTGTAGAAGACTCATTCTTGGCCTTCAACATTTCTTTTGTTCCAAGAGAAAGTAATATTTTGGCTAATTCAATTTCTATTTCAGCAAGCTCATTCAAGATTCCAATACCTATAAAGCTTAAATATGAAGTGGAGGTTAGGTTCAGACCTAGCATTCCCGATAATGTCAAGCATTATAATTTTTTTTAGGATGATCAAGAGATTAGAAGATTCGTTGAAGATGCTGAAGAATTTTTTGTCCTAAACATTGATCAGGATTAAGATCTCATAAATAATGATGCTAATTTGCAAGACACCAAAAATCTGAAAAAACAGATTGCTAATCAGCCTATCATTAAGCTTCCTACCAATCATATTCCCAAGGGGTTAATCCCACTTGAGAGGGTTTTTAATCACAATGATGTTTCATTCAAACCAAGGTTATCTGAAGCAAAATAATAATTGGAAGATTTCAATTTGGGCACAAAAAAATAATTGAGGTATGTTAAGTTGTCAAAAGCTTTATCAAAAGAAATAAAGATTGAATACCATAAGTCGTTTTGTAAAAATATTGATGATTTTTCCTGGAATTATGAAGATATTAAGACATATGATACAACCATCATTGAGCATAGCATACCATTGAAGGATGGTACTAAGCCATTTCGACAGAAATTAAGACAAATCAATCCACTATTGTTACCAGTGATGGAGAAGCAAGTGAAGAAAATTTTGAATGCCAAAATCATCATTCCATTGAGATATTTAGATTGGGTTGCTAATCTAATTCTAGTAACAAAGAAGAGTGGTGAAGTTAGACTATGTGTAGATTTCAGGAATCTTAACAAGTGCTCCAAGAAAGATAATTATCCATTGCAAAATATGGAGCATATTATTCAAAAGGTAACTGGGTCAGAGAGAATTTCCATGCTAGATGGGTTCTCCGGGTATAATCAAGTTTCTATTTGGCCAGAATACCAAGAAAAGACAAAATTAACTACTCCTTGGGGAACATTCATGTATGCAAATATGCCATTTGGGCTCATGAATGTTGTGGCTAATTTTCAACGTGTCATGGACTTTTCATTCATTGGAGAAAAGGGAAAATTCTTGGTCATCTATTTAGATGATATCACTGTTTTTTAGCTTCAGATCAAGAACACCTTCAACACTTGAGACAAGTATTTGTTAAATGCAGAAAATATAGTATATCATTGAATCCAAAGAAGTCTCATTTTTCTCTTAAATAAGGTAAGATGTTGGGTCACATAGTTTCTAAAGATGGAGTGAAGCTTGATCCTAAAAGAGTACTTGCAATTTAGGAATTAACACTTCCAAGATCCAAGAAAGAGATTCAATATTTCCTTGGTAAGATAAATTTCTTAAGAATGTTCATTCCAAATTTTTATGAATTGGTGAAGCATATTACTTGCATGTTTAAGATGTACAAGGAATTAAAGTGGACAATTGAAGCTAGAAATTCATTTGAGCTGATAAAAAAATCTATCGTTGAAGCACCTCATTTGGTAAGCCCTGAATACTCAAAGCCTTTCTTGATTTTCTCATTTTCCTCTCAAGATACTATTGCTGCTATTTTGTTACAAAAGGATTCATAAAATAAGGAATATCCCATAGCATTTTTTAGTAGAGCTCCTTTAGAATTGAAGTATGAAATGTTGGAAAAGCATTCCAATGCATTAGTGAAAGATATGAAAAATTTTAGAGTTTATATTTTTCATGCTCAAGTAATTTCCTATGTACCTTAATCCGTTGTTAGAGAGATATTATTTCAGCCTAATATTGATGGAAAAATAAGTGGGTGGCTAAAGTTCTTGAGTTTGATTTAGATATAAACCCTTCTAAACTGATCAAAGGTCAAGGATTAACCAAACTACTAGCTAAAGAAAATTGTAAAGTTTTGGGCTTGAATTTCATGGTTGACAACTTTGAAGGGAAAATTTATGAACCTATTGACAACGTGGCAATGGATGTAAATCTTTCTAAGTGCAGATGGTATAAAGATATCATTTTTTTTGGTGGCATTTTAAAACTCCTCCAAATTTTGATAAAAGCATAGAAAGATCTTTGAAATTGAAAACTGTTAAATTCTGCATCAAAGATAATTTTTTATATTGGAAAGATCCAACAAGAGTTTTGTTGAGATGAATTTACTCGGATGAGTCAAATAAATTTATGTTTGACATGCATGGTAGTGTGTGTGGAGGTCATCACTATTGTAGAACTACTGCATACCAAATATTAGGAGCTGGTTATTTTTGGCCTAGTTTACTTTCTGATGTATGTGCTAAGGTGAGAGCATGTGAAAAATGTCAAAATTTCACTGGTAAGAAAAATTTGAAGTCTTTTCCTCTCAAGCCCATAGTTGTTTCTGCATTTTTCAAGAAATGGGGCTTATATTTTATTGGAGAAATTCATCCACCTTCAAGTGGAAAACATTGTTGGATTCTTGTTCCAACTTATTACATTACCAAATGGATTGAAGAAATACTTTCCAAGAATACTACTCATAAAGTTATCATTAATTTTTTGGAGGGAATCATAACCAATTTTGGATTTCCATTAAGGTTAGTAGCAGATAATGCAGTTTTTTTTAAAGCGGCACAATTGGTAAATTTTTGTGAAGATTATGGTATTCAACTCACTCACTCTACATGTTACTATCCACAAGCGAATGGTTTAGCTAAATTTCCAAACACAAGTTTAGTAATAATCATCACCGAGCTATTGGAGAAAAAAAAGAAAGCCTGGGATTCAAAGCTGAAATTTTCTTGATGGGATGACAGGGTGACAAATAAAAATTCTATTAATACATCACATTTTCAAATGTTTTAAGGAACTAATGTTGTTTTTCTAGTCCAATTAGCCATTCCTGTAGATAAATTTCAGCAAGATCGTGAAGTTGATCTACATGAAATGGCCAGGATAATTTATCAGATCATAGAAGTGCAACGCGAGAACAAAAATATGATTTTGTAGGAAAATATTAGCAAGCTGTAAAGTAAGTTTTTGATAGAGAAACTAAGAAATAATATTTTCATATTGGAGATCTGGTGTTGAAATGGGATGCACAACATCAAGATCTAGGTGATCATTCCAAATTTGATGCTTTGTGGCTTGGTCCTTTTAGAATCTCCAATATCTGCAGAAAAATACTTTTGAGTTGCAACATCTTGATGGGACAAAACTGTTTCGAAGCCCATTCAATGGGCTCTTTCTCAAGAAATTCTTTCACTAAGGCTCTTGGTTGCCTACATTCACTGTAAATACTGGTGTGTTTCATAATAAGACACCATAGCCTAATGAAAAGGCACTGAAACTGCAAAATATTCTTAGAGCCTCCCAGGGAGAGCTCTATCGCCTAGGGAGCCAATGTTAGCATAGTGTTTTTCTAAGTCACGAGTCCATTTTAAACTTTTGTTTTTTAGGATTATACTTTGTAAATTTCAAAAAAAAAAAAATTAACGCTACCAAAATTTCCCACAACGTTTGTTTTAGCCTTATTTGGACAGTCTATTTTAATTATGTTTGTGTCTGTTTTTCTTTAATATGATGCTACCAGAAATTCCAGTAACTTCCACTATTTTTAAAAGAATAAAAGAAAAAGTGCATCTGATTTTTGTCAAGCCATGTGTTTTGTTTTAAATATGTTTTAAATATTTTATCGTGATTTAAATCATGTGATAGAATTTTTTTTGTAGAAATTATACAAACATATGTATATCAATGGATTCAATCTGATCAAGCAATGTACTAAAGCTAAATATTGAATCCTTCTACAAATAAATTGCGGAAAATAAACATGATCGCCAATCACAACAAGTAGGAAAGAAGAAAATCAAACCACAACATAGATGTTTTCCTGAGGAAATCTTGTTGCTTAAAATCCCTCTATATTCTATTGTATATTCACCATGGAATCATGAAACAATTACAATGCACCCTTCTCACAAGAGTATCATGCACTCTCACAACTATCTCACGTTGACCCAGACAAAATCGACCAACACTTAGCCAATTCTCAGCCTCTAATAAGCCTACCTTGCTTGTGCAATTCATGTGGAATGAAATCCCTATTATTTAGGAATCTCAGCCTTCCAAAAATGCACAAGGATCATTTGCAATCTAATGTCTTACTGCATGTGGACAACCTACTAATGATATAAATGATAGTCAACATCCCTTTAAGCTTTGTATCAACTAGGTCTCCACTAGAGCTGACATGCAGTCAGCTATTAACAATAAATCATCAGTTGCATGGAAGATCGCTGCATGTAAATTAAATCTGATTTAATTCAATTGATCTCTCACTAGTGCAATAAACAGTTACAACTAGTTCAATTGACTTTAACTCACCTAACTAAGTTAACTGATTAATCATGCATTACAATAATTCACTAACCGCAACTTGAACTCCATAACTAATATAATCACTCTGAATGACTCACCAACCACCCTCAACTCAAAATTCATGAGATAACTGAGTTTATCACACTCAGTTAACTATTACAAGTTTTTATGATATACGATTACATTTTATTATCCAATTTATTTAAGGGAAAATTAAATTAGACACTGCACAATTTATTAAACTAAATTCAATTTCACACTAATGTATCACTAGGACCTCTGGTCCCAGACTAGTGTGTGTGCTACAATTTCTTATTGACTTTCATCACTCCCTCTCAACAAGAAAGGGATTATCTTCCACCTTGTTCCCGCCTCTATGGTATTCGAATTTTCTCCTGGCGAATGCCTTCGTCAGAATTTCTGCATCCTGATCTTTCGTGGGAATGTACTGAAGTAACATGATGCACCTCTAAACACAATATCTGAGATGGTGGTACCGGATGTTGATGTGCTTGGACCTATCATGGAATATTGGATTAACTAAGAGTTTTATGCAACTCTGGTTATCACAATGTATCACCATCGGATCCACCTGAGAACCAAACAAACAAACCAGGATTTTTCTCATCTAGATGGCCTCACATGCAACCTGACTTGCTACCATGTACTCTGCCTCGCCTGAACTAAGTTCCAAAATTTTTTGTTTCATGTCGTACCAAGAAACTTCTTTCGATTCTATGTTGAAGATACCTCCTGGTGTGTTCTTTCTGTCTAATGGACTGTTTGCCCAATCTGCATCTGTGAAGCCTTAAATCTTCACTCCCTCTTTCCATCTATACCATAATCCATACTCTATAGTGCCCCTAAGATATCTCAAGACATGCTCCCCTGCCTTCCAAAAGAGCTTGGCCAGCTTAACCATATCTTGCATCAGTTGGTTAGCTGCATAGAAAATTTATGGTTTGGCGTTCACCAAGTACATCAGTGAACCCACAAGCTGCTAGTAGAAAGTAGTGTCCACTACTTCTCCTGAAGTAGCATCCTCTTTCCTCCAATTTATTGGAAGATGAGTCTCCATGGGTTTACATCTCTCCATGTGAAACTTACTTAGAATCTCTTTGGCATACTTGCCTTGAGAAACAAATAGCTCACCATCCCACTGCCATATTTCCAAACCCAGGAAATAGTGAAGGAGTCCCATGTCCTTCATTTTGAACTCCCTTGTAAGATCCTCCTTGCAAGAATTTATTAGCTACTCATCACCTGTCAAAATTAGATCATCAACATAAAGTATGATAATCAAGAACTTACCATAAACCACAATCTGGTATAGGTTTGCATCTGCTTCACTTTTGGTGAAGCCCAACCTGGTGAAATAGTTTTCAATTCGAGTGTACCAAGCACGAGGTGCTTGCTTCAGCCCATACAGTTCTCTCTTGAGTCAGCACACATGCGACTCACTGTCAAATATATCAAAAAAAATTTGGCTACTATATGTACACTTCCTCCTCAATAAATCCATTGACAAACATAGTTTTCACATCCATCTGATGTATATGCCACCCCATCTGCACTGAGAGTGCAAGGATATTTATAATTAAAGAGTGTCTCCCAACCGGTGTCAAGGTCTCCTCATGGTCAATCCCCTCAATTTGTGAGAATCCCCAGGCCACAAATTTGGTCTTGTACTTCTCAACACTCCCATATGCCACCTGCTTCACCTTATAGATCCATCTAGATCTAACCACTGATTTTCCGACTGGTCTTGGGAAAACTTCCCATGCATTCTTCTTGATGATGGAGTCATAATCATCAACCATAGCATGAACCCAAATTTGTTTTTGCACTACTTCCTCAAAGGAGGATGGTTCTATCACAACACACTTTCTCATTAGAGCCATGTATCTAGTAAACCTGCCTAGAGACTGTCTCTGTCTGCATAGTGAAGTAGGTGTTCCTGCATGCTCTTCCGCATCAAGTATCAATCTATCAGCTTCTGTGGTGCACCTTCCACCATTTTTGGTGGATGGCTCTGCATGAGTTTTTTCTGCCACTCCATGATCCTCTCCATGTGGCGGCTCCACATCTTGAGGTTCATTATTTGGAACCAAGAGTTCCTCATCTGCATGCAAATCCATCTCCCTCTTAAGGGAAAATCACATGGATTTCTCCCCATCAAATTTTATATCCTGTCTCACAACAGTCATCCTAATATTTGTAAAATACACCTAATAGTTGTGGGGATTATCAGTGTACCCCACAAATATCCCAATCTTAGTTGTTAGTTCAAGCTTTTTCCTAGTGTCTTTGGTCACATGCACATAAACATATGAGCCAAAAATTTTAAAATATGAAACATTAGGTTTCTTACCAAAAAAATCCTCCTCTAGTTTAGTCATGCAAATTAGATAATGAGGACTATGGTTTTGTACAAGTACCATTGTGTTGCATGCCTCTGGCCATAGATGAAACGGTAGGCCCTGGTTATGCAAGATCCCTCATGTTGCACCCACAATTATTCTATTCTTTATTTTTGCGACCCCATTCCATTGTGGGTTATGAGGTGCAATCAACTCTCTCTGAATTCCTTCTTTTCCATAGAGGTTATTGAATTCATTGGAGATGTACTCACCACCATTTTCGCGCCTAAGAGCCTTCACATGCTTCCCCGTATCTTTCTCCACTAGTAATTTGAACTCAAGAAATTTTGAGAACGTCTAATATTTCTTCTGCATGAATTAGATCCAACAATTTTTGTAAAAATAATCAACAAAGATCACATAGTACTTATGCTTTGTTGTCGAAGCAGTAGAGAATGGTCCACACACGTCTGAGTGAAGTCTCTCAAATATTTCCGAAGCTCGATTCTCCTTCTCGTGAAAACTGGCCTTTGCATACTTCCCCATAGTGCATCCCTTCCATGTGTCTAATTGTTCAAGAGTACCCTTGGGAAGACCCATATAAATCCGATGCATGACCTTCAAGGCTTCATGGTGTAGATGGCCCAATCTCCTGTGCCATAACTCACCCTCATCACAACTCACTACTTTGTCCGCCTTACCCATCACATGAATCCAAATATTCTTGGCTTTTCTTATGGCTTTGTGTCGAATGAAATCTTTCCCTTCACTGAAAACCACATCATAACCTCTATCCTCCAACATTTCGACTGAAACTAGATTTTTCTTCAAGCCTGGTACATGCATTACATATTTAATTAGAATGGTTTACCTGAATATATCTACAAGGTAACTGTACCAATCCCAGAAGCATTGTACCACCTATCATCACCCATTTCGATATGCATCTAGAGTTCCTTCTCCTCCAAGCTATTGAAAAGTTCTTTGTCTCCCGTAATGTGGAAAGATGCACCACCATCCAATTACCACACTGATCCCACTACACTTGACACCATGCATGCAATGAGAAAGAAGTCAAGCTCAAATTTTGAGGAAAAATCCTCACCAACTTTAGATCCTGAATCCTTCTTGTTCATCCCCTTTTGTGGAAAATTAGTGGCATAATTTCCATGCTCGTGACAATGAAAACACTTCAATCTCGACATTTCATGCTTCTTGCCATATTTACTAAAATCAGATTTGGAATAGGATTTATTTCCTTTCCTCTTCTTCTCCTTAGCATCCAAAGCACAATTTTCTTCATCATCTATCTTAAATTAATATCCATCCCTGGTATTGTGCCTGAATTCTTCTTGTACCAAATCCAACCAAAGTTGTTCCCAATCTGGTGGCTTCTCCCTCCCACTGACAAAGTCTTGATAACTATGACAACTCTTGGGAAGTCCTAGAATATCTAGGCTCACTAATTCATCATCCGTGATAGTAATTCCAACGCTCCCAAGCTCATCTCGACATTGGACAAAATTGGTTAAATATTTCAGAACGACGTCTCCTTTCTCCATTTTGATTTTCCTGAGCTTCTCCTTCAATGAAAATTTTCTATGATCACTGCTACTCTGAAACAGATCTATGAAATCTTTCCACATTGCATATGGTGTCTCTTTGCCATGGATACTTGAGACAATGTGGTATCGTACTCCCTCCAATAATATCCTCCTTGCCTTTGCAACATTATTTTTCCAAGCATCAAGATTTGTGGCATCTGTAGCAGTGGGTTTGGGAATGTCATTATCAATGAATTCTTTCAACCCATTGTCCTCCAATACTACCTCCATCATTTCTTTCCATGCAATATATTTGGAACTACCCTCAAGTGCATACTCCAATGTCAAGCCATTGAAATCCATGTCGATCTTGATCTGCCTATCGCACCAAGAATACATTTGCAAATTTGAATTCTATTCAGTCACAAACTCAACTTCTGATCCACTATAGTGATTTCTTGTGCTCCGATACCATGTAGAAATTATACAAACATATATTATCAATGGGTTAAATTTGATCAAGCAATTTACTAAAGCTAGATATTGAATCCTTCTACAAATCAATTATGGAAAATAAACATAATCGCCAATAACAACAAGTAAAGAAATACGCAAATCAAACCACAACACAGATATTTTTCTGGATAATTCTTGATTCTCAAAACCCCTCTGCCTTCTATTGTATATTCACCATGGAATCATGAAACAATTACAATTCACTCTTCCCACAAGAGTCTCCTGCACTCTCACAACTGTCTCACACTGACCTGGACAAAATCAACCAACACTTGGCCAATTCTCAGCCTCTAATCAGCCTGCCTGCCTTGTGCAATTCATGTGGAATCCAATCCCTATTATTTAGGAATTTCATCCTTCCAAAATTGCGCAAGGATCATGTGCAATCCAATGGTTGTCTTACTGCATGGGGGAAACCTACTAATGATACAACTGATAGTTAACATTCCTTTTAACCTTTGTCTCAACTGGGTCTCCAGTGGAACTAACATGCATGCAGCTATTAAGAGTAAATCATCAGTTTCATGCTAGATCATTGCATGTGAATTAAATATGATTTAATTCACTTGATCTCTTACTAGTAAAACAAACAATTACAACTAGTTCATGTTGTGAAACCAGCTCCAAAAAAAGAGAAGAAAAGAGATATCAACGCCTTAGAAATAAGCCACTTCAAGGGGGCAACCTCCAATACATTACATGAATGAACAATTCTTGGATGATTCAAATTACAAAACCTCCTTTCTATATATAGGAGTCCATGGGGCCACAATGTAATCCTAGCCGACCTAACAATAATAATTTAAGCGCACAATAATAACAATATGGGGGTTATAAGGGTACAATAATAAAAATAAGGGGGTTACACTAACAAAAATAAGGGACTATAATGGTAGTATAGGGACCTAACATGCCCCTCTCCTTGAAAAAGTGTTCTCCTCAATGCTTGAGTAGCTCTGCGTGCTTCTGTATAAAATTCTCATCCTCCCATGTAGAATCTTTAGTGGGTAAGTTCTTCCACTTGATGAGATACTATGAAATTGATCGATTCCGTAGCTGTCGAGTTCTTGTTTCCGTGACTGCTTCAGGTTCCAATAATATTTTTCCTTCCTCATCAAGTTCTGGCAATATTGTTTGAATTGGAAGATTTTCACCTATAACCTTCTTTAAGCATGAAACATGGAAAATTGGATGCACTCGTGAAGAAGCAGAAGCTCCAATTTGTATGCCATAGTACTAATCTTTTACAACACCTTGTAAGGACCATAGTACTTTGGCGATAATTTATTATCCTTCTTAGCTTTCTTGAGGGACATTTGTTTGTATGGTTGTAGCCGTTAAAATACCCAATCTCCTACATCAAAACTTCTCTTGCTACGATGTTGATCTTCCTGTTGTTTCATTCGATTTTGTGCCAAATTTAGGTTGTCCTTTAAGAGTTGGAGAACTTCTTGTTGATGCTCGATGTGATCTTCCACTGCTTGAACCTTCAAATTTTCTCTTAAAGATGATGTGATGGATGGTGGATGATATCCATAAAGTGCCATAAATAGGGTCATTTTTGCTACAGTATGGAAGGAAGTGTTATACCACCATTCAGCGAGAGGTAACCACTTGACCCATTGTGTTTGTTTATCAGATACAAAACAACGAAGATATCCTTCCAAACATTTATTTACTATCTCTGTTTGACCATCAGATTGAGGATGATAAGATGAGCTATGGGCTAATTGAGTACCCAAACAAGAAAATAACTCCGTCCAAAAATTTCCAGTAAAAATGGGATCTCTGTCGCTCACAATAACCCTTGGGCTTCCATGTAGGTTTTGAATTCTATCCATAAATGTAGTAGCAACTTTACTTGCTTTAAATGGATGAGATAATGCACAAAAGTGTGCATACTTGGTAAGTCTATCAACTACCACCATGATGACACTCTTTCCTTCGGACTCAGGTAAACCTGTGATAAAATCCATTGAAATCTCCTCCCAACGTTGACTTGGAATGGATAAAGGTTGTAGAAGTCCCGGGGTCTTAATTGTCTCATCTTTATTCTGTTGGCAAACCAAAAATTCTGCCACAAACTTTTGAATATCAGATTTAAGACCATCCCAAAAAAATTCTTTCTTCACCCTGTGGTAAGTTTTTAAAAATCCTAAGTGTCCTCCTAAAGGAGAAGTGTGCAATTCCAGAAGAATATTTTGTTTTAGTTGGGAATTCTTACAAAGATATAAGTGATATTTGTACCATAAGGAATCATTTTTCCAACTAAATGTATCAGATGTACTAGGATCTTGCTACAATTTTTGAATGAGTGTCCATACATCTTTTTCCTTCTTCCATTCATCTCTTGCTTCGGTTATCCAATCTGGTTGGATAATAGAAATGGCACAAAGCAATGCTTCCACCTCTTCATTCTTTCTTGAGAGTACATCTGCAACAACATTAAGCTTTCCTTTTTTGTAGATTATTTCAAAGTCATAACCCAACATCTTTGTGACCCATTTTTGCTGCTCTTCTGAAGATAGTCTTTGTTCCAAAAAGTGTTTAAGACTATCATGATCAGTTTTACCTTGAAGTGTCTTCCCATTAGGTAAGTTCACCATTTCTTTAGTGCATGCAGTATTGCTAACATTTCCTTCTCATAAATAGGTTTTTGTAAATACTTTCCTTTGATTGGACGACTTTCAAAAGAAATGGGTCTTCCTTCCTGCATTAAAACAACACCAATTCCATTTCCTGAGGCATCACATTCCACAATAAAGGTTTTTGTGAAGTCTAGCGTAGCTAAGACCGGTGCTAGGCACATTGCCTCTTTAAGATGTTCAAAGGCCTTAGTTGCTTCAGGAGTCCATGAAAATGCATCTTTCTTCAATAATGTTGTTAGAGGTGCTGCTATTCTCCCATAATTATTAAAAAACTTTCGATAATACCCTATTAACCCAAGAAATCCTCGCAACTGCTTTATGGTTGTGGGGACTTTCCATTCCTTAATGGCTTTAATTTTGTTAGGGTCTACCTTAACACCCTCGTGAGATACAATATGACCCGGATATTCCACCTCTTGTACTCCAAAGAAACATTTGGATGTTTTTGCATATAATTGTTTCTCCTGCAATAGTTTGAGCACCCTGTCAACATGTTCAACATGATCCTTCCAAGACCTGCTATAGATTAGTATATCATCCAAAAATACTAGCACAAATTTTCTAAGGAAGGGTTTGAAAATGGAATTCATCAACCCTTGAAATGTAGAAGGTGCATTGGTAAGGCCAAAAGGCATGACCAAAAATTCATAATGACCATCATGAGTTCGAAATGTTGTTTTCGAAATATCTTTAGTCTTCATTCTAATTTGATGATACCCTAAGTGAAGATCTAATTTGGTAAAATAAATTGCTCCATGTAATTCATCCAATATTTCATCAATCACAGGAATGGGATATTTATCTTTAATGGTGAGCTTATTGAGCTCCCTATAATCAGACACATGTGCCATGATCCATCCTTCTTGTGTACCAATACTACAAGAGCAGAGAAAGAACTTTGACTAGGTTGAATTATACCTGCCTCTAACATTTCTGCAATCATACGTTCAATTTCACTCTTTTGGACATAAGGATATCTATAAGGCCTGATGTTTGGAGGAACACTTCTTGGATTCAAATGAATAGCATAATCATGATCATGAATAGGTGGGAGTCCTTTTGGAGTTTCAAAAACCTTGGAATGATTTTCCAAGACTTTTTGGTGATCTGTAGAAATAGATGATTTTGATGTTGGAACTTCTAGTGAGCATAATTGTGCAATTATGCCTCGTTGTTATTTATTTAGAAGCTTTTTCCTGACATTAGAGCTTATTATCTTTCCTGGCTTCCCTGCAATACCCTGTAATTTGAATTCCTTTCCTTCTGAAAAAAATTTCAAGAAAATTAAAAGCTACCATCCCCAAAGATTGTAACCATTGTACTCCTAGTACAACATCAGCACCTCCCATAGGAATGGAAAGCATTGGACTATTCAACACATATTCCCCCATGGTTAGCTTGATATTATGGCATTTTCCAGAGCAATTTATAGTTCCTCCATTTGCAACCATTACTTGACATTCTGGTGCTGGGTATAGGAAACAATTCAATTCCTTGGCTACCTTACAATGAATAAAATTATGGGTACTACCTGAATCAATCAACACTATTACCTTTTTCTTCTTGATATGTCATTCTATGTTTAGATATTGAGGAGTGGTAATTCCTGCCAATGCATTACACGATATGGTCGGACTCATTTCTTCCTCTTCTTGGGTTGGCTCCTGGTGTATATCCTCTTCTTGTTAATTTTCTTCTTCCTTTTCACAATCTATGTAAAATAATTTCTTCTCAGCACACTTATGACCTTTAGTGTATTTTCTATCACAACTGTAGCAAATCCCTTTTGCTATTTTTTCTTCCAATTGTTGTGGTGTCAACCTTGTAGGTTGTGGAAATCTAGGAGTAGCAACACTTCCCTCTTTATAGAAGTGAGTGGTAGGCTTCCTTGTCACCATAATTTTACATTCAATTTTTCTTGCCAATCTTAATGCCTTCTCCAATGAATCAAGTTCCAAAATGCGAACTTCATGTTGGATGTTATCCTTTAAAGTACCTATGAAGAGATCAATCCTGTGTTCCTCTGGAATATCAGTTACCCTTATATTCAATTTTGGAAGTCCTCAATGTGTTGCCCCATTAAACCCTTTTGTTTGAGATTCATCAATTGGCTAAAGAAGGTGTTTCTCTTTGTATCCTGATAATGTGTTATCATTTCCTCCATAAAAATTGACCAAGTGACAATTTTTTTAAGGGAGAAAAGCCATCGATACCATACAAATGTATTTTGTTCTAAATGTAAATTTGAAATGCGTACCTTTTGTGTTTTTTGCACATTATGGAGATCAAAATATTTCTCCATCTGTAGTATCCATGTTACAGGATCCTTTCCATCAAAATTCCTCATATCCATTTTTGGAATATGGTGGTTCTTCCCACCAACATTAGATTTTATGAAATCACGATTAACATTTATTTTGTTCTCACCATGAGTTTCCTCTACTATATTTTCACCATTAGAAAAAATTTATTGTATCAAATTTGTCAAACCTTCCATGTCTTATTTTAGATCATTCTTCATGTTTTCCATTTTCTCATCGATCTTAGCTTCCATGCCATCTATCTTAGATTCCATGCCATCCATATTATATTCCATGCCAGCTTCCATGCCATCTATCTTAGATTCCATGCCATTCTTCAAACCATCCATCTTAGATTCCACGCCTTTCTTCAAACCATCCATCTTAGTTTCCACACCTTTCTTCAAAACCTCCATGTCATTTTTTGTTTCTCTTTGCGAGAGAAAAATTTGTTGCACTTGCTCTTGTAATTTTGATATGTCATGTTGCCATTCTTCGTCTTCATGAGTCATATTAGAGCTTTCTAAAGGCTTAATGGGTGTTGAATTATTTTTAGGGGCCATTTTAGAATCCAATAAGTATCTATTCTACAATATGCCCTTGGAATCAATTCAACTTGATTCTTCAAACAAGACTTATGCAATTCGAAAAAAAAAAATACACACCTTTTACTTGCTTTTGAGGAGCTTGATATTGAAATTGAATTATCTGTATAATTACGGATCCTCAACATCTAAAATTAAGCCCTGTAGTAGCCCTCTGAAGCTTCTTTCAAATTCCATAGGTTTGATCTGATTTTGATTCTTCAAGGCAAAGTTATGTCCAATCTCCCACAATGACCCAATTTTGGATGGGTTCAGTAGAGCGAACTTGTACGACTTGCCATGTGTCATTGTTTCCTCCTTTGGTGCTAAAATTGATATAATGAAAACTAAAATCCATGTGTTTGTGACCACGTTTTACAGCATTCCAATCCGATGCTTAGAGAGAGAGCTATGAATATTTTCCCACGATCACCTCTTTGAGATGAAAATCAAAAGCCTCAAAAAGCCCTACCTTCCACAAATCATATCTCTGAAAATATTGTGAACCAATAACTGAAATTTTGCAATGATGTTCCTAAGGATTGCGGCTTCATGCTCTAAACATTTCAGCTTCTAAACCTTCGTAGAAAAGAATTTATTACAAAAATACCACGATGACCTGTTTAGGTTAAATTCAGGAGCTTGCAAAATGACCTAACTTGCACAGATCATATCTCCGAAAATATTGCAAACCAAGCTCTAAAATTTTGTGATCATGTTCCTCAGGATTTTTTCTTCACACTATAAAAATTTCAGATTTTGAACCGTCGTAGAAAAAAATTATAGAAAAAATTCCACGGTGACCTATTTGGAGCAGCGAAACCCTAGAATCTCAAAGCTCTGATACCAAATGTTGTGAAACCAGCTCCAAAAAAAGAGTATAAAAGAGATATCAACGCCTTAGAAATAAGTCACTTCGAAGGGGAAACCTCCAATACATTACATGAATGAAAAATTCTTGGATGTGTTATCACTCAGGTTTTCCTAGAAGTTGTGTAAGAGGAAAGTATACCCGAGGTAACCACAAACCAACCTTTTAGATGCAGAATCTAGCCAATCTGCATCCAGAGAGGGCTCTCTCTTTATGATTTATCTTTGTTCTTGGAAAGTTTTAAGCTAGTTATAGATTCAAGAGTTTGTTTTGGGAAAATGGTGGAATCCACAAACTAAGGGCAAGGTTGAGGGCTTTCAGTCCATTGGGCTATGGAGTCAAAGGATGGCTTTACTGGATTTCTATTCTAAACACAAGATGGTATTACAAGGCAAGATAGCTAGACAGAGAACAATCCTTAAAATTTAAAGTGGATGGGATGATCTTGAAGGGATGAAAGGCAGCTAAGAATCTTTCACCATGTTCAAAAGAAAGAAGTGAAGTGACTACAAACAAAGAGCAATGAAGAATTCTTTATTATAGTAATCAACAGTGTTTAAATTAGCAAAGCAAGAGCATTTAAGAATTCGTGCTTATAACTAATTTAGAAGAAAACATTAAGAATAATAACATTTGAAAACAGAGTACAATTAAGCAAATTATGTTTCAATCCTTTATGTAAATTATTCAGAAATGGATATGATGGTATTATAGACTAATATAAAATTTCAGATAAAGGGTAGAAAAACTTATTGAACTATAGTCCAACACATGAATCCTGCAACAAGTCCAGTGCTTTAAATCATCATCCAGTAAGCCACGAAAAATTTCTCCAAAATGCTTTTATTTCGAAGATCTCAATGTTACAACAGAGTAATAGAATCCACACTCAATACTCTCTTTGAGGGTTTATTTATACACAAAATAATCTTAAACAAATCTTACACTATCTTAGCCAATAACCTAGGTGACTTAAACGTGTTACAAACAAACGAAAATTAAATGGTCTAAATGGATAGAATAATGGAGTAGCTATGATGTCAACATTCCTTTCTTCATGGACGTCTTGGAGGTAAGTGCTAAAATAGAGACTCTTGTCTTGTCCCTTACAGTATTTTTTGAAACATTTGGACCTCTTTATTGGATACTCTTTAACCTTTTCACCTGATACTCTTTTATTTGTTTTCTGGTTTTTACCATTTACTTGATAGTAAAGATAAATTCTCATCAACTTTCATAGAATTTCCAACATTTCTTTCCACCATTGATCATACGGTATCCTGGATTCTTGCGAGCTTTCTTAAAGTTTCATCTGCCGGTAAGTTTATAAGGTGGGCTCATTCGGAAATAGATATTTTATTTTCATGTTCCCAGAGATGAAATAAATTCCTCACTTTATCATAGATACTTTTCCCGGTTGGTAATGTTGATTAAAACGAGCTAGTAGAACAATCAATTGTGTTTTTAGCATGAGCCTTTATTCTCTTCTCATAGGTTCTAAGTCTACTATTTGATCTTACGTGAGCATGGGACTTGGTAACCCACTATCCGACAAAGCTTGAAATTTCTCTACGAAAATGTTTGATATCGACCAAAATGCATTGCACTTCCTTTCTAAATTTTGCATGAAAGTCCTCTTGGTGAAAATTCTCTTTGCTTCAAAACTACTTTGTCCTGTCATCAATTCCTAACAGCATAAAATTTGTTGCTTTGTTAAAAGATTCCAAAAAATTGAATGGTGATGGGCCTACTCGAGCTGCCTCTTAATTCATTTACGGTCTGTTTATTTCTTCTTGGGCTATTTTAACAGCTCATTTTGTTCAAAGATAGCTTGAATGGAGGGCCATATGACCTTTATTAACTCTCTATGATGTTACCCCAAAAAGTGTCATTTATTTCCTTTAAGAACTTTTCCAAAGAAAGATCCTTTTCCAAAGCCTCAACAATTTTTCAATCTTTTTATCTCTCTGGTGTTATGTGTTTGTCTTTTTAGATGTGTCATATTTTTCCTCAATTTTACTAATTGCAATTTTGTTTCTTGGAGTTACGCGACCCTTAGTTTAGCCAGACTTTCCATCTGCTTTATTAATTATTAGAACTGGACCCGGAAGTGTTCACTTGAGATGTTTGTATCACAACGCCTGTTGTTGTAGTACATGTTGTTGAAGTACGCGATGGTTTCCTGTTCTATGATACTTTTCAATTCCTTCTCTGTTTAATTTAGTCGCTCGAGTCATGTTTAGGAGCAACTCCATCATTTCTTCTGTGAATTCCCTTTTATAACTTCTTGGGTCTGAGGGTGCCTCAGGGTGATTTGGTAGTTTTATTGTTTTTACGAGTGCGGCTATATCATCCTCTTTCTTCTTGCTCGATGCCTCAATACCTTTAATGTCTTTGGGATTGTGACCCAAACCAATGATTATCTCTTCTAAGACTTTATTCTATTATCTTTGGCACAGAGAGCCTTCCTCAATTTAATTGTGCGGTAGTGTTATTCAAAGAATCCTGCGACGATTATAGCTGCCATGGCCTTGTTGGTGAGAGTAGAATAGACCATTTCCCACTGTTTGTCTGACTCTATGCGGTCCGGGGGATGAATATCCTTTGCTAAAACTTCAAAAATTTGTTCGATGTGTCTGTGTGAAGTTGGCTTTGGCACCTTTGTTTGAAGTGGCTCATCGACCATTTTACCTTGTGAAAAGGTCAATGACGACATTAGCCTTTCTTGATTTTGGGGAGCCATCTTCATGTGCGATCATATACCTTCATTTTCAATGGATCATTCTTTGTTTTTAATATTAATGAAGGTTCTTTTAATATCTCCGATTGTCTTGTCTTTGGCGGTGCGAAAGAAGATACTTCGGTGCTTAATTGCTTTTGTAAAGCTTTCCCTCTACGGCTTATGTTTGTTTCACTTCTTTGAGTTCTTTGACCTATCTTCCTTCCATCATCAAATACTTCATCTATAATTTCCACATCGGAGGTGGATTTGGTTTTGTTTCTTGACACGATGTACACAGCAGAAGTTTCTTTTGGAGAAGTGGTGTACGAAACCAACCTTTTCTTCCCTATTTCCACATTTGATGGAGTACGTAACTCTGGAACTTTTGTGGATGCGTACTTTGTGTGGGAGAAACCTGTGATTGTTCGAGTGCTTTGGAAGTTTGTGGTTTCTACTTGCCATAACCAAGTTTCAATAACCTGGATTACGGTTCTTTTCCTTTACCCTTTGATTCTGTTTGTTGGTGACGCTTTCTGTAATGCTTGGCATGGGGATTCTTCTTTGAGGAGAAGTGCCAATGTAGGCTACACACTTGACCATAAGATTCTAGGTCAAAGTTTTTCTCAGCATCTTTCATCATTTTATTCAATTTCTCCGTTTCACTTTCTTCCTCAACAAGTGTTCCTTCAATCCCATTCATCTTGATTGGCATACTTTTCTAGATGGGAATCTTGTGGTGTATATAAGGGGATGATTTATTCTTTAATCTCTTTTCACAAATAAAACCAAGCTGGGTCATAAGAACCCAACGGAAAGATGTCTGGAACTTTTTTGTCTAATAGATTTTACTTCTCTCTCGACCTCCTAGTTACGAGATGAAAGGACCTAATTGGCTTTTGATCCCTTAGCGAGCTTTCTTCTTTACATTACAAAAATGAATCTGTAGATTGTTCTATCTGCTGAAGTATTCCAAGGCAAAAATCCTCATGGGCACATATACGGGTAACATGAATGGACGTAATTCACATCCATAAATCTGATGTGGCTTGTATGGTTTTGATACAAATACCAATCCCCAACTTTATAACTCTTTGACGGTTGCAAGGTCTTTCTAATTTCATTCTTTGAGTCTCGGGAGGATAACAAAATTGTTTGCGGGGATATAGTAATTGAATTCGAGTAGGAGTAGGGAGAATCGGAGGAAAAATGAATGATGGGGGACCAAAAATATGGTGATCACGGGATTTCCCTTGGCATCAAGTTTACGAGCTGGGAAGGGAACTGTACGGCGATAAAGATCATAAGATGATAGATAACGGAGGAGTACTTAAAAACCTTTCCCGATTATCTAGCCTTATGAATTGATCATGAATCTTGTTGGCTATGAAGGAAGCAAAGTCATATTTGATCTCGGAGGTTACCCGGGGTAAAAATGGATAGCAAAGCCAAGATTTATCTCATCCACATACTCATGGTGTTGAATCCTAAGACAAAAGATATTATATTTACAATGAGCCTTCCCAATGTATTGAAATAGCAAAAAACCATAGGGAGGAGACTCTTTTGAGTGATGCTCAGGGTAACATGAAATCTTTACGACACATGGATTTTAGCTTTTACGGGGTTAATTGCCTGGTTTCTCAATCGGTCCTTCCATGGACAATGGTGCTAATTCTTGGTCTGGTTCAAAATTGTAACATGGCATTGTGATAGCCTAGGGAGTGATGGGAAACATAACACTTTGATGAGGGGAGCTAATACTGACCCTCTGTGTGGGATCATAGTTTGAATGACGATGTAATGAATGATTTGGGAAAATAAGGGTAGAGGATGAGATACCTTGGAGATTGGATTCCCACAACCCTAAGATCTTGCCCCTTTGAGTATTCGTCTCTGCGGCGACAATAGCTCAATGGGGACTTTCATCATCTGAGGTCTTTAATTTGGAAATCTTCATCCCATCAGGTAAATATTCTAATTCCCGGTGAGGAGCATTCAATGGAGTGATATTAGAGGCTGTAGGGGCCTCCATTTTGGTTCTTGTGGATTCAAAATGGAGGTTTGGTTTCTTCACGGGCCGGGCGGAATTCTTGGGATGAAGGAAATTGGAACAATTTGCGGGTTCGGGGAGAAGCGATTTCACGGAGTTTAAAATCTCCGGGGAGGATTCGGTGATGATTTTTAACCACTTTTTCGACAAAAAAAACAAAAGACGTTTTACTTGCGGTCGGGCGTAAAGGATAAATACACCTTTTAGACGGAAGCGGTTCTTTAATAGGTAATAGGCAATGGCGGGTTGTTCTTGACACGGGCGCGACGGAATCTTGGAGTAAATTGGTCAATTGCGGTGGAAATTTGAAAATCGCGGCGGGGCCTGTAGTTTTCGAATAATGAAAATAATGAAAAAACACGAAAAAATGGCTTTATTCGCAGAGTTAAAGTATTTTATTTTTTCGAGGTGATGACGTCATTGTGTCTGTGGGGTGACGTAAGCTTGGCCGGTAAGCGGTAGCGGTAAGTGGTATTCTCGCACCGCTTTTGGTCGGATGGTTTTCGGAGGGCGACGATTCCACAAGTTTCTTGCCACGTGGATGGTTTGACTATTCAAAACCACCCATCCCCGCGGTTAAAAAACTTACACGGGATGAGCGGCGGGATCAACGGCGGCGGGTTGATCGCGGAGGCGATCCAACGAGTTTGAGGGCGATGGGGGGAGATAGGCGGGGTTTCATGTGGGACCGTGGGACTTTTAAACACTTTTTAAATGTTATTTAATCGCTACGGGGGATATTTAGCGGCGGAAAGAATGAAGGAAATGAGGGGGTCACGGTGGGGTTTTTAATCATCGGGGAAATGCCAAGTGGACAAGCCACGTGGGCATAAAACTTCGGATTTATTTTCTTTGGTATTTAAACATATACACCATATGTTTAACGCTTTTTGGATACATAATTTTATTATATCGTAAACTAATCATATGCAATTAACTTACCATAGAGGCGGATTTATATTATAAAGATATATTTAACCAAAGGGCTTATAAAGCGGGTTTTTATTTTCAATGTGCGGGGATGTAATACTTTGGTAAACATTATAATAAATGGGTTTTTGGGATATTTATAAGGAGTTATATACTTAGGAAGGGTATTTGTTAGGGATTTAATATAATAGAGTTAAATATTGGCCTGGCAAAAGGACAAAGGAAAAAACATTTTTGTGTCCCAGAAAGTGATAACTTGTGAAGTAAATTGCAACATTTTATCTTCAACACTTAAACTTAGAATAACAAGTTATTTTGAGGAATTTTTATGGAATTTTGCATCGGTTTCCTAAGTAAAATAGGATTTTACTTAGGAAAAAAGTTAAAGATGGAAGATAACAATGATGAATTATCTCAAGTGCTTAGAGTCTTTTTTGATCATTAGGCCGGTCGGTCCTCCGGAAGTCAGGAAATGCCTTGAGCCCTTTTGATCTCAAAATACCTTAGTACTTTTGGGGGAAATTGAAGTAAAACTCTTGAGGGGAAAAATGATGAGGGAGGTTAATGAATTTGACTTTGCTTCTTTGTGATTTCAGTGTATTTCTGCTTTGGTACTTGTGATGAAAGTGAATGATCGAAAACATGTAGCGGCATCATTCATCGAGATAACACTTTACTTGACACCATCTACCTACCCTATCTACTTAACACTACCATTTCTCTTCTTTATTAGGGTGCATTTAGACTTGCAAACCCTTTTCAATATTTTCTTTTTACATGATAACTCTATCTATTTCTACCCTTATTACATCCAAGAATAGATTAGAAGCTTGTTGAGCACATTTATTCATTTCTACCTATCTACTTATGTTTGCCAAGATTAAAGTTGTTTGGTCAGATATTTATTCTCTAATCTATAACATGAAATTGAAATATGAGTAAGCGAGTTTAAACGGTTTGACTTATTCATAAATTGTGGCAAAAGTTTGACAAAGTGTACACCACAATTGATTTATTACAAAAATGAAATATGAGTGGCATATTAGTTTTACACTTTCCTTGGTCTATTTTTTGCTTGGGGTTCATTTCTTTCACTTTTTTGACCATTTTATTCTTTTTACCCTTTGATCTTTCTTTTAGGGTATACCCTCTTTACATTTTTTTAACTTTTTTTGATTTTTAGTTTTTTAAGAATATGGAACACCTTTTCTCAAGTAAGAAGGTTTGAACATATTCCATAATTCAATCAAGACAATCATGAAAGATGAAACCTATTAGTATAGGAAGTGCTTTCTTGGCTCCACTTAGGGATGGCTTTCCTTGTGGAAAGTCAAAAACTGACGGAGTCGAGATGCCTCGAAATGTCTTCAAGGCGAAAGTATGAAATCTTCCTTCTTACGGTAGCTTTATTTTACATATGATAGTGAAACTTTTTGGAACTTAGGGCCTTCACTTCGGGCTTCAATTCCGAGAAGTCACCATCCAATCCAACTTGCATTAACAAAAAGTAAACAAGAAAACAATATATTATGTACAAGTTAGAAACATTAAAACTCTCTAGTAAATGGGATCAAAATAATGCTTGAGCATTCGACCATTATTTGGTCCTTCTTGACTTAGTTTGAATTGTCCAAGTCCTTCAAAAAGTAAGTGTTGTTTCACAAGGCATGAATATTTTAAGGCCCTTTCCACAAGAAATCAAACTTTCCATGTTTCCCTTTTCTTCTCTTCTAGAATCCATCTTAGGACCTTGTCTCCTAATTGAAAATCCTCTGCTTTAGTCCTTTTATCAAACATTTTCTTTAGATTTTCTGTAAGACGATCTTTGGTATACCTCTTCCACAGTTTCTTTGCTGGGTGGATTGTTTGATTAATTCTTCTTTGAATGTCATTTGGCTCCACTTGAGCCTCTGACAATTTCATAACGGGAATTCCTAAAGATGATGGGAATCTTGCTTCAATGCCATAAACCTAACTCATATGGACTAGTCCCAATAATAGATTTCTTAGTTGTAAGTACATCACGCCCCACAATGCATTGAGTCGAGTTTCTTGTGCCAATTCTTTTTGTTTCTTCCAATAACTTTTTGATGATATTGATCAAGCTTTTATTGGAGGATTACTTGCTAGTCCATTACCACAGGGTAATAATTTACATTAGATAGCCTAAAGTAATATGATATTTATGGCGGCTTAATCATTTTCTTTGATTTGAATGCAAAAGCATTATACGTATAATCTTTTCGGACGGCCCCAAACCTTGAAAGTATGTTTGTTTCTAAAAATCCTATGATCATAGAATCATTAGACTGTCTACATGGGATGGCTTCAATCCATTTAGTGAAATATTCTGTAGCAGTTAAAATCCATCTATGTTGCCCTGAAGAAGGGGGATGAATTTCTCCAATAAAATCTAATCCCCATTGTTGAAAAGGTCTTTCTGTGGAAATTGGTTTTAAAGGCAGAGGTAACAACTTTCTTTTACTCTCAAATATCTGACATTTATGACAAGTTGTTACAAATTTCTTAACATCAGAGAATAAAGTTGGCCAGTAAAATCCAGCCCTTAAGATCTTATCTGCAGTAGATTTCTAGTAGAGATGCCCTCCACAATCCCCTGCATGAAATTCATTAAGCACTTTATCAGCTTCATCTTTTAAGAGACAATTCAACAAGATTCCTTCATGATTTTTCCAAAATAAAGTGCTATCTAAAATACAATATTTCAAAGATGTCATTTTTAAAAATCTTCTTTTGGTTCTTGACAACCCTGGAGGAGCCTGCAGGTTTAATAAAACATGAATTATATCAGTGTACCAGGGTGAATCTAAGAAAGCTTGACTGATCTGAGGAGTCGCCATCTCCTGCTCGTTATCCAGTTCATTGATGTCTAAGGCTTGGCAATTGGTTTCTGTCATGAGTTGTGTTAAACCTTGGCCTTTTATCAGTTTTGTTGGCTTAATCTCAATATCATATTCTAAAATGGTAGCTATCCACTTACCTCGTTTACCTTCAATGCCATCTTGAGTCAAAATATCTTTAACTATTGCATTAGGCACATAAGCTATCACATGAGAATATAATATGTAGACTCTGAAATCTTTGATTGCTTTTACCAATGCAAAAGCCTGTTTTTCCATAATATTGTATTTTAGAGATGCATCCATCAGTGCTTTACTAAAAAATGCTATTGGATTTTCACACCCTTGGTCATCTTTTTGAAGTAAAACAGCTGCAACAGTATGTTCAGAGGCGAATGAAAAAATAATAAAGTCTCTATCAAATTTAGGACTGGTCAGAACTGGTGTCCTTGTTAAAGCCATTTTAATTTCCTCGAATGATTGTTTGGCTTCTACAGTCCAGTCAATGCTTGAATCTTTCCTCAACATGTTAGTTAGTAATCTAAGTAACTCTGCTAGACTAGAAATAAATCTTCTCAAGAAATTAATTTTTCTTATGAATGCTTGCAACTCTTTTATGTTTCTGGGGTGGGGTATTTGCAAAATTGCTTGAATTCTTTCTGGATCAATCCTAATGCCATCTTTAGAAATAATATGACCTAAAAGATTTCCTTCTTCCAAACCAAACAATGACTTCTTAGGGTTTAAAGAAATCCCATATTTTCTGCACTTTATAAATACTTGCCTTAGGTGATCTAAATGTTCTTGATCTGTTTTAGAAAAAACAGTCAAATCATCTAGGTAAATAACCAGAAAATCATGTATCTCTTTAGCAAAAGCAATATCCATTGCTCTTTGAAATGTAGCTCCTGCATTCTTGAGCCCAACTGGCATTTTGACATATTTAAACGTACCCCATGGTGTTGTGAATGCTGTTTTATCCTGATCATCAGGATGAACCAAAATCTGGTTGTACCCTGAAAATCCATCCAGTAGTGATATTCTCGAAGATCCTACAACCCTTTGCAGAATGTGGTCCATCTTTGGCAGAGGATAGTTGTCTTTTAAAGAAAATTTATTCAAATTTCTTAAGTCGACACACAATCTAATTTCTCCTGTCTTTTTTCTTGTTGGTACCAAGTTAGAAACCCATTCTGAGAATCTGATAGGAGCTATAATCCCTGCTTCAAACATCCTTTTGATTTCCTTTTCAATTGAGGGTAATAAAATAGGATTTATTCTCCGAAGCTTTTGTTTAAAAGGTTTCTGGTCTGGTTTTAAAGGTATAGTGTGTTGAATGATGGATGTATCATAAGATTTGAGGTCTTCATAACTCCAGGCAAAAACATCCTGGAATTCTTTTAATAGTTCAACATATTTCACCTTTTGATATTTTGGAAGGGATTTGGACAACTTAACTATTTTGGGATGTTCTGGGGTTCCTAAGTTGCATTCTTCCATATCAGCCTTAACAGGTTCCATTTTCGGTCTGAATGGAATATCATTTGAGTCGAACAGATCTTCCAAAGGTGTTAATCCTTTGGGTAATTGATTATCTTTTAAATTGATGATTTCTGTTTCATCATCTATGATCTCATCAGATTCCATGTGTTTCAAATTTTGCATGTCTTTTTCAGTGAATGTGGTTGGATGCAGCATATGAATTGCATTTTCTCTTGAAATTTCTATTTTTTGTTCTTTTCCTTGATCAGATTCATCAATAGTTATATCCTCATCTATATTACAGTTAGAAAACTCACTTTGAAGTGTTAAAAAATTATTGATTTGATTTTTATTCACAAATACTTGCCAATTCAAAAGATTATCTGGTATAGCAGGCTTATGCCTAATTTCAGCTGAAAACTGATGATTAGGGTCGAAAGGTAACTTGCATGTACTAGCAAACATTGCTAAACTGTGAGCATGCAAATTTTGTTTCCTGGGAATCTTGGCAAGTTGAGCTTGCAAAAATGTGTTGAGAATCTCTACAACTGTCTCTCGGTATTGTTTCAGTCTCATGTCTTTTGTTGAACATTCTCCTTTAATCTGTTGGATGATTAGTTCGGAGTCTCCTATGATTGATACCCTAATACCTCCTAACTTCTTGACATGTTTAAGCCCTAATAAAAGAGCTTCATACTCTGCCATGTTATTAGTGCATTTGAAATTCAACCTATAAGCATGACCCTCTGCATAATTGTTCTCAACATTATGTAACCAAATCCCAGCTCCTGCCCCTAGTCTGTTTACTGAGCCATCAAACTCTAAATGCCATAGAATTTCATGTTCGTAATCTTCATCAATTGTTTTAAAGTGTTTCTTGACAGGAGCTAGTTGTTTAGTTTCTTCAGGTATTTCTTGATCATCTGTTGTTTCTTTGTTTTCAGAGATTTCTTCAATTTTAACAGTGGTTTTGTTTATGGTTTCCAATTCTGGAGCTTCTATTTCAGTAGGGAGATCTAACTCAGCATTGTATAAAATAAAAGAATCCATATCAGAATGTACAGAGTAAACAGGGAAGTTTTCGGGCTTCTCATGGCTACTCACTAAGTACTTCATCAAGGTTTCTCTATATAATCTTTTAGGCTGACCAAATACTGAAATAGTTGCATATGACATGTCTAGTTGAATAGATCCTCCAAGTTTAGCACCCCAAGATCTAGACAATAACATACCATATTTAGGTGGAATATCAGCAACTACTATGTCCATTAAAACAGACTTAGCAGGGTATTGTACCAAAGTGACACACGGATCTTTAATCAAACCTAAACATTTTACCTGACTGGAATCAAATGAAAACAAATCTTTGTACGGTCTGGTAATATCTAGATTCAATCTTTCCATTACTGCTTTTGGCATCAAATTGTGAGATGCTCCAGAATCAAGCATTGCATTATGGAGTATCTTGTCATGAACATTCGGGCTTACATAAAATGGAGGAGTTCCTCCACTTTCTGGTTTGCCATTAACCTCAGGGCCAAAAAGAAGTTTGGGTTGATCATCAAGAATGTTTACTGAATCATCCACTCCAGTAATGTTAATGTTTAGGGACTTGGTAATCTGACTCCTATAGACATCATGTTTAGCCAATTCTGATAAAGGAACAGCTATCTTGAGTTTGCCTATTTCAGCCTCTAGATTAAAAGGTTTTTCCGTTTGAGTTTTAGTGTTTTGCACAGTTGGATTCTCTCTGTTTTTTGGGTCTTCGATATTTTTCTCTTTTTCATGAATAAAGTTTTGTTTTGAATATGTTTCTGGACTAACTTCTACTATTTCTTCTACATTTCCTATATGAGGAGATGTATTGGATTGTTGTTTGTTGATTGGTTGGTTGTCAGAGACATCTTCAATTATTGGATTTGAAGGGTTGGGAGTTATTCTAGACAAAATTTGTACTTGGGGACTGTTTTGTACAGGGGGAATGTTTTGTACAGGGGGAATGTTTTGTTTACCTTTGACATTTTGTTTTGTGGTTTTCTGCTTGTTTTTCTCTGGCACATCAATCCTTCTACTTCTCAAGTTGTACTGTTTATGAACCTCGTAGATTGCTGTGTCATAGCCTTTCTTGAAATCAAAAGTCTCACCTGAATGAGTTTGGAATGTTTCAAGGATATGATTCTCTTGATCATCCTGGGATAGGAAGACTTCTGGTTCATCTTTGTCATCATCTACATTGTTTATTTCTACATCTTCTGTAGGTTCTTCAGAGGTTGAACCTTCAACAAAGTTTTCTTGGAAGGGTGGCCTAATGTTCTGATCAGGGACATTCTTTCCAATATTTTGGTTCAGATTCCTCCTAAAGTTTGGGTTTCTTGCAACATTCTAGTTATCAGTAGAATATTTTCTTTCAATGGTTTCCACTCTGTCTCCTAATCTTTCCATACCTTTAATGATTACATCTAGCTTCTTTTCGAAAGCTGAAGGTTCTTCATTCATAGGCATTGTTCTTTCTGCCCTAGCTCTGGCTCGTTTTTCTATCAGATTTGCTTCTACACTCACCACTATGCTTTGCATTTCCTCCAGTGTTTGAGGAGCTCTTTCCCTAAGGGAATAAGCTATATCGGAGTCAAAACCATCTGGAAATTTAACCAACACGTTGTTGGGTGGGGGTCTTAGGTTTTGAGGAACTGCATTATAAGATTCATTGAATCTTATGATGTAATCTTGCACGGTCTCGTTAGGTCTTCTTCTTAATTTCTCAAATTCTGACAGGATCTGAAGAGGATCCTTCTTTTTCTCGCATCTGTTCAAGAATGCCCTATACAAAGCTTCTAGATCAGCAATACTGTTCGGGGTAAGAGCCCTAAACCAAGTTCTAACTTCTCCAGTTAGACTCTGAACGAAAATTCTCATTCGGATATTATCAGTATCAATCTCATAAAACTCAAAGTAATCAGTCATCCTTTTGGTGTGTTGTTGAGCTGTGTAAGTACCTGATCCATCAAAAGGTGTGATCTTACTCTGGTAGTCCTAAGGTAAAGCTGGAGGGTTGGCTGGTAACTTTAAAGGGGCATATCGATTAGCCATTGGAAGATAAAGTGGGATGACAGGTGTAGATGGTCTAGCAGGAGGAGAAGATGGTCTAGTAGGAGGAGATGGAGGTGCAACAGGTGTTTGAAAAGCTTGGGAAAAAACAACTGAACTCGCAGAAGTTTCAGTAATTACAGAGATGTTTGAACTTTCTTCAAAGGTTTGCTCAGACTGAATAGAGTTATGCAATTCTCTGTCAAGATGATGTGAAACAAATCTGTATTGCAAATCTTCAAAAAACAATGGATCTGGAACTAATCTAGATAATTCAGTTTCAGAAAAATTCACAAACAAAGATGTTTCGAATCGTGCATCAAAAGGAATGTCATCAATATATATAATTTTCACAAGACAAGATGCAGATCTAGAAAGTGGTCTAGAACTTCCTGTACTCTCCTGACTTCCTCTTTCAGAACTTTCTTGACTTCCTTGTCTTCTAAGAATCCTAGGAATCAGATTGGGATTTTCGAATATTGGTGGTGGATTGGGGTCAGGGTTTGACCTAGTATGTCGGATCCTTTCTGAAGCCAGTTTTCTTAGACTATGTGTTTTTTTGGATTTTTTGATTTTAATTGAAAAAAAAAAAATACAACTTCTACAAATTCTTCAAGAAATAATGATGTATGATTAAAATTTTCTCAAAGATCTGTTAAACTAGAGAATCTGATTGAAATTTTTTGAAACTAAGGTTCAGTATATAAGCCAAATCAGAGATAGACTGAAGCAACTTTTATTTACTTTTGCATTTGCAGAGCAAAAGCAATTTCAAAGGCTTCCTGGCTGATCTTCAGACTCTATCTATAGCTTATAAATGAACAATATTAACAAATGAAAATGATTCAGATCCCCAGTATGGTCGCCACTATGTTATCACTCAGGTTTTCCTAGAAGTTGTGTAAGAGGAAAGTATACCCGAGGTAACCACAAACCAACCTTGTAGATGCAGAATCTAGCCAATCTGCATCCAGAGAGGGCTCTCTCTTTATGATTTATCTTTGTTCTTGGAAGGTTTTAGGCTAGTTATAGATTCAAGAGTTTGTTTTTGGAAAATGGTGAAATCCACAAACTAAGGGCAAGGTTGAGAGCTTTCGGTCCATTGGGCTATGGAGTCAAAGGATGGCTTTACTGGATTTCTATTCTAAGCACAAGATGGTATTACAGGGCAAGATAGCTAGACAGAGAACAATCCTTAAAATTTAAAGTGGATGGGATGATCTTGAAGGGATGAAAGGCAACTAAGAATCTTTCACCATGTTCAAAAGAAAGAAGTGAAGTGACTACAAACAAAGAGCAATGAAGAATTCTTTATTATAGTAATCAACAGTGTTTAAATTAGCAAAGCAAGAGCATTTAAGAATTCGTGCTTATAACTAATTTAGAAGAAAACATTAAGAATAATAACATTTGAAAACAGAGTACAATTAAGCAAATTATGTTTCAATCCTTTATGTAAATTATTCAGAAATGGATATGATGGTATTATAGACTAATATAAAATTTCAGATAAAGGGTAGAAAAACTTATTGAACTATAGTCCAACACATGAATCCTGCAACAAGTCCAGTGCTTTAAATCATCATCCAGTAAGCCACGAAAAATTTCTCCAAAATGCTTTTATTTCGAAAATCTCAATGTTACAGCAGAGTAATAGAATCCACACTCAATACTCTCTTTGAGGGTTTATTTATACACAAAATAATCTTAAACAATCTTACACTATCTTAGCCAATAACCTAGGCTGACTTAAAGCATTATTTACAAACAAACAAGAGACAAATGGTCTCGTGGATAGAATAATGGGTAACTGCTGATGTGTTGTTCCTTTCTTCGTGGACATGCTGGAGGTAAGTGCTAAAATAGGGCTCTGTGCTGTCCCTTGCAGTATTTTTTTGGCTTGTTGGACACTCTTTATTCTCACGGATACTCTTTAACCTTTTCACCTGATACTCTTTCATCTGTTTTCCTGTTTTTACCATTTACTTGATAGTAAAGATAAATTCTCATCCTGAAAACAACTTTCATAGAATTTCCAACATTTCTTTCCACCATTGATCATCTGGTATCATAGTTCTTCTGAGCTTTCTTAAAGTTTCATCTGCTTCAGTAAGTTTATAAAAGGTAGGCTCATTCGGAAATAGATATTTTATTTCATGTTCCAGATGAAATAAATTCCTCACTTTATCATAGATACTTTTCCCGGTTGGTAATGTTGATTCCGATGAGCTAGTAGAACAATCAGCTGTGTTTTTAGCATGAGCCTTTATTCTCTTCTCATAGGTTTCTAAGTCTACTATTTGATCTTCTGTGAGCATGGGACTTGGTAACCCACTATCCAGCAAAGCTTGAAATTTCTCTCTGAAAATGTTGATATCAACCAAAATGTCTGTGCACTTCCTTTCTAAATTTTGCATGAAAGTCCTCTTGGTGAAAATTCTCTTTGCTTCCAAAACTGCGCCTGTCCTGTCATCAATTCCTAACAATGCAAGCTGTTGCTTTGTTCTGGAATTCAAAAATTGAATGAGCTGATGGGCCTGCTCAGGCCTGCCTCTTAATTCATTTATGGTCCTGTTTATTTCTTCTTGGGCTATTTTAACCAGCTCATTTTGTTCAAATATAGCTTGAATGGAGGGCCATATGACCTTTATTAACTCTATGATGTTACCCCAAAGAATGTCATTTATTTCCTTTAGAGGCTTTTCCAAAGAAAGATCCTTTTCCAAAGCCTCAACCAATTTTTCCAATCTTTTTATCTCTCTGGTGTTATCAGCAGTTGTCTTTTTAGATGTGTCATATTTTTCCTCCAATTTTACTAATTGCAATTTTGTTTCTTGGAGTTCTGTGACCCTTAGTTGTAGACTTTCCATCTGCTTTATTAATTCATCAGAACTCAGACCAGAAGTGTTCACCTGAGATGGCTGTATCTGCTGCCCTGTTGTTGTAGTACCTGTTGTTGAAGTCTGCTTGATAGTTTCCTGTTCCTGCAATGCTTTTTCCAATTCCTTCTCTGTTTCATTTAGTCGCTCAGTCATATTTAGGAGCAACTCCATCATTTCTTCCTGTGAATTCCCTTTTATAACTTCTTGGGTCTGAGGGTGCCTCAAGGCTGGTAGTTTTAGCTGTTTTCTGAGTGTAGCTATATCATCCTCTTTCTTCTTTATCAATGCCTCAATACCTTTAATGTCTTTGGGATTGTGACCCAAACCAATGATTATCTCTTCTAAAGACTTTATTCTATTATCTTTGGCCTGTGAGGAGGCCTTCTCAATTTTCAATTGTGCAGTAGTGTTATTCAAAGAATCCTGCAGTGTTATAGCTGCCATGGCCTTGTTGGTGAGAGTAGAATAGACCATTTCCCCTGTTTGTCTGTGTAGCTCTATCTGGTCCAGGGGATGAATATCCTTTGCTAAAACTTCAAAATTTGTTCTGATGTAATCTGCTGCTGAAGTTGGCTTTGGCACCTTTGTTTTGAAGTGGCTCATCAGCATTTTACCTTGTGAAAGGTCAAACGCTGACATTAGCCTTTCTTGATTTTGGGGAGCCATCTTCATGTACTGATCATATACCTTCATTTTCAATGGATCATTCTTTGTTTTAATATTAATGAAGGTTCTTTTAATATCTCCGGTGTCTGTCTTTGGCGGTCTGAAAGAAGATACTTCAGTGCTTAATTGCTTTTGTAAAGCTTTCCCTCTCTGGCTCATGTTTGTTTCACTTGCTGTGCCAATTTGCTGACTATCTTCCCTTCCATCAACAAATACTTCATCTATAATTTCCACATCTGGAGGTGGATTTGGTTTCTGTTTCTTGACCTGATGTACCTGTGAAGTTTCTTTTGGAGAAGTGGTGTCTGAAACCAACCTTTTCTTCCCTATTTCCACATTTGATGGAGTCTGTAACTCTGGAACCTGTGGATGCTGTACCTGTGTGGGAGAAACCTGTGATTGTTCAGGTGCTTTGGAAGTTTGTGGTTTCTCTGCCATAACCAAAGTTTCAATAACCTAGATTACAGGTTCTTTTCCTTTACCCTTTGATTCTGTTGCAACTGGTGAACTGATTTCCTGTAATGCTTGCTGTAGAGTTGCTGCTGAGGAAGTGCCAATGTAGGGTACCTGCACTTGACCATAAGATTCTAGGTCAAAGTTTTTCTCAACATCTTTCATCATTTTATTCAATTTGTCAGTTTCACTTTCTTCCTCAACAAGTGTTCCTTCAATCCATTCATCTTGATTGGCATACTTTTCTAGATCAGGAATCTTGTGGTGTATATAAGGGAATGATTTATTCTTTAATCTCTTTTCACAAATAAAACCAACTGGGTCATAAGGAACCCAACGGAAAGATGTCTGGAACTTTTTGTCTAATAGATTTTCTGCTTCTCTCTCAGCCTCCCTAGAATTGCAGATGAAAGGACCTAATTGGCTTTTGATCCTTAACTAAGCTTTCTTCTTTACATTACAAAAATGGATCACATCTGAATTGTTCATCTGCCTGAAGTATTCCAAGGCAAAAATCCTCATGGGCACATATCTGGGTAACTTGAATGGACGTAATTCACATCCATAAATTCTGATGACTGTATGGTTTTGATACAAATACCAATCCCCAACTTTATAACTCTTTGACAGTTGCAAGGTCTTTCTAATTTCATTACTGAGTCTCGGGGGAGGAATTCCTGTTAACAAAATTGTTGCAGGATATACAAACTGGTCAATGAATTCTGAGTAGGAGTAGGGAGAATCAGAGGAAAAATGAATGATGGGGGACCAAAATATGACTGATCTGGGATTTCCCTTGGCATCAAGTTTCTGAACTGGGAAAGGGAACCTGTCTGACTGATAAAAGATCATAAGATGATAGATAACGGAGGAGTACTTAAAAACTTTTTCAGTATCTAGCCTTATGAATTGATCATGAATCTTGTTGTCTATGAAGGAAGCAAAGTCATATTTGATCTCAGGAGGTTGCCCAGGAGTAAAAATGGATAGCAAAGCCAAGGGTATCTCATCCACATACTCACTGGTGTTGAATCCTAAGACAAAAGATATTATATTTACAATGAGCCTTCCCAATGTATTGAAATAGCAAAAACCATAGGGAGGAGACTCTTTTGGCTGATGCTCAGGTAACATGAAATGCTGACACATGGATTTTAGCTTTTCTGGGGTTAATTGCCTGGTTTTCTCAATCAGTCCTTCCATGGACAATGGTGCTAATTCTTGGTCTGGTTCAAAGTGTAACATGGCATTGATAGCCTGGGGAGTGATGGGAAACAGAACACTTTGATCAGGAGCTAATACAACCCTCTGTGTGGGATCATAGTTTGAATGACAGTAATGAATGATTTCAGGGAAAATAAGGACTGAAGGAATGAGATACCTTGGGAGATTGGATTCCCACAACCCTATAAGATATTTCCCCTTTGAGTATTCGTCTCTGCAGCGACAATAGCTCAATAGGGGACTTTCATCAAAATGCAGGTCTTTAATTTGGAAATCTTCATCTATTAGAGGTAAATAGTCTAATTCACGGTGAGGAGCATTCAATGGAGTGATATTAAGAGTTGCCGGGGCCTCCATTTTGGTTCTTGTGGATTCAAAATGGAGGTTTTTGGTTTTCTTCACGGGCCGGGCGGGATTCTTGAAATGAAGGAAATTGGAACAATTTGCAGGTTCGGGGAGCAATTTCACAGGTTTAAAATCTCCAGGGAGGGCTCAGTGATGATTTTTAACCACTTTTTCAGCGAAAAAAACAAAGGAAACTGAGTTTTACTTGCAGTCGGGGCGTAAAGGATAAATACCTGCTTTTAGACGGAAACTGGGTCTTTAACAGGTAACAGGCAATGGCGGGACTGTTCTTCAACACGGGCGCAGCGGAATCTTGGAGTAAATTGGTCAATTGCAGTGGAAATTTGAAAATCGCAGTGGGAGCTCTGTCGTTTTCAGAATAATGAAAATAACTGAAAAAACACGAAAAATGGCTTTATTCGCAAGTTAAAAGTATTTTTTATTTTTTCGAGGTGATGACGTCATCGACGTACGGGGTGACGTAAGCCGACGGTAAGCGGTAAGCGGTAAGTGGTATTCCCGCACCGCTTTTGGTCGAGGATGGTTTTTATCGGAGGGGCAGCGATTCCACAGGTTTCTTGCCACGTGGATGGTTTGACTATTCAAAACCACCCATCCCCCGCTGGTTAAAAAACTTACATGGGATGGGCAGCGGGATCAACGCTGGCCGTTGATCTGCGGGAGGCTGATCCAACGGCTGGGGCGATGGGGAGATAGGCGGGGTTTCATGTGGGCCCGTCGGACTTTTAAACACTTTTTAAATGTTATTTAATCACTCCGGGGGATATTTAACTGGCGGAAAGAATGAAGGAAATGGGGGGTCGCGGTGGGGTTTTAATCATCAGGGAAATGCCAACTGGACAAGCCACGTGGGCATAAAACTTCGGATTTATTTTTCTTTGGTATTTAAACATATACACCATATGTTTAACGCTTTTTGGATACATAATTTTATTATATGGTAAACTAATCATATGCAATTAACTTACCATAGGGGCAGATTTATATTATAAAGATATATTTAACCAAAGGGCTTATAAAGCGGGGTTTTTATTTTCAATGTGCGGGGATATAATACTTTGGTAAACATTATAATAAATGGGTTTTTGGCATATTTATAAAAAAGGGAGTTATATACTTAGGAAAGGGTGTTTCACTAGGGATTTAATATAATAGAGTTAAATGTTAATATGGCAAAGGACAAGGAAAATCAAAACATTTTTGTACATCTAAGAAAGTGATAACTTGTGAAGTAAATTGCAACATTTTATCTTCAACACTTAAACTTAGAATAACAAGTTATTTTGAGGAATTTTTATGAAATTTTGCATCAGTTTCCTAAGTAAAATAGGATTTTACTTAGGAAAAAGTTAAATATGGAAGATAACAATGATGAATTATCTCAAGTGCTTAGGTCTTTTTGATCATTAGGCCGAGGGTCCGGTCCCTCCAGAAGTCAAGGAAATGCCTTGAGCCCTTTTGATCTCCAAATACCTTAGTACTTTTGGGGGAAATTAGTAAAACTCTTGAGGGGAAAAATGATGAGGGAGGTTAATGAATTTGACTTTGCTTGCTGTGATTTTCCAGTGTATTTCCTGCTTTAGTACTTGTGATGAAAGTGAATGATCAAAAACATGTAGCAACATCATTCATCAGATAACACTTTGCAGCACCATCTACCTACCCTATCTACTTAACACTACCATTTTCTCTTCTTTATTAGGGTGCATTTAGACTTGCAAAACCTTTTCAATCTTTTCTTTTTACATGATAACTCTATCTATTTCTACCCTTATTACATCCAAGGGCTCAGATTAAACTGTTGAGCACCTTTTATTCATTCTACCTATCTACTTATCTGCCAAGATTAAACTGTTTGGTCAGATATTTATTCTCTAATCTATAACATGAAATTGAAATATGAGTAATCCAAGTTTAAACAGTTTGACTTATTCATAAATTGTGGCAAAAGTTTGACAAGCTGCACACAATTGATTTATTACAAAAATGAAATAGCAGTGGCATGTGGATTTGCACACTTTCCTTGGTCTATTTTTTGCTTGGGGTTCATTTCTTTCACTTTTTTGACCATTTTATTCTTTTTACCCTTTGATCTTTCTTTTAGGGTATACCCTCTTTACATTTTTTAATTTTTTTGATTTTTTAGTTTTTTTAAGAATATGGAACACCTTTGCTCAAGTAAGAAGGTTTGAACATATTCCATAATTCAATCAAGACAATCATGAAAGATGAAACCTATTGGTATAGGAGGCTAACAGGATGATTCAAATTACAAAACCTCCTTTCTATATATAAGAGTCCATGGGGCCACAATGTAATCCTAGCCGACCTAACAATAATAATTTAAGGGCACAATAATAACAATATGGGGGTTAGAAGGGTACAATAATAACAATAAGGGGGTTACACTAACAACAATAAGGAGCTATACTAGTAGTATAGGGACCTAACATTTCTACTGGGTTTAACTCACCTAGCTGAGTTAACTGATTACTCATGCATTAAACTAATGCACTAATTGCAACTCGAACTCCATAAATAATAGAATCACTCAGCATGCCTCACCAACCACCCTCAACTCGAAATTCATGAGCTAACTGAGTTCATCAAACTTAGTTAACTATTACAAGTGATTATGAGATAAGATTACATTTTATTGTCGAATTTAATTAAGGGAAAATTAAATTATACACTGCACCAATTCATTAAATTAAATTGGCTTTCACACTAATGTATCTCTAGGACCTGTGGTCCTACACTAGTGTGTGTGCTGTAATTTCTTTTTGAGTTTCAACATGTTTGTGGTTAGTCATGTTAAGTTTAAGTCATGGTTGTACGTGTATTTTCTAAGTGTCAATCTGCAGTTAACACAACCAGTCATTGATTATGTCCTATCTGTTAGCTGAGTTGGTTTAGCTTCATGTTAAAGTATGTGATTTCTAATTGAAAAATATCATGGATACACAATATTAACGCGATGACCATTTGGTTGGTCATGCATAGATGTTGCTGGAAATTTGAGCGAATAATCAAAATACAGTGGAGCTGACTGTCAGTCACACATCCGCTCATCTATAGCCACCTGTAGCATGCCATATAAAGCTACGCAACCAACTTCAGATCATAATTGCTATCACATGGTTCATGCTACAGTCCAGGATACTTACCATAATGAAAATCTCTTGCATGGGAGGGTGAACCAATGTAGTTGTTTTAAACCACCGAGAAGGCAGTAAGACTATCATTTTTGAGCTTAGCTGTTGGAGAACGAGATTTTATGGTGTGAAACTTGAGGAAGGACTCTTATATTTTAGATAGTATCTCATAGAAGACACAACAACACCTGTTAGGTGACTTATTCTAGCCTTACCACCTATCATATTTCAGCATACAAACTTATTAATTAATGAAGATGACTAAAAGAGGATGAAAAATAAAATGAATTGAACCACAAGGAGATGTCCTAGTGGATGAAAATTCGAATTTGAGAAGGTTTTTTGTTCAATAAAGGTGGTTTTTTCTATGCTCAAGACTGGGAATCTCTCACTTAGGAGTAGCTCAGGAGTTTTCACATTCTTTTAGTTGACAGGAAGCAATGTTCTATGGTCTTAAATTGCAGCTATCAATAGATTCAATTGTTGAGGCATTCAACCTTCCACAGGAAGGAGAAAGGTGGTTTAAGGGCCAAGTCATCACTGGAGGAGACCTTAATATTTTTCTTAAAGATGGACACAAAGATCCCAACTGGGCCAAAGGAATTCCCAGCATTTTCCTTAAAAATTAATGGGAGGAAGCTGTTAAGCTCATCAAAATTTACCTCACTTGTGAGAGGAGGTATACTGTAGTGTTTTTTTATCATATGAGATTTCTATTTCATGTTGCAAGTATGATTATCCTCAACTTTCCATACTTTTTTCTAAATATACTCAAAAAAAAATTAGCTAGGATTCAAACACACATCGTTACTTCAAAATACAACCTATATCATCAAGTTGTTATCAAAGTGTTAGTTGAGGAAGAACTAAGGAAATGAAATCAATCATGGGATTATTTTCTGTTTTATAGGGTAGGCCAAACTGCACCTACACAATATGTTCCAGCTCAACCATCTTCAACTTCACAACAACATCCTCAGGATTCCAAGAGAACAAAGAGAAAGGCTAAGAAGGATAATATCCATAAAAAGGATAAAGGAAAAAAAGAGAAGGCTCCTTCAATCAAGATTGAGAAGAAGTTGTAGAAAGGATAAGGCTCGTCAACCAACAAACAAAATCCTCAAAAAGAAGAAAGATCCAAAAGGGTTCAAAGGAGAAAAAGACCACCATCAAAGAAGCATCCAACAGGACCAAAAGATCAAGATTAGTTGTTAACAACCAATCAGACCTGGACAAGCTTTCAGAAGCTACAACACATATCGAAGAAAGGTAAAATGGTTTTCTGATAAAACACCTTTTTGCTTACTAAGTATATTTTTGAACAACATCTCAAGTTTATAATTGTATAAGTATTGTTGGAACAGGGTCTCCTACAAGTTGTGAAACTGGTCCAATTTTGCATATTTTTTAGTATAATTAGTCTAGCGCAGGGGTTTTGGGGTGGGTCAAAGCCCCGAAAGAATTGTAATGGTAAAGGTTAGACCTAGAGTCCGCAAACCATGGTGTGTGGACCATAGGAAAGATTAGGCTAGATTGTTATAAATAGAGGGACATTTTGAATTATAAGGTAAGAAGATGATGAGATCTTAATGTGAATTGTGGCTTAGTAGATCTATTTGGGTTTTCGAGGAAAGGAATCCTGCTGGCTGTGTGCGCGGAGATCCCTAGTCCTACTGTGTGTGGACCCTGCTACTATGTGTGCAGGTCGGGTTTGGGTATTGTAAGAAGGATCTGAAGGATTAATGAATGAGAAAGGTTATTGAGAAACTAAATATATTTTTACTGTTGCTGCGAATATTTGATAGCTGTTAAGTTATGCATATTCTGTGTTAAGCTGCGAAAGTAACTGTGTTAAGTGTTCTGCTGTGAAAACCTTGGATCTGGGTATGTTCTGTTATGTTTTATGCAAAGAACAACTGTAATGCTGCACTACTGCTTTAGGAGTGTATGATTTGTCAAGTACAGTAAGTATAATTGACCTTGCGCACGTGGATGCGAAGGATATCTATAGATCCAGTTCTGGGATATGCGATCTGGTCATTATAAAGCCGGACGTAGCTTTGCTTGGCTTACCTATCCTCTCTCAAGGTGTGGAAACCTGGTTCGAGCACCCACCCATACTACCTCGGGTGAGACTTTGACCTGCGTAAGTAGGTCACTGCCGAAAGGGCCAGTAGTATAGGGGTTTGTTGGCAAACCTTAACCTTCGAACCTGGGTCAGGACCCCTCGAACCAAAAAATGGTCCCGTTTCCAGGACTGAGAGCATTTTGAGAGAGGGATCGGGTAATGAAAAGAGAGTACTGGAAGACTGAGAGGAAGTAAATTGAAGAGTGGTTCGAAAATCAGATTCAGGAATTTGTGATAAAAGAGAATCACAGCATGAGGTTAATGATGGAAAATTGGAAAGACAAGTACATTCTTACAAAAAGCTACGAATTTTTCTTTGTGAAATTTTCAATCGAGCTTCAGGAGTGGTTGGCAAGGCTCGTAGAGTTCCAGAAGTGTTGGAAGGACGAACGGGTCACTCAGTGGACTCCAGGGCTGATCCGGCAGCTGGAAAGGACTGATAATACGATCACTCGCACGGTGGATCACTAGGTGGACAATGTGCTAGGAGGTTTTGTGACATAATTTTCCATTTATCAGTTCATCTTCTACTATGAAGCAGAGCGGAGATTATTTAAAGGTTTCCGGGGAAATTTTCTGAAGACATTACCCTTGCTGATTAAGATATTACTGTGCGAAAAGAGTATTTTGTGTAGTCATATCGAGTGAATGACCTTGGATCCGGACGAGAGCACGACACGCAGTGGTAAATACTATCAAACCAACATTGAAGGGGGAATATCTGTCTATAGCCCTTTGCGAGAGACGGTTATGTAGAGCCCCCCAGCTACACCGCCGTCCAGGCTGCGCAGAGGTAAGAATTCGCCCATACCACCACCTCATCTGGACAATGATATGGCTGCACACCTGAAACTACCTACTTTCAAGGGGGCAGGAGATGAGGATATGGACCAACTTTGGTTTGTTGCAGATTCTATATGGACTGTGCAAAATGTGGCAAGCGATATGGTGAAGAGGGCGCAGTTGTCCCTGGCATTCGAAGAAAGAGCTTTGGACTGGTATATGCGATACATATCTTAAAATGGGAATGCATCTATTCAAGATATTAAGGACGCTCTGAAGTAACAGTTCCAAAAGCCAAAATCTTACTCTCAGTTAGTAGCAGATGTGAAGGACTTCAAGCAAGGAGCGTATGAATCTGTATGGGAGGCTGATCAACGATTGAAGAAAGAAATCAGGGAAGGAGGATTTGAGTATATGATAGACAACATACGGAATGGTTCATCGCTATGTTGTTGCCTCACCTGCACATACCAATGAGTCACAGAACCTTCAAGACATGGTAAAAGGTTGTGGAAGTCGCTATGAAACTAGAAGCTGCGCCCAAAGAAGATACTTCATTAGGAGTACAACAAATTTAGGATCAGATCAGAGCTATGCAAATGGAAATTCAAAACCTGCGAAAGGAATGAGGAAAAGGAGCCAGCACAGATCTATGGTGCATATGATGTCGGGTATTTTGCCATATGAAGGATCAGTGCCCACTATTGACTGATTACATATAGGTAGGAGAACCTAACCTAGTGCGTCTAGGCTCAAGTGGATCTGCATTATGGTGCGATGACTACCGCATAACAGGGTTGCATGATAAGAACCATTGCCCACGGCTAGGAGTGTATGTCCCAGAATTGAAGCAACAATGGTGTAGGTTCTACCGGTCGATAGGACATGATGAGCAGAACTGTCGAACTTATGATCTGATGATAGATAAAGGAAACTTGTATAGGGTACAATCAGACCCTGCATCACCCAGATCTCCCGCGAGCTTTGGTGGCTCTCTAGCAAGGGGCAGGGGAGGAGGTCAAGGAGGAATCGCAGGTCGAGGATGCAGACAGCTAATCTACTATAATTGCAGAGAAGTAGGGCACTTTTCTAGGGACTACCCAAATCCTACAAGACAATCCTGCCGATATTGCAGACAGCTGGACCATGTGATTGAAGATTGCCCAATATTAATAGAAAATATGCAGGAAAAGTAGCCCACCCCTATGCAGAATGTGCATAGAATTAAAGCCGAACTAAGGAACATGGACCTAAGTGTGAAAGTCATAACACGCAGTGGGATGGCCACCCGGGGACCAAAGGAAGAGGCTGCCATGGATCCTCTAACCCATCAAGAAGGATCGAACATGAAAAAGGGACAAGAAACAATGGCCACAACTGGACATGACTTCGCTAAGGCAGAGGCAGCTACTGTGCAGGTACCGACACATCCCAAGATAGATGAGGGGGTCAAGCCCTTTCTGCAGGCATGTATGAAGCTGCTACGTAACCCAAAGGCTATAGAGAACCTTCAGGCATTAATGAATAACTGTGCAGCGCGGCCCAATCCGACCCCAGGGACCAAGGATGTACACAAAATATACAGGTATAAAAAATGCACCATAAGAGAAATGTGGTTGACTGTGGAAATTGGTGACTACGAGATGGATCAAGTTATTTTTGACCTTGGATCAGATGCGAACGTATTACCTAAACAAACATGGAAATGAATGGGAGAACCTATGTTAGAATGGTCCACCATCCAGTTGCGCATGGCGAATCAACAGAATATCATCCCTCTAGGAAGGCTGCCAAAAATCATGGTAGATATCACAGGAGTAAAGGCCCAAGCTGAATTTGAGGTAATAGAAATTGTAGAAGATGCAGAACCCTACCCTGCACTCCTAGGAATGGATTGGGCTATAGATATGGGGGGTGTTATCAACCTCAAAAAGTGAAGCATGGTGTTTGAAAATAACGGTACACGAGTAATAGTACCTTTGGATCCCGCGGAAGGTGCACGGTATACAGAGTCAGTGCACAATGAGGAGGAAGTGGATCACATTTACAAGTTGACTACACAAGACAAATATTGGATTAACCCCACGACGGAAGGAGTACTCTGCTGGGAAAAAGAAAGTGAATGATTTTTCGACTCTGATGGGGAACTAGAGAATTAGCAAGGCCAGTTGCATGAGGTTTCGGTGCTGCGATGTCTTCGGGTCACAAGGAACTTCCGTTGCATCTCCTACGAGGTAAGAGACCTGCCCTACTTTGGGGATTTGGGTAACATTAAGGATTTTTTATGCGCATTCAAAGCAGAAGTTCCCAAGGGACACAGGCTAAGGGCCCTTAATATAGCTCTGCACGGAACATATGTGCACTGGTGGGAGACACATGGGAAGGTATTCTGGGATTTGGAGGAATGTCGGGATAATATGATCCTATGATTTGAAGCTGCAGCTGAGAGACAGATCAAAAATCTCCTTGGGTCAGAAGATCCACGCAGATATTTTCTCGCATGGGAAACGCAATGGTGTGATAGAACCCAAAAAGAATAGGTCCACCTATTTATCCATGCTCTGGGACTGCGTCCAGCTACATGGTATTTAGACGCGGAGCTACATTAGCGCACTCACCATTGGGAGACTTTGCGGGATGAGAATCTGCAAACATTTAGGGTGGTGGACGACACAGGAGCGCTCGACGTAGCTCTTCTAAACATTGACACCTTGACTTGGGGTAGACCATGTCTGTACATCGAATTGGAATCATGGGGAACACAAGTACCACACATGATTAAATACTGCAGCCTCAGCCCAAAGGAAAGGATGATCCTCAAACTGTTCCAAACTCAGAACTGGGCGGGATGTGCATGGTTGCCAAGTTGTTTAGGCTGCACCTGAATCACATTACAACACACCCTACTTCGGCTATAATAAAGGATGCACAAGTAGCACGGATGCTTCATCTGAGGTCAGTAGATCCATGGGAAGCCCATAGGGTGTGAATGATGACAGTCAAAACACTGAACTCTGGTAAAAAGGGAATATTATCGTTAAGGAAAACAGGCGGCTGGCAATTAATGAGGAAATTTCTTGTGAGTTTTTACCATTTGATTGATGTTAAGTTCCAAGTAAGATTCACCTTATTGTTGGACAACCACGGGCACTATAAAGGAGAAAGGATAACTCCGACCAAGGTTCCATATCATCTCTGTAATCTGCATGTTTTTTATGTTTCATGATTTTCTATACCTTTAGCATTCTTTTCATACCCAATAAACCCACTTCTGTTGCCTGTGAGTCTCCAAATTCGGGATCCCCTCCTTACGTTACTATGGAAGCCCCTAACCCCATGGAAGCTTCAGTGCTTAACAGTCCAGAGCCTGCGAAAATTACATTGAGGGGGTCTGGGGACGCTGAAATTGATAACCTAATTGCCCTCTGGCTCCCTGCGTGGAGAATTGACTTCGAACCCTACACGGATTTCCGTCAAAGCTATATGTCAGAAGTTAATGCCTCTTCCAAACCTGGGATGATCACAAGGTCCAGCTGGACAGGCTCGGACGCAGCCATGGAAGATGTTACGCAACTGCCGCAGATCACTATAAGAGCTGACACGGTCAATTCGCAGCTAGTCCCGCAAACGAAAGGGCTAACTAACAAAGATACTACATCCCTCCAGGGTACTTTAGCAACACAATGAGCTTGCAAAGGGGCCCTGTAAAGAGAAGCGTGCCCAATTCCAGGAATATGACACAATGATCACGCTAATTGATGGTGATTGTTTGGTCAATTTAGTGTGTCCTAAATTGCTGCATTTAATTTGTCAATCCGGGATTCGTAAGCTGATGAAGTGCGGCGCACTATATGTGCAAGATAACCTATTTCTTAACTTTTTGTCATTTTTGGTTTTCTAAGATGAAATGGAAATTCTAAAATGAAAACAAGTATGGTTATGTTTGTTCAAGAAAATGATATCCTCTATAATGATTTACCAACTTGAAACTTAAAAAGGAATTTGAAAATTACAATGACAAAACTTGAAAGGAAATGAAAATGCGCTGCTGAAATGAAAAGATGTTGCTAGTCTAATGAATCAAAACAGTGAACTAGTGAGCATGAAGCCAAACTATTCTTGCTGCTGTCTAAACACAAAAGAAACTATGCTGAAAGAAATCCAAAATAGCATCAAAGTAAATCTAAATCAGATTACATCAACTTGTCTTCTGATCCCTCATCATTAGTCCAGCTATGATTTTCGGAAGTAACCATAAACAACTTGAGTAACTGATATCTAACTTGCAGAAAGTAAACTAATATCAAACCATACATTCATAATTCAATCCCTCACCATCAGTCCAGCTGTGGCTTTCGGAGGTAATTGAAGATGTCATGCACAATTTAATATATCTAAATTTGCAGAAAGGAAACTAATACCAAACTACACATTTCATAATACAATCCCTCACCATCAGTCCAGCTGTGGCTTTCGGAGGCAACTGAAGATGTTATGAGCAGTTCAATATATCTAAATTTGCAGAAAGAAAACTAATAGTAAACTACACATTTCATAATACAATCCCTCACCATCAGTCCAGCTATGGCTTTCGGAGGCAACTGAAGATGCTATGAGCAGTTTAATATATCTAAATTTAACTACTGAAGCAAATGAACAAAACTGAATTAAACAAAGCAGTACTGAAATTAAACAGAAACTAAGAAAAACACATTAGCAGCAGAACAATGTTAATTCCATGTCATTAGTAAAAAAGTTATGAAAATGCCTGGGCTACCTATCTATAACCTGAAACAAGAACACTGATCAGTGATTAACAACATAAAACATGAAAGACAGAAGTGAAATGGAAAGCATGAAAGTTTATAAACAGAAATGAAGCATATGTATCATGAAAAATGCAGTGTATAAACATGTGAATGGATTATGGCACAATGAGCTTTAAAGAAATGAAATAAGAACTATACACGAATGCACAAAACCTTAGCTGAGCAGGGGCCCTCTACACCAGCCTTGGCAACGATCTTCAAGTACGAATTAAGTTGGAAAACAGAGTCTTCTTATATTAAAAATGCAGTCATAACAGTATGGTAGTATTACGGCTCAAAGGCAGCGTAATTATATTACAGAGCAGACTTAATAAAATTAACAGAGACTAATCGGGACTAACTCTATATGCGTATGCAAACGTGTTATATATAACAAAAGAAATATAACTGTCTCCTAAAGTTTATGCTGGTGTAGAACACGTAGACCATTACGTCCACGGATCTAGGATCATGGCTGTGTTGGAAAATAAATCTATGAGAAGTGGATGCTTGAATTCAACTATGGAGCCATGTACAGATGTCGACTTGTCCTCCGCAAGCTCAGAAACGGCCATATGAACCTTTACGTGACACGGAACAGAGTCCTGTCACCGTAAGACTCTATAGTTGACTTCCATGTGGACGCCTTTGACCGCGGCTTCTTTAGATGAGTTTGCTCGAACCAATAGGACACGAACCATGTCCACATCATTCCTGACTTGCCCATGTGGCTCGTTTTTCCTGTAGACACCTGTAACATAGAGTTTCACAAAATAGCTGCGGAAAGTTGCAGCAGCTGCGGAAAGTGGCAGGATTCCGCAGCGAAATGAACAAAATCTAAATCAAACAGCAGACACAAAAATATAGTTAAAAACCATGTTAGATGCTCTTTTGCAATTAACATACAATGATATTGACAGTTTGGGAGGTTCAGGTGAGTGAAAAAGGTATAGAAAAGTGTATGGAAAAGATGCAGATTTGAGACTCAACATATCCCCACTGTGAAGGTGTTGCATGTCCTCATGCAACCAAAATTTTGATATTCCTTCCTTAGTTCATATGCCTTGACACTTCAGCCAGCACATCCAATCCTCTCCTCCTCTTCTTTGGAGCTGCCAACATTCTGGGTTTCTTCATTAAGCACCTAAATTTGATATTAACCAGTGCTCTGCTCAACTTCTGACATTTCCTTTTCAATTTCTTGTTCTTTTTCTGCCATATTCCTAGATGTAGCATGGTATTATCATGGATGATTTTGTCTAGTTTGCCTTGTTCCTTCAATGTCTCATTTTCATTTTTGATGTGCCTGTTTAAAAGCTCTAGCTCAAAGACTTCCTGTTTTAGTGATTGGACTAAATCATCCTGTACTGTATGAGGCTGAATGGACGAGGTACTAGGACCTGTAGCTGCCTTTTCCAAAGATTCTATATAGTCATATACTTCCTGCTACTTGGGGTCTATTTCAGGAGTCATTTTTGTTGGGCTGTCCCCAAAATGCCGTGAAGGAGAGTTATCTTCAAAATCTGGCTGAGAAGGGCTCATATCAACATCTTGCTGAGAATGGGATGGAGTATGTTCAATGTTTGACTGGGAATGAAATGAACCAGGTTCACTAACTGACCGAGATGGACTATGGTCAGCTGGGGACTGTTCAGATGTTTCCTCTCCCAAGTCAATGAAATGAGGACCCTTCATTTGCGTTTTCCTCAATTTCCCCTTAAGTCTGCTGCTTCTTCTCACACGTTGTGGTGTACTATCCTTTTGTTTTTGTTTTCCTTTCTCTGTCTTCTTGGCCATAGAGGACTGTTTTTGAAGATAAACTAGTCTTTCAGATAACACTTGATTATCTTCTTCTTCAGAAGAAGGGGTTTTATGTATAGCCTCAATAGTTTTTCTCTCTTTTGGTGTTATTGGCTTCTTACCCTTGATTTCTTTCTTATTCATCTTTGACAGTCTCTCTTCCCTATCAGTTCTTTCAATTGTAGTAGTAGTAGGAGTATTTTGAATTTCATCAATTGTTCTTTTTCTCCTACTTCTTCTTGTTGTGCTACCTTCAGGAATTTCTTGAGTAGGAGTAATTTGGGTTTCATCATTTATTCTTTTTCTTCTACTCCTTCTTGCTGTGCTACCTTCAGGAATTTCCTGAGGTTCCTCAAAGAAATTTCTAACCAGAAATTGTTCCCATGTGTCTTTCTTTTCCTTTAACTCCTTTTCAATCAAAATTTTTACAAGGCCGTGGTGATATAGATGGGGTTCTACATCTCATAAATTCTTCTGAACAATCACGAACATTTTATTCAAACTATTGAATAGAAAATATGGGAGATTGAGAGTTTGATTATCTAGAAAATTCATCAGTAACCTGGTATGGTACATATACATGGACCCAAAACGACCTTCACATGTAATAAATTTTTGAACTACTAGCAGCAAAGTAGCCCATTCCTCTTTCAATGCATGCACAGGAATTCCTCTTTTAAAAACAGTTATGTCCATACCTTGGTTTCGTAAAATTGTTCTCCATGCTTCATCACTGATGCTTTTATTTTTAAACCAACGCTCACCCTCTTGAAGAAGTTCCGTGGCTGTTGCTATAGATGCTTCATTGACCGCAAACGTAAGGTCTCCAATCTCTGCTTCCAAGCCATCAAATGACCTTGCGAATTCCTTCGTGACTTCTTTATGATAACCTCTGAATTTCTGGATAAACCGCAGCCAATTTGCTTTCTTCAATATCTCCTTTACTTGCGGATATCCCTCTATAAACTTAGGTCCTTCCGGCTCTGCTCTTAGCAATTTACCCATTTTTTTCTTTCTGCTCTTCACAAATTTGCCTGCGTGAGGGTTCAAATGGAAATAGAACGGCTGAATGCACAGGGATAAGCGCAATGACTGTGGGTAAATATCAGAGAATGGGAATGAGCACAATGAACGAAATGGAGTGAGACAAAACAGAGTGGGGTTTCGTAAGCATGGCAGAGACACGACAGAGAGAATAACAGAGTATAACACATCCGGCAGCGTTTTGAATTTTGGTGGCTGCACAATAAATATGAGCACGTTTCAACAACGGTTATGGATTTATGCGGCTGTAAGAGTCCGTGGTCAAATCAAATACGTCTCATTGTCACCGGTGGGATATTGGAAGATGAGTGAAGATCGGGGGTTTAATGATGAAACCGTTTGAGAATGAATGCGAGAGGATGATATGGAGATCGTGAAAGGTTACGGAATTGTCAATATAATCATTGCACATAATGGATAGAGCTCATGGTTCGGAACTATATAAAAATGTGTTTTTCAATGCTATTTGAAATAAATTTTATTCATACCTTTGGAATCTTTGCCTTTTCCTTGGTCTTCAACTAATTGCTCTTTATTGGCGTCTTGAATGCTCCATGTCTTCATTTTTTTATCCTCTCACCTGCATTTTATTTCATGATTATGGAAATAACATCTGACTGTACATTCTTTTGAAAACAGAGTTGTAGCTGCGGAATCTGCTTCTGGATGCGGAAACTGGAGTCAGCTGCGGAAACAGATGTCAGCTGCGGAAACTGACACAGCTATTACTTGGATGAATGGAAATGAACAGATGACAAATGACCAGATGGAAATGGTGATGAAAAAGATTTTTATTGATGGAATGGAATGAAATGGATAAAATGAAGTGGAATGGGGTGAAATGAAGTGAAATGAAATGGAATGAAGTGGAATGAAATGGAGTGGGTGGTCACAAGGCTTGTGAAATGAAAGAGAGATTTTTTTGGAAAATATAGAGTGTCAGGTGTTCTTGATTTTCACCCTATATTTTCTGTATAAGACTGCCAATCAGTGATTGGTTTTCAGGCTTATACCATTTTTTTTTATTTTTTTTTTATTTTATTTTTTTTTTTAAACTGAAAAGAACAAAAGCTAGGCTGGTGGAGAAGAAGAACTCTTCTGTACCAGCCTGATTGCAGAAATTTCTTGAAACATTTTGACAAAATCCTTTTTTGAGAGTGGCTTATGATAAACTTTCAATCTATGGCCATTCACAATAAGAGGAGTTTGAAACTCATCAATGGTCTTGATTCTTACCGCTCCATTGCTAAAGATCTTGTCGATCTCATATGGCCCAAGCCAATGAGTCTGAAATTTTCCTTGAAAATCTTTAAACTTGGAATCAAATAACAATGCCCAATCTCCTTCTTGAAACTTCTTCTCTTTGATGTACTTGTCATGCCATTTAGCTCTTTGATATTGAACTAGATCGGTTCTTAAAATTGCTTCTTGTCTGATCTCATCTAGCTCATTCAACTGCTCCATTCTATGCTTTTGGGCTTCTGATAAGTCCATCCCCAACTGAACTGCTATCTTGAAGGTCTTGACTTGGAACTCAATGGGAAGCAAGACTTCTTTCCCATAAAAAAGTTCATAGGGAGAATGTCCTGTTGTATTCCTCCATGTAGTTCTGTAGGCCCACAAGGCTTCTGGAAGCCTTTCTGCCCAATCTCTTCTATGTAGATGAACAGTTTTGGTGATGATACTTTCAAGAAATTTGTTTGTGGACTCCACTTGACCATTTTCTTGCGGATGGTAAGGAGTAGATCTTCTGTGCTTGATTTTGTATTCTTCTATCAACTTCTCCACCAAATTGGATGTGAATTGGCTCCCCTGATCTGTCACAATTTCTCTTGGAACACCAAAGCGAGTAAAAATATCCTCATAAAGAAAATGAACAACTGAATTTTCAGTATCAGATACTAATGCTTTGGCTTCTACCCGTTTAGTAACATAATCAGTACAAACCAATATATACTTCTTTTGCTTAGATGGTGGATTAATAGGTCCAATGAAATCTAAAGCCCATTTTTCAAAGGGTTCAATGAGTACCTGTGTTTGCAGTGGAATTTCATTTGAAAGGGTAGGTTTCCCTACTCTTTGGCAGCTGTCACACCTTTTGACATATTGTTTTGCATCTTTGAAGAGGGAAGGCCAATAATATCCTAAAGAGAGCATTTTATAGGCCGTCCTTTTGTCTGCAAAGTGTCCGCCGCATGGTTCATCATGACATGCCTTAAGAATATCAGGCATTTCATCTTCCCTGACACATCTTCTGATCACAAGATCTGGCCCTGTTTTAAACAATTCGTTAGAAATCCATGAATATTTTGAACTCTCTTGAATAATTTTTCATTTTTCACTTGGAAATAAATGTGAAGGCAGTTTCCCTGTAACCAAATAGTTAGCAATATCTGCATACCAAGGAGTCTTAATAGTTACTGCAAACAAGTATTCATCGGGAAACTTATCCTCTACAGGAGAATCTTCTTTAGTATTCTGAATCCTAGACAAGAAATCAGCTACTGTATTTTGTTTTCCTGGTCTATCCAACACAGTAATATTGAATTCTTGAAAAAGTAAAAGCCATCTTGTCACTCTGCCATTAGTAACAGGTTTTTTCATCAAATATCTAATTGCAGAATGGTCAGTATGAATAAAAGTTTCATAGCCTGTTATGTAATGTCTAAACTTATTAATTGCATGAACAACAGCTAAAAAATCTTTTTCAGTCACAATATAGTTCAACTCTGTGGGAGTCAAATTTTTACTAGTATAATAAATGGCATAAGGAACTAAATCTTTTTGACCCAACACAGCTCCTAGAGCTGTATCTGAAGCATCCGTAGAAATATGGAAAGGGAGTTTCCAATTTGGTCCTCTCAAGATAGGTGCTTCAGATATTCTTTTTTTCAAAGTTTCAAAAGATGATTGACAATCAGGATCCCATTTGAATTCACAATCTTTTGTAAGAAATTTAAAGAGTGGAGATGCTATTTTAGTGAAGTTTTCTATAAATCTTCTATAGTAACCAGTAAATCCTAGAAAACTTCTAACATCTCTTTGACAATTTGGAATAGGCAACTTGGAGATGACTTCAACTTTTGATCTATCAACCTTAATCCCATCTCTTGAAATATGATGTCCTAAAACAATCCCTTCAGTAAACATCATAAAGCATTTTTCATGGCTTAATGAAAGGTTTGTTTCTTTACATCTTATGAGAACTTTTTTCAAATTTTCTAATGCCTCTTCAAATGAATTACCATAAACTGTAAAATCATCCATATAAACCTCTACACAATCATGAATTAGATCAGAAAAAATTCCTAGTACTACTCTTTGGAATGTTGCTGGTGCATTACATAACCCAAAAGGAAGCACTCGGTAGGCAAAATTTCCCCATGGACAAGTAAATGTGGTCTTATCTTGATCTTCAGGTGCTACCTGAATTTGATTATAGCCACTAAAACCATCCAAGAATGAAAAGTACTTTTTACCTGCTAATGTGTCTAATACCTGATCGATAAAAGGCAAAGGAAAGTGATCCTTCAAAGTTGCTTTGTTCAATTCCCTGTAATCAATGCACACCCTCCATTTACCATTCTTTTTAGGTACTATAGCCAAAGGAGAAACCCATCGGCTATCTGAAATTGGATAAATGAAGTTTACATTGAGAAGTTTTTGGAGCTCTTCTTTCACTATCTCCCTAAGATTTGGATTCATCCTTATTTGAGGTTGTCTGATTGGTCTACTGTTTTCCTCAATATAGATGTGATGGATGCAAGTCTTAGGATCAATACCTTTCATGACAGTATACTCCCATGCAAATGCAGTAGAATGTTTTTGCAAGATTTTGGTTAGTTCTTCTTGTTGTGACTTTTCCAAATGTTTGTTGATATTCAATGTTTTTCCTGGAAAAATCTCAATAGTAGAACTACCAAATTCTTCCATAGAGTAAAGAGACATTTGTCTTGATGATAAATATTCTATGTCAGATTCCAACTGAAATTGTGTGGGGTCATATTATGAAGATGTCTCAAAATTTTCTAATGTGTTTAGAATTTGACTATCCTCACGATCTCAGAAATGGTAAAGACAGGTTGTATAGTGTCCTCATCATCAACCCATTCATTGTCTCCTACTTCTATGATTGATCTTTGTGGAGGATACAAATTGAATTTCTTTGTCGAATTACCATTAGAAATGTACATGTCCCCAGATCTACAACTAATAAAAGCATCAGCTGTGGCTAGCCAAGGTCTTCCTAAAATAAGTGGGTGCCCTCCTAGATTACTCTTGGGAGTCAAAATCATAAAATCTACTGGATATTCCCAAGAATCTAAGGAGATTGAAATATCTTCTAATACACCATCTGGTTTAATAATTGATCGATCTGCAAGTTGCAGTAAAGTAGGTGTAAAAAGAAGGTTAGGAAGTTTTAGCTGGTCCATAGTCTGTCTACTCATAATGTTGATAACAGCCCCTAAGTCAATCAATGTGTTTGGAATTTCTATCCCATTTATATGTGTCTTGACAATTGGACTTCCTGGATCTACATACTTTTGCATGGTATTTTTTCCCATCATAATGTCTGCAATCTTTCCTACCAGGTGGATTCTTCTTGTGTCTTTTAGTTTCCTTCCTGGTCTTTTGAAACTCAACTCCTTTATGGTTTTTGCTAGAATAGGAATCTCTCGAATGGCTTGTAGCAAGGGAATCTTGATACAAACATTCTTCAATTCATCTAGAAATTCATAGTTAGGCAACAAGATTTGTTTTCCCACCCCCTTGTCAATTTGTAATCTTTCAGGAAAAGGAGGTGTAGATAAAGATGTTGGTTGCTCAACTATAGGAGTTGTAGATGCTAACTTTTCTTTTTCTTTTTGCATGCTTGAATTTTGAAGAGATTCTTCCTCAGAACCCTTATTGACTTGAAGAGAGTCCTCCTCGGAGGTATCTTGCTCTTAAATATCTATAGAAGGTTTTTCTAAAACTCTACCAGATTTGAGTTGTACATCGTTGAGAGGAACAATCATATAGGTAGGAAATTGTTGTCCTTCTACCATGTAAGTATTCTGAGGATTCTTATTGTTAGGATTTGGAAATGGCTGAGCTGGAAGTTGATTTGTCTTTTGTTGGTATGGGAGCATGAGTTGAGGATTTGGATTTTGTTGAGAAGGTTGTTGTTGTGGAAATGGAAATGAAAGTTGTGGGTTTGGGTTTGGAAGTTGTGGAGCTTGTTGATTTTGAAAAGATGGAGGATATTGATAAAATTGAGCAAATATCCCATAAGGATTTTGCATCCCTTGTACCCATGGTTGATATGGATTCTGATGTTGGGGCCAAGGTTGTTGCCAAGGATTCCAACTTGGTTGGGTTTGAAAATTCATAGGGTTGTTAAACCCTTGAGTTTGTTGTCCTTGCCAAGGTCTCCTTGCAACAAAACAGAGAGATTCTACTGAATTTGGGTCTTCTTGAAAGACATCTTTGAGTCCAAGAATTGAAGGACAATCCTTGATCTCATGATTATCTGAGCAAATCATACATGTTTCTACAACTTTTGCATCCAAGGGACATTCCCTTAAAGCATGTTTCTTCCTACATTTCGGAAAAAAGATGGCTAAAGCATCTGTTTCTGCTTTCTGCTTGTTTTGGATTTTAAGGGTGTCTATTTGTTCACTAAGGCTCCCTAAGATATCATTTTTGAACTCATCAAGCATGTTACCAATCTCTGCCCTACTTACTGATCCAGTTGCAGATTTGTTAACCCTAATAAGAGAAGGATCCCTAGGCCCTTTTCCTGTTTTAGATTTTCCCCTTGAGAGATGGACACATAGTTCTGTTATATCACGAAGTGGGAGTTGAGAAATGTCTCCTTTCCCCATCATGTTTAAAATATCTATCCATTCATCTCTAATGGCTTTTAATATGAGGGCTTTCAAGGTTTCATCATCTAAGTTGCTCATCTTCACTCTTTTCAAGTTGTATTGAAATCTTTCAAGTAAGTCTTCCAAATTTTCATCTTCTTTTTGCATCATTTTGAATAACTCATCCTTGTGATTGGTGGGCATACAATAGTCCAAGTATCTATCCAAAAATGTTTGTTTCATATCATTCCAAGTCCTAATATATTGAGTGGCCAATCCCATGAACCATTTCAAAGCAGATCCCTTCAAAGTTTAAGGAAACAGTTTGAGTTTTTGAGAGTCTTCCATATAGTCATAGGTTCGGCATACGACTTCAAACTCAAACAGAAATGTTTCAGGATCCTCACTTCACAATCCATAAAAGTTAGGGAGGACAGATGGTGAGATATTTTTCATTGTTGCATGAGTTTCCTCATCAACTATAGGGAATCCAAACAAGTTGTCTCCTTCCCTATTTATACCATTATTTCCTTCACCATTGTTGTCTCCATTGTTTCCTCCTCTTCTACCTCTACCTCTACCTCCATCTATTACTTCCTCTGCCATGATAGTTTTTTTAGAGTCTTTAAATTCCTCTAGTTTTTCTACCAAGGGAGGATGAGAGAGAGTCTCTTTGTTTTCTAAATGGGTTTTAGTAGGTGGTATAGGAGAATCCTCTAATTCAGCTGTTCCTTGACTTCCAAAAATCTTAAGGCTAGGGGTAGATGGTGGTGAATCTGATCTATGCCTTGAAGAAGATGGAGTTGTGAAAATCGAACTCTTGGCTTTAGATATAAACCTTCCCCTAGAATCTCTTGCTCTATGCATGTCATTTTTTTATTTTTAAAAGTTGGGCTAATAATTCTCTTTCTGATCTTCCAGGTCACACTAGGTGCAAGAAGAGAGCATACTTAAGAAATTACTAAACCAATAACTCTCTTTTCTGATCCTCCAGATCACACTAGGTGAAAGAGGAGAGCATACTTCAAGAAGTTATCAAGTTTTCCCTTCTTTTATGATTTTGTGTTTTTTTTTTTTTAAGAAATTGGCTACCTAGTTACACTTCCCCGGCAACGACGCCAAAATGTTTGGTAAATTTAGTGTGTCCTAAATTGCTGCATTTAATTTGTCAATCCGGGATTCGTAAGCTGATGAAGTGCGGCGCACTATATGTGCAAGATAACCTATTTCTTAACTTTTTATCGTTTTTGGTTTTCTAAGATGAAATGGAAATTCTAAAATGAAAACAAGTATGGTTATGTTTGTTCAAGGAAATGATATCCTCTATAATGATTTACCAACTTGAAACTTGAAAAGGAATTTGAAAATTACAATGACAAAACTTGAAAGGAAATGAAAATGCGCTGCTGAAATGAAAAGGTGTTGCTAATCTAATGAATCAAAACAGTGAACTAGTGAGCATGAAACAAAACTATTCTTGTTGCTGTCTAAACACAAACTAAATTATGCTGAAAGAAATCCAAAATTGTATCAAAGTAAATCTAAAACAGATTACATCAACTTGTCTTCTGATCCCTCATCATTAGTCCAGCTATGATTTTCGGAAGTAACCATAAACAACTTAAGTAACTGACATCTAACTTGCAGAAAGTAAACTAATATCAAACCATACATTCATAATTCAATCCCTCACCATCAGTCCAGCTGTGGCTTTCGGAGGTAACTGAAGATGTCATGCAAAATTTAATATATCTAAATTTGCAGAAAGGAAACTAATACCAAACTACACATTTCATAATACAATCCCTCACCATCAGTCCAGCTGTGGCTTTCGGAGGCAACTGAAGATGTTATGAGAAGTTCAATATATCTAAATTTGCAGAAAGAAAACGAATACTAAACTACACATTTCATAATACAATCCCTCACCATCAGTCCAGCTGTGGCTTTCGGAGGCAACTGAAGATGCTATGAGTAGTTTAATATATCTAAATTTAACTACTGAAGCAAATGAACAAAACTAAATTAAACAAAGCAGTACTGAAATTAAATAGAAACTAAGAAAAACACATTAGCAGCAGAACAATGTTAATTCCATGTCATTAGTCAAAAAGCTATGAAAATGCCTGGGCTGCCTATCTATAACCTGAAACAAGAACACTGATAAGTGATTAACAACATAAAACATGAAAGACAGAAGTGAAATGGAAAGCATGAAAGTTTATAAACAGAAATGAAGCATATGTATCATGAAAAATGCAATGTATAAACATGTGAATGGATTATGGCACAATGAGCTTTAAAGAAATGAAATAAGAACTATACACTAATGCACAAAACCTTAGCTAAGCATGGGCCCTCTACACCAGCCTTGGCAACAATCTTCAAGTACGAATTACGTTGGAAAACAGAGTCTTCTTATATTAAAATGCAGTCATAACAGTATGGTAGTATTACGGCACAAAGGCAGCGTAATTACATTACAGAGCAGACTAATAAAAGATAACAGAGACTAATTGAGACTAACTCTATATGCGTATGCAAACGCGTTATATATAACAAAAGAAATATAACTGTCTCCTAAAGTTTATGCTGGTGGTGAACACGTAGACCATTACGTCCACGGATCTAGGATCATGGCCATGTTGGAAAGTAAATCTATGAGGAGTGGATGCTTGAATTCGACTATGGAGCCATGTACAGATGTCGACTTGTCCTCTGCAACTTAGAAACGGCCATATGAACCTTTACGTGACACGGAACAGAGTCCTGTCGCTGTAAGACTCTATGGTTGACTTCCATGTGGACGCCTTTGACCGCGGCTTCTTTAGATGAGTTTTCTCAAACCAATAGGACACGAACCATGTCCACATCATTCCTGACTTGCCCATGTGGCTCGTTTTCCCTGTAGACACCTGTAACATAGAGTTTCACAAAATAGCTGCGGAAAGTTGCAGCAGCTGCGGAAAGTGGCAAGATTCCGCAGCTAAATGAACAAAATCTAAATCAAACAACAGACACAAAAATATAGTTAAAAACCATGTTAGATGCTCTTTTGCAATTAACATACAATGATATTGACAGTTTGGGAGGTTCAGGTGAGTGAAAAAGGTATAGAAAAGTGTATGGAAAAGATGCAGAATTGAGACTCAACAGTGATCTCGAGAAAATCACAGACGCACTTACTTTGGCTACAGAGGATAAGTGGGAAGCCATAGAAGCACAGCAAAAGGGTGCAATCAATGCCATGCAGGCTGAGCTTTGTGACCTCCAGAAAAAGACAGATACGCTGCATGCTACCATAATACAGGCACAGGCACCCATGACATCCAGCAGTACTGGGCTATCTGCAAACGAAAGTCGAGCTTATTCGTTGCCTAGCACTGTCCTAGTTGGCACCGATCTTCCAGTGGATACGAGATTACAATTAGATTTGGCAAAGCTACCCCAGGAGGTGTTACACGGTTTCCACACCATAGTGCTTCAAGAGATCCATCATCGCGACTAGACCGCACAACAACAGCTCGATGTGGCCATGCCAATCATCACACGATAGACTGCAGACATCTCCCTTTCTCTCTCACAGAAGGCACAGCTCGAAAAGTGGTCCACCAGCTTGGCACAGAGGTCCTATACGAGCTCCCGGCTACAGCTCCACTCCGGACTACAGTAGAAGGCTTGGTTGCAGCACTAAAGACTTCCAAAACCAAAATCAGACCCTCAAGACCCAAATGGAATGGAAAATTTCCGCATTAAAGGCCTAATTACAGCCTGCCACACGTCCAGAGGTACGAGCCTAGTGTGATTCGCTCGTAACAGAAGCTACAGACATCATTACGGGAAAAATTTCTTAGGGTACTCAGTTGCTCGAGTCATCCATGTAGCTATGGACAGTGGTCCAGTTCAACTCGGTTCTTCAGAAAATCAATCAGGACTTACAACAAAAGGAAGCCGCTTTCAATCAAATCGAAGCTACCTTTCCCTCCTTAGTCCCTGTGCAGTGTCTGGAACGCTTGAAGACTAGCAAAGAACTCCAAGATAAGATTGAGGAACTCTGACGAACGAAGCATGCCATCACAGAACGCTCGAAGCCATGGGCCAACGCTGCCCTCCAGCTATCACAGGATACCGATGGCGCGATCAAGCGACTCAACCAGACACTAGAGCGGGTTACCGCGGCTACTGAAGGACTGACCTCCCAGAAGCTTATAGACATTGCGCAGAGTGCTACCGCTCAGAGTCAAGAAGTATTGCCTCCATTGATCGCAGCCATCAATGCCCTACTTGCGCAGGTATAGACCGCACCACCCCAATGAGTTGGGACGAGTCACAAGATTTTGTTGGGGGACTGTTGGAACAGGGTCTCTTGCAAGCTGCGAAACTGGTCCAATTTTTCATAATTTTTAGTATAATTAGTCTAGCGCAGGGGTTTTGGGGTGGGTCAAAGCCCCGAAAGCATTGTAATGGGCCAAATGGTAGACCTAGAGTCCGCAAACCATGGTGTGCGGACCATAGGAAAGATTGGGCTAGATTTTTATAAATAGAGGGACATTTTGAATTATAAGGCAAGAAGATGATGATATCTTAATGCGAATTGTGGCTTAGTAGATCTGTTTGGGTTTTTAGGGAAAGGACTCCTATTGGTTGTGTGTGCGGAGATCCCTAGTCCTGCTATGTGTGGACCCTGTTGTTGTGTGCGCGGGTCGGGTTTGGGTATTGTAAGAAGGATCTAAAGGATTAATGAATGGGAAAGGTTGTTGAGTAAATAAATCTATTTGTGCTGTTGATGTGAATCTTTGATAGCTGTTAAGTTATGCATATTCTATGTTAAGCTGCGAAAGTAACCGTGTTAAGTGTTCTATTGCACAAACCTTAGATCTAGGTCTGTTTTGTTATTTTTTATGCAAAGAACAACTGTAATGCTGCACTACTACTTTAGGAGTGTATAATTTGTCAAGTACAGTAATTATAGTTGACCTTTCACACGTGGATGCAAAGGAGATCTATAGATCGGGTTCTGGGATATGCGATCTGGTCATTATAAAGATAGACACAGCTCTTCTTGGCTTACCTATCCTCTCTCAGGGTGTGGAAACCTGGTTCCAGTACCCACCCATACTGCTTTGGGTGAGACTTTGACCTGCACAAGTAGGTCACTGCCAAAAGGGCCAGTAGTATAGGGGTTTGTTGGCAAACCTTAACCTCCAAACCTGGGTCAGGACCCCTCGAGCCAACAAGTATGCATAGGTTTTTCAAGTGTTTTCTGTACATTCTTGAAAAATAAATAGAGCACTACCAGAAATTCTGGTAGCGTTATAGTTTTTTTGCAGTTAAAGGTTTTTATCGAAATTTCCAGTAGCCCCTATTTTAAATGATTTTTGACATGTGTCAGCAATGTTTCCAATCTTGTTCAAAAAAGATAAGGACTCATAATGAAATGGATATAATAAGTGATGGTGATAAGTGGTTATGAGGTTGTTGAAGGTCATATTTAATGAAGACACCTGGTTATTCAAGGACCCAAATTATGAGGAGATAAATCAGTAGAAAAAGGGGCACCATGTCAACATACTCGGCAGTTCAGCCCAAATTATCTTCTATTGTTTCATCTACATCTGTCCTTTCAGTTATATTTCGATGGAATATATATTCAATGTCCTATGACACCTATGTAATGTTAGGAGTAATGTTTCCTTCATTTTAGAAGATATGGAGTTGGCGCCTCTCTTTATATATATACCATTTGTAAATACCATTTGAAGGTTGGATGTTGGTATACCTCAAGACTTCATATAATAAAGAAAAGCCCTTTTTCACTTCATGCTAGAGGATTTTGTGACTCAAGAACTATCTAATGTATGGTGTGTTTCTCTCTTTTTTAATTTCTTCTCATGTATGAGTTGCAACAGCTAGTAAGGTGTGAGTAAGAAACTATTAGAGGATCTAATAGTAAATTATCTTCTTTCCAGCTTCCTGCAAATCATATATATGTTGTATAACATGTTATTGAAGATTTAATAAAAGATTTTTGAAATAATTTATGCATTTACTCTAATTTCTTAATTTTGTTTACTTTACATAAAACAAAGTTTGTGTAAAGAGCCATAATTATAGTTGTGTGACTGATTTAGGATATAAATATTTCTTACAGAAAGTACCAACTATCCATTTCCTTTCATTTTAATACTCTGCTCCTTATACTACCAATTTACCCATACAATATTTAATTTTCACAGCTTTCCAAATGCATGAAAGTCTTAAAGAATAAAAAATCATTTCAAACACTTTGAGAAGCCATCTGATCCAGGTGGATATTGGTGGCCACCCGCTTATTCCACTTGGGGCTCCAACATTGTCTCTTTCAGTTTTTTTCACAACTTACTATATTTAGCAGATTTTCGGGTCCTGAACTTTTGGAGCCGTTTTGAAGCCCAAAATAGAGATAGTATGCTGAAGTTACGTCCCTGGGAAGTTGAAACACTAATTTACCCAAACGGGGCCCATAGTTTTGGCGCTTCATCTCCTAGGGTTAGGTTTTTGGACGTTTAGAATTCTCCATTGTTTCTCCATAATAAATAGGCCCTCAAACCTCATTGTAACACAGTGCAGAGGTCTGTAGCTGCCTCATCTCTTCTCAGAGATTCTCTACCAGCACCCTAGCTATTTTATTTCCATCATGTTTGTAAGCATATTTCAGTGATTTGATATTAATGAAATGAAGTGTTATTTCCATTGTATTTATATGTTTATGGTTATTTATGTATTTTTTTGCATTCCTGCATAGTGGTATTAGAGCGATCTGCTTTTTTTGGATCCTTCTTTGCATGTCCCCAACGAGGTCGAGGTATAAGGAGTTAGGGCTTGATCTGGTGGAACCTTTGCAACATCAACCTCACAAACCCCGACGGACACCCGTGGGGGACGAAAAGAAAGATGAGGGAGCAGGATATCCTATAAAAATATTGTTTGAGGAGGCCCTCGAAAAACAAAGGAACGCGATGATGGATAACTTTGCCCAGATCCTTCAACGACTGCCCACCGGTGGCGCATCTGCATCTAGTAGCCACTCTGGAAGCGCAACTCCCTTTAAGGTACAAGTAAACTTTGACATCCCCATATTTGAGGGTCAAATAGATGTAGATGCCGTAGATAGATGGTTGAGTCTATTAAAAGCATATTTCTCTGTTCATGACTTTTCCGACAAGGAGAAGATTATTTTTTCACTCCTCAAAGCTACCCCCCATGTCAAGGACTGCTGGAAACCTACTGTGAGAAAAAGGATGAGACATAACCCTCTCTGTTCTCAGTCGTACCCAATTAGAATTATTTCTGAGATTCCATCAAGGAAAAATACTATCCCATGGGGAGCTATGAGGATAAGTACATGCAATGGACCACGCTGCAACAACAAAGAGATCAAGATGTGCATGAGATAACGAATCTGTTCCATACCCTATGCACAAAGTTGGGTATCAAAGATTCAGAGAAACATTTGGTGCTAAAGTATCATGGTTGTCTGCACAGATATATTCAAGAGGAAATGGAGTTCCTCAACATTTCCTCACTTGGTACGACATACCGGTATGCTACCAAGATTGAGCAGAAATTCAAATAAAAGCAGCGAGACTTTGGATCTATGAATCAAAAGCAAGGGAAAGGTGCCCCCAAACTGCAGATCAAAGGACAAAGCCAAGGCATGGTGGCCCAAGACAACCTGCCAAAGGCACAAGAAAATAAGAACACCGCGAAGCTAAAGAAGGACACGGGAAAGTGGTGTGAGTTCCATAAGAGCTCCACTCACAACACAAGTGAGTGTCAGGCCAAGCAGTCACTGGTGGCCGAGATGAGGGCTTCTGAATAAGATGCATGCTCCGACTCTGAATCAAAACCTGACAAGGTGAATGAAAAATGGAAGCATATTATTGATGGGGAACCCAATGCCACTGTTGCCACTATGAAGATCAAGAAGGAGGAACCAGAAGATCCAGAGGACGCAAAGCGTCTCTTCCACTCCCAGATGTGGGTAAAGGGTTCCCTGCTACGGTTCATTGTTGATAATAGGAGCCAAAAGAACCTCATTTCAGTAGATGTCATGAAGCGGTTCGGCTTGCTGACCACAGCACACCCACAACCATACACCATCGGGTGATCGGGTGGCTTCACCAAGGACGAGATCTCCGCGTCAGCCAACAGTGTTGCCTTCCCTATAGCATCAAGCCCTTCACGGATGAGGTATTGTGTGAAATTTCTCCTATTGATGTTTATGATGTATTATTAGGTCAACCATACTTGTGGAAGAGACATGTTGTGTATGAGTCCCAACCTCGCACTGTTATGGTTACTTTGGGAAATAAATTGTACAGGATAACAGAGGTAACACCACCTTCCACTATCTCTTTGGTTATTGCAAAGCAATGCAGTAAGCTCATTTCCAAAACTAGGAAATTTTTTTTCCTGATGATCCACCCTCAGCGAAAGAAGAAGACTATAGCCACGACCTCTAGACATGGCTCCTCTGTACAACAAAAAAAAATGGACAAGGTTGTGGAGGAGTACGGGGACATCTTCACCTCACCCACAAGGGTGCCTCTACACTGTTAGGTCAAGCACCCAATTGACCTGATCCCAGATGCACTGCTACCCAATGGACCGATCTATAGGTCCTCTGTTCTGGAGAATGATGAAATCAAGAAGCAGATTCAGGAGCTGTTGCAGAAAGGTCACATCCGGCCAAGTTCATCACCCTATGGGAGCCCGATCATGTTGGTACAGAATAAGGATGGGACTTGGAGACTCTATATTGATTATCGGGCATTGAACAAGATCACTTTTTGGAATAGGTACCCAATCCCACAGATTCATGACCTTCTGGACCAACTCAAAGGGGAAAAATATTTCAGCAAGATCGATTTGAAGTCTGGGTATCACCAGGTACCAATCGAGCCCTCTGATGTGTGGAAGACTACCTTCAAAGCCAAGGAGGGCATTTGTGAATGGCTCGTCATGCCTTTCAGATTTAAAAATGCTCCCGCAACCTTCATGAGGTTGATGGATGACATCTTGCGTCCTTTCACCAACTCATTTGTTGTGGTATACTTGGATGACATTCTGATCTTGAACCAGACTTGGGAAGAGCACCTCCACCACATCTGAGAAGTCCTTGAAACACTGTGGCAACACAAGTTGTGTGCCAATTTGGAGAAGTGCACTTTTGGCATGACCTAGGTTCAATATCTAGGATAGATTATTGATGAAAGGGGGGTGCATGTGGATCCATCCAAGATCCAAGTTATTCGGGATTGGCCAGTCCCAACCACCCTAATAGAGCTTCATATATTTTTTGGTCTTGCAAATTTCTACCACAGTTTTGTGTTGGGATTCTCTCATATCACTTGGCCTTTGAGTCAAGTCACCAAGGGAGGAGTGAAAGAAAAATTATGTTGGTCGGAATCTCAACAGAAGGCGTTCGTAGAATTGAAACATTGCCTCTGTTCTGCCCCTGTGCTCACATTACCAGACTTGCAACAACCATTTGAGATTGAGACAGATGCCTCTGACTATGCTATTGGGGAAGTTCTTACTCAATAGGGGCATTCAGTGGCATATCACAGTGAGACATTATCTGACACAGTTCAAAAGTATCCCACTTATGACAAAGAAATGTATTCCATTGTGCAAGCTTGTCGACAATGGAAGCATTACATTTTGGGGAAGGAGACAATCATCCACACAGACCACTAACCCATGCAATTCATACAGACACAAGGGAAGTTGCAGAACGATCGCCATCATAAGTGGTTCACATATCTACAACAATTTCATTTGAACATCAAGTACAAGAAGGGTAGCACCAATAATGTTGCAGACTGCCTCAGATGACCACTGATCGTGGCCATAACCACCATTCTCAACTCTTGTGGGCATGAGACTTCTGATTGGCTGCTTCTCTACAAGGGCGATCCAGAATTTAGCTACACATACAAGGCACTCTTGGGGGGTATGCAAGTTCCAAATTTTCACCTCCAAGATGCACTATTATGTCACCTGGGACACCTTTGTGTTCCTTCAAGAAAGCGTGCCAAGATGATATGGGAAGCACACTACAGTCGAGTCGCAAGGAATTTTGGGGTCGAGAAAATAGTGGCAATACTGCAGAAGTATTTCTATTGGCTGAACCTTCGACAGGATGTCGGGAAGTACATCAAATCCTGCACTGCTTGCACCATTGCCAAACCAGCCATCAAGAAGCAAGGGCTCTATACTCCGCTACCTACCCCTAGTCGACCTTGGGAATCCATCTACATGGATTACATGTCAGGCCTTCCTTCTACTAAGCATGGAAATGACTTTGTTTTCGTGGTCGTCGACAGATTCTCAAAGATGGCCATTATGGCAGCCTGTAAGAAGAATATCACAGCAGAAGCCACTGCTAAACTCTTCTTTGAATGAGTGTGGGTGCACTTTGGGATCCCACAGTCTATCATATCAGATCGCGATAGTAGTTTCCTCAGCACATTTTGGTCCAGCCTCTGGTAAATGTTGGACACCAAGCTCACCAAGTCCACATCTTTCCATCCCCAAATTGATGGCCAGACAGAGGTTGTCAACGGGATGATTGTACACATTCTGCGCATGTAAAATTCAAAGCATTCACGCACATGGGATGAGAGCCTTCCTATGTACAACACAGTTATAACCGAGCTCTCCACAACTCAACCGGCCACAGCCCCTTTCAGGTGGGCTTGGGATTCCAGCCACTATTTCCCATTGACGTATCCATTCCATTTGCAGCTACTCAGGCCGATTCGGCTCATGTCCAATCTAAATCTGACAAAGCAAAAAAATTCATGGAGTGCATTCAACACATTCGCCAACAGGTTCATGACATATTGGACAGAGCCAATGCTAAGTACAAGCAAGGACATGGTCAACATGTTGGGTGTGGAACCTGATCATCTTGTTTACTTTGTATCACAACATTGGACCCTTGTACCTTAAATGGGGCGGCAATGCCACCCGTAAATTAATCGTTGTCGTGGGGGGTCCAGGGGGGAGGCAGCGACTTTATGGAGCCCCCCCCCTAGTGGGGGGTTTCGGGGGCAGCGCCCCTTAAGCTAAAAATAGATGTAAAATTTCCTTGTAAAAGTATAGTAATTTCTAGTCAATGTGGGCCGTTCATTAGGAAAATGATCTGACAGTAGAAGTTATTTTTAGTTTAGGGTTTTTTTCCCTAGAAGGCAACCCCTCGCTTTTATGAGGGTATTGTATTGTGGTTGTGTATTGTATGTGTATTCTCGGAGTGAGAAATAGAGAGGGAGACTGTGAGAGAGAACAGAGGATATTACATCAGATCTGTTGTAGGTTGTGTCTCTTCATTTTGCTGGATAATAGAAAGGAAGGACTGGTTGTTCGGGGTGGATGTAGCCCAAACTGGGTGAACCACATATATCTGTGTCCCTCTGTTTTTATGTGTTTTGTGTGCTTGTATTTTCCTCATATTTTATGTGTGTTGCATTGCTCTATAATATATAATTTTCTAACAACTGGTATCAGAGCCCAAGGTATATTTGGCTGATAAACTCTCAGGAAAGAAGGGTTCTTGGTTTGAGTGGGAGCAATGGCGGAAGATGGTAAGTTTAGGGTCGAGAAATTTAACGACCAAAACTTCCCGCTATGGAAGATGCAAATGGAAGATTATCTATATCAGAAAGATATGTACCTACCATTGAGTGGAAAAACAAAGAATCTGGTGGCCATGATAGACGCGGAATGGAACATTCTCGATAGAAAGGCACTCGGAATAGTACGGTTGTGCCTTGCGGCGTCAGTCGCCTTCAATATTTCGAAGGAAACAACAACAGAGGGTTTGATGCAAACGTTGTCAAAACTATATGAAAAACCCTCAGCCTCAAACAAGGTATTTCTTATGAAACAACTATTTAATATGAAGATGTTGGAAGGTAGATCTGTTGCAGACCATTTAAATGATTTTAACACAGTTACCAGTCAGTTAAGTTCTGTAGGAGTAAACTTTGATGATGAAGTTAGAGCTCTGTTATTCTTGTGGTCATTTCCAGAGAGTTGGAATGGTTTAGTAATGACCATTAGTAACTTTGTCTCTGGATCTAGTACTTTAAAGTTTGATGATGTTTTCGGTGCTATCCTTAGCGAGGAAATGCGACGGAAAAGCTCTGGTGAGACATCGGGTAATTCTTTGAGTGCAAAGTCTAGGGGAAGGAGAATGGAAAGAGGAAAGATCTAGGGATATCGCAGTAAATCAAGGAAAGGCAGATCCAAGTCCAGGTCGGGGATAGTGTGCTGGAAATGAGGAAAGAAAGGACACCTAAAGAAAGACTGTAGATCTCGGAAGGGAGAAGAAGGAGACGTGCAACAAGAAAACAATCATGAAGAAAATGTGATAGGTGATGTGTTACAAGATGCTTTGATTCTTTCTTTCAAAAATGTTACTGATTCTTGGGTTGTAGATTCAGGGGCTTCATTCCATGCCACACCTGATAAGAAATATTTTCATGACTATGTTCAAGGAGATTTTGGACAAGTCCTTTTGGGTGATGATAAACCCTGTAAAATTGTTGGAATGGGTAAGGTTCTTGTAAAATAGCAGAATGGAAACCAATGGCTATTAAAGGAGGTAAGGCATGTTCCAAATCTAAAGAAAAATATGATTTCAACAGGGCAGTTAGGTAGTGAAGGTTGTGTGACAACTTTCACAGATAAAGCTTGAAAGGTCACCAAAGGAGCCCTGGTAATAGCAAAAGGTGAAAAGGTTGGTACATTGTATTTATGCAATGGTATTTCTAACTCTGTTAATGCTTTAACTTCCAAAGGAGCAGATGCGGCATTATGGCATCATAGGCTCGGACACATGAGTGAGAAGGGGATGAAAATTCTTCACTCAAGAAATTTGCTGCCAGGTTTGAAGAATGTTGATTTGGATTTCTGTGAGAATTGCATTTATGGAAAACAGAAGAGAGTCAGATTTCTCAGAGTTGGGAAAGAAAATAAGAGTGAAAAATTGGAGCTTGTGCATACAGATGTATGGGGACCTGCTCAGGTATCATCTCTCGGTGGCTCTCGTTATTATGTTACTTTTATTGATGATGAAACTAGAAAAACATGGATTTATTGTATTCAGAATAAATCTGATGTATTTGATACTTTCAAGAAATGGAAAGATTTGGTTGAGATTGAGACAGGAAAGAAGTTGAAGTGTCTCAGATCGGACAATGGAGGTGAATATTGCAGCAAAGAGTTTGATAGGTACTGTTCAGAGCATGGAATTCGTAGAGAGAAGACAGTTCCAAGAACACCACAAGAAAATGGTGTGTCAGAAAGGATGAACAGAACAATCATGGAGCGTGCAAGGTGCATGAGATTGCATGCGGGATTGCCTTTACAATTTTGGGCAGATGCTGTAGATACGGCTGTTTATCTAATAAACAGAGGGCCTTCAAGTTCCTTGGATGGTGGTATTCCAGAGGAAGCATGGACAGGTAAAAAGGTAAACTACTCTTTTTTAAAGCCTTTTGGTTGTGAGGCCTTTGTCCATATTAATAAAGAAAATAGAACAAAGCTTGAGGAAAAATAAAAAAAATGTACCTTTATTGGATATGGTGTTAATGATTTTGGTTATCGCTTATATGATTATGAAAATCACAAAATCATTAGGAGCAGAGATGTAATATTCAATGAAAAGGTCTTGTATAAGAATCAGTTGCAGGAAAAGAAACAGGAAAAAGAAAGCAAAGAATACACGGTTCTTGATGAGATAACTGAAAAAGTAAAGGTGCTTGAAAATAATAATAATCAACAACCACAGCAGCAACAACCACCACAACAGCAACAGGCACCTCAAACACCTGAAAGTGGTGTTAGAAGATCTACCAGGATAAGTAGACCCCCTGAACAATACTCTCCTTCATTATATTATTTATTGCTGACTGATTCTGGTGAACCTGAATGTTATGAAGAAGCAATGCAGGTTGAAAGCAGGAAGAAGTGGGAGCTATCCATGGAAGAAGAGATGGACTCCTTAATGCATAACCAGACTTGGGACTTAGTCGGGTTGCCTGCAGGTAAAACTGCATTGCAGAATAAATGGGTTTACAGGCTGAAGGAAGAAGATGGAGGAAAACAGAGGTACAAAGCTAGACTTGTGGTGAAGGGGTTTGCACAAAAGAAAGGTATTGATTTTGATGAAATATTTTCTCCTGTTGTTAAGATGACTTCAATTAGAACTATTTTAAGTCTTGTAGTAGTGGAAGATTTACATCTTGAACAGTTAGATGTAAAGACAACATTTCTCCATGGAGATTTGGAGGAAGAGATATACATGCAACAACCAGAAGGATATGAGGTCAAAGGGAAAGAAAAATTGGTGTGCAGGTTAAAGAAGAGCTTGTATGGCTTAAAACAGGCTCCAAGGTAGTGGTATCTAAAATTTGACGAGTTTATGTCTGAACAAGGTTATACTAGATGTCACTCTGATCATTGTGTTTATATGAAAAAGAAAAATGATGGAAGCTATATTATATTGTCATTGTATGTAGATGACATGCTTGTTGCAGGGTCCAACATGCAAGAAATAAATGTGCTCAAAAAAAAATTGGAAAATTCATTTGCAATGAAGGATTTGGGAGCTGCAAAACAGATCCTTGGTATGAGAATAACTAGAGATAGGAAAAATCGAAAATTAATATTGTCTCAGAATGAGTACATAGAAAAGGTGTTGAAAATATTTAATATGCAGAATGAAAAACCAGTTAGTACACCTTTTGCTAGCCATTCCAAACTTAGTAAGGAGATGTGCCCCAAGACCCACGAAGAAATGGAATATATGTCTAAAGTTCCATATGCATCAGCAGTTGGAAGCTTAATGTATGCAATGGTCTGCACAAGGCCTGATATTGCACATGCAGTGGGAGTTGTAAGCAGGTACATGAACAATCCAGGAAAAGAACATTGGATAGCAGTAAAATGGATTCTCAGATATTTGAGAGGTACCACAAATCAAGCATTATGCTTTGGTGGTTCAAACATTGCTCTACAGGGATATGTTGATGCAGATATGGCAGGTGACAGAGATAACAGGAGAAGCACTACAGGATATGTATTTACTGTAGGTGGAACAACTGTCAGTTGGGTTTCAAAAATCCAAAGTGTTGTTGCACTTTCAACAACAGAAGCAGAGTATGTTGCTGCTACAGAGGCTAGTAAAGAAATGATTTGGTTACAAAGGTTTATGGGTGAATTAGGTAAGAAGCATGATATGGGCACGTTATACAGTGATAGCCAAAGTGCCATTCATCTTGCAAATAACTCAACATTTCATTCCAAGACTAAACACATACATCTCAAGTACCATTTCATACGGTCAGTATTGGGAGATGGAGAGTTGAAGCTGGAAAAGATACACACTAGCCAGAATCCTGCAGATATGCTAACAAAAGTTGTAACCAGGGAGAAACTGAGAATGTGCTCAGTTTCAATTGGTCTTCAAGGATGACGATGAAGATGAGAAACAACCAAGTCCAAAGAGGAGTCATTGTCCAGCAAATGAAGCAGCGGTGGAGTTGCTACAATCAGTCTCCAAGTGGGAGATTGTTGGGTGTGGAGCCTGATTATCTTGTTTACTTTGTATCACAGCATTGGACCCCTGTACCTTAAATGGGGATGAAACGACGCCTGTAAATTAATCTCTGCCATGGGGGGTCCAGGGGGGGTGACAACGACTTTATGGATACCCCCCCTGGTAGGGGGTTTCAGGGACAGTGCCCCCGAAGCTAAAAACAGATGTAAAATTGCCTTGTAAAAGTATAGTGATTTCTAGTCAATCTGGGTTGTTCATTACGCAAATGATTTGACGGTAGAAGTTATGCTTAGTTTAGGGTTTTTTTCCCTAGAAGGCAACCCCTCGCTTTTATGAGGGTATTTTATTGCAGCTGTGCATTGTATGTGTATTCTCGGAGCAAGAAACAGAGAGGGAGACTGTGAGAGAGAACAAAGGATATTACAATGGATCTGTTGTAGGTTGTGTCTCTTCATTTGGCTGGAGAATAGAAAGGAAGGACTGGTTGTTCGGGGTGGACGTAGCCCAAACTGGGTGAACCACGTATATCTGTGTCTCTCTGGTTTTATGTGTTTTGTGTGCTTGTATTTTCTGCATATTGTATGTGTGTTGCATTTCTCTGTAATATATAATTTTGTAACAACTGGTATCAGAGCTCAAGGTATATTTGGCTGATAAACTATTAGGAAAGAAGGGTTCTTGGTTCGAGTGGGAGTAATGGCGGAAGATGGCAAGTTTAGGGTTGAGAAATTTAACCGCCAAAAATTCTCTCTGATTCTATATAAACAGTTGCGTGCATCTGTATAAGTTCACTGTGCGTTTTGCTAAAGATCACTTCATTAAATTCTCTCTTGGGGTGTGGAAACCTAGTTCCAACACCCCTCCCATACTAATTTGGGTGAGACTTTTTTCTACACAAGTAGATCACTCCTGAAAGGGCTAGTGGTTGGAGGGTTTGTTGGTTTATCCATAAACTGTAATATTCCCAAATGGGAAAAGTAGGAATATAGTGCAAAATGCTGCACAATAATGTAAATCATCATATAAAATCAAGAGGCCAATATGGAGACCTTTCATACATTTTAATAGCAGCAAAATATGCATAAATAATGGGCCATAAGATGTACAATAAGAAATAACAAGCCTCCAATGGACAAAATCCCTCCAAAAGAGGTGCTGCTACTATATATAAAGACTAGAAGACTGTTATAGCACGTTTTGAAGCCACTGCTATAGAAAATTATTATACATCAGATCTAGGGCTGATGTGTGCCTCAAAATATAGATCTACTACAAATTTGAGCACTATACAACCTCCTTTGAAGAAACCCTTAAGGGTTTTCAACAAAACACCATATAGAAGATGGGGATCTAAGCCCTAAGGCTGAAGATCCACTGCAAAATAAAAATCTAGAAAGTTTGGCTAATATGATATGATCAATAGAATAGCCTCCTCTAATAGATCCTCTAAATGAAAGGCAAATCCCTTTCATTAGAAAACCAAATCTCCAAATGGTGTGCCAGTCCACCCCGCAACTCCTCCTACAGAAATAATGTAGATCTGGAAGTAAACTGCGTTGTAGGGATAAATAAACAGTTGGCCTAATGCCAAGATATGAAAATATTCACAAGGGCCTTCCTTACTGTCCTCTCAATGGAAAGGAAGCCTTCTCCACTGAAAATGAGCAATGAAATGACCTAGATCTAGTCTCCACTGCTGCAACCTACAAAACAACTCAACCCTCAACATGATCTATGTTGTAAATGAAAGATGAAGCTTGGAATTAAGCTTGAGAGTGGAAAATTTAGTACAAGACTCCTCCAAGAGCTTCTCAATGGAAGAAGTGGGATTCCTGATCAGGAACACCCAATGCTAAACAACACTCAATATCAGTTAAACAACAAGAGAAAGATATATGTCTAAACAGACCATATATTCAGAAATATCAAATACATAAACATAATGAATATGGCTGCCATCCTCTTCCTTTTATAAGATATGAGCTTGCAGACCCTAAGCCCCATACAATAATAGCACTACTTCCATGTAAAGCATCTCCACCTAAAACTGCATTGTCTTTCATTGATGACCACTCCTCCATGGTAGCGTTGTTGATTTCATCAAATTTGACCCAGTCAAGCTGTTCCCACCCCTTTTCACACCTAAAGGTGCTAAATTAAGCTGCCAAGATCTATCTCTTTCAAATTGGCATTTATTTATTCATTATTAAGGAAAATTATGGACCTCCATTGTCCTATTATTCATTAAACAGAAAGCAAAGGAAAAAAATAATATTCCAACTAGTTCATGGCTAATTGGGAATATTACAGTCCTCCCTTCCCAAATTTTTCTTGTCCTCAAGCAACTGAAAAGGTGAGTGCTAAAACTCTCCATAATTGGTGACACCATCATGTGATAAGCTTCCCTCATAAGCTAATTTTCTACCAATCCATCCCTCCATGAATTGCTCCTCCAAAGTTCTCAGGAGATGCAAATAATCCATCCCACAAGTAGACAATAGTTGAAATGAAACAAACTTGGTTTGCCCATTATTCTCCCTGAAAAATGTAGCATAGTGAACATTGAGAATTTCTCTCCCATAGGGCACATACATTCCTCCCATCCTCCCTCCAATCATTCCCACAAAAATTATAAGTACATCATCAATGTATGGGATCAAAATCAAGTACATACAAATAGAAATTTGTAAATATGGAGGTGGGTCATAGTCCCACATGTAGAACCAGCACAGTATATCTCCTGACTACATCAGATAATGATATGGTAAGTGGTTTACCCACCACTTACTTGCTACCCAAGTCTTCTCACAATGGATAAAAGTGTGAGATATGTTTGGTGATTTTGGAGTGCACCCACAATGATACAACATCTCCCTATTTCCTCCAAGGGAGTGACCATGTTCAGAAATGTTTATGGCTCAAAGTTGGCCATGGAGTTTATATGGAATAATTATCCTCCTTCGAGCTATGGCATGCATATACATGGTAAAGGAATGCATATATTCATCAAATAAAACATTATGTACATAATCATATTCTTCACCAAACTTTCTCCTCATACTAATGGAGTGGTGCATAGATATATCCCCTCTCATTCCAAAAGAGGAAAGAGGTGGCTGAAATAAATCCTTCATTGAGTCATGTATCTCTTCCAACTCCACATGGTTCATGCATCTTTGAAAATTCTGATATAGTTCCTCTTCAAAGCCTTCCCAAGCATAGCTTTCCATGATAGTGTTGTAGGACCTAATGGAATAAGTATGGCTAAAAAAAACTCTTCATAAGCCCTTTGTAGCAAATTCTCCTTGAGCTTGGAGGCTCTAGATAAGAATATCCTATGATGATAATATATGAATTATTCTTGGACTGAATATCCCTCTTCATGTAGCTGGTCATCAAGTATCATGCATGTGAAAATATCCTTGGAATAATCCACCAGCAGTTGGGATTTCCAGTGTGGATCAATCTCCCATAGGGACAACATTGATGATCTGTCACAAAGAACATATGTCATATGGTTTCTCTTCTCCTTGACATCTCCCATGCCAAAGGTACTCCTTGGGATGTTTCTATCCCCTCCTTGTTGCTCTTCTTGAATATGCACATACTCAAGTAAAGATTGAAGCTTTTGGAAGCTAGTTTCCCATGGGAAGCTATCATCTATACAAAACTTGTTGGGTTTAGCCAAAGCATGCATGTGTGGCCACCATCTTCTATCATGTATGGGAGATTTATCCTTAGGTGAGAACATCTTCTAAATCTCCACAGCCAGGGAATGATCTCCTTGTGCCATGATGGTGTCATCCTCCAATCCTGCAACATTTCCTCTCAGCGCAGTATGAGATGAGAGAGTGGATAATGGTGATAGTGGAAGGAAGTCTCCCTCCTCCTTGAGCCTACCCAAGATTTTCAGTGTTGTATCTTGGTCTTCTAATGCTCCCATTCCTCTTGGATCTATGAATGGAGCATCAATATGTGAGACATCTCTCACTAAATCTAGATTAGTTGGTCTTCCAGAAGGTTTACCACAAGATAATGATGTCTCATGGACCATTCTCATGTGCATAATAGATGGGATCATCATATCCCTTCTTCCACTGCGCAAATTCAACTCTGTTTCTTGTGTGAAATTTTTATGATAGTTGGGTACAACTCTGAATGTTGCAAGAGTGCCTCTAATTGGAGTAATTTCTCCAAACAGACCTCCAGGTGGTGGTGGATCATCTCCTGCTATTCCAGCACTATGACCCCTTCCTTGTTCTTCTCCTTCTTCCTCCTCATCATTTGAGAAGACCTCTATGTAGTGTGCCTTTCCTGCTACACATATATGTCTGGGTGCCCAAGATTCTTGGCATGTGAAGCAAAGCTTCCTCCTCCTCAATATCTTTGGACATCATCATCAAGAGGTTTTTCATTTTGGTTATGCTTTGAAAGAGGAGCCTTCTCTTCTTTTCCCTTTGATGGAAAAGATGGCTTGCTCTGAAATGTTTCCTTTGCTTTTGGCAAGGCATCTTGAATATCTCTAGCCCTTTCAATGGCATCTTGAAGGGTAGTAGGATTGGTAGAATTAACCAACCCATGAAGAGGTTCATCTAACCCATCAATGAACATGCAGACCCTTCTTGTTACAGATAAATCAGGAACCATAACAGAAAGTCTTTAAAATTCAGAAATGTAAGTTTCTAAATTACTTGATTGTTTTAGCTTTGCAAGGCCCATGAATGGTGCTTTAGGATCTCTTCTATCAAACCTCTCCACCAGCCTCATTGTGAACTCTTAATATGCAGTCACATTGACATGACCTAATGTAGACAAGCCATGGAACCACCAATCATGTACTTCACCCTCAAGGTGCAGCGCTACTATCTTAATGACCTCCATTTATGGAACTTTGTTCAACTGGAAGTAGATGTCAAGCTTCTCTACCCATGATTTGGCAGTGCATTTAGATGACCCATCAAATTTTGGTAAGAAGAATCTACCCATAGTGAGATGTAGATCATGATTCTGAATGAATCCACCACTTCTATTATGATGCCTGGGTATCTTATTGTCCTTTATTTGACAAAATTATTGAAAACTAAATTTATCCTTGAATCTCTGAGTTTCGGACTCATACTCCATAAAATACTCTTCTATGGATTCTTGCTCTTGAAGCCCTTCATTTCCTACAGCCAAGAATGTCAGCATTGTAGAGCGTTGGGAAACTTGTTGTTGCTACACTGGTTGATCACTCCAGTGATGAGACATGTCGGAGCCTTCACCATAATGAAATACTTTAGGGGATTCCTTGTATCTATCCATTCTCATCTCCTTGATTTCTTTAGCAATTTCTTGCATGGCTCTAATAAGGATCTTGGGGAACTCCTTCTCTTCATCTTCTCGTCCAGATAAAGGGGTTTTACCCTTGTCTTCTTTGTCATTTGTATAATCAAAATTCCAGTGTCTTCTTCTTTGATACCTCTTCTCTCTATCAGTAAGAGGATCTCGTTCTTAAAATGACATATTGGCTTTTCAATATGCACAGGCTGTGCCAATATTATTCTCTGATACCATTGTAATATTCCCAAATGGGAAAAGCAGGAATATAGTGCAAAATGCTAGAACAATAATGTAAATCATCTTATAAAATCAAGATTCCAATATGGATACCTTTCATAAATTATAACAGCAACAAAATATGTGTAAATAATGTGCCATAAGATGTACAATAAGAAATAACAAGCCTCCAATGCAAAAAATCCCTCAAAAAGAGGTGTTGCTACTATATATAAATACTGGAAGACTGTTACAATGTTGTTTTAAGGCCACTGCTACAGAAAATGATTATACATCATATCTACAGCTAAAATGTGCCTCAAAAGATAGATCTACTACAAATCTGAGCACTATACAACCTCCTTTGAAGAACCCCTTAAGGGTTTTCATCAAAACACCATATACAAGATGGGGATCTAGGCCCTAAGGCTAAAGATCCACTGAAAAATAGAGATCTGGAAAGTGTGGTTGATCTGATATGATCAATAGAATAGCCTCCTCCAATAGATCCTCTAAATGAAAGGTAGATCCATTTCACTAGAAAACTAACTCTCCAAATGGTGTGCCAATCCACCCTGCAACTCCTCCTACATAAATAACACATATTTGGAAGTAAAATGCACTACAGGGATGAATAAACAGTTGGCCTCATGCCAAGATCTGAAAATATGCATAAGGGCCTTCCTTACTATCCTCCCAATGGAAAGGAAGCCCTATTAACTGAAAATGAGCAATGAAATTACCCACATCTAGTTTCCACTGCTGCAACCTGCAAAACAACTCAACCCTCAACAGGATCTGTGCCATAAATGAAAGATGAAGCTTGGCCTTAAGCTTGATAGTGGAAAATGTAGTACAAGACTCCTCCAAGATCTTCTCAATGGAAGAGGTGGGATTCTCGATCAGGAACACCCAGTGCTAAACAACACTTAATCTCAGCTAAAAAGCAAGAGAGAGATATATGTCTAAATATACCATATATTCAGAAATATCAAATACATAAACATAATGAATATGGCTTCCATCCTCTTCCTTTTATAAGATATGAGCTTGCAAACCCTAAGCCCCATCCAATAATAGCACTACTTCCATGGAAAGAATCTCCATCTAAAACTGTGTTGTCTTTCATTAATGACCACTCCTCGATGACAGCGCTGTCGATTTGGTCAAAGTTGACCCAGTCAAGGTGTTCCTGCCCATTTTCACACCTAAGGGTGCTCAATTAAGCTGCCAAGATCTACCTCTTTCACATTGTAATTTATTTATTCATTACTAAGGAGAATTATGGACCTCCATTTTCCTCTTATTCATTAAACAGAAAGAAAAAGAAAAAATTAATATTCCAACTAGCTCATAGCTAATTGGGAATATTACATAAACTCCAAACCTAGGTCAGGACCCCTCAATCCAATTGGCACAAGAAACCTTGTGCATATTTTACCTGGTGACTCCAGTGGAAAAGAATGCATAGGTTCATAGTTTTCATAGTGACTCCACTATTCAAAAACCAGTATCTTGAAGAACTTTTTGGTGACTCCATTGTTTCCAAGATGGATTTAACTGCTAGAAGGTATGCCTTTATGAATCATGCTCACATTATTGTTTTTGCAAATTGAATTCCTTGCATTGATTGGAAAACTTATCTGCCCAAACTCATAGATGAAAATGAGGATGAGGCTATTCTACATCTAATAAAATTTCATTGGCATATAAATAAGCTTGAGATTGAGTTTCTTGAGGATTTCTTAATGAAAATTTTTATGGCTACCATGGATGGGAAAGCAAGATCATGGTATGAAGATGTTGAGGCCTCAAAAATCGCTGCAACAACATTGGGGGGATAACCACCTGATCCAGACCTTAATACAGTTCCTTATCTCTTTGTAGTAGTGGCTCCAACTGGTTTGACTAGGTCCAGTTACCTTTTCCCTATCGCTTATTGGTTTATAATATATCTTTATCTACCAATAGATATGGATATCAGATCAATTCTTCTTGTTGATCAGACAAGAAAATGACCCTTAAGCTGATTTGGGTTCAGCCAAACTACAACTAATATTTTTCCTCTTTGAGAAGAGGACTTAAAAATAATATAGAAACTTAATCTAAATGCAAACTTATTTTATAATGAAAGCAAAAGAAACTAATCTAAATCCTATCTCAATTAGGTAGACATAGATCTAATCCAACTAAGAGAAAAATAATTAAATGATGAGAATTTAAATATGTCTGGCTTTTAATTAATGTCAAGCTAATGAAGAAATTCAATTAGCTCACATTTGTGAATACCAAAGCACATTCTATTGAGACCATTTGACTGAAATAATAAATCAACAACACTCCGGAAGAAATTCACAAAAAATGATATCGATTATCAAATCAGTCAAGCCAATAATTAAACAATAATATGTGGAAGAAATTCACAACACATTACTATTTAATAAATCAGTTTTATAAGACAGATTTCTGAGTAATGTTTACTCAGAAATCAAAGTTTAATTCTTAAGAACATATATAAATAACAATTTGAGACAAATTATCCATATCAACAGAAATGCATAAACATGAATAAAATGAAACAACAATTTTATTAACATAAAAATGAAACTGGTATTTGATACAGAAATTCCAAAAATACCAGTTAATTGACTCTGTTTCTCTGATCCTGGTCTCTAACAGTACTTTACATTACTTGAATTTATGTTTTCAAAACTAGAGCTGTAGAAATACAAACTTTGCCCATCATGCATAATTCAAGATATAAAGAATAAATCCAAATTAATGTTCAGATCTGAAATTTTCTCTCCTCCCCATCTACAACTCTAAATTCCTATTACAGAAATGCTTTTAGAAGTTTTTAATTGCAGAGGAGAGAAGCCCCTATTTACATTTTGCAGTCTACAATTTATAATCTTTCCAAAAGTATTTTGAGAAGAGAATCTGTTGAAGAAAAATCTGTCCAATCCCGTTTTAATTGCTCAAAAATTCTAGTCTTTAATTGCTAGAGTCTTCTCATTGATTGAAATATTTTTCCTCAATATTCCTTCTATTTTTTTTCCTATAAAAATAAATTAAAATGAATTAAGATGCAACAATAAAATCCAAATATTATTTCTAGCATTAAAACAAATCCAATCAAATTCTATTTAAATAAATAAAAATGAAATTTGAGCTTCTTATTTGATGCTAATAACTATTTTGATTAACCAAGGATATTATTGATGCATGAATCTGCAATTAGAAGAGGCTGGACAAATGAAAATGAAGAAAACAAAACTCAAAAAATTGATTTATTTTAGAAATTCGGAGCTTGATCTTCTGCCTGATTTTTGACCCAATAAATGATCAAATCTGTTAATGAAACCTCCTCAGAAATATTCTCCTTGATTTTCTCTTTCTAATGAGCCATCCTAGGCCTCATTTGGCTAACTAAAACTCAATCTATAAGCCTCCAAAGTTTCTAAGTCAAATCTGATATAACTCTGGAAATTCTGTTGCTGGGCTTTAAAAAAAATCAGATTTTAATTAAAAATCTAATCCTAAATTAGATTTTAATTATCTAATAGTTAATCATAATTTAATTGTTAATCATAAATTAAACTAATTATTTAAACTAATATTAATCTAACTAATTAATATAATTAACTATTTATAAACAAATTAATCTAATTAATAACCAATTTAATTAAATTAATTATATTTTAAATATTAATTAATTTAATCAATTTAAAATTAATTATTTTAAATATTTAAATATTAAATTAGTTATTAAACTAAAACTAAACTAACACTAACATTCCACTTAGACCTACCAACTAACATTACGTAACCTTAATATTACTTTTAATTTAAAATAATATTACTTACCACTCAACTTAACTAACCTACTTACATACCTACCATTTAAAATAACACTATAACTCTTACCTCAAACTAACGTTATGACTCTTAATATTAAACTAACCTATCTACCACTAACTTAAAATAACATTACCACTAACATATGCTATTTAATATAACCTCATCGCATTGTATAAGATATGAGTTCTAACAAGCTCAATCGCATCGCATGAAATTAACTTCATCGCATCAGAGTTATATAAGTCATTGCATCGGAGATATATTGAATCATTGCATCGCATGAAATCAATTCATCGTATCGGAGATATAATGCATCATCGCATCGCATGAAATGAAATAAACTCAATCGCATCAGGTTTTTTAATAAGTCATCGCATCGCAACAAATCAACTCAATCGCATCGGTTTTTTTTTTTTAGATTCATCAAAGCTTTTAAAAACTGAACCCGATATATTTCTCCGATGCGATGTAATTAGAAATCTTTAATGCGATTAAAAAAAAAAAATGTTTTTTATTTTTTAAAATATATTTGTTTTTTAATATAAAATTTTAATTTAATTAAATTAATTATATTTAATCTAATAATTAATTTAATTAATTAAAATTGAATATTGAATATTAGTTTTTTTTTGTTTTTTGTTTTCATTTTAATGATGTTTAAATTAGATTATGAATTTATCTAAAATGATGATTTGCTTAAATAAGCTACAACCACTTTGATATTTTGGATTTTTCAGATTTTTCGAGTTTAGTAATTTATTTGAAAATTGGAGTAGATTATCGAAATTCCGATGCTTCGTTATTTGGCTGTATAAGTAAAAAAATAAAAATATTAGTCATAACATACTATGGGTTAGTATTTTAAACTAAATTCATTATTGAACTAATTTTAAAAAAATGAAATATTGTACATTTTACGCATTTTCTAACCCAGACGATATAATTGTTTAGACTTCAAAGGAGTGCTATTTACAAATCGGTTGACCAGATTAGAAAAAACAAGCATCAATAGGAAGCTTATAAAAAATCGATTTCAACCAAAGAAAATGAAAAATTAACAAAATCGTAAGATAATTGACTTAATAAAAATCATAAAAGGTGTTTAGCCAAAAAATTTATAAAAAGGGTCCCTATTATTTGATGTGAACAAGTTAAAAATGGGGGGTTGTTGTACCATACAACAATTGGTGATTCACTGGAAGAAAAAGTTATCTCTGTTTGATATGAATGAGACTTTCTCAAAATTAAAGTAAAAATAATTAAAGAAGAGAAAATTGTTTTTGGAATGCTTGACTAGGTTTATTAGTCTGAATAAAAGCAACAATCATTTTACTGTAATTTTCTTGAAATTCCTCATAAATTAAAATATTTCATAACTCTATATCAGTGCTTAATTAGTTGTAGAGATAAAGAAGGGGTCACTTTACAGCTTAGCTTTTAAAATGTACTCATTTGTCACAGGTAGAGCCACTGCTGCCAGCAAACATCTATAGTCTCGACAGGGTTACCTTTTAGTCATCAATGATTCAAAATCCTATCTATTTAAGAATTATTGATCTAGAGATAAATCCATTTATATATGTTTATTTATTTTTTTAATATTTTTTCTTTTTTTATAATTCTTAAAGGCCATTGTCCTGGTTTAGTAGCCAGATAGTTGACAATACCATTCACTGGTTATAATTGGACTGAACAAGATGGCTCGTGATGAGACCCCTTGTCTTACAATTGTTTGCAATTATAATCCATTACCCTGGTTTGTTTAGCAGTGTTGGTAATGTCAGCCTATTTTTCCCCTATGATCATGCTAAGCAGGCTCGTGATGAGACATCTTATCTTTTAAGTTTTAAATATATTTTTGGATTACACTCTAGAAAAATAAAACTCTTTTAAATAGAGAGAATCATTAACTCCTTAAGAGTTCTGAATGACAATTTTAGAGTTAAAAGTAATTTGCTGTAAAGTGCCTTTACTTGGTTAAAAATAACTTTTCTTGACTGATAATAAAATTTTGAAAGATCTTAATAAAATATTGAAATCTCAAAATGATTACAATTTTGATGAAAAAGAAATTTTTCAGATTTCATGATACTTCGTCAACTTCTCTTGTTTTGTAATCTCTTCCTTAAGTATGTCTACTTTTATAATAAGAAAAACAAATTCTTCTAAGAGATTTAAGAAAAAGCTAATAAGATACTATTAACAATTTTTTTTCCTATGTATGCCAACCATTGTTAGGTAACAAGAAGGTTTTACATATAAATTATGGCAAAGTCACCAAAATCAAAACTGAAAGCCAAAGGAAAAGAATTCTTAAGCTAAAGTGAGAAAAGAAATCAGCAAACCAAAATAAAAATGAAGAAATTTAAAAGTGGAAAGGTAACTCCAAGTTTTGAAATACAAACTCTAACAAGAATGTTTATACCAATGTCTCAACACATGAAGTAAAAGAAAATAATCATCTAATCATTCCTTCTTATGTCGAGATCCAAAAAACTTATACCTTGCAGGGTTGTAAATGTTTTAGGCTTTAGATAGCAGTGATCATAAAATTCAGCCACAATGAAAAATTTCTGTCTGATGTCAATCTTCTTGTTTTAAAGCATTATCTTAATCATTTTCTAATAAAAGGAATTCTTTAAAGAAACAGATTAAAGGTTCAGAAACTTCCTAGTGTAGTTGTTTCAATGAATACTATCACTGCTTCTTGAAATAAAACTAGGAGAAGAGTATAGGGCTTCCAAAATATGATTTGGCAGATGATTGAAAGATTTTATGAAGAGCTACAAAACAGATTCAAATATCAACATAATTTGAAAAAAAAAGCTAAAACTAAAATCATGAAATGGAAATTAATGAAAGTGGGTACATGAATCTTACCATTGGATAATTGCATTTGATCTTACCTGAAGGTATCAATTTCTCCAATACTAGCTGACTTTTTCTTTTAATTGACATTAAAAATATGAAGAAGGCAAACTAACCAAAATCCTATAACCCAAAATCATTATTTTTTTATATTTAAACTAAAGCAAGCAGTAAAATGTAAAAATGGAATGCTTTGTTTTCAGAGGAGTTGAATTTCAAACAAATGCACCAGAAATGAGATTGAGAATTTACAGTGATGAATGTTCTCAAAATATTATAAGTTTTATACAAATTCCATGATTTTATAAATTGTTCAGATTTAAGACCAAATTTAAGATAATGAAATTTAAAATAGAGAGGTCTTGAATTTCATATTTAATTATGAAATTATTTAAAACTGAAATATATGAGAAATCAAAAGGATTTGAATATGTTGCAATTTGCCATCAATCGCTTTAGTATCATAGCGGTTACCCAAGATTGCTTTAAATTAACACAATACCTTATCGGATGATGCGTATTGCATGTAAAGGCATGCGTTGGACTTTATCACATCGGGGGTTACAGTAGCGAATTTCCGATATGAGATCATGTGAAAAGAGTATTTGCGATGCGATGGAGCGATCATATCATTGAAGAAATTTTATATTTAGGATCGGGGACAATCATGTTGCAAATTACACATCGCACAATGCATCTCATGATTTGTACTTTGCACATTTCATATTGTGCATCGCAGCTTTGGAATAGTGAAATTACCATGAATAAAAATGCGATGAAGCGATTTTGATATCGGCAATGCGATGGATGACGTCGGTTTCGTCATTTTGATACGAGCATTAAAAAAAAATGCGATGAGCGATATTAATATCGGCATATCGGAATATTGGAAAATAATCATATTAGAAATTCCAATGTGATTCTTGCAATAATAGCGATGCTATGGATATAATAATCGATGATGAGTGAAGAGCGAAAAGCGATGAGAAATAGGCGACTAGTGAAAGTGATAGCGATGAGCAATCGGCGATGAGTTAAAGTGATAGCGATGAGCAATCGACGATGAGTTATCGCATCGCAACTTTTAAAATGAGCGCACAAGGATGTATTCAATTTTCCTCCCAATTTGCGATTTTCGATTGGACTTATTGCATCAGAGGTCTTTTAAAATTAACCCTTGACTGATGAATTTAATAATTTGCGATTGCGATTTGAATATTATCGTATCGGAGTTTTTGCAAATGAATATATTAGAACACGATTTCCCCGATTTTCGATTGCCGATTGGGTTCATCGCATCGGAACTTTTTAAAAGGAAGGATTAATATTATGTTTAATGTGCTTTTGCGATTAGATCTATCGCATCGGAACTTTTGCGATGAAAAACAAACTTTTGAATTCATCCCAATGTGATATGCGATTTTGCGAATGAGGTAACACATCAGAGGTCTTGTATCACAAATATGAAAATCAAGTTGAAATATTTCAGACACGAATCTTACGATACTTTTTTTTTTTAATTTCAATTGGATTTTCTAATGAATGAAAGTAAAGTTAAAGAATGCTCAAATTCTAATGAATCACAAAATAAAATTTCCCTAAACCTGTTGCAAATTTGAAATGGGTTTGCTGCTTACTTCAAGTTTTGAAAACAAATGAAAACCTGCAAATAAAACATAACAAGAATTAAAAATAAACTAAGGAAAAGAGAAACCATTAATAGATGAAAATGAACTTGTAAATGCGTACCTGGAAGGAAATTGTCTGTAAACTTACGTCATGAATCTTCGAATTTTCCTTTGATTTATCAAAATTCTAACTTTGTTCAAACTCATCTTATTATTTATTCTAAATTGGAGTATGCAATCAGCCTAGATAAAATCTGTTTATTCATGTTCAGGAAATCTGAAACTCATAAAATTCACCAGAAATAAATATGAAAATAGGCTTCCCTTTGAATTGCAACAGAAATTTATTTCCTCTGCTCATTCTGAATTAACTTGAGAAAAATCTGTATTGTTATAGCGATTGTTTAAAAATGCCTTTAGTAAATAAATATGATGCGTATTGTAGCACCAGATAATAAACTAAAGATCAGGATGGGATGAAGCCACTAATTGTGGAAAAATATCAACACAGATTTGAATGTGTGCACACAGCAAAATGGACACCCTTAAGGTCATTTTAACAAATTTCGAAGAAGATAATATGAACTTCATGTGATCATAACGAAAGGTTAGACTGACTAATAATGATTAAATTGGAATTAAGCTTATAATAGACAGTCATATCTTTGATGGGATAATGAGATCATGAAGCTTTATATTCTCAAAAACCTTTTAACAAATAAATTGCAGAAGAAAATCATATAAGGATATTTCGAAATAGAGAAAAGTGGGTTTGAGGTCATTGGTGCCAAGTGCAACTTCAATTGAATTTTGTCAAGCCGTTTTTCAAAATAAGTAGAGTAAAGATATTGCTGCAATAAATTTTGATTTAAAAATGAGAAGCAAGAATTAGAAATTTTCTAATAAGAGGCAAATATCTCCCTGAACATGTATATGATATAAGAAGGCCTGATTGCTCGCTTTATTTTTATCTTCAAAACTATAAATTAACTACATAAAACAAACTAACTAAATCAATTATAGTTCTATTCTAACCATATACATAAAAATGACTAGGTATAGTCATATTTCCAATGTAACCACTCTCTCATTTTAATTCCTGCATATATGTACAGTTCAAATGTTAGTAATAAAAATACAAATCTAATTGAACTAAGAAAATTAGATCTATAATAAAAATGTACCGTTATTATTAACACCTTCTTTTGAAATGTCTTTTCCAATTGAATTCCAATTGGATCATCAAAATATGGATGGGTTTCCATTAATGATTGGAAAATGTTTAAAAGAAGAGATGATAGGCCAGATTGTGGATATGAGCTTTTAAATTCAAAGGCCTGAAAAAAATTGTTAGTGTTATGTGTAAGTGTTAAACTATTAGCAATCTTCCATGAAGGAAAACTTTCCAAACAATTTTCAAATGAGTTAATGAAAAATGGATGGAAATCTGTCAAATAAGATGGAAAATTATCAATTGGATTAGATTGCTGGCCAGATTGTAAAAATACATTCTCTTGTTGACACTGCCTTTGGGAAGATAGAAGCTTTTGATAAAAAATTAGCATTGATTGAAATTGAAATATTAGTAACTTTTGATGTTCACGATTATAATATGAAACTTCAATTTCCCAATAGGACAATGCATCAATTGAGTGTTCACTATTAAAGTGCTCAATATGCCAGCGTAGAGTGCCAAAAACTTGAAAAATAAAATCAGAAAACAAATCTAAATTTGAGCAAAATAAGTATGAAAGGAAAAATAAAATGAAATCCCTATTGGTACAACTAATGTTACAGCACAATTGAGATTTTTTTGAAATAATTTCTTTTTCACAAGGATTGGCTAGAATAATAGAATTTGAATAATTGCCAATTCCAAATTGTGAATTATAAAGAGAATTATGATTATGAGTAGGAATGAGAGTTTGATTATGATATGAATAATAAATTGGAATGTTTTCTTAAATGGTGAAATCATGAAGATAATTTTCTACTCCAAAATGAATATTGGTTGGAATGATTTCTAAATTGAAATGTTCCTCATTCACATATGTTATTTGAATTTTATCATGAGGATTCTCTTGAGAAGAATAGAGATGAGCATCCTTGATATTAGAGTAATTATCATAAATGACTTCACAATATTCTTTATAATTCCTTTCGATCTCGTCCAATATATCAAAATAAGGAGGAATAAAAAAATTATGTTCATTAATGGCAAAAGAATGATCAATAATTGTTTCTCTATCTTGATAAAAATTTATTGGTAGTTCATTTAGATCATCCTCTTTATTTTGTGAAATATCATTAATACCAAGAGGGGAGAAATTACCAACATTAAAAATATCAGGATAAAGGGAAATATGAGAATCAGAAATAATGAATTCAAAAGTTTCTCTGTTCGAGAAATCATGTGCATTCTGCTCACTATAAATTTCAAATTCTAGATCATTATTTTGTATACTCATATTTTCTTGAAGAAGGCTGCTTTGATGCTTTGTTTTCAACATTTGTTCATCATGAAAAAATTCAGAAATTTGTACAGCAGTTAGCATTTTATTATTCACTTTGATTGCTGCTTGCATGTGTTGATTTGCGATCTGATTTTCTGAATTTAATGCAGAGGAATTTTCAAATTTCAAAGCATATCTATCTCCAAAATTGATGCTATTGTCTTCTTGCATTTGAATAGAAATCTTTTCCAAGCTCTGTGAGACCACTTCATCATAATTTATTTGCACATCCATATTGGAATTCTCATTTATGTTAGAAGGGAACGGGACAAATCTTGAACTAATTTCATATGGATTGGGGATGGGAAGAAGAGAGAAAATATATTTAAACCAATCTAATGATTCTTCTTCCATAGGTTTATCTTCAACTTTAAATCTTAAACAATTTAAATGAAATCGAATATTAAAATATCTAAGAGACTCATTTTCAAATCTTTGTAGATATTCAATTTCATCGCATACCTGTTCATAATCGTATCCGTCAAATTTACAAATGAAAAGTGTAACAAATTGATCCCAAATGTGAATTGAGGCAACCGGAAGAGTTCTAGACCAGTTTCTAGCTTTTGCCGCAAATGTGAGAGTAAAAATTCTGCATAAAATGCCTTCATCAATTCATTGAAAATCATAATTTGAAAAATTTTGAATAAATTAAAAGACATGATTAAAAACAGAAGAATTTTTCTTACCATTAAACTTTCCCTGAGACAAGAGTCTTACCACTTCGGGTGGAGTATTGGAAGATGCACGTCCATGTATACAACTCCAAATTGGAAGTTTTAAAGGAGCCATTGTAATAAAAATGAAATGTTAGAATTCAAAGACTCCAAAGTAAAAAAAATCTCAGGCCCTCCTTTCAGCGCCAAAAATGTTGAGGCCTCGAAAATCGCTGCAACAACATTGAGGGGATAACCATCCGGTCCGGACCTTAATACAACTCTTTATCCATTTGTAGTAGTGGCTCCGACTGGTTTGACTAAGTCCGGTTACCTTTTCCCTATCGCTTATTGGTTTATGATGTATCTTTATCTACCAATAGACAGGGATATCAGATCAATTATTCTTGCTGATCGGGCAAGAGAATGACCCTTAAGCTGATTTGGGTTCAGCCAAACTACAACTAAGATTTTGCCTCTTTGAGAAGAGGACTTAAAAATAATATATAAACTTAATCTAAATGCAAACTTATTCTATAATGCAAGAAAAAGAAACTAATCTAAATCCTATCTCAATTAGGTAGACATATATCTAACCCAACTAAGAGCAAAATAATTAAATGATGAGAATTTAAATATGTCTGGCTTTTAATTAATATCAAGATAACGAAGAAATTCAATTAGCTCACATTTGTGAATACCAAAACACATTCTATTGAGACCATTTGACTCAAATAATAAATCAACAACACTTCGGAAGAAATTCACAAAAAATGATATCGATTATCAAATCAGTCAAGCCAATAATTAAACAATAATATGTGGAAGAAATTCACAACACATTACTATTTAATAAATCAGTTTTATAAGACAGATTTCTGAGTAATGTTTACTCAGAAATCAGAGTTTAATTCTTAAGAACGTAGATACATAACAATTTGAGACAAATTATCCATATCAACATAAATGCATAAACATGAATAAAATGAAACAACAATTTTATTAACATAAAAATGAAACTGGTATTTGATACAGAAATGTCAAAAATACCAGTTAATTCAATCTGTTTCTCTGATCCTAGTCTCTAATAGTAATTTACTTTACTTGAATTTCTGTTTCCAAAACTAGAGCTACAGAAATGCAAACTCTGCCCATCATGCATAATTCAAGATATAAAGAATAAATCCTCATTAATGTTCAGATCTGAAATTTTCTCTCCTCCCCATCTACAACTCTAAATTCCTATTACAGAAATGTTTTTAGAAGTTTTGAATTGCAGAGGAGAGCAGCCCCTATTTACATTTTGCAATCTGCATTTTATAATCTTTCCAAAAGTATTTTGAGAAGAGAATTTGTTGAAGAAAAATCTGCCCAATCCCATTTTAATTGCTCAAAAATTATAGTCTTTAATTTCTAGAGTCTTCTCATTGATTGAAATCTTTTTCCTCAATATCCCTTCTATTGTTTTTCCTGCAAAATGAAATTAAAATGGATTAAGATGCAACAACAAAATCCAAATATTATTTCTAGCATTAAAACAAATCCAATCAAATTCTATTTAAATAAATAAAAAGGAAATGTGAGCTTCTTATTTGATGCTAATAACGATTTTAATTAACCAAGGATATTATTGATGCATGAATCTATAATTGCAAGAGGCTGGACAAATGATAATGAAGAAAACAAAACTCAGAAAATTGATTTATTTTAGAAATTCGTAGCTTGATCTTCTGCCTGATTTTTGACCCAATAAATGATCAAATCTGTTAGTGAAACCTCCTAAAAAATGTTCTCCTTGATTTTCTCTTTCTAATGAGTCGTCCTGGGCCTCATTTGGCTAAGTAAAACTCAATCTATAAGCCTCCAAAGTTGTTAAGTCAAATTTGATATAAATCTGGAAATTTTGTTGTTGGGCTTTAAAAAAAATCAGATTTTAATTAAAAATCTAATCCTAAATTAGATTCTAATTATCTAATAGTTAATCCTAATTTAATTGTTAATCATAAGTTAAACTAATTATTTAAATTAAGATTAATCTAACTAATTAATATAATTAACTATTTATAAACAAATTAATCTAATTAATAATATATTTAATTAAATTTAAATGATCAAATCTGTTAGTGAAACCTCCTAAGAAATGTTCTCCTTGATTTTCTCTTTCTAATGAGCCGTCCTGGGCCTCATTTGGCTAAGTAAAACTCAATCTATAAGCCTCCAAAGTTGCTAAGTCAAATCTGATATAAATCTGGAAATTCTGTTGTTGGGCTTTAAAAAAAATCAGATTTTAATTAAAAATCTAATCCTAAATTAGATTCTAATTATCTAATAGTTATCCTAATTTAATTGTTAATCATAAATTAAACTAATTATTTAAATTAATATTAATCTAACTAATTAATATAATTAACTATTTATAAACAAATTAATCTAATTAATAATAAATTTAATTTAATTAATTATATTTTAAATATTAATTAATTTAATCAATTTAAAATTAATTATTTTAAATATTTAAATATTAAATTAGTTATTAAACTAAAACTAAACTAACACTAACATTCCACTTAGACCTACCAACTAACATTATGTAACCTTAATATTACTTTTAATTTAAAATAATATTACTTACCACTTAACTTAACTAACCTACTTACATACCTACCATTTAAAATAACACTATAACTCTTACCTCAAACTAACGTTATGACTCTTAATATTAAACTAACCTACCTACCACTAACTTAAAATAGCATTACCACTAACATATGCTATTTAATATAACCTCATCGCATCGTATAAGATATGAGTTCTAACAAGCTCAATCGCATCGCATGAAATTAACTTCATCGCATCGGAGTTATATAAGTCATCGCATCGGAGATATAATGAATCATCGCATCGCATGAAATCAATTCATTGTATCAAAGATATAATGCATCATCGCATCACATGAAATGAAATAAACTCAATCGCATTGGGTTTTTTTAATAAGTCATCACATCGCAACAAATGAACTCAATCGCATCGGTTTTTTTTTTTTTTTAGAGTCATCGGAGCTTTTAAAAAATGCACCCGATGTATTTATCTGATGCGATGTAATTAGAAATCTTTAATGCAAATAAAAAAAAAAATTGTTTTTTTTGTTTTTTATTTTTTAAAATATATATGTTTTTTAATATAAAATTTTAATTTAATTAAATTAATTATATTTAATATAATAATTAATATAATTAATTTAAAATTGAATATTGAATATTAGTTTTTTTTTTTTTTCATTTTAATGATGTTTAAATTAGACTATGAATTTATCTAAAATGATGATTTTTTTAAATAAGCTACAGCCACTTTGATATTTTGGATTTTTCGGATTTTTCGAGTTTAGTAATTTATTTGAAAATTGGAGTGAATTATCGAAATCTCGATGCTTCATTATTTGAATGTATAAGTAAAAAAAAAAAATATTAGTCATAACTAACTATGGGTTAATATTTTAAACTAAATGAATTATTGAACTAATTTAAAAAAAATGAAATATTGTACATTTTACGCATTTTCTAACCGAGACGACATAATTGTTTAGACTTCAAAGGAGTGCTATTTACAAACCGGTTGACCAAATGAGACAAAACAAGCGTCAATAGGAAGCTTATAAAAAATTGATTTCAACCAAGCAATCAAAACAAGAATCTAAATAAAATGAAAATTTAACAAAATCGTAAGATAATTGACTGAATAAAAATCATAAAAGGTGTTTAGCCAAAACATTTATAGAAAGGGTCCCCATTATTTGATGTGAACAAGTTAAAAATGGGGGGTTGTTGTACCGTACAACAGAAGGGTTGAAGCCACGTTGCTTGTTGTGTCTTAAATATTTCCGTAGAATATTTCTTGAACATTATGGGAAATCTCATCTTTTTTTACCACGATTTCAAGACTGTTGTGATTTTTGTGAGGGTTTTTTTCAATATCTTAAAATTCTTGATGATTTAGAATGTATGGATGATGAGGATATTTTAGAAGAAATTTATGAGTTCTCTTGTCAAGTTAGTTGTCATGATGAACAAGAAGGTTTCCAACAAGCATATGTGACTTCTTTGTTTGAAGATGAACTAGATCAACACTTCGACAGTCAATACACGCCTCGTGAAATAAATCAGCAGCTTGATGTAGACATCCATGTTCCTTTTCCTAAGATCAAAGATAAAATTAAACAACCTTGTAAATAATTGAATGATAAATAAGAACAAGAGGATGCTCAGTTACAAATATTTTCACTTTGTTAATTTTCTGAACCCTTATTTGAAGAGGATAATACCTAAGAAATCATTGATAATTCTCAAGCATGTGGGAAACTTTTTGATATATATGAAAAAGAGCAGGGGCAAGGAAAAGTTTATGTCAACCATGATTATTTTCATCACGAGGAGGAGGTTGATCCCTTGAGTACATTTGAAGGCTATTATGAGGATCTATTTGTAAAGAATGAAAAGCAACTTTTTGATACACAAGTTTTTGTCCCAGAATGTCTTGTTGAAAATTTAAATGATAAAAAATATATATTTGTGCATAATGATATGATTGCTCCTATTAAATATTTTCAATAAAATTCAAAGTCTTGTCCTAGAAATGATGTTACAAATCGATATATGAAACAGGGACAAATTGCAGTTTTAAATGAAGAAGATGTTTGTTTTTCTGTTGGTCTTCAAAATGAGCTTATATTTCATGATTTTGAAGATCAGTTGGCTAGTCATTTACAACCATCAATAAAAGTTATTTTCACAGAAGTTTTGGATCATGGAGTTATTTTCAAATGGAAGTTTAAGTTTCCATTTACTCAATCTTTCTTTATGCCTGGTGGAGCTGAATACAAGCATCAATGAGATAGTCATTTACTTGATTGGTTACATTGGATCTTCGACTTCACTTGATCAAGTGATTTATGGACCAATTAGAGTATGTAAGGTGTAATGAATAAGCTCAACATTCCTAGCATCTTTTTCAGTGTCAGTTTCCAGTAGAGTTTGCAGTTGATGATGTATAGTTAAACTTCAGTTTGATTTGAGTCAGTTTGAGGATTGTAGCTGCAGTGACTCCATTTCCCAATGGTAAGGATACCTGATCTATGGTGTTATTGACACCTTCTGAAGGAGTTGAAATCCCTAGCTAGAGGAAATGTTAGTTTCAGTATGTCAGTTATCAAAAAAATACTCTTTGAGTTGTTTTCCTAGAATTCATGGGTGAAAATTTTCAGTCTTTCAAACAAGTTCTCAAAAAATCATTTTGGTCACTAAAAGGGTCTAGGTCAAATTTTTTTCTCCCTCATCTCATCCATGGCCATCATCACTTTCAAGATAATATCATTTCATTGTAATTTAAAAGGTTTAGGGTCATTTCAATTCACCTCATATAGGTCTATTGTAGGTGTCATCATCTTCCTTTGACAATTGTCCAATTTGTCATCGAAACAAGGAAATCACCCTTCATTTCACTCATAAGCCTTTAAAATGGATCTAGCATGCTTAGGAGGTAAAATAAGACAATTTTTCTAGTTTTAAAATGTGTTTAAATGTCAAAAAGTTTCAAAAGTAAAATTTGTCTTATCGTTTCACTACAAGAAAAAAAAGGTAATTTCAAGTTTACAAAAGACAAAAGAAAGTTCATCTTGACTTATTATTATCTTTTTTAATGTGGAAGAGCTCCTCTCTTACCTCATTTTCACTCAAGTTATCAAAGGCTCGAAACCAAGGCAAAAAATCACTCCAACAATACTTTGCTACACCTCAGTCTGCCTTTGTTACGCTTCTTCCTGCTACGCATTTAGAAGATATTGTTACGTTTCTGGCCCCTTTTTTATGCTTCTGGGAAGTTTTTTTATGATTTCAGGGCCTTCTTCTACGCTTTCAGATCAGTTCTTATGCTTCTAGGAAGTGTTGTTACGCTTCTGTAATTTGGTGTTTCACCTCCAGAAAGAGTCAAGAATTAGGTTTTTGGCTTCAAATTCATTCAAAAAATATCAAGGCTTATGACCACTACACCTTGGACCCCTCAAAAGCAATAATTTTTCCCTGTTATACCCTCCCTTGGTCAATTTATTAAGTTTTCAATTCATTTTCATGCTCTCTCCATATTACACCATATCATCACTTCTCCATGTCATTGAAAGAATCCATTTGAATAACCATAACCTACTCGAGTTGAATAAACCCTAAAACCTACCATATGACACTACCCTACATCTCTCATATACCACACACTCTGATATCACACCATCCATATCATCCCTAACAATCATTCTCATAAAACCCTAAACACTAGCTATTTTCAAAGTGAAAATTTGGGAATTTCCTGTGTTTTCATATTTTTACCACCCTCCTCTCTTCAATTTCACTTAATTCCACCCACAACATGGAGCTAACATGCCTCTCTATCTACTTAATTTTCTATATAATTTTCCCTAGCTCCATAACCCTCCATCCCACCCTCTAAACTTACTCCACCCCTACACTAGCTATTTTCACAGTGAAAAATTGGGAATTTCCTATGTTTTCATCTTTTCACCACCCTCCTTACATCCATTTCACTTCATTCCACCCACAATATGGAGCTAACATGCAACCACATCTACCAAATGTTTTGTATAATTTTCCCTAACTTCATAACCCTCCATCTCACCCTCTAAACCTAATCCATCCTTACACTCTATTTTTTCCAAATTTCACTACACATATTCATCCCACCAAAACACTATGGTTTTCATTCTTTCAGTCATAAAAAATATGGAGAGTGAGAAGAAGATATTCAAGGGAGGGTGCCAGCTCAGCTTATAACCCTTCACGATGCATGAAATCAATGCTTCACCCTTGGCCAAAATATGTTTTGAGAGGACTAGATGTTTGAGGTTCTGTGAAAAGCTCATGGAGGAAGGATAGCATCTTCCATTGAATAGTTTATTTGCCACAAGATTCAACGTGGGAAAGCTCACTATTGCATGTGTAGATATTAACCTATCGGCAGATGCAATTTTTTCAACAACAAGTATTCCTTGTCATGGATAGAAGTGGTTCAAGGGCATGGATTTAGACATTGAAAATGACACAAAATTTATCATGCCTCATGTTAGAGAGGAACCAGATTACCACTTCCCTTTCAGAAACCTTAGAAAAAACATGCTCCTTTGATGATGTTAATAATGAAGTATTTCACATGTGAAGGAAGATTTTCTAGGTTGTATAGGTATCATATCAGGCTATTGATGCATTTTACCTCTGTCAAAAAGCTTGATTTGACACATTAATTGTACAAGAGTTTGATTAATATGACCGAGAAGGTTCAAAGTAGAAAAGAAGATCATCACCCAAGAAATTTTCATCATGGTCGGATCAAGCTCATTGTATTGAATCACCTTTCATCCATCGATATGACTTTGGAAACCTTCATGGAAAGAGTATCAACAACACCTACCACTATCCCTCTAATATTGCATTTGACATCATCAACACAGCCAATGGATTCTGTCTCTTCTAGCGTGCCAACTCAATTTTTAAAGGTTCGTAGGTTTTTTGGGTTTAATCATACTTATGAGAAGGGGAAGAGACATATATTTGCGACTAAGTATGTCAAAAGTGTTCTTCAACTTGACACCATTGTTGAACAAAGTGAAATGGAGGAGAAACCTCTTATGCATAAAGATAGTGAATCAATGCCATTGGAGGTTGAGGTACTAGACCAGGTGGAGATCAGATCAGCTGAAGAGATCAATAGGGAGAAGGATGAATAGATAACAGAGTTGAAGAGGATCTTGTCCATTGCTATTTCTCAAATTAGTTTCCTACAACAGGAGAATTTTAAATTGAAGGTGAAGCAATTGTTACAAAGCAAGCCCAAGCCATACCTAGAGGAAGAAAAAGGTAAAGGTAAAGAGGTTATTGATATTGATAAAATGCAGGACATGGAGGCTGAAACACAACCAAGAAGTCCAAAAGCAAGATGCCTCAAAAGGGTATTGGAGCTATAAAGACAGTCAGATCATCCACCTAAAGATTTTACCTTTGATGAGATTATAACCATGGAGATAAATCAAGACATTTAACATTGGTTGTCAAGGGTAAATAAACATCTAGAGAAGCTCTTGAAGAGAGCTAAGAGGGACAATAAAATTCAAAGACACATGGAAAATCACTATCGCACCAGGAACAAAATTTCTCAAATAAGGCTAAAATAGTTGAAGAATAACACTAAAAGAAGCTCAAATGAAGCTTAGAAAGAAGGATAGATTGGATTTGTTAGATAAAGCGTCCTTGGTTGTTTATCCCATTATTCACAAGTGCTGTAGAACCAATTTTGAGAAGTTTTGAAGAATTTTCTTCTTTTTTTCTTTTTTTGCACAATTCTAGAAATTCCTCCTCACAGAAGCGTAGAAAACTTTTGCTACGCTTATTTTGGGGGCATCCAAATGATTATTTATTTACATGGATGGTTTCATTTTGATGATTATATCATAGATTAGGAAACCTGTTTGCATGAAAAGCTTTAATTTTTGAGAAAATTTCCAAAAACCACTTATATTTCATGTTTATGCCACCTTTTTGGAGGCTTTGTTATGATTTTGGAGTAACCTTCGGATAATGGATTTTTGGAGGCCTTCCCATGGGTCATTTTTCAAAATTAAAGATGTTATAGAAATTATACATATAGGGGTAGTTGGCCAGTCTTTTATAAGTTGATTTTGACTCCTAATAGTGCCTCAAAAGTGCCTACAAACTTCTGCTACGCTTCTGAAAAACGTTTCAACCCTTTTGTCTGAAATGTTACATATCAGCATAGGATTCCTCAAGACACTTGTCTAGCTCAGAAAATGTCAAAAATTTTAGGTTTTGTAGTCATATGAGTTGTAATTAGAGTTATTGAGTTGGTTTTTGCCTCCTATCATGAAGGAATATGGAATTTAATGTAAGGGACAAACACTCCTAGTTCATAGTTGAAATTCAGGGAATGGTTTCTAACCTCCCTAGAATCTAGGAAATTACTCATATCATGTATTTATGATGAATTTTGGATGGGATTTAGACCTGATGATGTGTCATAGTCCATATTTTCTATAAGTGGACTCTTTTTAATCTTTTTTTGGATTAGAGAGTCTTATTTTGCAGTGGAGCTATAGTAATCATCATTTTGGAATGAAATCAGAGACATATTTGTAGAACTTGTGTTGAGAATCTTGTGGTATATATTGGAGCATTTGTTCTTCTTATGTATGTTTATATATTCATGCTAAATGATATATTTTCTTCCTTTATATACATCTTTCCATAGGTTTATCTTGTAAGTTTATAAGTACAAATCATGTTTATTCATGCTCTGTTTTAGGCAAGGTTTACATTATATGTATGTTTACTTCTAAGAGAATTAATTCACCTCAATGTTCATTCTGAATATCTCTCACTTAATCCTATACTCGATTACCAATTAAACATGCTTTCAAACTACCTATCTAGCCTCACAAATTCTCTACAAATTGACCTTGGATTTTAGACCTAAAAAACCATAGACCTAGCCTTCTCACTGACCTTTCTATCCAACACTTAAAACATTAAAAAAAATTCTAGTTACTGAGATTATTTTGTGAAACCAGCTCCAAAAATAGAAGAAAAGAGATATCAACGCCTTAGAAACAAGTCACTTCGAGGGGGCAACCTCCAATACATTACATGAATGAAAAATTCTTGGATGATACAAATGACAAAACCTCCTTTAGATATATAGGAGTCCATAGGGCCATAATGTAATCCTAGTGGGGCCACAATGTAACCCTAGCCGACCTAAAAATAATAATGTAAGGGCACAATAATAACAATATGGGGGTTACAGGGGTACAAAAATAACAATAATGAGGGATACACTAATATAATAAGGGACTATACTATTAATATAGGGACTCAACATATTACATATCTAGCCTAAGATCAATAGATATTTAGTCAATCCATTGACTACAAAGTGAAAACTAGAGAGCCATCTCTAGTCCTAGTAGGGCTAGCTACTTGACCTAAATCCTGCTCTGTGGTTACCTTTCTTCAATCATATTTTCAGCCTTGGGAATTTGGGGAGAGTGATAACAGAAAGAACTGGCTTTGACGCTAATTGTTGGAAACCTAACTAAACTGAGAGGGAGGGTGAATCGGTTTAATATTTTCATGGAAATTAAATTATGATTACTTTTAAATGGTTAACTCAATTATTAATTGAGAAACTTACACCTTATGAATATTAGATTTAATATATAATCAACATGTAATATGTAAACCAGAATATCAAATTAAAGAAACACATGGACACAAGATATGAGTGGAAACCCATAAAGTGAAGAAAACATGATTTGTTTATTTTGGTGATGAAAAATTAAGCTCCTACTTCCTATATTACATCATATTTTTGTATGCTCCAACCTTTAGGAGGTTTCCACCTCAATTCTTATGCAAGCTTCAACTTGCAAGGAAGCTCCAACTCCCAATTTTTTTTTGCAAGCTATAAACCACAAGAGGCTCCTACCTCAACAAGCACTAGCCTATTATTTATCATGCTAAAAATTTAAAGGAGATTTAAATCCCTTGGAAATATAAAATAATTTTTGGGTTTACCTAGTATTAAGTTAAACATCCATCCATATATGTTTATAGCTTTTCTCCTCTTCTAATTTGCTTCATATGTTCCAGGCAACTGATGATAATAACTCAATCAACTTTCACATTCTCCACCTCTCTAACCATTTTATCCTTCCAACCTCCCACATTTTATAAGAAAACTTTGATGGTCGTTAGTATTCCATACAATAATTTGAAATGATAAATATTGTCTCTTTGCAATCCGAAGGTTTCTCCTCAATTCCAAAACTACTTCAACTTTTTTAATATTAAAAATGCATCAAATGAATTTAAAATTGTTTAAATAACATGGATTAATTTTCATCATACCAATAAAATGAATTTCAACTTATTCAAATAACATGCATTAATATTCTTCTCCAACACATTAACTCATATTCTCTTGCATCACAACATTGCTATTCTGATTACAACCACTCAACAAAATATCCAAAGACATGCCTTTGTAGCTGAACTTACTATCAATGAACATTTGAATGAGAATTGAGCTAATTGGACAAGAACTCCATTGGGAAAACAAGAACCTTTATTTGTCATAGGAACACTACAACCACTTCTTCAACTCAAACCTCTGCAACATAATACAACAACATTTTCCTTTTCCTTTTCCTTGCATCACAACATCTCAATAATCATATGCATACATGCTTACCATTATCCACTAATCCATATGCACAAAAACTGCATCATTGATTAGCATCAATCAACATATGCACATAATCTTCCTCACTAATTAGGACCAATCAACATATTACCCAACTTCCTTTCCAGCATAACAACCATACCTGGTACAATTTTCTCTGATTTCAACTGGAAACGTATCTTTTTCAACATCGTTCTACAACTTTGCTCTGTTTCCATCAATGAAAACAATTCTAACAAATGAGAAACTAGCTAGGTCCAAAGTTGAGGCATAGTCCAACCTAGGTAGTATCAGTGGAGTTGTTGTAATTATTCTGTAGGTAAGAGATTTTTTATCGTGGAGCCTTACTATCATCCTCAATAAGAGGTCTTATTTTATGTATGTCTGGACCCCCGTTCCTAATGAGGGGTGCAAAGTGCCTTTCCCCCCTACTATTTTATATGGGGGGTCTCAGGGGGCAATGAAAATTGTTTGCAGCCACTCCCCTCTACACCCTCCCTCGGCGAGGGTCTAGGGGAATCACCCTCAAAAAGTTTTGGAAAAAATTCCTTCTAAAATATTTTAATTTTATAGTCAATCTAAAATGTTCATCATAAGGTCAGATATATTATGGTAGATGTTATGTTATGGTTTTTTTACCTTAAATAATCCCTATTTTTATGAGGGACTTGTATTATGATTTTTTATTACTGATATATAATTGTAACTGAGAGAGAGGAGACTATGATAAGAGAAGAAGAGGCCACAAAAAATGTGTTTCAGGTTTTAATCTCTTCATTTTACTAGACAAAATAAAATAAGGACTAACTATTTCTCCATGGATGTATCTTAAATAAGGTGAACCACATATATTGGTGTCTCCTTTGTATTAAATCATTTTATGTTTTATTTTTTCCATCGTTTTGATTTTATTTCTTTGTGATTTTATTACTAACAAGTACCAACTTGTGTACAAAAATTCCCATGTCTTATCTATCTAACCCATCCCCTGAGATTCCTGTACTCCCATATCATGTGTTTCCCCAAACACTTATCCGAGTAGATGGAATCAATAAATGCATGGGGCATGGCCACACCTTATTGCATGACCCACCACATTGCATAATGATGGGAAAACCCCAAAATCGGGCACCCCACACCACAACATCTTGTGAAAAACTTGACTTCTTGCCTAGGAATAATTTTCATGCCATGTGACCTTCCCATTGCAACCTAGCATCTGAAATCATGAATGTATCATGTGTCCAATTTCCTTGGGCACCCATCTCAACTGGGGAAGTAGCATGTGAAATACCACATTTCCTGAGCGCACATCGACCTTAGGCTATAGGGGTAATATAGTTGGTCTCCAAAGGCTCTCCAAATGTGGGTGCAAGTTGTCAATGGTTTTTAAAATTAATGAATCAAGCCATGATACATTTTTAGGTGATATTTCTTAGTCACCAGATCACCAACATCTTCCATGAAAGTGAAAATTATTCCTCAAAACATGATGAGACAACCCCAAAGTAAAATGTCTTCAAGAAAATTTTGGTACAATCCTCCTATCATGATCTAACATCCACCTTAAATTGTGCTTTATTTAATATGATTCCACTCACAAAGTGTAGAAGACACCCCATTTTCACTTAAAGGATCCATTTCTCTTGTAATTAGGATGTGATTTGACCTTGGGTGGAATTCACCTCTCAAACATATTCGTGAATCATTTAAATACATGGTCCAATACCTATAAATCATGTCACAAAATAGGGCCCATCATCATGCCTTGGGTCAAGACACTCCATGAAGCATGGGAGATGATTTTACATTTTAAATTTTGGGTCATAAAATACCCATATGGCTAAGTGACATTAATATGTAATAGAATAAATCCACATTGTAGCGCATTTATTATTTACATTAAGTATTGAAATAAATTTCACATAATCCAAGCCATATAAAAATAGTTCCATCTCATCCCAATCGCCCCTCCAAGTCATCAAAAATGATAATAATAATCCACAACTACCATGTCTATTAATAATATGTCAAAAAAAATGAAAATAAGATCCAAATATATTGATGAGGAAAGAGTTCCATGGTATGATGTGTGGCATGGATAGGAGTGGCCCAAATATCCATAAATATCCCCCTCAACTATTGTTGGAATAGGGTCCCCTAAGACTGACAATTTTGTGATATTTTATAATGATTTAGTCTTGCACAGGGGTTTTGGGGTGGGTCAAAACCCCTCACGAACTGTAAAGGGGTCGAAAGGGTAGATCAAGGGGCCACAAACCATGGTTTGCAAACCATAATATAGCGCAAGCTAAATAGCATAAATAAGTGAGTAGATTGAATCTAAGAAGCCAGTTTTTTTTGGATAAGGCTAAACGTGAACAATACATCTGTAATTTTGGGCGATAATTGGTGCGGATCAGTCTGGGTAGAAGGCTCCTGTTGGTTGTGTGCACGGAGACCTTAGTCCTGTTATGTGTGGACCTTTCTAGCTGTGTGCACAGGTTTGTAAAGGGTTGTATGAAGGATCTAAATTGGTTTAGTAATAAAAAAGTATTGTTGCAGATATCTGAGTCTTTTATGCATCTATTGGTTATGTTATGAATGTCGTTGTTTCTTATTTCTGATTTATGTACTGTCTACACTTAGATCTATTGCGCAAATGTGATTGGGTTGCTTATTGGATATATCTAATGGTATAAAGATCTCATCTAATGTGTTAAGGGTTAGTACTTAATATATGACAGTTGTGATAACTTGTGCACGGTAATCTACATACTTGACCTAAATCTATCTGTCGAGGGTTTACTGGTAAAAGCTATTGTTGTGAAGGTCTGTTTAAGGATATTTGTAATCTCAAGGCACCCACATCATTCCAAATCTCTCTGAGAGTGTGGAAACCTAGTTCCAGCACCCCCCCATACAGCTTCGAGTGAGATTTTGACTTGAGAAAGCAGTCACTGCCGAAAGGGCCAGTAGTAAGAGGGTTTTTTGGTTAACTTCACTTCCGAACTTGGGTCAAGACCCCTCAAGCCAACAAATGGTTTCGTTTTTGGGACCGAGATAATTTTTAGATAGATTGGGTGATTCCATGAGGTCATTGGTAGCCATTAAAACATGAAATTGAGGACTGGTTTGAAAAAAAGATTCGGGAGTTTGAAAGAATAAGTATATTTTTACGGAGGTGCACGAGATATTTTTCGTAGCCTTTGCACATGAGTTACAAGAGTGGTTGGAAAGGTTGGCGTAATTCCAAACCTGTTGGAAGGAAGATCAGGTCACATAGTGGACCCCTGAATTAATCCAATAGTTGAAAAATAATGATAATTCTATTACCCATATTGTAGATCACTGGGTTGATAGCGTCTTGGGTGGATTTTTAACTGAATTTGTAGTTTATCAGTTTTTTTCTTACTCAGAAGCTTAATGGATTTTTTTCAAAGGATTGAGGGGTAATTTCCTACCAACATTTCCTCTAATGATTAAGATTCTATTGTGTGAACATGGTGTTTTTGTAGCCATACCGAGTGAATGACCTTCGATCAAAGTGGAAGCATGACACAAAGCGGTAAATACTATTGGGTCAATCAAGAGGGGGAAAAATCCATGTATATTCCTCTGAGGAATTCATCTGATTTAAACGGTAGTGGTGCTACACACGCAGAAACTATTCCCTCGGCTACGCCACCCTCAAATTCGAACATGGGTAAGAATGCTCCTACCCTACCTCCACCCCCTCTTGAGGATGATATGGTCACGCAGATGAAGTTTTCCACTTTTAAAGGAGAGGGGATTAATATATGAATCTATTTTGGTTTGTGGCAGACATAGTATGGGCTACGCAGAATGTTACTAACAATGTTGTTAAAAGAGTGCAGTTAGCAATAGCCTTTGAAGGTCGGGCTTTGGATTGGTTTATGGGATACATTTCTCAATATGCGTATCCCAAAATACATAAGATCAATGATTCCCTGAAGCAATAGTTCCAAAAGCCTAAGTCTTATTCTCAATGCATAGTGGAATTAAAAGATATTAGGCAAGGGCCTATGGAGTCAGTTTGGGAAGCTGACCAGCGAATAAAAAAGGTCATCAGTGATGGAGGATTTTCCTATGATGAAAAGTAGCATATGGAATGGTTCATTGCCGTGTTGTTGCGACATGTATGTGGGCCCATGAGTCAAAAAAATATTGGCTCACAGGAGGAAGCCCTATAAATTTCTATGAAGTTAGAAGATACGCCAAGGGACGATGTGCAATTTGGAGCGTCATAGATTTATATCCAATTAGAGGCAATACACTTAGAAATTCAAAATTTACGAAGAGACAGGGGTAAAGAAGCTAGCACAGATGTCTGGTGCATATGTTGCAGACTATCTGGCCACACCAAAGATCAGTGCCCTCTACTGTCAGACTATATGAAAGCTGGGGGACCAAGTCCACTGTGCTCGAGGGATATTGCTGGGCCTAGTAACCACACATTATGGTGCATTGATTTTCAGGTGGAAGGGCAGCATGATACACATCACTGCCCATAGTTGGGTGCCTATGTCCTAGAATTGAAGAAACATTGGTGCCGATTATGCTCTTCGGCGGGACACAATGAGCACAATTTTCGCACATATGACTTAATGATTGAAAGAGGGAACATTTACAGAGTCCAGATTGACCTTTCATCACCAACATCTCCCTCCAAAAGTGGAGGATCCCCAGCAAGAGGTCGGGGAGGGGGAGAGGTGGAAGCAATGGTAGGGGAAGAGGGCAGTTAATTTTCTACAATTTTGGAGAAATTGGACATTATGCATGAGATTTCCTGAACCTCACATAAAAATCATGCAGGTATTGCAGGAAATTTTATCATGTAATAGAATAATTTCCAGTGTTGATCACTAACATGCAGGAAAAACAAGAGACGCCAATGTAAAATGTCTAGCGAGTTACAGCTGAGCCCCGCATCGACGGTCCAAGCGTAAATATAATTACACGCAGTAGCATTACTACTAGGGGAAATGAAGAGAAGGCCAACGCAAAACCACTAATATGAAAAGAAGCTGACAAAAAGGAAATCCTCAACCTGCAGAAAGAAAAAGAGACTTTCCTCGAAGCCAGAAAGAAGTTTTTTGTAGAAGAAGAAACCATTTCGAGGCCTATCAGAGAACCAAAAGGGGTTGATGAGGTTAAGCCATTATTACATGCCTGCATTAAGCCAATACGCAATAAGAAGGTAGTAGATAATATCCAGGCCCTGATAGACAGCCGCACATAAAAGGAGGTGGCGCAGACAGAATCCAAGGTTGTAAATAAAGTTTACAAGTAGAAGAAGGGGATGGGTAAGGAAATGTGCATGACAGTACAAATTGGGGAATACGAGATGGACCAGATTATCTTATATTTGGGGTATGATGCAAACATCCTACCTAAACAAACCTAGCAGAACATGGGAGAGCCAAAGTCGGAATGGTCCACCATTCATATACGCATGGCTAATCAGCAAAAGATCATCCCCCTGGGTAGGCTCTCACAAGTTGAGGTCGACATCGTTGGAGTAAAGGTATGTGTTGAATTTAAGGTTATACAAAATGTGGATGATGAAGATCCCTACCCTGCATTATTAGGATTGGATTGGGCCATTGATATGGGAGGTATCATCAACCTAAAGCGTAGAAGCATGAACTTGAGAATAATCGTACACAGGTGATCGTCCCCTTGGATCTGGAAGAAGGAGAACGGTACATAGAGCTAATGTGTGAAGGGGATGAGATTGACCATATCCATAAATTGACCATACGGGACAAATACTAGATCAACCCTACGGCGGATGGCGTGCTAAATTGGGAGAAGGATAGCTCCTATTTTTCTGATTCTGATGGCGAAATGGAGAACTGGTAGAACCGGCTGCATGACATCTCTACCCTATGCTGCCTCAAGATTACAAAGAGCTTAAGGTGAATCTGTTTTGAGGTAAGGTAACTACCATACTTTGATGATTCTGGTAGTGTCAAATAATTTTTAGAAGCACTAGAAAAAGTCATCCCAGAGGAACAAAGGTTCTAGGCGTTGAACTTGGCTATGCGCACAACTCCAATGCAATGGTGGGAAACGTGGAAGGGAACTTTCCAGGACTGGAATAAATGTAGACAAATGATGATGCTACACTTTGAACCATCCGCCATGCCACCTATTGAATTATTCTATGGACGGGGAGACCTGCGCAAGCACCTGGCCAAACGGATGGATGTATGGAATGAGAAGACATGGAATGAATGGGCTCATAGGCTTGTCCACTCATTAGGACCTATCCCCACAACCTGGTATATAGAGGTTGAGTTACACTAAGGCACTCGAGAGTGGTATATAATGACTGAAGACTTCCTGGAAAATTTTAGCTCTATGGGAGGCTCAGAAAAAATAGATGAAGCGCTGCAAGACATAGATGCACTAGTCTTCAATGAATCTTGACCCCACAGGGAGAATGCTACGCTAACCTGGGATGTGCAGATGAAATACATATTCAACTGACGAAACATGTCAATTTTGAATAATGAGGAAGATCCAAGGAACGTTAATATCCCTTAATCGGAATGCGAGCGTGTACTAGCATGATCATTGTTAAGGACGGTAGATGTGACTAAACCTATGAAATTTAAAGAAGTAAATATTGGGATGGATGAGCAGCCCAAGTTGGCCAGGATTGGGGACTACTGGGATGATGATACAGTCAGCAAGATCGCAAAGCTTCTAGCATAATACTAGGATTTATTTCCGACAAAGTTCTCAGAGCTTAAAGGTATCGTGGGGGACCTAGGTGTTATGAAAATCACGTTAAAACATGATTCACACCCGATCAAGTAGTGCCCATATCGATTGAATCCCAAATATAAGAAAAAAAAAGGAAGTGTTAGAAAATATGGTGGTTGCGGGTATCATTGAGTCGGTTGAACAATTTTATTGGGTCAGCCCAATGGTGGTTTAGGAGAAAAAGGCCAAGGGAGAAATTTGGATTCGTGTTGATCTGTGCAAGTTAAATGATGCCTATGTACATGACCCCTTCCCTACTATATTCTCTAACAAAATTATGGATAATGTGGGAGGACAAGAAGCTTATTCATTCATAGATGGGTTCTCAGGATACCATCAAATCCGCATTGCGCCAAAGGACCGCAGAAAAACAACATTTTCCACTAAATGGGGTTCTTTTCAATATACTTTCATGATGTTTGGATTTTAAAATGCACCTTCAATATTCTCACGTGTGGTCGTGGCTGTATTCAAGGAATTTATGCATAAATTCTTGGAAGTATACTTTTATGACTAGATAGTCTTTGGATTAGTAAAGAACCATGTCTCAAATCTGTGCTTGATGCTTGAGGTCTGTTGAAAGCACCAAATTTATCTCAATCTGAAGAAATGCATATTCTGCGTACCTTTTGGGATTTTGCTAGGTCATATTGTATGTCAGTAGGGATTGATGATGGACCTGGTCAATATCGCGGTAATCATTAACTTATAATTTACTTCCATGGAGAATCAGTTGCGCTCCACCCTAGGACATACTGGTTATTATAGGAAGTTTATCCAGGGGTATGCTCTGATCACTGCATCGATGGATAAGTTGTTAGAGAAAGATGTAGCATTATTTTAGGATGACGAGTGTCAGAAGAGCTTTGAGCTGCTAAAGGAGAAAATGTTCACTACACCTATTTTGATATTCCCAGATTGGACTAAGGTGTTCCACATGCATGTGGATGCATCAGGCATAGCCCTAGGAGTTGTTTTAGCACAACCAGTAAAAGGAGACATTGACCACCCCATAGATTTTGTTATTCGAAAGCTATCAGGTTCAGAATGCAGCTACTCCATTACAGAAAGGGAGGGATTGGCCATGGCATATGCATTTCAAAAATATAGAAACTACTTGTTGGGAGGGCACTTCAAGATGTTCACTGATAATTTTTCTTTAAAATACCTAGTAAATAAGCCTGGGTTGGGGGGGAATATCTTTCGATGGTTGTTTCTTTTTTAGGATTATGACTTTCAGATCATTATAAAGCCAGGAAGACTAAATTTTGGACCTAATCATCATTCATGGATTGAGAATGGGGAGGAAAAAACCAATCTGGAGTAATGATTACCGGATGCACAGTTCTTCGTTATCAAGGTGGTTGATGAGCACTTCGTGAACATTATTCATTTTCTGACTACGGGCACAACGCGTGTGGAATATTTGTTCCAACAAAAGAAGGATTTGGTTGTGCGCGCAATGGATTTCACCATAATTGTAGGCCAGTTGTATAAATTAGGAGCGGATGAGGTATTAATGCAATACATGTTGGAACATGAAAGACAAGCTATATTGGCTGAAGCTCATGGAGGAGTATCAGGTGGACACTACACTGGGAATGTCACTGCGTAGAAGGTGTTGCGTGCTAGGTTATGATGGCCCACATTGCATAGTGATGTGCAGGCATACTTTCAAGCCTATGATGTTTTCCAACAAACTGGGAAGCCATCACGTAGAGACGAAATTCCCTTGCACCCATAGATAGCCTCGCAGGAATTCGAAAAATGGGCTATAGACTTCATGGGACTAATCAACCGTCCTAGGATGTAATATTCCCAAATCAGAAAAGCAGGAATATAGTGCAAAATGATGGAACAATAGTGTTAAAAATTATATAAAATAAAGAGGATAGTATGGATACCTTCTAATCATAATAAAATTAGCAAAATATGCATAATAAATGGGCCATTAGATGTACGATAAGATAAAACAAGCCTCCAATGGATAAAACCCTCAAAAGAGGTGCTTCTACTATATATCAAAAATTCGGAAGGCTACTACAGTGTTGTTTAAAAGGCACTGCTATAGAAAATTAAGATACAACATAACATGGGTTGATATATGCCACAAAGGATAGATCTAATACAGATCTAGGCACTATACAACCTCCAATGAATAACCCCCAAAGGGTTTTCAACAAAAAACCATGTACAAGATCTGAATCAAAGCCCTAGGGCTGAAGATTCACTGCAACATATAGATCTGGAAAGTGTGTCTGATTTGATATAAGAAATAGTACAGCCTCCTGCATTAGATCTCCTAGATGAAAGGCTTATCCGCTCACTAGAAAATATCCTCTCCAAATGGTGTGCCAAAACCACCCTGAAACTCCTCCCTCAAAATAATGCAGATCTAGAAAGAAACTGCATTGTAGGGGAAAATAAATATGTATCCTAATGCCAAGCATGGAAAATTTTAGGGGCTAATATTCGCAAGCGGGCTAATTTCCATGTTTTTTCCAAAACAAATATTCACCAAGTTCCATTTTTTTTCTAAAATGATTCACCCAAATTTGATTGTACAACATTATTTTACCTTAAAAATTGCCAAAATATAATATCAACTAATATAAAATCATTGGAAATCTAAATATTTCTCCAAAAGTATCACCAAAAATTTTACACTTTGCATATTATGGACTAGTAGGATTCACCAAGGTTTATAAACTTTAAGATAAACTTCCATCCTTTTCCCTAATGCCAAGATCTGAAAATATGCACAAGGGACTTCCTTACTATCCTCCCAATGGAAAGAAACCCTTCACTAAAAATAAGTACTGAAGTGACCCAAATATGGTCTCCATTGATGCAACCTACAAAACAACTCAATCCTCAACAGTATCTGTGTTGTAGATGTAAGACGAATTTTTGGCCAAATTCTTGATAGTGGAAGTGAAGTACAAGACTCCTCCAACAACTTCTCAATGGAAGAGGTGGGATTCCTGATTAGGAACAGCCAGTGCTAAACATCACAACAATCTCAACTAAACAATTAGAGAAATCTTTATGTCTAAATAGACCATATATTCAGAAATATCATATATCAATACATAATGAATATGGCTGCCATCCTATTCCCTTTATAAGATATGAGCATCCAAACCCTAAGCCCCATTCATTTATGACCCTATGTCCTTTCAATGTGTCTCCATATAAAACTGTGTTGTCCCTCATCAATTGCCACTCCTCTATGACAACGCTGTTGATTTGGTCAAAGTTGACCCAGTCAAGATGTTCCAGCCCCTTTTCACACCTAAGGGTGCTTAATTAAGCTGCCAAGATGTTTTCCTTTCACATTGGAATTTATTAATTCATTATTAAGGAGATTTATGGACCTCCATTATCCTATTATTCATAAAACAAAGCAGTAAAACAAAAATTAATATTCCAACTAGCTCATGGCTAATTGGGAATATTACAGTCCTCCCTTCCTATATGTCACTTGTCCTCAAGCAACTGACAAGTTTAGTTCTGCAACTCATATTCTCCATCATTGGGGACACCATAATGTGATAAGCTTCCATCATAAGCTAAGTGTCTCCCAATCCATCCCTCCATGAAATGCTCCTCAAAAGTTCTCATGAGATGCAAATGATTCATCCCACAATGAAGCAATAGATCCAATGAAACAAACATGGTTTCCCCAATTTTCTCCCCAAAACATGTAGCATAATTAACATGGAGAATATATCTCCCATAGGGCACATACATTCCTCCCATCCTCCCTCCAATCACTCCCATAAAAAGAATAAGTACATCATCAATGTATGGGATCAAAATGAAGTATATACAAACATAAATATGTAAAAATGGAGGTGGGTCATAGTCCCACATGTGGAACCAACGCAGTATATCTCCTGACTACATTAGATAATGGTATGGTAAGTGGTTTCCCCAACACTTACTTTCTTCCCAAGTCTTCTCACAATGGATGAAAATGTGAGATATGTTTGGTGCCTTTGGAGTGCACCCAGAGTGATAAAACATCTCCCTATATCTTCCAAGGGAGTGGCCATGTTCAGGAAATTTTATGGCCCAAAGTTGGCCATGAAGTTTATATGGAAGAATTATCCTCCTTGGAGCTATCACCTGCATATACATGGTAAAGGAATACAAGTAATCATCAAATGAAAAATTATGTACATAAGCATGTTCCTTACCAAAATTTCTACTCATACAAATGGAGTAGTCCATTGATAGATCCCCTCTCATTCCAAAAGAGGAAATATGTGGTTGTGATAACTCCTTCATTGAGTTATCTCTCTCTTCCAAATACACATGGTTCATGCTTCTTTGAAAATTCTGATATAGTTCCTCTTCAAAGCCTTCCCAAGTGTAGCTCTCCATGATAGTGTTGTAGGCCCTTATGGAATAAGTATGGCTAAAAAGGAATTCTTCATGAGCTCTTTGTAGCAACTTCTCCTTGAGCTTGGAGGCTCTAGATAAGAAGATCCTACCATGATAATAGATGAATTCATCTTGGATTGAATAGCCCTCCTCATGTAGTTGGTCATCAAGTATCATGCATGTAGAAAGATCCTTGGAATAATCCACCAATAGTTGGGATTTCCAATATGGATCAATCTTCCATAGTGACAGCGCTGACGATCTATCACAAAGAACATTTTTCATATGGTTGTTCTTCTCCTTGACATCTCCCATGCCAAAGTCATATGTTGGAATGTTTCTATCCTTCCCATGATTCTCCTCCCACAACGCAGAATCTGAAATGAGAGTGGGTAATGATGATGTTTGGAAAATGTCTTCCTCTATTAGTATGAATCTTGATTCGAGGTGTACGAAAAAATACCACTTTAGCTGCGCATAACAAACAACCCTAATAGCAGAAATGACTGCTAATATCTTCATATATGCAGTTAGATGATCAAGAAAAATTCTACAAAAATCTAGATCTATGCATTACAAGACATTAAACAGTAGAAAAATAAGATTTACTCCATAGATCCAATAGGCAATACAAGAATATATCCAATGAAATTTTTATTAATGGAACTTGGAAGGAAAACACAAGAGGGTGTTCCCTGTTCTCCTCAATGGGATGGGTTCTTGTAAGTCCTCAGCACTTCAGATTTAGAATTCCTCTCTCTTGATGGTGTAGAAAACCCAGACAAAAATCGAAAATATGGCTATGATAATGGATCAATAGCCAAACCAAGAGGTGAGATCCAGAGTGATATTTAGGCAACAAAAGGTGACAAATGAATGGGAAAACCCTTATATTTATAACAAAATATTGAGTTATTCTAGAGATTGGTGCATAATTAAAATATTATTAACCAAATCGAGATCCAAATTTTATGGAATATTTTATTATATTTGTTGGAGGGAAAAGGGATTTTACTTGAGTCAAATCCCCTTATTTGTAAATAATAAATAAATAAATGATTTATTTATCATTTTAAGGATGTGATTAAGTAATAATAAATAAATAAATGATTTATTTATCATTTTAAGGATATGGTTGAGTAATAATAAAATAAATAATGATTTATTTAATTATTTAAGGGTGAATTAGTTATATTTAACAAAGAATATTATTTAAATAAGATTTAAACAATTATTCTTTAGAAAATAATAAGATAAATAATGATTTATCTAATTAATTTCTTTGTTTTGGGTTAAATATAACCAGAAATATTAATTAAACTATTGTTTAACTAATTATTTCTTGAGGAAAATCAAGCAAATATATATTTATTTAATATTTCCTTATGGGGTTTCCTGTTTAGACCATAAACAACTTAATAAAGGTGATTTACTAAGTTATTTTCATAGTGAAAGCAATTTTACTTGGAGTAAAATTGGTCTTACATGATGTACTTGGGTCCATCTAATGATAATAGGTTAGATGACAAAAAAATGGTGTAACAGATTGCCCCCCAGCGTGCAAGCGTTAGGAGCTAATCATATGACCGAAGTACGTTGTAAGAACTCAATCACTAGACATCGAAGGGGAAGTCAAAGAGAGAGAATAATAAGGTAAACCAAAGTGCTGAAAGAACTAGACCCTGAAGAAGTGACTTGCAGCTGCGACAAGTCTTTTTGATGAGTGAGTACCTGCTATAGGCAGTGGGGGAGGCATACCTATGCCTGCTGAGGCAATAGTACAAACAATAAGGTGCCCAGAAAACCACAGAACGCAATAATAAAACATATGCTGGCCTAAACATGAGCTAGATAAATAACACGATAATGAATCCCACATGCATATTGTGCGTGGGATAATAGCCGGGACTTGTACAATAATATATGAGTACATGAGATATGAATACAACCCAGATGCCCCTGAAAACAGGAAAGGGCTCTAAAAATCTGACTGATACATGCAAACAAAAAGGCACTGGAAGCGACTAAGGCCGACATCATCAAATGTATGGAGCTGCATCAAAGGCTGTAATGAAGATGTCATCCGAGTGTGTGGGGGGCTACTTGTAGGGCCACCCCCTCATGAGGACTGAGACATCTCACACACCTGAGAATCATCGATGTGAGCTGCTACATCACTGAACCATCAAGTATACGGATCTCGATCATGCTAAAAGGAGCTAGAGCTGAGAAGCAATCAAGTCAAAGGGAAATAAGGAGTCCCTTTGCGTGATCCAAGGTACTAAACAAAAGTGGAAGCTAGAACCAAGGTACACCGCCCTCTACACCTGTCTTCTAGAATGAATGAACTAATGTCGATAGAAAGAGTTCTGCCATAGGTGAGGCAATATGGGATCCTCATCTAAGGAATGAGAGAAAATAGTAGAGCGACTGACAGACTGACACCAATGATGATGATGAAATGGGGGGAAATGAGTAGCGAATGGACGACTTCCCTTGTTAGAGCATAAACAGCATGGATGACCTAACAGTGACTAACACAATATCATGGGGGATAGGGGACAGTGGGACTGAAGGCAATAATGAGCGACACAAGAGAGATACCAAGCAATGAAGGATGGAGGACTATAGCGGGGTGCAAAGGGACTTGGGATAGACTCCATGAAAGAAATGATGACTCAATTCAGATGCTCTAAACAAGGGTGACTCGATGGTGCTGCTAGACAGGAAAAGGGTCCAATGGGGACCATAAAGGCATGAGTACAAGATGGTAACTCACAACGAAATTCAACACGAGCATGGATAAGTATGGAGGCAACATGGTGCCCCCAGTACAAGTGTTGCAAGTGAAGAAATTAAATTTTGAGGAAGGGTGAAGTGGCGCTTCATGGGAAAAATGTGTCCCAGCGAAGTATCAAATCACTAAAAACTAACGGATACCCATTTAAGGGCTCGGTGAGAGATTTCCAACAGTTCAGACAGTTTGGTAAACAGAGCTATGGTTGGATCGCAGTAGGTGAAAGAAAAAATAGGGATTTCTCTTTTAATAAGGCATTTTATCTCCAAAATAATTCATTTTCATGTGAAGCTGTGGTGAATGTAGAGAGGAGAGAAGACCCTAAATCTTGCGACGATCATAGTGGACAAACCGACCGTCAGAATCGAGATCCGTTAGTTGCAGGTAAGAGGCCTAACCCTACTCTTTATTTTCAGTGGATTAAAAGTTTATAATAGGTCCCTAAGGCTCAGTAATAGCTCTCTACTCCTCTTCATGGTCAGGTCACACTTTTTGGGGCAAAAAGTGCGACCTGGGTAGCAAGCTTTGGCCAAAAAAATGCGACCTGTCCCAGGTTTAGGCCTGAAAAGTGCGACCTGTCCGGGAGGGGTGTTTCTGTGCTATTTTTTGGCTGAGCACTAGGGTTTTTTGATGAGAAACAGACTTTCCTATCTGTATACTAATAAATATGATGGTTTTGTGTAGGTATGGCAGAATTACGGATCAACTGGAGAGAGAGAGACCTGGGCGCATTACGGTCGGAGATCCAGGAGGATCAGGGTGTCCGCAGTGCTTTGGCTAGGATTGGGGTTCTAGAGTTTGTGGAGAACCCTTTGATGAGAGCTGGGGAGCCCTTATTGGCCCTAATTGTCAGATATTGGGATCCGGACCACGAGGTCTTTATAGTGCAGGGGCACTGGATTGAGTTGACGGTCCAGGATATATATTTCTTGACTGGTCTTCCACCACTTGGGATGGTAGGGAATACTCAGCCAATATTACTGCGTGGGTGGAACATCATAGAGTTTTTAGAGTGCCATTTTCATCCAGGTCTCCAAGTCAAGGGGACTCAGATATCCATCGGGGATTTGGAGAGGTTAGAGACCCATGTTGTGGCCGCAACGGTGCTGCGTATCTTGGGCAACCAGGCACTCCATCACATCACAAGAGGTCAAATGATGCTTGTGGAGAGTGTTTTGAGTGGGACCTAATATGGGTGGGCCCAGATGATGTTGTATTCATTGAAATGTCAGTTTTCGCTATGTAAGTGGCAAGTGAACCATGACTGTGCATATGGTATAGTTTTGTGCTCTTTCTTCTTTGAGAATATCCCGACACTTCAACTTCACATACAGCTCCCAGATGGAGGCCTGAGAGAACCTAGGATGCATCGATGGGGGTGACTACTATCCAGAGGAGGAGATGGAGCAGTTGGACGGGTGTTCCGTCCTGATTTCTTTGTTCATTGGGATCAGATGCCACTGTATATCGACGAATATCCCTATAGTGGGATGAGTTATTGTGGGGACCCGGATCTACCACTGCCGCCTGGTCATATATGGGGACTCGATGGTGAGTGACAAATTTATAATCTTTTGTGTGCATGTAAAGTTTCTAGAATATTATATGTGATACTGATTCTTTTAATTTTTTTATGCAGATACAGCACCGGTAAGACCGGCCGGGTACATGGGACAAACTGCAGTATCAGGGGCCGCAGGGTCTAGTGGATCAAGGGCACATCACAATGAGGATGCAGCAACTCTTCCAGAGGATATCCATCATAGATGTGAGAGGCTTCTGACCATTGTTTCGGAATGCGGTTGGAAGTACTTAGATGACCAGTACATAGAGCCATGTATTGGTTTACCCTCGGAATGGCGAGGGGTCATGCGGCATATGGCGATGGCCGGATAGGGCATGCGTGATCTACGAGTGGTGGGGGTAGAGCCATTGGCTCAGGATCCTCCAGATAGTGATTAGTGTGTAGGGGCAGGTGGTGCCCCCAGTTTTGAGGTTTGGTAACATGCTATGGGCATGTCATATGTATCAGAGTTAATGAACTCTAAAACATTTTATACGACACATACTATGGATATGGATCGTTTTGATATTTTTATTTTATTTTCTTGTGTTACATGTGTGCGTTAAATGCCAATCCAGAATATGGTTTTCAATTCTATCTACATAGTGATTTTGTGATCTAGGTACATGAATGAAAGTAATGATTTCAAATTCACACATCAAAAGCTTCACTCGTAAATATGTTCTGAAAAGGATAGGATTATGCACACAATAGACACCATTCAATTGCATGACAAGAAGCAGGGAATCTAAACGAACATGACGGTGGAGGATGCGATGTCAAAGGGAATTGGCTAATAAACCTCACACAACATCATATTCGGCCTGATTATTGGTAGCAGTACCAATGCATACGCCGTTTAAAAGAACAAGCGCCTGCAAAGGGGTAAAAATGGCCCAACCTGCCGAGGCTAAATTCCAGGAGTAGCGACTTGCACCATCGGCAAAACCGATATAAGGTGTTGAAGGGGGGTCCCTCTAAAAGGTGCCATAAGACAATAAATGGGAGGATAAATAACAGTGATGGTAACTTGAGCACATAGTAGAAATCGAATGCACTCTGCGGAAGGGAGTGATCTAGGTAGGATGTCTACTTCCCACATGCCATCGGTGAGGGGAAGTGTGGGAGCTACTAGAGGTATAGCTTGAGCTCAGGCTGCATAAGTCACCAAAGGTATGGACGATGGTATCCTGTTTATGGGCGGGAAAGATGAAGTTAGGGGTGGATGTAGCTTCCATGATGTCGTCGTCACAACAGGAGGTGGAAGGACAGGAGGAAGGGAGACCACATGACTCGACGAGGCTACCTAACTCATCATCATGAGAAGAAAGACTCACATGTGCATCATTGCGGGGGATGACGTAAGAAAAAGAAGATAAAGGATCTACTGATGTTGAGCTCGGGGTGTTTGCTGAAAGGAGGTCAAGCGAAACAACATGAGAAGATTTAGAGGGAGCTTCGGTCAAGGGTTTCAAGGATGATGAAAGGTAGAGGATGGTGGCCGCATGCTTTTTCATTTCAACAGCAGGGTGGGGGATGTCAATAGGAGTGGATAAATCCTCAATCTGGCCTACAGCATACTGTGCAAGCACGGGAGAAGCGGATTGGTTATGCTCAATCTCGTACTCCCGAACTACCTCCAAAGAGGCACGGTAATGTGTAAGGCGGGGACAATGATGGGAGTAATGGCCATGGAGACCACACAAAGCACAAGGGTGCTTGGTGTGAATAGTATTGGTGTTCTTGGTTGTGTTCGATGAAGAAGCAGAGGTTTCAGGGACCTTAGACTCAGGGAACGCGACATCAACCATGGGCTTGATGCAGGGCAACTCGGGACAAGTATGGGTGGCATGACCGACGACATCACACAAAGTGTAGGTATTTGGAGGTGGAGGAGGTGCAAGGTCTGTCGGGGTATCTTTTTCCTTTGAGGCCTTTTTGTGAGCTCTGCCCTTCTTATCCGAAGCGGTCGCAACAGGAGGCAGATCCTGTTGAGGTGGCTAAGGCACTGTGATAACGGGAGAAGTCAGGGGGACCGGTTGAACCGGGGTCAAAGCAAGATAAGGTTTAGGTTGAATTGGCAGGGTGGCGGTTGGAGGATCAAGGTACCAAACCCAGAGCCCAATGGTCAAGTTGGGAAGAGAGAGGGTGGCCATGACAGGTGTCATATAGATGCCTAGTGGAGGGACTAGGAATGGTATCTGACTAGAGGGGTAATGGCCAGGTGGGATGGCTCCTAAATGGTTAAGGCCCAGAGGAACCAACCCAGGAGGATAAATAGGCTCATGAGTACTAGCTAAGGGACCGAGAGGATGAGGTCCAAGAGGCTGCATCGAAGGACTAGGAGACGGTTGTGGAGGGTGAGGGGGCTGCTGACTAGCCGAGGCGGGCCTCTTGAGAGAAGCCCGAGATGATTTCATCATGCAAACATTCGATGAACTGGGATCAGAGATAGCAAGAGGAAGACCAGGGAATGTACCAAGCAAGGAGGAGTCCTTATAGACGCCAGGTGAGACACTGGTCAAAGGGTCGACGGTTTGCTTGTTGGCCACCAAAGAAATACTGGACTCAGGGGAGGTCTGAGCCTTTGGCTCATAATACGTCAACTGGTCAATGGTGACTATATTTCCATTATGGGGGAAGGACATATTGCGGTGAACCGCGGAAGGGACAGCAGACATCACATAAGTGTAGCTATGACCCAATAGAATTTTGTAGTCTAATGGGGCGTATATGATATCTACGTCAATGAAAACTATCTTTCCCATAAGAGTGATAGGAAAATTGTGGAATAATCCAATGGGCTTAGAGGCATGGCCATCCCACGCTCAGAGAGTGATTGTGGACGGAGCCAACTCAGGAGATCCGAGTTGTTTCCAAACTGAAGCAAACATCACACAAGTGGATGCTCCCTCATCAATAATGCATTGAGAAATGTTGGTGTTCCATATCTTGACCGGGATTTGGAAAGTGACAGAAGCAGGGAGAGGAGGATGTTCTGACCAGTCGACATCAAAGACAATCAATCGATCATCGGAAGGGTCTACAGTGCCCACGATAGACAGAAGATATTTTCGTTGTGAAGGGCATGACTAGAGGAGTTCCAGTGTTGAAATGGTAGCAAGGGATTGTGCCAAATGATCGACTATGCTATACGAATGGGCGTCTTTGCTAGAAGCAGTGTTTCGGCGTAGTGGGCCCTTAGGGATCTTGGTATGAATCTCCACCCTAGGCTGAGGGATCTTCAAGGGGCCATTAGGTGTTGAAAGAGGCTCTGTAGAGACCGAAGGAGGCGTCTCAGGGACAGACATAGCGAGAGGCTTGTTGTACTTGTTAGGGTCCCATGATTTGGCAGATTGGCAAGACAAATGACAGGGTAACATCAAACCAACTTTGGAGCCCAAGGACCTAGCCTTCCTGGACTCAGAGTGGGCTCTCTCTATTTTTGAAAATGATGTAAACTTGTTTTCTTTCTATGTATTTGATTTTAGGCTAGTTTTTAAGTATGTTTTGGTTTGCTTTAGGTTTTTTGAGGAAGAACTGATCAAAGGATAGATAGATAAAAATATTGTCAGATCAACTGGGCTATGGGGTCGATAAGGTCGAGACTGCCTCAAAGGGTGGACAAGGTATATTGCAGGGCCGATTTGGTCGAGGTAAAATGGATTCTTTTAGGTGGAATGAAATGGGATGGACACTAAATTTTTGAAAAGACAAAGAGGTTTAAGCATAAAAAATTTTACAATAGACATTCATGTGGTAGGGCTAACCATTAATCACGATAATTGAAACTTCAAACTGATAGATGCATAAAATAAACATTCAGGCGATACATAGAAGTATAAGACCCTCTAACTTTAGGAAAATCACCTTCAGACTTTGGGGAAAAAAAATAAGAAAAACAAATAACTAAATCTACGAAGAGGGAACTCCTAGACATCATATTTTGAGCTATCGGGAACTTTGAACTAAGATTGTAGAGCATAGGAAAAGGGTAAGATCGAAACAAGACCTCTTTGGTTCAACTAGGACAATCAAATATTCAGAGAAAGGTTTTAGTGATGGGGTTTTGGATAGCTATGAGTAAGCAGGGCATACCTTGAATCATACCAGATAGCATACATAATAACCATTAATGAAATTGATAACAATTTCTTAAGGTGTCAAAAAGCAGTTAAAAATTCTTTGACATAACTAAGAAAGAAGAAAAGCATACAAGCTGTAATGAAATCAGGAAACTTGAGGTGCCTCCATGGGCATGTCTCAAATCTATTATTTACTGACCTACAACAAGCAAGAAACATTGAAACATCTATGATAAACTAAGGAAAACATACAGATAGGAACACTATACTATTTACCCAGCCAAGGAATCCAACAAACAGTCCTCTTCCACCATCCAAGACAAACAAGAAATCATCCACATCATGAGACAATGTTTTTATTCAAAGCTTGTAATATCATGTATTTATCTATATCATCAAGTTCAGCCTCTGGTTACAATGAATTCTCTTGGATTATATAGGCCAAAGAGAAGGAAACCCTCCTAGAGCAACTAGCAAGCCCATTGGCCTAATACAAATATCTGATTTTGTCCTTAACGCTTTGCAAATCCAAAGGCACAAAATATCTTTCAAAATATCTTAAAATGCTAAAAATGGAAATAAAATTGAATTTTCATGACTGAAAGTAGCTAAAAAAGGCTTAATGCGCATTTGGAGGAGCATCTTCAGAAATCTACCGTTTTCGCCAAAATGCTACAGGAACGTAGCAGCAGAATATTTCCTGTCTTGTAGACCACTGTTGAGGGACCTCCCGATGTCGAAACGAGGCTCGTGATGGATCGTTGGAAAGCCCTGGAAGTCTAGTTTCTGGAAATAATTTATTTTTCCAAAAATTATCCTTAGAAGTATGTCGAAAACTAAAATAAGTGGAGAAAACCAAAAAAGTAGCCCTTGCTGATATGTGAGGCAGAAAGTTAAAAAATCACTGTTTTTCACCTCTTTGGGGGACCAAAACACCTCTTTTTGATCTAAAAATTTGTGAGTAGCTTCCCCTAAATTTATTCTATCCAAAAAAATTAATTTCATGAGCTGAGGATGCTCCTATCACCCATGGAAGCACCTTGAAAAATGTGCAATTATGGCCAAAAAACACAAAAAACAAAATCTTGTCAAAAATTGATCAATTTTTGTGAGCAAGCCCCTCATGGGTTCTTAGAAGCATATAAGGAAGCTGAGGAAAATATTTCAAGCCTTGATGTGCCTTTATCCACTTTTTCTACAGGGCGCCTCTTTCGGGCAGCCTTGAGCTTCTCTTGAGCAAGTTTGAGCTTTCTTCGGGCAAATTGGTTCAACTTCTTGTAGTTCTTGGTCATTTTATTTTGTAGTATCTACTTGTACTTGCTCAACTTGGTATTTTACCTTGCTGCCTCCATAATCATCTGCTCCAGGTTCACCTTTGTCACTGCTTTCTTCTGCTTGAAGATTTCCCTATTTGTCTTCACTACTGCTATGCTCATGGTCACTGATTTGGTCTTGGCTGCCCTTGGGACTGTTTTGATCTTTTTGCTCCATGTTTCCCCCTTCAGAATGATCATTGTTTGGCATTTGCTTGCCATCATCATTTCTTGCTTCAGGTCTGTCTTTTTCATCTCTGTTTTTTCTTTCTTCATGACTGCTGTGTTCTTTTCCTTCACTGTTTTTTCCCTTATCACCCTCATGCTTACTGCTATGTTGGCTGCCATCATGTTCCTTTTCATGACTGCTATGCTCACCATCATTTCGTTCATCCCCACTGTCATGCTTAGATTCTTTAATTTTTCCCTCATCATCACTAGTTTGCTTCTTGTCACTTTTCCCTTCTTCATCACTAGTTTTCTTCTTCTCTTCTTCACTCTCAATCACTATCTTCTTTTGTAATCATTGTTTAAGAGGTGAGAAAACCAAATCCTTTTTTGGATGAAGATCACTTTGTTTCTCCAAATAAATTAGTCTCCCTATTACTGAGTAAGAAACCTTTAACACAAACTATGTCTTCTCTTTATATACTATGTGATCCTTTATGTAGTTAAAAAGAAACAAACTTTCAACTTTCACAAGGTGCTAGTCTTTTTTTAAAAGTGATTCCCTGTTTTATGTAGTTCAAACCTTTAATCTAAAAGGATGGGTCTCCGTGTTTAATCGCTTCTTTCTCTTTGGTTATTTGAAGAAAAAAGTGTGCTCTTTGAAATCATTGGTTTTTCTTTGATCTTGATAAACATGGTATGCTTGAAAGAAAGTTGTGTTTTCCCCTTAACTAATTCCAAACCCCTTTCAAATTGTCAACAAGCCCTTATCCCTTATTCACTATTTCTCTTTGATGTTTTAGCAGGCAAGTTTCCTTTTGGATGAAGTTTAATTTTTTTTCCTTAAGCACAAGATATTCTTCTCTGTTTGATAAAAAATCCTTTGCAAACAAATAGATTTCTAGTAAAAATGTGATTATATTTTTACCCTCAATAACTATTTTCCTTTGAAGCTTGTTATCAAACCTTCCCTCAAATTAAAAACTTGGCTAAGAGACAATAAATACCTTTAGAAAAAGTCTCTTGATGTATTTTGAGGTGACCTATTTGTTGAAAACCTAACCTTGGCACCTTTGAGAACTCTTTTGAGTATGGGCCCAGGCGGCAAACTGGCGTTCAGAGATGGTTAATGGGTCGGGTGGGTCTGAACGGGAAAACGCGCCGCGTTCAAGATGTCGGGTCAGCCCTGGGTGCTCGTTGAACGTCGAGCACAGGTGTGTCGCGCAACCGCACAGGCGTACTGTACCCTTAACAATTTTCTTTAGTGAGCACCTACAAGTGCGCCACGCAAACACACAGGCGTGCCGCACATTCAATCAAGTCCGAAATGATTTGAAAATCACTCAATACCTATGTCTCTCCTCCGGTGGGGTTTGGCATGATGCTAATGAATGTTTGGTTCGACACCCTTTATACTTTTGAAACACAGTTTCCTTCTTTTAATTAAAAATAAAAACAAACCAACCTTTATTAAAGCACTGTCTCATACCTTATGTTTTAACCCCTTTTTGCACCTCTAAAGCTCTGTTGGTCCCTTCAGAAGTTTTTCATCAAAAATATGACTTTGAACTTATCATTTTGAAAAAAGGCTTACCTAAACATCATTATATGCAGCCTCTCAACACCATAATGCTACTCCAGTGTTTGATGAAGTGACGAGGGTCTTCTCATATGTGTTTTTTTTTATCCTAAAACTTTGTTGCTCTGAAAAGATTATTAAGGGAAAACAGTGACCTATTTAATTTGTCACTCTTGAATATCTTCTTTCATATAGTCCCTTCGTGCTTTATAAAACTTTATCATGTAATACATGTCTTCCTCAGTATCATGTCACTTTGTCACCACAGACAAGAAACATGTGATTTTGTTTATGAAAGGGTTCTCTGTCTATCCTTTAAGAAGGTTCTCTTCACAACTATGACCTTGTATACTATTTGAAAGAGGCTTATAAAAACACCACCCCTGCAGCCTTTTGAAACCATTATGTATCCCACTTTTTGTGAAGGGGATCCTGTAAACCATGAGTTTTCCCCTTTTGCTTGTATGATGAAGGAAGGCTTCCAAACTGGGAAAGTTTCACCTATCTTAACGATGTGCCCACTATCTTTTAAATGATCTAAAGAAGTAATTCTTGGTGCTTGCTCTTTATTCATCACTTGGAGGGAGTTAGCCTTGATAAACCATAATTAAACTGTCTAAAAAAAAGAATGCCTTTTTACATAAATCATCTAGGTGGACTATCTATTCATGTTAGTTGCAGAAGTCTTTTTAAAACCAAGCTTGTTCTACCTCCTTGGCCATTTAGATGAGGTTGTTCTTAGTTAAAAACTCCAACCTTCAGATTATAATTTGAAGAGGCTTTTATAAACAGAAAAAACAAAGGCTTCTTAACACCATCATGTCATTGCTTTCCTTATGATGTAACAAAGGCCTTCAACCCGTGAATTTTCATTTGTTTTCACCACTGTTTCTCAACTGGTCTTAACAACAGAAAACCTTTTTAAAACACAATTTTAGACCTTGCTATGCATCTTCTGTTCATCCTTTTGGAGGATTTGACACAAAACAACTTATGAAGTCACTTAAAAACATTTTGGCCCTCTGCTTGTTTATGAAGGAATCCGTAGCAATGTTTTCCTATCCCTTTGATTTTTGAAGGAAGTTCTGTCATTGTGCTTCTAACCATCTGCTTTTCATGAAGGAGGTTCTGTCATTGTGCTTCTAACCATCTGCTTTTCATGAAGGAGGTTATCATTATACACATGAAATTTCATTTATTTCAACACTGTGTTGTTGCCCTACAATATATGTCTTTGCTTGGTATCATATCACTGTGAATTTTTTAGGGAGTGAATGAAGTGGTTGGTATAAGGATAATGCTCATTGTTAGACACCTTTGAAATAAATTTCCCTTGACTGTGTTTTCAGGGTACCTTGAAATTTCCTTTGACTAATGTTCACATCCCAGGTTCAAAGTAGCATAGGAAGCAGTTGTCTTCTTATGCCCTACATGATGATGCCCTTTGGAAAGATTGGGCAGCATTGCTTTTGGAGGAGCTATGAAGCACTGTTGATCAACATCTCATTCTACTTCATTTTCTTCATTGATGAGGAATGATCTCTTCTCTTCAAGAATCCTTTAGATTTATAATAGGTACACTTGCTGCTCTTCACTTTACAACTCTTCATCTGATCATTGATGGAAAACCTTTTTAACATGAGAGACCTGTTTGAACTTTCCCCTTTGCTCTTATTTTCCTACTGATGATCATTCAATTACAACCCTGCAGAGATGTAAAAAACAAATGCTTTGGAACCTTGGAGAGCTCTTTTGGTGTTTCATGGAGATTATGCCTGATCTAAGCATATTTCTTCAGACAGTGACGAACCTTCTCTTTTTCTGATTTGGATCCTTGTTGAAATTCTTCTGGAATGAGACAAAGTGACCTCTCAGTGGTGTGCGACCTATGGATAGAACAATGCTTGCTTTGTAGAATAGGGAAAGATTTAAGGCTGACTGGCACTAGACAAAGGCTTTTTGGCCTATGATATCTTAGCCAAGGAAAAACTCCTTAAATAATACTATCTAACTTAGGGACAACTTTCACATATTATGAGTGTTTTATTAGGCATGATCAGATTTTCAAATGACAAGATGACCAGGGATAGACTTGCAGAAACTTTGTCAACCTCTGGATAGTGAATGGCATGAGAAACAAGGGTAAATGACAGTAGATAATCATAGCTATGACAGCTATAGACGAAGATACTTTGCTGAAGCGAGATAAGTCTTGAAAACTGGAGATTTTTATCATCATATATTGACAGGAAGGGGTAGGAGAAAAAAAAATTGTTTTAGGGTGTTTTCTAGATGACAAATTGACATTTTTGAGATCATCTTCTAGAAAACTCATCTAAGGAAACTAGTCATCAACAACAGGAAAAAAATACTGATGACTAACAGTACTGACGGGACCGAGTTTTAAGATTGATGTCTACAATTGAAGGTTGATCGGATTTCATCATGAGTATCTGGTCATCGGGGGTACCAGACAGAAGAGGTTGGGTAACAGTGTGGTATACAGGAGGTTGGGCAAAGAGAGGAGGCATGCTGCACCCTGAATATGTGCTACCAAGAGGGGAAGATGCGTAGGCGCGTGGCCCCCCCCCCCCCGAGGAAAATCAGAGCCCATGGGAGGTTGAGCAATGATAACACACACATGACACCAAGGAAAAATAGACTGACAACGGTAAGGAGGTGCAAGATCAACCGATTACAATGTCGAAACAAGGTCAGAGAGGTGCAGGATCAATTGATTTCAATGTTTTAGAGTCTTTGCTTGGCGGTGTTAACCAAGCCCTTTTTCTCTTAGGGTGTGTGTGTAAATTTTAATTTTTAAACCCAGAAATTTGTAGAGAAAAAGAAAAAGTGTTGTTGTATAGCTGTAAATAAACCTGCAAATGATAGTATATAGGCCTGCAAAACATAAAATAAACAGCTAATAATGCAATAATCTAAACCCAAGAAGGTGGGCCTCTCAAAAACTAGTCCACGGGTGAGTAAAAAACTAATATAAACACACTAAAAAAGGATAATAGATATTGGGTCAAGAGGGACAGAGATATAAAAGACAAAATCTATTGGAAAGTGGTGTAGAAAATAGCAACAAATCATAGGAAAATTGCTGTAAAAAGAGGTGGCGAAAGGCTATCTCCAAGAGGGAAGCAAACTGCCCCCTAATCGAAAACCAAAACAAAGCTAAATAGGAAGATTTTGATGGATAACAAGCCTATCTGAACTGGATCTAAAGATGAGGTATCAGATCTAAAAAAATGGCTGAAGGCACTAAAATTTCAGACAACCTGCAACAGCAAACACTCTTCCACAAAAAGTGGAGGGTACTGAAGCCCTAGGGGGCTAGGTTCCCACTTATTTGAGAAAAACAGAACAAGTACAGGTCCAAAATGGGCGGAGACGGAGGTCAGACAACCCTGAAAAAAGGCTCAGCAAAACCCAAAAAAATTTCAGAAAAATCCCTGCAGAAAGTCCAGGTTGCAGTTTTTGGCCTGTTTTCAGCAGAGGTTGCACTTTTTGGGCTGTAAAGTGTGCCCTGGAGGTCCAGGTCACAGGTTTTGGGTAGAAAAGTGCGACTTGCACTTCCGGCACTCTCGGCGGCAGGTTTTAGAAAAATTTGTTGTCTCAGTTGCGACTGATGTCGCTCACCTGCATAATGGGTCCAAAAACACACAGAAATTAGATTTTTTATCGTTTTAGGGTCCTATGGGTTAAAAAAAACATCAAGAATAAGAAAAACAAGGGGCTGAAGAGAAATCCTAGGGTTTGAAGCAGCTGGATATGCAAGAATCATAAAAATGACAGCGGTTGTAATGGTAAATCCATGTGGAGTCGCCAGTTGTTAGTATGAATCTTGATTCGAGGTGTACGAAAAAAAACCACTTTAGCTACGCATAACAAATAGCCCTAATAGCATAAATTACTACTAATATCTTCAGATCTACAGTTATATGATCAAGACAAATGCTGCAAAAATCTAGATCTATGCATTAGAAGACATTAAATAGTAGAAAAATAAGATTTAGTCCATAGATCCAATAGACAAAAAAAGAATATATCCAATGAAATTTTTATTAATGGCACCTCGGAGGAAAAAAAAAGAGGGTGTTCCCTGTTCTCCTCAATGGGATGGGTTCTTGTAAGTCCTCAGCACTTCCGATTTAGAATTCCTCTCTCTTGATGGTGTAGAAAACCCAGAAAAAAAATGGAAAAATATGGCTATGATAATGGATCAATAGCCAGAGCAAGAGTTGAGATACAGAGTGATCTTTAGGCAACAAAAGGGGACAAATGAATGGGAAAACCCTTCTATTTATAACAAAATATTGAGTTAGTCTAGATATTGGTGCATAATTAAAATATTATTAACCAAATCTAGATCCAACTTTTATGGAATATTTTATTATATTTGTTGGAGGGAAAAGGGATTTGACTTGAGTCAAATCCCCTTATTTGTAAATAATAAATAAATAAATGATTTATTTATCATTTTAAGGATATGGTTGACTAATAATCAAATAAATAATGATTTATTTAATTATTTAAGGGTGAATTAGTCATATTTAACAAAGAATATTATTTAAATAAGATTTAAACAATTATTATTTAGAAATAATAAGATAAATAATGATTTATATAATTAATTTCTTTGTTTTGGGTTAAATATAACTATAAATATTAATTAAACTATTGTTTAAATAATTATTTCTTGAGGAAAATCAAACAAATATATATTTATTTAATATTTCCTTATGGGATTTCCTGTTTAGACCATAAACAACTTAAAAAGGTGATTTACTAAGTTATTTTCATAGTGAAAGGAATTTTACTTGGAGTAAAATTGGTCTTACATGATGTACTTAGGTCCATCTAATGATAATAGGTTAGATGACCAAAAAATGGTGTAACATCCTCCTCCTTGAGTCTACCCAAGACTCTCAGTGTTGTATCTTGGCCTTCAAATGCTCCCATTCCTTAAGGATCTATGAATGTTGCATCATGAAGTGAGACATGTCTCACGAAATCTAGATCAGTTGTCCTTCTAGGTGGTTTGCCACAGAATAATAATGTCCCCTGAGCCAAGGTCATATGCATAATATATGAGACTGTTAGGTCCTTACTTCCACTGTGAAAATCCATCTCTGATTTCTGCGTGGAAGTTGTATGTGGGGGATATGTGTGCATGCCTTTAATAATTTGAGTTTTTCCACTCTTTCTATCCACCCATTCCATCTGCAAAGTCTCCTAATCTATGGTGACCTTCCCCAAAGTAATCAACCACTGCACACCCAATATCACATTGGTGTCAAGTATGTCAACCACAAAGAAGTGATCAGTCAATGTATATGTCCCCATGGTGACAGATAAGAATGGAACATAATGCATGCATTGCATAGTTCAATCTCTTTGGGCCAAAATAGAAAATCCCTCAAAATCATCAGTGGGTATTGCCCTCCTTTACACTAGTTGGGCATCAATAAAATTTTGGGTAGCCCCACTGTCAATCAAAACAGAAACCCTCTGATCTAAGATGGAACCTTGAACCCTCAAGGTCAAGTACTTAGGTACTCCTCTCAATGATGAAAGAGCCCCTCCAGTTGGATAAAATGCCCCATTCCCATCTCTTGATGGTGTTGTTTCATCTCCTGTTGTGTCGGCGCTGTGACCTCTTCTTGGTTCATCTTCTTCTTCCTCCTCATCATCTGAGAATACCTCTATTTAGTGTGCCTTTCCTGCTGCACATTTATTTCTGGGTGCCCAAGATTCTTGGCATGTGAATTAAAGCTTCCTTCTCCTCAAATATCTTTTGACATCATCATCAAGAGGTTTTTTATTTTGGCTCTCCTTTTGAAGAGGAGCCTTCTCATATTTTCCCTTTGATGGAAAAGAGGGCTAGTGCTGAAATGTTGCCTTTGCTTTTGGCAAGGCATCTTGAAGATCTCTAGCCCTTTCAATGGCATCTTAAAGGGTAGTGGGCTTTGTAGACTTAACCAACCCATGAAGAGGTTTATGTAACCCATTAATGAAAATATAGATACTTATTGCTGCAAATAAATTAGGAACCATAACAAAAAGTTTCAAAAACTCAGAAATATAAGTTTCTGGATTACCTGATTATTTAAGCTTTGCAAGCACCATGAATGGTGATTTAGGATCTCTTTTGTCAAACATCTCCACTAACCTCCTTGTGAACTCTTAATATGTAGTCACATTGGAATGACCCAATGTAGACAAGCCATTGAACCACCAATCATGTGCTTCACCCTCAAGGTGCAGCACTGCTATCTTAATGGCCTCCATCTCCGGTACTTTGTTCTGCTGGAAGTAGATGTCAAGCTTCTCTACCCATGATTTGGCAGTGCATTTAGATGACCCATCAAAGTTGGGTAAGAAAAATCCTCCCATAGTGTGGTGTAGATCATGATTCTGAATGAATCATCCACTTCTATGATGATGCCTGGGTCTCCTGTTCTCCTTGATTTGAAAAAATTCTTGAAAACTCAAGTGGTCCTTGAATCTCTGAGGTTGAGACTCATACTCCATGAAATATTCTTTAATGTATTCTTGTTCTTGAAACCCTTCATTTCCCACTGCCAAGAATGTAGGCATTGTAGAGTGTTGCGAAACTTGTTGTTGCTGCACTGGTTGATCACTCCAGTGATGATAAATTCCAGAGCCTTCACCATGTTGAAATCCTTTATGGGATTCCTTGTATCTATCCATTCTCATCTCCTTTATTTCTCTAGCAATGTCTTGCATAGCTTTGATAAGAATCTTAGGAAACTCCTTCTCTTCATCTTCGCCTCTAGATAAAGGGGTTTTACCCTTGTCTTCTTTGTCATTTTTATAATCAAAATTTCGGTGTCTTCTCATTTGATACCTCTTCTCTCTATCAGTAAGATGATCTCCTTATTCAAATGACATATTGAATTTTCAAGATGCACAAGCTGTGCCAAGATTATGCTCTGATACCACTGTAATATTCCCAAATGGGAAAAGCAGGAATATAATGCAAAATGCTGGCACAATAGTCTTAAAAATTATATAAAATCAAGAGGCCAATATGGAGAGCTTCTAATCATAATAAAAATAGAAAAATATGCATAATAAATAGGCCATAAGATGTATAATAAGATAAAACAAGCCTCCAATGGATAAAACCCTCAAAAGAGGTGTTGCTACTATATATCAAAATGTCGGAAGACTAATACAAGGTTTTTTAAAAGGCACTACTATAGAAAATGAAGATACAACATAACATGGGATGATATATGCCACAAAGGATAGATCTAATATAGATCTAGGTACTATACAACCTCCAATGAATAACCCCCAAAGGGTTTTCAGCAAAACACCATGTATAAGATCTGAATCAAAGCCCTAGTGCTGAAGATTCACTGCAACATACAGATCTAGAAAGTGTGGTTGATATGATATAAGAAATAGTGCAGCCTCCTCCAATAGATCTCCTAGATGAAAGGTTGATCCCCTCACTAGAAAATCTCCTCTTTAAATGGTGTGCCAAAACCACCCAGCAACTCCTCCCTCAAAATAACGCAGATCTAGAAAGAAACTATGTTGTAGGGGAAAATAAATATGTGTCCTGATGCCAAGATCTAAAAAATACTTAAAAGGGCCTTCCTTACTATCCTCCCAATGGAAAGGAACCCTTCTCCACTAAAAATAAGTACTGAAGTGACCCAAAGATGGTCTCCACTACTGCAACCTGCAAAACAACTCAACCCTCAACAGGATTTGCGTTGTAGATGTAAGATGAAGCTTTGGCCAAATTCCTGATAGTGGAAGTGAAGTACAAGACTCCTCCAAGAGCTTCTCAATGGAAGAGTTGGGATTCCAGATCAGGAACACCCTGTGCTAAACAACACAACAATCTCATTTAAACAACTAGAGAAAGCCATATGTCTAAACAGACCATATATTCAGAAATATCATATATCAATACATAATGAATATGGTTTGCATCCTCTTTCTTTTATAAGATATGAGATTAAAAAACCTAAGCCTCATTCATTTATGACCCTACTTCCATGCAAGGTGTCTTTATCTAAAATTGTGTTTTCCCTCATTGATTACCACTCCTCCATGACAACGTTGTTGATTTCATCAAAGTTGACACAGTCAAGACGTTCTAGCCCCTTTTCACACCTAAGGGTGCTTAATTAAGCTACCAAGATGTTTTCCTTTTACATTGGCATTGATTTATTAAATATTAAGGAGACATATGGACCTCCATTGTCCTCTTATTCATAAAACAAAGAAGAAAATATATATATATATATATATATATATATATATATATATATATATATATATATATATATTCCAACTAGCTCATTGCTAATTGGGAATATTGCATAGGACGAAGATTGGGGCATGGTATATAATTACTGCAACTGATTATGTGACCAGGTGGGAGGAGGCGAAGGCGGTTAAGGATTGTACTATAGACACTACTACGCACTTCATATTTGAGTATATTTTGACGAGGTTTGGGTGCACAAATATTTTAATGAGTGACATATGTACCCATTTTTTCAATGAGATGATTGAAGCCTTGACTAAGGAATTTCACATCCATCACAAGAAGAGTACACCATATTACCCACAAGTAAATGGTGCAGTGGAAGTGTTCAACAAGATTTTGGAACAAGCCCTTAAAAAGGTCTACAATACCAACTAGGATGATTGGACGTACGCATCCCCTCTATACTATGGGCTTACAAGAAGACATGCAAAAACTTGACAGGAAAGACACAATTCGGGATGGCCTACGGGCTAGAAGCCATCCTGCCCATGGGTTATATTGTTCCGAGTCTGCGCATTGCAACCTTTGCTAATATGGGCCATTATGGAGGAAAGGCTAGCTCACTCATTGCCTTGGAAAAATATCGCTTCATTGCTAACTTCCACCATGAGATATAGAAGGCGTGCAAGAAAGCTTGGCACGATAGGCACATCAGGAAAAACGTCTTCAAAGAGGAATATTTGGTATTACTCTATGATAGTCAATTTTCATGCCACCCAAGTAAGTTCACAAAGAATTGGTTGGGACCATAAATGGTAAAGAAGATTACTGATGGAGGTGCGGTGCGCTTGGCCATGTTACGCAGGGATGAACTTCCCAGATAATTCAATGGGAGCTACCTAAAGATATATAGGCACAATCCAATGCCTACCAAATTACTATATGGATGGAGCATCAAAATCAGAATATCTCCATGAACTAGGGAGGAAGGGCAAAGACAGGTGTGCCATATGCGCAGGGGTAACACGCAGGTCGGAAAAATAGCCGTTGGAATAGGAGAGTAGGGTGAAAAAAGTAAATCACCATTGGAAGGAGCGAAACCATCAAATTTAATACAAAAATATCAGAATATTTGTTACTTTTCCCATGACAGTAAAAATAAATTAATTCTAATCAAACCATTTTTACCATGGGTGGCTTATAAAAGAATGGGTGTGGGTCTTAATTGGTCCCTTTACTGTTTCAACATTTGGTTCCCTGTGCTCATCTATAAGCTCTATCCTCCTTCCATTTGTGTGTTCTGCATGTCTAGCTGCGAATCAATTTCCGATGGCAGTAATTCCGAATTCATATTACGAGCAAGAATTATGGCCACCAACCCTGCAAAAAAGCTTTAGACACCCCTTGCAGTGTCCATAGAAGAAGGATCAGACGAAGTCAAAGAAGTTGTTCTGGACATGGAAGAAGTTCAAACTAATCTGGTGAAGGTGAAGGGTAAGGGAAAAGTGTCGAAATGGGCTACTTCTAAGCCCCACACCTCTCCGAGGAATGTTTCGTCTCCCAGAAAAACTTCCAAGGAGTGGTCCACGAAGAGTGATCCATCCAAATGGTCGATGATTAATGAACCAATGCAAGCAGAAACAGTTTCTTGGCAGCCACCATATGTTAAGCCATGAAATCCTTCGATGCATAAGCCACAGAACCTTGATGCAATACGTGACTCTTTGTAGATGCCATTATTCCCTCAAGATGTTCCCATGGTCAGCGAAATGCACGACATGCTCCCCCAAATTAAGTTTGATGATTATGATCTCACCAATGAAGCAATGTTCCCTGAGCTGGCCCCAGAAATGTACTTGGAATGTGTGCTATATGACAATGTCCTTAAATTAGAGCTGATGACATGGGCACATGGATTGCACAATGCGGGAGTCCTCAATCTGTTAAGGATACCCTATTTTGGGAGGTACCCCATCACCAGCCTGTGCGTTCGCCAATTGTTGACCTTGGTCCATGACGGTGCACTCTAGATTGAGGGAATAATCCCAATCAATGTCAGACTGATCGATAAGATCACCAGCTTTCCCATGAGGGGGCCCCACTCAGTGAAAGGATTTGGGAAAAACACCAAGTTGAAGGTAGCCACAGAGGTAAAGGAAACGTACAAGGTCGAATAAGACAAGCAGGGCTTTCTGGTCCATACCATCAATGACCAGGCAGTATGTGTGGGAACCCTTATCTTCAGATGCAAGATTATGCACAAATTTTGGCCAAAGACAGTCCCAACACACGTCATTGCCTTGGCAGCGCAGTGCGAAAAATGGGTGCTATATAACTGGTCACAATTTCTCTGTGAGTCGCTCTTGGAGAATGCGTGTGAATCACAAGAAATGGGGAATCCTTTCTGCTATTCATGGCTTCTATTATTGATTGTGTTGGTAGCATGGGAAACCCTAGAGGATATAGTCCTTCCCGAAATTGAGTCTGGCATCTATGGGAGGGTGCACTACACCAATTTATGGGACTCAACGAATGAAAAATAGGTCGAAGAAAACAAAATTTTCTAGGTTCTTTTTTCAAGCACATTGGCACAGGCTATTCATTCCCAACCACAACTCTCGTCCGCCGTATATGAGAAGTATAAAAGTGTGGCATTATTTCAGGTGAAAATGTACCACATCATGATCAAGGCATGTAAGAGCCCCAACTGGTATCCCCTACCCTACATGGTTACAAAAGCGGAGGTTGACTAGGTCGTCACCTCATGGCCGAAGTCGTGGAAGATTGGGTTGGGCTCGGCAAAGCCTGTCACATATTCCACATCTAGGAAGGAAACAACCTTGAAGGAAACGACTTTGAAAGAGACAGCCTTGGACCCACACGACACAATTCCCAAAGATACCACTGAGTAGCACACAGAGACAAATGGAAAAGATAACGGCATTGAAGAAGACCTGGATGCTGACGATGCAGGAACAAACAGAGATCATGAACTGGGAGGTGACCATGCAGAGGTGGACCCAAGTGGGTTGGATGGGCTTGGTGGAGATGGTTTTGAATCATTCTGTGACATCAAGCATGGAGGAGAAACATCTAAGGGGACATGCAAGAAAATTAAAGGGTCCACGACAAGCGGAGAAGAGGAGGTTAATTTGAGTGAAGATGACCTCGACAAAATTTATGATGTGGTTGCCTTGGTATCTGAGGACTGGTGGAGCACCATAGAGGCCCAACACAAGGTTGTGGTGGAATCCTTGCAGTGTAGCTTACATGTTCTATAGCCGAAGGTTGATACCCTACAAGAAAGCGTGGATTGAGTGAGGTCAGTTAAAGCGAGCATGGATCACGTGAGGCTAGTACAAAGAAGCTAGCCATATGCAACAATCATCGTGGCCACAGGAAGTAAATTATGCACCCTCCCGGGTGTTGTAGTATCTCTCGAACCAGCAAATTTATGCGCACAGTTCCACACCTACTCTAAGGTCAGCCTTGAATTGGCCAGGTTTCCAAGTGTGCAGCTCCACGTGTTACACATCGTCATTTCAGTAGAACTTCAGGACATGGAGGCACACACCTGGAAATAGGTCATTGAAGTTGAGCAAGTTGGATCTACCAAAACTAAAGAATCTCATCAGGCTCAAATAGCACAACAAACAGCTTTAGCTCAAAGGGCGGAATTAGAGAGTATCATTAACAGGCTATGAAGCGAGATACCTGATATCTCTATCCTGACCTCGGTCGCCCAAAAATCTAAAGTAGAGGGCCTAGTCGCAGCTCTCAAAGATTCCATGTCAGAAGTTCAGTCCGTAAAGGTAGATTTTGAGCAACAGATTGTTGTGTTGCAGGCACAGCTGCAGCGTGAGACTCCCCACGAAGTCCGCACACGTCGGGTGGCTACTATCCAAAACGTTGTGGCTGACATTTCATCATCCTTCATGAATGGCTCCTCCTTGCTCGAAAAAATCCATGGGACTATGGAACTCTGTGTAGACATATCCTTTAGTCAAGAAAATCATACAGGAACTCCATGTGAAGGAGCCAAAATTCGATGACGTACAGGAGGTTACGCCTACTCTTATCCCTGCTCAGAGAATGGCACACCTTCAGACTAGCGAGGAACTGAGACAATGAAAATCTATCAGGACCTGGATGCTACCGTCCATAGCTTGAACCAGATGATGCAAAAGGTCACTTCGACTACTGAAGAGCCTCCATCAGAAAAACTGGTCGACATTGTGCAGAGTCCCGCAGATCAAAGTGCAGGTATCTTTCCATCATTGTGTATGTCTCTCGAAGCACATGAGCTCAAAATGAAGACCCCACTACTAGTGTGACTCGGGATGGGTCACAATATTGTGTTGGGGGCCTATTGGAGTAGGGTCCCCTAAGTCTGAAATTTTTTCCATATTTTGTAATGATTTAGTCTTGCGCAGGGGTTTTGGAGTGGGTCAAAACCCCTCATGAATTGTAAAGGGATCAAAAGGGTAGATCAAGGGGTTTCAAAGCATGGTTTGCATACCATAGGATAGCGCAGGCTAAAGAGTATAATTAAGTGAGTAGATTTAATATAAGAATTCGGTTTTTTTTTGGATAAGGTTGAACATGGAAAATAAATCTGTATTTTTGGGCGATAATTGGTGTGCATCGATCTGGGTAGAAGGCTCCTTCTGGCTGTGTGTGCAGAGACCTTAGTAATGCTGTGTATGGACCCCGCTGGCTGTGTTTTTGGGCTGTTAAAGGGTTTTATGAAGTATCTGAATTGGTTTAGTAATAAATAAGTATTGTTGTGTATATCTAAGTCCTTTGTGCATCTATTGGTTATGTTATGAATGTTGATGTACGTTGTTTTCGTTTTATGTACTGTCTTCACTTAGATCTCTTGCACAAATATGATTGGGTTGATTATTGGATAGATCTAATGATATAAATCTCTGATCTGATATGTTAAAGGTTAGTACTTAATATATGATCATTGTGATAACTTGTGCATGATAATATACATAATTGACCTAAATCTATTTGTAAAGGGTTTACTGGTAAAATCTACTATTGCGAAGGTTCATTTAAGGTTGTTTGGGATCTCAAGGCACCCACATCATTCCAAATCTCTCTCAAGGTGTGGAAACCTGGTTCCATCAACCCCCCATACTGCTTCGAGTGAAACTTTGACTTGCGCAAGAAGGTCACTACCGAAAGGGCCTATAGTAAGAGGGTTTTGTTCGTTAAATTCACTTCTAAACTTGGTTCAGGACCCCTCAAGCCAACAACTACCTCCATAGGTATGAACAATGCCTCCATATATACAAGTTTCCTTGAAAAATGTGAATTGTCATGGAAATTTTGAAATTACCCAAAACTAGCTCATCAATAAGGGGTAACCCATATCACCAATCTGCCTCACTCATTAAATATACAAGTGATAATGTGAAAAAAAATTACTATTTGTATCCCTACTATAAATAGTGATAAACAATTGACTATAAATATGTGACATGTGTTCTTGTTTGAAACATGCAAGGACCTCAAAATATTGTCATTGTTCATATTATCTCCGCATCAAATTACAATAAATAAAATACTATTCTATTATCCAAATGGACTTATTCCTCTAAATATATTGTATAAAATGTTAAATAATGATGCTAAGTGAAATCTAAGAGCCAATGCAACCAATTCACTACTTCCCTGATATGTTGTCCTTTCCCCTTCTAAATACTAAACATAAAAACCATGTATATTCTAAATATATGATGTTTTTAAGATGAGACCTAAATAAGTGTTAGGTTGAACATGAGTGTGGGCATCTTCACTTCAATGAGATGTCCTATAATCTTCAAAAATGGAGATGAGGTATTATAGGCCATTTATATCCAAAATTTTAAAGGACTACTATACATACTAATAGAACATGATCTATTTTTTTGGTACGTTAATGGTTCTATAATTATGCCTTCTCCTTTTGAATATGAAGCATTATATTCACGAACAAAGTTTGGCATTTCCTTGGAAACATATAAGTCACAACAAGAAATGATTTCAAAAACATACATTTTATTCATGTTTGGATTAATTTAATCTTCCAAAATATAAAAATTGTGGGAGAAATATCATGCGTGCACAAATAATTAAAGGTCAAGATTGGGCAAGGAGCATATCTGAAACCCTCCACAAACTGATACCCTTAACCACTAGTCATCTTATATCCCAATTTAATGGATATATTATGTGAAATGTTGCATCTCTTATGTTCAACAAATACATGTTTAGAAGAAAATATCCCCCCCATTTAATTAATATTCCTAGCAACTCCCCTTTTTATTATGATACTTTAATCCTTGTTCCTCAAGCAACCCATTCCTCTTTCTCTCATACAATTCATGCCAAGATAGAATCTCAAAAACATACGATTGATTATTGGTGGGAATAATCTCATCATTAAAATATGCAAATGGATGGGAACAATATCTAATGAGCATAAACAATTGAAGACCAAGATTGTATAGGAATCATATCTAAAATTGTCTAGTAAATGATACCATTTAGCACCAGTCATCATATGTCCCATTCTAATGAATTTACTAGGTGAACTTCCACATCCATTCTACTAAAAATCCATTTCTATAGGAAAACATTTCTCCCATAAAATCAATATTCATAGAAAATCTTGTTTTGTTATGATACTTCTATCCTCATTCCTCAAGCATGCCATGCTTCTTTCTCTCATACTTTTAACTGTCACTCAAGAGATATAACTATGCATTGAACATTTTCTGAAGTAAAATACCTACATACTAGGTAGCTTTATCAACTGGTCATTTGTTTTGAGATTATTTTGTTTTTCTTGACAAGGTATCTTAATAAGTTCCTAGAGACATGATCCCATATGTCCTATAAAATATAGTTTGAATATAAAACTTGAGACTCCAAATGTTTGTAGTCTATGTGTGTGTCAATTTCAAGTACTGGGTAATCACATAAGTGGTGGATAAAATAATATTGACCTTACATGCACATGAAAAATATTATTTTGAGCCAAATCAAACACCATTTTTGATAACCCTAGTGTAGGTTTTAACGCTGTAAAAAAATTATCTACAAACGGATTATTAAAAAAATAGAATATAAACCATAGCGAGAGCATAAAACGTACAACAAATATACACAGAGAATTTTCCCTTGGATCCAAAATCGGGAATACCAATTTTATTTTTCATTATATTCATTTTAGTGTTACAACACATATATATGCATGTCAAAGCATTGATAAACTCCAACCCATTAACCCTGGATTATAATATAATCATAGTTCCCTTGACCAGATCTAAAAAATACCAGGGGCCAAAAGCCATCATGCCCCAAAACCATGTGAAAACCCGTTCAAAAAACCATAGGCGGGTCCACCCACCTAAAATAAGGGTCAAAAAAAAATTCCCGGGGCACTGCCCCCAGCCCCGCCCCCTGCAAACCCCTTGACAGGGGGGGTTGTCACCCCCCCACACGTGTGACTATTCATGGAAAGAATATAACACATACCCAACATTCACACACTTGTTTTTTTATTTCCACAGGGGGCCATAGGAGAGCTTAGTCATTAGTCCAGCCCTACAACATCCATTGTTTCTCTACACCAGGAGAAATTCTGAGTTCTCACAAAATTTGTTAATGCATATGCAACATTCTTCAAAGTGTCCACCTTTACTAGAAACACCTTTTTATCCTCAATCATATCTCTCGCAAAGTGATATTGAACATCATTGTGCTTTGTATTTGAATGATAAAAATGGTTCTTAGCCATGAAAATTGTAGTTTGGCTATCATAGTCTATCCTTATAGCTCGTTGCACCAACCCCATACTTGAACACAATCTCTGCAACCAAACTTCTTCCTTTCTTGCATGAGTGGTTGCCATGTATTTTTCCTCTGTAGTTGAAAGAGACACTACAGATTGTATTTTACTTATCCAACTTACTACACCACCAAATAGGCTAAATACATACCCAATTGTAGATCTTAGTTGGTCCAGATGTCCAACCTAGTCTGCATCAACAAAACCATGGATGTCCAAAAAAATTTCCAATACTGGTCTTCCATGGTAGCACAAACTATAATCACTAGTGCCACATAAATATCTGAAAACCCACTTCACTGTTGTCCAATTCTCCTTCCTCGGTTTTGACATAAACCTACTCAATACTCCCATTGCATGTGCAATGTCTGGTCTAGTACAGACCATTGCATACATAAAGCTACCCACTGCACTTGCATATGGAACAAAAGACATATCCTCCTCTTCTTCTTGTGTCTTGGGACACTTTTCAGAATATAACTTAACACCTACAAGAATAGGAACCTTCACTGGTTTACTATCCTACATATTGAACCTCTGCAATATTGTCTAGGCATAATTCCTCTGATTCTAAGAATTTTGTGATCCATAATGTAGATAAATGTCTTTTGGATTAATCAAATCATCAAGATTTGGTCGACATTTCGAAACATCTATTGTGGTTCAACCTCAAGACAAGGTGAAGAAGGAAACCGATCTCATTGAATAAATTGTAAGGATGCATCATTTCCCTGACATTGTCATCCTTAAAGTTGATAAGGGTGGTGCAATTGTCATTATGGAATGAATATGTTAGCAAAATGGTTGACCATCTTTCCAACAGTGGTAGTTATGTTAATCTTAAAAATAATCCACTTAAATCTATTTATAAGTGGGTTTCCCTCGCCATTAAACTTGATCCCTCCCTTAATCTTGTCTCAAGGAAACTTATTGAGAGTAATCCCCTCACCCCTAGGATTTATGGCCTTTCTAAGATTCATAAGTTGGGGGCCCATTTAAGACCTATTGTTAACACAATAGGTGGACCCTCTTATCATCTGGCTAAATTCTTAGCCCGTAATCTTAAACCCCTTGTGGGTTTTACTGATTCTTATGTTAAGGAATCAACTTATTTTATCAAAGAATGGAAAGACATCAGGCTTGAACCTAGGGATTTATTCGTTAGCTTCGATGTTGTCTCCTTATTTACCAAAATATCCATCCCTGAAGCCATTAATTTCATTAGGAGGATATCAGGCAAGGAAACTTCTAAATTGGTTGGACTTTGCCTCACCTCGCCTTTTTTTAGTTCCAAGGTGATTTCTATGAGAAAAAATATGGTGTTGCCATGGGTTCCCCTCTTTCCCCTGTAGTTGCTAACTTATTTATGGAGGATTTTGAAATCAAGGCCTTGGAATCTGCTCCATTTCTCTCGAAGAAATGGAATAGGTTCATGGATGATACCTGGGTCATTTGGCCCCATGGTCGTGAGAAGTTAGATTTGTTTCTTGGTAAAATGAATTCCCAGTCCGATTACATCAAGTTCTAGATGGAATGTGAGGTAGATGGTTGCCTTTATTTATTATATATTCTTCTCTCTAGAAGGGATGATAGTTGTATCTCAAACCAGTTTTTTCGCAAGAAAACTCACACTGAATAGTATCTTCATGTTGATTCTCATCATTTTCTGGCTCAGAAATTTGGTGTTATCTGCACTCTGGCTACCCGTGCTCTCAAAATATCTTATGATAGCCACTTGGAATCAGATAAATCCCACCTTATTGACATGTTTGAGAGGAATGGGTATAGTATATCTCAAGGTATTAAGGCCTTTCAAAAATCCTCTAAATGATTAAGAGACAAGTCTACTCGGATGGATCATATCTCCAAGGTTAATCTTCCCTTTATCCAAGGGACCACAGATAGAATTTCCCATGTCCTTAGGAGAAATAATGTCTCATATTTTCTCAAACCTCTTTTTACTATCATTAATTCTCTTAGATCTTTCAAGGATCCTATAGACCAAAATGACATGAAAGGGGTGGTTCCTTGTTCCCATGGTACTCCATATATTGGGCAAATTGGTTGATCCATTATATAGATAATCTACGAGAATGTGGCAGATATTAGGCACAATCGATCTCACATTTCTTCTCTTGAAAAACGTGTTGAAAAACTATCACCATGTTTTCATTAAAGACTCCAAATTCATTGCTAAGGTGGACCATTTCAATCATAGGAAGCTGAGGGAAGTTATTGAAATTGAGATGCGTCCTAAGAATCTCAACAGAGATGATGGGTGGAAATTAAGTAAGAGTTGGAATCCAAACTTCTCCAGGTGATTTCTCCCCCTTTTGTTGGATTCCTTTCACTTTTTCTTTTTATATTTGGTTTTATGCATGTCCCTTTGCTCTTTTAGCTTTCCTTTGGTTCTCCTTTTCTTTGGATGTTGTTTTTATTTAATTTTCAATTTTCTTTATATTATCCTATTTATGATTCTTAACTTTTTATTATAATATTTATTTATCCAATATGTATGTATATATATATATATATATATATATATATATATATATACCCTTTCTCTACATAATATAATAATTTATCATTTTATTAAATTATTCATTTTTAATTATTATAGATTATTTATTGATCCTTTTTTAATAATTTTTCTTAAAAACTTAAATATCTTAAGATTTTTCCCTCAATTATTTTTTACCCATGCTCCTTTATTATAACAACTATAATTTATTCATTTTATCAAATTATTATATTCTTAATTATTCTTTAATAATATTTATTAAAAACTTAAAAACTTTTAATCTTAATATTATTAACTAACCATATCAAATAACGGTTAGTTTTTAACTACTAGTTTTAACCGCTATCATTGGGAAATGACACATCCTTACTATTTATTCAATGAAATCAGTTTCCTTCTTCACCTTTTCTTGAGGATGAACCACATTAGATGGTTCAAAACCTCTACCAAATCCTAATTATGTGATTAATCTGAAAGAAATTTATCTATACTTCCTCTAGTTTAACTATAGCTTCCTCTTTGCCTGATATCTCTTAATTTCCATGCCCAAAATATAGTTTGCAACACCAATATCCTTCATGTCAAATTTGCAGAAAAATTCGGTCTTCAAATATTGGATAATTTTTTGTAATTTCCAACCGGAAACATATCATCCACATACAATACCAAATAAATAACATGGTCACCAATTAATTTAAAATACACACAGTGATCCTCTTTTCTTCTGGTGAAGCCAAGTCCCCGTATATAGGTACCAAATTTCTGATACCACATCCTTGCTGATTAGTTTAACCCATACAGAGACTTTTTTAACTTGCATACCAGTTATTTGTTACCCTTCACCGCAAAGCCTTCAGGTTGCTTCATGTAGATCTCCTCTTCCAGATCCCTGTCAAGAAATGTTGTCTTCACATCCATCTATTCTACCTCAAAATCAAATGCAACAACAACATATAAAATTAATCTAATAGAAATAACCTTGGTAACAGGAGAAAGAATATCTCCAAAAACAATTCTTGACACCTGGGAATAACCTTTTGCTACCAACCGAGATTTATATTTCTCCACCTTGCCTTCTACATTCATCTTCTTCTTAAAAACCCATTTACTCCTGATCAACTTCCTTCCACCCAACAACTCCACCAAATCCCATGCCTCATTTTTGTCAAGGATTCAATTTCATCAACCATGGCCTCCTTTCACAGTTTTCCATCCTCTGAATCCACTGCCTCCCTGATATTTCTTGGATCATCATCAGTGATAGTTAAAGAAAAATTTGAACAGAAAGTAGATGGACCATACATTTTTGGCTGCCTCCTTTTCCGAACTGATATTCTCACAACTGGAGTTTGTGGCTCTTCCTCTTTTGAATATTGTTCTATTGTAGAGGCTGATTCATACTCCTTTATCTCAAACTCTATACTCTCAATTTTCTTTGGTAGGAATTCATATTTTAAAACACCCTTCACCTCTCTAAACACCACATCTCAGTTGTACACAACCTTCCTTGTTTTTGTGTTCCAAATTTTGTAACCAATTAAACCATCCTCATACCAATAAATATGCACCTTTTAGATTTATTATCCAGCTTGGTCCTTTTATTCTTTGGAACATGTACATATGCATCACATCCAAATACCCTCAGATGTGAAGGAGAGTGTTTCTTACCAGTCCATAACTCATGTGGAGCCTTATCCTCCAATGTTGATGAAGGTGATCTATTAACCAGGTAACATGCAGTATCCACTGCCTCTGCCCAGAATTCATGTCCTAAAGTGGTACCAATGAGGATGCTTCTTTCCTTTTCCATCAGCGTTCTGTTCATTCTTTCTGCAACTCCATTTTTTTAGGCGTGTATGTAGTAGTATTTTGTTGTGCTATACCACACTTCTTACAGAACTCTTCAAATTACTTCTTGCAGAACTCTCCACCATTATATATCCTTGGCACCTTTATCTTATTCTTTGTATGGTTTTCCATCAAAGCCTTAAATTCTTTAAATATGTCAAAGACTTTATATTTCTTCCTCAAGAAATATATCCATGTATTTATTGAGAAATCATATATGAATGAAACATAATACATAGACTTTCCCAGTGATGGAACTGACAGAGGTCCAAACAAATCACTGTGCACAAGCTATAATATCTTGTTCACCCTCTTAGCACCTGTTATCACTCAGAAAAAGTGAAACACTATTTGACATGGTCATAGAGTTATTTGTCAAAGGTATGGTCATAGAGTTCAATATTCACAAGTTGGTATAGGAAAATTTTAATTTTTTTTTCATATTTAACCTATCCTAAGGTTTAAACCCACCTCCAATAAAGTCATATCATGTCCCATCAGTCATAATTTGTTGACATATTTCATTTCCCAAGATTTTGAATTAAAAAGGGTCACTTTAGCCATTTTTTCCTCTTTTTGTAGTGTTTTACACTATAAAAAGGCAGTTTTCACTACGAAACTTCCTAATTGTTTCCTAGCGAAACCATCAAAAAATGAACTATCCACGCTACGAAAAACGGTTTTTCTATCTGTCTTGTAAAATCTGATGCAAGGTGTCAGTCCATGATTAGAAGAGTTAGGGTGGATGTCATTCGAGTCAGTTAGGGTTAAATCAATGTACAAAGGTCATGTCTAAGGTCATCATTACTGTTTTTAGCATGATTAAGTCATGATTAAGGCAAGAGTTATCATCGAAACATTAAAACATTACCCAATTGAGTCTCTTTCATTCTCCACTTCATCTTTGCATGCTATTGATTTCTGGAGAGTTGTTTCACCAAGCCAAGCTAGTTGTTGGCATTTTCAAAAGTTGCAGGTGTCACTAATCAAGCGAGGAAGAGAAGGTATAAAATCACCATGGCTGCAAAGAAGAAGACCAACAAAGGTGGTCACTGCCTCACATATGATACAATGGACATGAATTTGTTGAATGAAGACCCAACTGCATTGGAAGTATTTAGAATAACAGGGTGTTTGCAATTCTTCCAAAGTATGCAAGGATGTCATTTTCAGGTTTCAAAGGAGTTTTCTAAGAGTTTTACAAGATCAGCTTCAAAGGTGGGAATGTTAATTCTCATAGTAACTCTAAAAACCATTGCAACAACAACAGGAATCCCTAAAGGAGGAGATAAATGGTTCAAAGGTATCAATTTCACCATGCAGTACTGTAAATAACTCATCAAGACAGAGCATAGTGAAATTGATCTCACAAATTCTATCCCAAGGAGCTACCTGAAGGAAAATTACTCAAAGATGTTGTTGATCATTCAGAAGTACTTCACCTGTGAAGGGATGTATCACATGGTCTACTCCTACAACCTTAGGCTTCTGCTTCATTTTGTGGGTAAGAGGTCTCTTGATTTTACTTTTTACTTATACAGAATCTTATATAAAATGTCAAATAAGGTTAAAGTTAAAACAAAAGGAGATGAAACCTATCTTTTTCATCATGGTTTGATAAAGTTGCTCGTGTTAGAGGATTTAAAAATATTAGGCAGAGATTGGTCATATTTTCTGTTCATAAGTGGTTCCGAAGTAGATGTTGTCACTCCTAAAATAACTCCCAAACCTAGAGATATTCCATCACCTTCAGTGGTAGAGCAGTTAGAACCAGTTAGCATGGAGAGAGAGTCTTTGAAGAAGGCTGACACACCCAAAGTTACACCTGCAAAAAAAAAGCCAACAGTTAGAAAACATGGTAGCAAGAAAGTTACAAGGAGCCAAACAAATTTTAAAGTTAATTTAGAGGACATCTTTCATGCCATTGATATTGAAGAAAATCCTATAGTCTAAGCTGAAGACATAGACAAGGGAGGAAGGAAGCCTAAGAAAGGAAAAACAACTAAGAAGTTAGAATTTGCAGGTGATGATGCTGGATTTATGTTTCAAGCTAGAAAACCAATGACAAGACATTCCATAAAAGTCTTGAAAAGTAGAAAAGAAGCTCAAAAGGTCAGTGAAACTACTCAGCCACCACCAAGCATCATAGACCTCTCCTCACCTGCAAAAGAAGAATTAGTAATCAAACAAAAGAAGGGCAAAGAGAAAATGATTGAAAAGTCAGAGGTTGAAGTCCTTTAGGAGTAGTTGAAAGATGCAAGTGAAGAGATATCAGTCTTCAGGAAAGAAGCAAAGGAACATAGATCTGAAAGAGTGAAGTTTAAACAGATGAGGAATATTTGGGAGGATAAAGTCACAAGTGACTCAAAGACCTTGGAAAACACAGAAAAAATTATAAAGTGGACTTAGCCACTAAGAAAAGAGGTAAAGCACATCAAAAAGGTAAACCTGCACTTACAATATAAGAATAGGGTATTGAAGGACCAAGTCAAAGACCTTCAAGAAAAACTGGAACTAATTCATGAAGAGCTCGAAAAAAAGGATTAAAGGTGACTGTGGTTGAGAAGCCCATAGCTCAACTGATCATAAATGAGGAGGAAACACCACAAAAGCCTTAATTTGGGATTGAATGTGTTTTATAGGGTTCATTACATTCAGAAGATCAATTTTTTTCAGCAGAACGTCACTTTTTGGAGGCAATTTTGAAATCTAGAATCTCTACACTTTTACACAGTTTCGTAGCGTTCCCTAGGATTAAAACCAGGAAAACGCTACGAAAAAATCTGTAGCAGCCTTTCTGCCTCTAAGGTCACTTTTTCCAGTTTTCAAGGAGGGATATTGATGGTGGTGATGTGTCATGACTTGATTGACACCATGGAACAACAAAGGAGCATAATCTTTGGGTGCAAAAGCTATTTTTTAGACGCTACCAAAGCTCGCTACGAAACTATCATGTTTTCATAGTGAGCTATTTTTGAAGGTTTTGGAGAATCTTCATGGAAATTTTGGATAGCTGGACTCCTCCAACATTTCAAGGGACCTTATAATCAAATATGAAGGAAGTGTTGGGGAGACAGGTCATGAGAAAAAGCTCTCGTTGAAGATAAGGGTTATGCATTCTTGAAAAATAGGGTATTTTTCCACATGTCTAGGAGAGTCTTAAATATGTAAAGTGGAAATGAACCTATCATGTGTCTTCCGAGCATGTGATACTTATTTTGCAACTATCATGTAACTGTTTCACAAGATAAGGTATACTATGTAATAAATAGGATTTAGAGTCCTATTAGGAGATGGATTTTTTAAGGTGTAGTTGTCAATTTCTTGTTAGAAGTCGTGTTTTTTAGTTATGTGGTGTGTCATAGTAGAATTCAATGAATCTAGCCACCAGGAAAATCATCCTTGTTGTAAGAATGTCTATTTAAAGACAAAGCATCAAAGTAGTGAGTGGTTGGAGATTTTTTTCACCAAACTGCTACTTTATGTATTTTGACTTATACCAGTAATACAAAGTGACTTTCTTCTTGACAGACCTGAGATTCTCATGGGGATTTTAATGTCTTATTGATATACATCTTATGTTTTACCACTTGCAGTAGATTTCATTTCTATTACTCATAATTCATAAATTTATTCTGTGACTTACTTTATTAATGAAATGATTCTGTTTTCCTATGTTTTATGATTGAATTTCCTTTGTTAAAGACCTCTATCTTCCTAAGCTTCCATGTCAAGAAACCTTGCCACTAAAACTATTGATTTTTGACTCCATAAGCCCAATGGTAGTGTTATGGCCTAAATCCACCTCAGGCTGAGAAAGGCAGAATCTAGGGTAACATCAAACCACGCTTAATCTGGTAGCTAGCCCTACCAGATCGGGAAAGGGCTATCTCCTGGTCAATCTCAGAAAAAATGATCAGTGAGGCTTGAGATGACTTGAGTAAAGGCTAATTTTAGGCTAGGTATATATGTAAAAGAGTTTGATTTTGAATTTGAGGGTGTTTGTTGGATCAAAGGGAAAAGCAGATTTTGGGTCTGGGGAATGAGGCCTAGTTTTTGCAGAGATCTGAATGGGGCAAGGTAGGAAATTGTTTTGACACTTCAATTTTGAATGAAATGGATAGCTTAGACTGGTGAGGAGTTGAAGAGGGAAATAAAATTTCAAGAATCCTCTTCAAACAGTTGAAAACATAGAAAATTAAACAAACCCTAGGTAGAGCACTGCAAATTTTAATGAATTCCACCTTTATCCTTGTTTGTTTATCTTAAGAAGAAATAAGAATGAAAATGGTATACTTACATTTACAGAGAGAAACACATTATCAAAGAAAAATACCACAAGAATCCCATAGATTTCTGCAAACCCTGGTCTATTCCTTTGCCAAACTGCAGAGATGAATGTACAATGATGCTCAAAGCATTCCCAAAAGTCCAACCATGCTAATGACTGAAAAACTACAAGATATAGACAACAATAATTCATCCCCAGCCTCTAGGGGTCGATCTCACAAGTTTAGGAGTTGTTTCAACAAGATCTAAGCTGAGAACTGGAAAATAGGCAGTGGAACAGCTTGCCTCTATAAGATAGGAAACTGATTCATTCAGTTGCAATTCACCTTTTGATGGGTGAATCTACCTCCATGAGTAAAAATTTAACAAAATTACATCAAGATCTATCAAATTACATCAAATTACATCATGATTTTAACATTTGGAAGTAAGAAAGTCAAAATGTCAAAAACTAGGCGAAAAACAAAGTTACTGAGTCCAAAATGAGCAAAAATCCCCAATGCGTCGTGCCTGATTTCTCTATGCGTTGCGCCAGTTTGGATCTGATTTTGAAGGCCTTTCCGGTGCTGAAATTAGCTCCAAGTGGGCTTTTTGGAAATTTTTTCCTGTCTACTTTCCAACAAAAGTGGAATTTCTAAATTTGGCTTCCATTTGCCCCTCAAAAAATGAGTTTTCCCAACACTACTTCCTGTGTCTCCAAAAAGGGGCAGAAAGGTCATTTTAGGGTGTTTTTGACCCTTATGGAAGCCCAAAACCTGTCAAAATCTCTTGGCCATAAGTAGGAATGCATAATTTTCCATGAAAAATCCAAAAATGTAAAGTTTTCCCCAAGAGGAGTCCCCCATCAAAAGCGCGTGCCAAGTGGCGCGACGCATAGAGCTGAAAAACCTGTTTTTGGGCCAAAAAATAAAAATTTGCAAAAAGTGTCCCAAATTTCGACTGAGTGTCCTCCATCATGTACTATGCTGGGCCAAGGAAGCCTCGGTCAAAATCTGAAGTCTATCTTTCCTTTTCTGATGCTTTGAGGCCTTCTTCAACTTAGCCTTCAGGATCTGGATTCGTGCCTTGCAAACATGATTTCTTGCCCAATAATGATTGGCCATGTGCCTCAACATGTTCTTCTCCTTGTTGGATTTCTTCAACAACTTTTCCAAATGAATATTTACCATTCTTGTGAGGTCTCCTTGGTGCATGCAATTCGGTTGTAGAGTCATTGTGTGTTCCTTCATCTCGGTGGTAAGAAGAATCAGTCTCCATGTTTTCCAAAGTTTGTGTTGTTTTAGATGAGTATGAAGAGTTTTAGGTGTCTTCGATCTTTCGCTGCCAATAGTATGAAAATGTGTGAGGTAATATGAAGGGAGAGGGTAAGGGGAATGTTGGGAATATTTCCAATTGGAATTTGGGGAATTGAAGGGTTTTAGGGACAGTCTCTAGGCTTTTGGGATAATGGGAATATGGGATAGGGGTAGATGAATTTAGGGATATGGGGAATAGGGAAAAGCGTTGATGAACTAGAAAAACAGTGAAGGAATAAAAGTTGAGGGAGTTATGGCCACAAAAAACCAACTTACAAACCCTAGGCAATCATGGCTTGAGCAAGGAAGTAGGGTTTGAGATTTTTTTATTAAATCCTCATAAACATCATAAAAACTGATGGAAACTCATATATTGTCAATATGGAGATGTTAAAATAGTTATGGAATGAAGAATTTGAAATTTTGTAGCTTTCGGAGGAATATTTGAATGGATTTTAGGCTTTTTAGCCCAATGTGCCGCGCCATCTCTATGTGTCGCGCCAGTTCATTTTTTACACTGCAGAGGGCTGCCCAATGCGTCGTGCCATCTCTATGCGCTGCGCCTTTTTGCAGGAGACTTTTTGAGACCTTTCTGGTGTCAAAATTGGTCACAGGATATCTCGTTGGAAATATTATTGAGTCTACTTTCTAACCCAACTACAATTTTTCAATTTGGAGTTCATTTTCCCTATCAAAAATCAAACCCAAGACTGGTCAAAATGTGCAAAATGAGGTTGCCTCAAGGCAGAGTGCTGTTGTAGTCAACTTTTGAAGGTCTTCCTCAACTTCAAATTGAGCTCATGATAGCTCATTGGAAATATCGTTGTGTCTAGCTATCACTTGAATCATCAAGCAAGTCATTTGGCCAACCACGATAGGAGAAAGATTGATTTTTCCAAGGTCACTTCAGAGGTGCATCAATTCTCCTGGAAAAACTGTATTTTTGACATTTCTCTAAAACCATGACACCTGTGTAAAAATTGAAGGAGGTTTTTCTTGCTTGGAATATTTTGGACAAAAAATTCTCTCATTTTTCCCAAATTCATCTTTTCTTGCTCAGAAACATCATTGAAGTAAAACCTATCCTGATGTGTGGAACAAGGGATTTGTCGAAATGAAGTGAAATGAAGCGGATAAGGGGCTTCTAAATTCTTGAGAAAATTTTGGGAAGTAGGGAGGGATGTTAGGAAGTAGGGGAAAGTGTAATTTCAAATATTGAGTGAGGGGAAGTGGTCCAAAAGGGAAAAACATAGGCCTAGCCTAGAAAATTGCCAAGTTGTAGCAAGAAACTAGGGTTTGTGCGAAAATGAGGAATTTGGGGGATCTCAGTGATGGGAAGTGTTTAATAAGGTACATTAAGGAGAGGGAACGGTGTATGAACATCAGGATACAAGTTTTGTTGATGATTTTACCATCCAAGAGAAATTACCTTCAAAACCCTAGGAGAGGGAAATGAACCTTACCAAGGCACAACTGAAGCATGAACAAGGTGTAAAATGACCCAGTGGAACTTGACATGATGATGAAAACCCTCTGAATGATGGTACACTCAGCTGAATGGTGACATGGACCGACATTTGGACAACTTTGAAAGGAGTGAAAACAAACCCTAGACCTAATACCTAGTGACCAAATTTTACTTGAAGACTCACTGAAATGAAAAAATTTGACCTTGAGACCTTAAAATCACTTTGTAAGAGCATGTTTGATCACTGGAGGAAGGCTGCAAATACTGACACTAAAATTGGCTCCAATGGGGATGGTATCTCCTTGGAGGTGCCAAGAACTACAAATCTCTGGGAAAGCAAGCAGTGCCTTCGTCCATTGGGCTATGGAATCAATAACTTCGACAAACCAAAACCAAACTCTTGACTCAATTTTAGGACTGAAATCTAACTCAAAGACTGACTCAAACAAACCAATCCAAAACTGAAATCAACCTTCAGCTTTATAGCCTTCACCCCGGGCCCCAAACTGAAAGAATGATGACAGTGCACACTTGCTCTGAAACTGACGAAAACAAAAATCACTGAAGACCTACTTAACTAAAATTAGTACTTACAAAGATTTTTTAATGGCAGCAGTCCATCGAGATTTGAGGGCTTCAAATCATGATGACAATCAACTGCCTACTGATGGAATATGTACAATCATGTGTAGTGAGCCTTCCAATGTAACCAATCCAGTAGATGGCTACATACCAAAATTCTGCTCTCACATTTCTCGAGCAGGTAGAACGTTGTACATGTAGGCAACTCACAATAACCACTGAAACCAAGGCTTATGATAACGAACCAGGCAACATTTATCTTTTCTTATGCTTACAAAATAATTCCGAAGGGATCTTGAAAATCCTGAAGCACTAGTTGGTCTTGAGATCCAGCAGCAAAAATACAACTACTCGCTTCATTCTGATCTGAAAGAACAATTGATTGCCGAGTGATAGGAAGGTACAGAGAGGTATAAGCTTCTGCCATCTGAGTGTTAGCTGTAAATTCCCTGACCATGAGAAATTCTGGCATATTGTCTCTCTCAAGATCATATTCCTCAACTTCATGGTTTAGGTCATTCTTAAACAAAAGACAATCTTCAAGATTGTCAAACATAACAGCCTTATCATCTTCATGAAAGAAAATATTATTTGTTTTCTGATCTATAAAGCTAATTACAAGACCGTCATCATTTTCAAAAGAGGAAGAAGTTTCACCAACACTTTCTTGACCATGTGGGCACTGCAAATCTTCTTTAGCTTGAGCTGTAACATGACCTTTCAGGAGTTCATCTATCTCATCTTCAGACAAAGGAGATACTACTTTTTGTTTTCTTTTTCTCAAACAGTGATTGTCTTCATGAAATAACATTTTAAAACATGAAAAACCTGAATGACAGTCCTTAATTCCTTTATCTTCTAAAATTTGAAAACATTGTTGATCATCTTCATATGACATGGCAATCAAATTATCATTTATCACTGAGTTATTGAAAGAATATTTTTCACTTACTTGAACAAAGATCTCAGCTTTTTTTTCATGAACTGACTGGATTACCTCCTCATGAAGGCTTTGTTCTAGTGAAATGAGAACATTTGGATCAATAACTTTGTCTTCTTCATTCCATATTATCTCCACAGTAGAGCTCTCCTTCATGGGATTCAGCAGAAGGTATTCTTGATCATCACGATCTGAATCTAGATCTGAAATAGCTGACTTGACTTTATCACATTATGAAATTGAAACTTGACTTTCCTGCATATTGTCTCCTTCTATGGACAGATCTGAAACAAAACCTTCTCTTTCATCATTTTCCATTGTACCAAGATCTTGATCCTGCTGCAAAGCTTCCTGAGCATCTTGATGGGTATCCTCTAAGTTCTCTTTATGCTGCTGAAATGGATTTTCTTACAGAGCCTCCATGATCTCATCATCCATGAAGTCATCATCTTCATAAAATTTTTCAAGATTTTCAATAAAAATATGAACATGGCTACAACAGTTCTGAACTAAAATTAAGGATGGATAAGATTCTTTATACCTTTCAAACAACATGGTATGAAAATCCTTTAAACAATAAATACAAGCAGGCGGAAAACTTTCATACCAATATCGGGCTTCATCTTCCAGAGTAGCCGTAAAAATATTCATCAAACAGTCTTCAGGAAAGTCGATATTTAATTTATGCACATGGATGTGAAATTTCACCAGATGAAGAGCATCGTCATTACCTTCCACATCTCTGAACATAGGCAAACTCCGAAGCCAATTAGCCTTATGCATTTTATATGGAAAACCTGGAATGTGATCTCGGCTCATGGGAGTGTATCTTCTTGCAACCCTTTCCATCTTGAAAATCTTAAATCTACTGATCTTCCTGCAGTGGAGTCACCATGAAGCATTGATTTCTAGATTTTTCTGTGAATGGAGTCACCAGGTGAATGATTTCAGCCTTCCGATTTCTGATAGTTGTCCACCATCAACCATCATATCTAAATTGATACATGTACTAGGGCAATTTTCAAGTTAGGTGTTCAGTTTATAAAACTAGACCGGAGATTGACTGAAGCAACATTCATCTACTTTCGCTAATGCAAAGTAACAGCGTTTCGAAGGCTACCTGGCATAACTTCAAGCTCCGTCTGTAGTTTATAAAACAAACAACAAAATTTTCTTCCCCAGTATCAGTCACCACCATGTTATGGCCTAAATCCACCTCAATCTGAGAAAGGAAAAATCTAGGGTAACATCAAACCACTCTTAATATGGTAGCTAGCCCTACCAAATCGGGAGAGGGCTCTCTCCTAGTCAATCTCAGAAAAAATGATCAGTGAGGCTTGAGATGACTTGAATAAAGGCTAATTTTAGGCTAGGTATATATGTAAAAGAGTTTTATTTTGATTTTGAGGGTGTTTGTTGGATCAAAGGGAAAATTAGATTTTGGGTCTGGGGAATGAGGCCTAGTTTTTGCAGAGATCTGAATGGGGCAAGGTAGGCAATTGTTTTGACACTTCAATTCTGAATGAAATGGATAGCTTAGACTAGTGAGGAGTTGAATAGGGAAAGAAACTTTCAGGAATCCTCTTCAAACAGTTGAAAACATAGAAAATTAAACAAACCCTAGGTAGAGCACTGCAAATTTTAATGAATTCCACCTTTATCCTTATTTGTTTAACTTAAGAAGAAATAAGAAGGAAAATGGTATACATGAAACAACAGTAGACTTACATTTACAGAGAGAAACACATTATCAAACCAAAATACCACAAGAATCCCATAGAGTGCTGCAAACCCTGGTCTATTCCTTTGCCAAACTACAAAGATGAATGTACAATGATGCTCAAAGCATTCCCAAAAGTCCAACCATGCTAATGACTAAAAAACTACAAGATATAGACAACACTAACTCATCCCCAGCCTCTAGGGGTCGATCTCACAAGTTTAGAAGCTGTTTCAACAAGATCTAAACTGAGATCTGGAAAATAGGCAGTGGAACAGTTTGCCTCTATAAGATAGGAAACTGATTCATTCAGTTGTAATTCACCTTTTGATGGATGAATCTACCTCCATGAGTAAAAATTTAACAAAATTACATCAAGATCCATCAAACTACATCCAATTACATCATTATTTTAAAATTTGAAAGTAGGAAAGTCAAAATGTCAAAAACTAGGCGAAAAACAGAGTTACTGAGTCCAAAATGAGCAAAAATCCCCAATGCGCCACGCCTAATTTCTCTATGTGTAGCGCTAGTTTGGAGCTAATTTTGAAGGCCTTTCTAGTGTCCAAATTAGATCCAAGTGGGCTTGTTGGAAATTTTTGCTTGTCTACTTTCCAACACAAGTGGAATTTATGAATTTTTCTTCCATCTTCCCCTCCAAACATGAGTTTTACCAACAGTGCTTCCTGTGTGTCCAAAAAGGGGTAGAAAGGTCATTTTTAGGGTGTTTTTGACCCTTCTGGAAGCCAAAAACCTGTCAAAATATCTTGTCCATAAGTAGGCATGCATAACTTTCCATGAAAAATCCAAAAATGTAAAGTTTTCCCCAAGAGGAGTCCCCCATCAAAAGCGCGCGCCAAGTGGCGTGGCGCATAGAGCTGAAAACCAAAATTTCTCTATGTGTAAAGCTAGTTTTGGGCCAAAAAATCAAAATTTGAAAAAAGTGTCCCAAATTTCTTGAAATTTGGGCTGAGTGTCCTCCATCATGTACTATGTTGGGCCAAGGAAGCCTCGGTCAAAATCTGAAGTCTATCTTTCCTTTTCCGACGCTTTGAGGCCTTCTTCAACTTAGCCTTCAGGATCTTGATTCGTGCCTTGCAAACATGATTTCTTACCCAATAATGATTGGCCATGTGCCTCAACATGTTCTTCTCCTTGTTGGATTTCTTCAACAGCTTTTCCAAATGCATATTTACCATTCTTTTGAGGTCTCCTTGGTGCATGAAATTCGGTTGTAGAGTCACTGTGTGTTCCTTCATCTCGGTGGTAAGAAGAATCAGTCTCCATGTTTGCCAAAGTTTGTGTTGTTTTAGATGAGTATGAAGAGTTTTAGGTGTCTTCGATCTTTTTCTGCCAACTGTATGAAAATGTGTGAGGTACTATGAAGGGAGAGGGTAAGGGGAATGTTGGGAATATTTCCAATTGGAATTTGGGGAATTGAAGGGTTTTAGGGACAGTCTCTAGGCTTTTGGGATAATGGGAATATGGGATAGGGGTAGATGAATTTAGGGATATGGGGAATAGGGAAAAGGGTTGATGAACTAGAAAAATAGTGAAGGAATAAAAGGTGAGGGAGTTATGGCCACAAAAAACCAACTTACAAACCCTAGGCAATCATGGCTTGAGCAAGGAAGTAGGGTTTGAGATTTTTTTATTAAATCCTCATAAACATCATAAACACTGATGGAAACTCATATATTGGCAATATGGAGATGTTAACTTAGTTTTGGAATGAAGAATTTGAAATTTTGGAGCTTTTGGAGGAAGATTTGAATGGATTTCAGGCTTTTTAGCCAAACGCGCCGCGCCAGTTCATTTTTTACACTGCAGAGGGCTGCCCAATGCGTCGCGCCATATCTATGCGCCGCACCTTTTTGCAGGAGACTTTTGGAGACCTTCCTGGTGTCAAACTTGGGCACAGGATATATCGTTGGAAAGATTATTGAGTCTGATTTCTAACCCAACTATAATTTTTCAATTTGGAGTTCATTTTCTCTATCAAAAGTCAAATCTCCCAAGACTGGTCAAAATGTGCAAAATGAGGTTGCCTCAAGGCAGAGTGTTGTTGTAGTCAAATTTTGAAGGTCTTCCTCAACTTCAAATTGAGCTCATGATAGCTCATTGAAAATATCATTGTGTCTAGCTATCATTTGACTCATCAAGCAAGTAATTTGACCAACCACGATACGAGAAAGCTTGATTTTTCCAAGGTCACTTCAGAGGTGCATCAATTCTCCTGAGGCAACTGTATTTTTTACATTTCTCTAAAACCATGACACCTGTGTAAAAATTGAAGGAGGTTTTTCTTTCTTGGCCTATTCTGGACAAAAAATTCTCTCATTTTTCCCAAATTAATCTTTTCTTGCTCAGAAACATCATTGAAGTAAAACCTATCCTGATGTGTGGAACAAGGGATTTGTCGAAATGAAGTGAAATGAAGGGGATAACGGGCTTCTAAATTCTTGAGAAAATTTTGGGAAGTAAGGAGGGATGTTAGGAAGTAGGGGAAAGTGGAATTTCGAATATTTAGTGAAGGGAAGAGGTCCAAAAAGGAAAAACACATGCCTAGCCTATAAAATTGCCAAGTTGTAGCAAGAAACTAGGGTTTGTGCGAAAATGAGGAATTTGGGGGATCTCCGTGATGGGAAGTGTTTAATAAGGTACATTAAGGATAGGGAAATGTGTATGAACATCAGGATACAATTTTTGCTGATGATTTGACCATCCAAGAGAAATTACCTTCAAAACCCTAGGAGAGGGAATGAACTCACCAAGGCACAACCTAAGCAATGGAACAAGGCAAAAATTTAACTCAGTGGAACTTGACATGATGATGACAACCCTCTGAATGATGGTACACTTAGCTGAATGGTGACATGGACCGACATTTGGAAAACTTTGAAAGGAGTGAAAACAAAACCTAGACCTAATACCTAGTGACCATATTTTACTTGAAGACTCATTGAAATGAAATTTTTTGACCTTGACACCTTAAAATCACTTTGTAAGAGCATTTTTTATCACTGGAGGAAGGCTGCAAAGACTGACACTAACAGGTATAAAACCTACATTCTTTCAACCTGTAATCATAAAAAACAAGATACAATTTCTATGGAGTTAGTCATCTAGCACTATCGTTAACCAATATCATAAAATACATTTGAGAGATCCCTCTCGGACTGAAGAGGTTGAGCTTTAGTCAAAAGCTGGTTTCAAAAAGTTACACTAAGTTGTCTGATCAGCAGCCAATCAAGTAAAATTTTGTGATAAGATTTTGGTGCTTCTGCCGGGAGTCTGAAGATATAATTTTCCCGAAAATTTTGAAGTTGAACTCTTGAAGGTAGTAGGAGCTCAGAAGTTGTTCAGGGCTGCAACTAACTTGGTGACTCCATTCAAAATTCTCATGTTCAAAGGTGGCTTGGAAAAGGAGATATATTAGGAGTAATCCTGACCCAAACCCACCTACATTTGTGGATAATCCAAACACAATCTCCAGAGGCATTCAAGGCATTTCTGCACAATCAGGTACTCCATTACACAGAAAAAATTTGTCCTATGATGTTTTAAGAAGTCCTGAAGATAAATTTTTTGATGATAAAATTCAAGAAGTATTGTTTAGGTCTAAAAATGAAAAATAATTGACTAAGAATGTTTTATACCTGCAAAGAAGAGGTATTTATACCTCAGCCTTAGTGACCCAAAAAGATAAAGAAGAGTTTTGGGAGGCAATCACATCAGAGTTATTGTTAGAGAGGGAGTATTTAGATAAGTTTAAGGAAGTAGACCCATTTGAAATCTTGCTAAGAATTAAACCTATTTTTCCTTTACCTGACTCTAGTTCAATTGTAACTGGACTACAAATACCAATCACTCCACCTCGTAACAGTTCATCTTCCTCTACTACTATTGTCCCTAAAACTAGCATAGTTCCTGTCATCATGGATGGAAATGTTCCTCCTCCACCTGCTACTGCACCGATAGTTATTCCCCTCTTTTTCTCCCAACTATCCTTAATGCCATTCCTAGCAAATATTCTACTATAATAAAAACTTGGGGAAGTGATGAAGAGATTACAGCTGAAGAGCATGTAGATTAGTTTAATGACTTCATAGATAGGGAGGAGGTTGACCATGAGGATGCTAAGATGAGACTATTTGCTCATAGCTTTACTGGTGAGGTCAGAAATTGGTTGAAAGCCCTTGCTCCAGGAAGCCTACATAATTGGAATGAATTTGAAGATATCTTCTTGAGAAAGTGGGGAAATAGAACCAACCCTGTACAAGCCCTCACTGAGTACAATAGTTTGAAAAGAGCTACTGATGAAACTGTCCAAAATTTCTCCAAGAGATTTAACAAATTTTATGACTCCATGCATGCCCATCTTAAGCCTCCTCCAGGAGTAGCTCAACTGAGATATGTTGAGGCCTTTGAATATGAATTTTCTATCTCGCTCAGAGAAAGAGAATCCCCTTCACTACCATAAATGAAAAATGATGCTATGAAGGTGGAGGTAAATATGATAGAAGCTAAAAATTCCAAGATGGGAAATACAAAATTGAAAGAAGAAGATAAGCCTTCCACTTTAGATGAAAAATTTGACTCCATGATGAAAACAATGGAAAAATTGATGGATAGGCTTGCCCTTGGAAACACTTCTACTCCTCCTCCACAACATGAACCACAGTTTAGAAATCCTCAGTTTAGAAGACCTCAAAACCAGTAGAGACCAAGGGAAAACAGAAATCAGCCTGACCCTCAAGTAAGGCCTCCTTTTCAACAAAATTTAGTTGATGAAGAAGATCAACCTGAAATACCAGAAGACTCCATTCATTGCCTAGATGAAAACATGTCTGGAATGTGTTTGACTAAGGAAGCGCATGATGAGTCAGATCAAGATGTAAACAAGGGTGAGGAACCGTCTGATTACCTTAAAGAATATCAACATGAAATCTTTGAGATGCAGAAACAATACAACCTTAGAAACAGAAATGTTCCAATTACTACAAATAAAACACAGCCCAAGAAAGATGCCCCTAAAGCAGCTGATGTTAGAAAAGATCCACCACCTCCTCCTCCTGTCAAATAGATTGAGAAAATTACTTATGTTTTTAGTTTCGAGAATGAGATTTCCAAAATCAAAATCCCAGTCCCTTTTGGAGAAATTTTAAAGGTTAATGAATACATAAGTAAAATTGTAAAAATTTTGAATTCCCAACCAGGAGCTACTGACATCCTTAATTTTCAGGAGGACCATCCTACCATATATTTGGGACCAAGATTAGAGGATGAGATGAATGAATATGTTCCTCCTTTCTATGTCAGCCTTAGTATTCATGGCATGACATTACACAATTCCATGTTGGATTCAGGGGCCTCTCATAACCTCATGCCTAAAGTAATTATGGAAAGGATGGGATTGGAAATTACTAGGCCATATAAGGATTTGTTTTCTTTTGATTCAAAAAGAGTTCAGTGCATTGGTTTGATATAATATGTTTTTGTTGGTCTTACACAAGTCCCTGCCAAGACAATGGTAATGGAGATTATGGTAGCAGACATTCCACCCAAGTTTCGCATGCTGCTATCAAGGTCATGGGCGACAAAGATCAAAGGCACCATGTATATGGACCTAACTTATTCTACCATCTCTGATTTTGGTGAGAAAAGAAGACTATACAAAGAGACAAGGATGGCTTATATGGTAATTAGTAAGGAAAAACCTCAGAATTTCCCAATCTATGCTGTTGAGACTGAATTTGGATCTGCTATACTTTTCAATGAACTAACTAATGAAGCAAAAGATGAGAAGAAAGCAGAAATTTAGGATATTGAAAATCAACAAACAAAAAATCAGCAAAATAGTGAAGAAAAGGCAAAAGGTTGGTGGTTTTTACACTTTGATGGATCAGCAGGAAGAGAGGGGACTAGAGTAGGAATTTGGATCAAAACTCCATGGGATGAAAGTAAGTTATTTCCTTTCAAACTAAACCTTGATCGCACAAATAACATGGCTGAGTATGAATCTCTATTTTTGGGTTAAGAAATTTTGAAAAGATTGGTTTCCCAAAAGATTTATTTTTGTGGAGATTCTAAATTAGTTAAAACAAGTTAAGGGTGTATATCAAACCAAGGATGTGAGAATTAGGGCATACATAAATTTTATCATGGAGACATTAGATAATTTTCAAGAATATTCCTTCATTGTGAAGACTAGGGATAAAAACTCAATAGCTGACTCTAGTTGTCTCTGCAAGTCTTTTTATTATTTCGGAACATTCAACTGAAATATATGAGGTTGAAGTTCGTCATAGGCATGTTATCCCTGACAACATAATTCACTGGCAAGTTTTTGAGGATGACCAGCAGGCCAAAAACTTCATAGAATTGAAAGAGGAGTTTGAAAGCACACAAATAGACCAACAAAACATGCTTGCTAAAACTAAAGGTAATTCTGAAGTGCTACAACTGAAGAATAACTCTATACCTAAAGGTCTCATCCCTCTTGAAAATATTTTTGACCAAAATTATGTGTTCAAGTCTCGTAGGATACAAGTTGATGATGAAGAATTAGAGATTTGTAACCTTGGTATAGTAGCAATGCCAAAAATGATCAAACTTTCTAAGTTTCTTTCTGTAGATATGAAACAAAAATATATTGAGATAATGAAAAGGTTCATAAATGTTTTTGCATGGAGTTATGTTGATTTGAAGAAATTTGATCCTACTATTATTCAACATATAATTCCCATTAAATAAAATGAAAATAATTTAAAACAGAAGCTAAGGAGGATTAATCCACTTCTCATGCCTCTTATTGAGAAGGAAATTAAGAAGCTCTTTGAAGAAAAAATTATTGTCCCAATCAGATTCTAAAATTGGCTTGCAAAATTGGTTCCAGTCAGAAAAAGGAGTGGAGAAATCAAAATCTGCATGGACTTCAGAAACTTAAACAAAGCCTCTCTAAAGGATAATTACCCTCTCCCAAAGGTAGACCAAATTCTGCAAAACATTGTTGGTTCCCAACGGATGTCTATGTTGGATGGTTTTTCAGGATACAATCATATACTAGTGCACCCAGAAGATCAGTAGAAAACCACTTTTACCACACCATGGGGCACATTCATGTATGCCAATATGCCTTTTGGCATGATGAATGTAGGAGAAACCATTCAAAGAGAAATGTACAGTGCCTTTGTTGAGGAGAAGGATAATTTGGTGGTTGTCTATCTATATGACATAATAGTTTTCTCAAGGAGAGAGGAAGACCACTTGAAGAATTTGGAGAAAGTTTTGCTGAAGTGTAGAAGGTTTGGTATTTCTCTTAATCCCACTAAGAGTATTTTTTCTTTAACTTTTGGAAAGTTACTTAGTCACATTATATCTAAATATTGGATAAATATTGATCCAAGCTGGGTAAATTCCATTTAGAAAGTGGATTTTCCTAGAAGCAGGAAGGAAATTTAGTCTTTCATTGGAAGAGTAAATTTTGTGAGGAGGTTTATTCCCAATTTTGTTGAGATTGTGAAAGACATAACCAAGATGCCGAAGAAAGGAGATAACATTAAATGGACAGTTGAAGCAAATAACTCATTTGAGGAAATCAAGAAGGCACTCACTCAAGTAGCAATGTTGAATAGCCCGGATTTTTCAAAGGAATTTCTAGTTTTTACATTTGCATCAGAAAATACAATTGTTGAAGTTTTTCTGCAAGAAGGATAGCAAGGTACTGAGAAGCCTATTTCATATTTTAGAATGAACTTAGCTAACTCAAAACTGAAGTACAATATCCTAGAGAAATAGGCATATTCTTTGGTCAAAGCCATCAAAGATTTTAGAATTTACATTCTGCATTCTCATGTCATAGCATTTGTTCCTAATGTTGTTGTGAAAGACATCTTGACTCAAGATGATCCTGATGGTAAGAGAGGGAAGTGGATAGATAACTTGTTGGAATATGATATAGAGATCAGACCTACAAAATTTGTGAAAGGAAAAGGGCTAGCAAAGCTAATGGCACAATCCAATTTTGTCTGTCTTGATATGAATTTAATTGCAAAAATTTCAAAGTTATCAGATGAAGATGAAGAGCTGATTCCCATTGAAGATAAGTACATCCTACCTAACGGGTACACAGACATTATTTTTGTCTTACATCATCATAGATCTCCTGCTGAATTGACGAAATCTAAGGAAAGGTTTGTGAAGCTAAAATCTCTGAGGTACTGCATCATAGATAAAAATCTGTATTGGAAAGATACTGGTGGCATTCTTTTAAATTGTTTGCTGGAAGAGGAGGCTGAAAACATGATTGAAGATTTTCACAAAGGAGATTGTGGAGGTCATCATTATTGGAAGGCCACAACAAATAAGATTCTCAGAGCAGGGTACTATTAGCCTACTATGTTCAAAGTATTAGGTTCCCGTGATTTGGCCAATTGGTGAGCCAAATGACGATGTAACATCAAACCAAGCTTTGGAGCCCAAGTACCTAGCCTTCCTGGACTCAGAGAGGGCTCTCTCTATATGTGTAAAAGATATCGGTGTGTTTGCTTATGGTGTTCTGATATTAGGCTAGTTATGAAGTGAGCTTTTGATTTTTGGTTTTTTAAGTTTGTGAGGGATAAAACTGATCAAAGATATAACATGGGTAACAAGAAGTTAGATTAACTGGGCTATGGGGTCAAAAAGGTCAAGGAAGCTATCAGATGATGATACAAGGCTGCTGTAGGGCCGATTTGATTCAAGGTAGAAATGATCTTTGGGCAAAATGGAGTAAACGATCAAGTTTGTACGAAAAATAGTTTCTGCGATCATCAAGCTAATAGATAACATAAACATGGTAAATAAAAACCCTTAATTATGCAAAATGTAACTATAAACTAATCAACACATCGAAACAAACATTACAACCATGCATAGAAGTATAAGACCCTCTAACTTTGGGAAATGGCTATCAGACTTTGGGGAAAACACATAAGATGGACTAACAACTCAAAATACTATGTCGGAACGCCTAAACATAGTCTTTAAGTTATTGGGCACTTTGACAAAGAAGCTTTCATAGTTTTTAGGAAAAGGGCTAGATCGGGACTAGGCCTCCTTGGTTCAAACAAAATGATAATCTTAATTAGTCAAAGAGATAGCTTCATGGACAGAACTATGGACAATCATAGGTAAGCAGGGCACACCATACATCCTACTCAACATGCATAGAACTTATGAATAAAACTAGCAACAATATCCTTAAGTTACTAAAGAGCAGTTAAGAATTCTTTAGTGCAACTAAGGAAGAAGAAAACATAAAAGCTATGAAGATTCAGGAATTTTGAGGTGCCTCCATGAGCATATCTCAAACTTAATCTCTACTGATCTATAGCAGCAAGAAGCATGTATCATGAATGAAAACTAGAAGACAACAATAAAGCAAGAAACACTATACCATTCTACCATGTCATGGAATCCATCAACAATCCTTCATCATTCATCAAAAGCATCCAAGAGGCAGTCCAAAATCATAACACAAGTATGTTCTTCAAAGCTCATATGACCAATATATTGATTCTTCTCTCAAGTTTAGCCTTGTTTTACAATGAAGCCTTGTGGAATAAATAGGCTCAAGTGAGGAAAACCTCATGGTGCAACTAGCTATCCCATTGGCCTAATCAAAATATCTAAACTTGTCCTTGAGGCTTTGCAAAGCCCAAGGCACAAAATATCCCATAAAATATCTTAAAAAATGCTAAAAACGGAAATTATATTGACTTTGCATCATTTTCCAAGTGCAAAAATAGCTAAACGCACATTTGGAAAAAGCATATTTTTGAGGTTCAAAAATTACAAAAATATTTCAAATTTATATCAGAAAAAGGTCCCCTGACTTGACGGAAACATTTGGCAGCCTTCCTGGTGTTGAAACGAGGCTCATGATGGCCCGTCGGAAATCTCTCTGTGTCTACTTTCCGGCGCAACTGAAATCACCTCAATCTGATGCCTGGAAGTCCTCCAAATATATACCTATGTGTAAAAAGCCAGAAATTTGCAGACTGCTGATATGCCGGGCAGAATGTGCAAAAAGTGAGCATTTTTCGCCATTTTTAGGGGGCGAATGATCTCCAAATGCTCTGAAAATCGCTGAGGACCTGATCATGAAATTATGGCATCAGCTGGTATCATCCTTCTCCCTTGAAAAATCCCCAAAATGAAATGGCGAATTTATGAGTTTTCGACCAAAAACTCAAAAAATGCCAAAAAACAAAAAGTTGTCGAAATGGGCCCAAAATTGGTATGCATAACCCTCAAGGGTCCCTAGCAACATGCTCCGAAGCTGAGGCCAAAATGTCAAGTGCTGACATGCCTTTCTCCTCTTTCCGTGTCGGGCGCTTCCCCTTTGCCTTCTTCAGTTTCTCTTGGGCTGCCTTTAGTTTGCGCCGGGCAAACTGATTCAACTTTTGAAAGTGATGTGTCCTCTTCCTTTGTAGCTACAGATCTCTGTTTGCTCTTTCAAGCTTCAACTCCAAGTGTTTGTTGGCTCTTTCAAGCCATGCCTCTTTGTTTTCTTCAATTTCCTGCTCAAGGAGTGCAGTGAGAGGAAAGGCTTGGAGATGGTCTTGTTCTTCTTCTTTCTGCTTTTCCAAGGCTCTTTTAATCCCTATGGTTCTAGGCCTCTTCCGCCTAGGCTGTTCTTCCTCTTCATTTTCATCAAACTCACCAATGAGTTCTTCTATCCTCGCTTGTGCCTTGGCAGCTTCTTGCTTGTCTTTAATTGCCCGTGCTTCATGAATTGCTGTGTGAACACTCATCTGTTTATTTTGGGTCTCCAAGAAGTGGTTGAAATCCCTTGCCCATTGAAGATCTTCCTCTAATGCCTCAATTTACCCCTCTCTATGGATTAGGAGGTTTTCAAGAATGCGGGCTTCATTATCGCTGTCATCGCTTTGGATGGGGATGACAGCCAATGCACCTCCATGTTTTTTACTTTCTTGAACCTTGCTTTTCCCTTTGAAGACCAATCTTGCACTTTTCCTCCTTGGCGTGCTAGTGAGGGGTTCCTTGGGCGATTTTCTTTTGCTAGGGACAACTTTTGTCACTTTTGGAGTGGCAGCTTTAGACCCTTTCTTCCTTGCTGTGCTGGTTTTTTTTCTTTTGGGAGGAGGAGACACAACTGTTTTACCCTTGACATCTTCTTGAAACTGCTGCTCTCCTTGAGGCTGCTGGGTGTCTTCTTCTTGCTGTTCAATTTGCTGCCCTTGTTCGCCAACATCAATTTTTTGTTCCACTTCAATGCCTTGTTCAATTTGTGTTTCAACCTGCTGCCTTTTTTCACCAAAATCAAGCTGTTGCTGTGCTTGGATTTCCTGCCCATTTTGTGGCTCAAGATGCTGCTCAATTTCCTGCCCAAGTTACTGTTCCTATCCTTCAATAACAATCTGCTGCTCTTCCTCTTGTACCTGTTGTTCATCATCTTCTTTTTGCTGCTGACCTTCACCACTATCCTGCTGCTGTTCCTCATCTTCTGTTTGCTGCTCTTCATCCCTTTCCTCTTGCTCATGACCTTTCTCTTCTTGCTGTCTACTTCCCTCTCCTTCTTCCTGCTGTCCTGGCTGTCTTGTAGTCATTTTGAGCCTTCTAGGAGTAGGCCTGCTGGACAAACGTACCGGGCGATGAACAGGCTGGGTGGGAGATATATGGATAGGAGGAACAGTAGAGAAATCCGGGTGGCTGATAAAAACATCCCATGGAACCTCCTTTTTCTCTAGCTGGTGTAGGATGGTAATTTTTATCAGAGAATGATGGAAAAGGGAAGGTATTTGCAGAGGTGGGGCCTTCTTCTGGACTGTGGATGCCATCTTCTCGATGCTCTTGTATAAAAATTAAGGGAGATTTAGTTGCTTGGTTCTAGTGAAATGCATCAATAGTCGGACATGGTAGGCATAAACTCGATCAAACCTCCCTTCACAAGTAAAATACTTCATTATGACTTTCATAAGAGGAGCATAGCTGTCGAGAAGATAAGAAAAAGGAAAAATAGCAGTGAAAGCATCTCTATGCTCAGGCTTGATGAAAGGCTTGTAATCTTCCAAGTCAAGATGGGTTTGTTTGAACCATTTCTCGCCATGATATGGAATCTTGGTGGCTTTGGACACTGATCTTGGAGAAAACTTGAAATCAAGACCTGCCACTTGGAAATGTTTTTCTTTGAATCTCAGGGCGCATAGGTGTGTTAATGGCGAAAAAATTTTGACCTCCCGTATCTTCTGGCAGAAATCCAGGCAACCTACTTCATGGAAGTTAAAAAGGATGGATGGATGAGCATTAACCTCTTCTGTAGAGATTGGCTCATATCTTTTATGCAGTCCACTTCTGTTGTCTTGCCTTGGAAGCATTTTGACCTAAATGTGCTTTTGAAGAAACAAACTGCCTCACTGTCTACAAACTGCCTTCTTGGAGTCAAACTGTGTCAATTCACTGTCTTGATAGAGAAATAATGTATTTGGATGATTGCAACAAGTTTCCTTACAATACAAAACCCCTGCTCTTTCAGAAAGTGGCTTGTCCACTTTTAAAGTATCTCAACTAGCAAACTTTTCAATAAGAAATAATAAAGTGGAATGAAGGATAGACTGTTAGGAAGAATGTTGTTTACAGTGTCAAAATTGCCTTGCTCTGTGATGTTTGGAGGTTAACAACACATCTTTGTACCTTGGATCAATGGTGGAATTTTCCAAGCATTACAAACCTGCCTTTCCTGTCGTGCCAATTTCTCAACAAACTTACATATGGTGCAATCAACCCTTAGTGTAATCAGCAGTCAATGCCACAGTCCTGGAATAAAGGTGACAGAGTCTAAAATGATCCAAAAGTTTTAAGCAGAGGCTGTAAGAGTTTTCTCTTTTCAAAATAATCAAGGACCCCTATCAATGCAACACCTTTGTCTTTGTAGAAGAAACCTTTGCTCTTATATGAATATCCACTTATCAAAATAAACTTCGAAGAACAAAAGACTGTCAAACAAATACACAGTGAGAAATGTCCTTTTCTGTGAGAAATGGGAGCAACTTTTCCCTGTAGCTTTCAACCAATAAACTGCTCTTTGACAAAACCCTCTTTCTTATTACACTTCACTATTCTCTATTGATATGTCACTCCATCAAACAAAATTCTATTTTCCATACACAGCAAACCCAGTGTTGGTATACGATTCTAATCTCACAGTACATTTTGAAACCAAGATGTGAAATTTAAACAGCTCTTAAAAGTTGCAGAGAGATGAGAACATTACTCTTTCCAATCAAAACTCACATTTTAATTAATGAAATCTTGTCCTACCTATTTTCCCTTACTACTAAATTTAATTTTAATAATATGTTTTACTTTAAACCTTATATTGTTCTAAGCGGTACTATAAAGGAACACCTCCATTGTGATAGTGATGTTCTTGACTCTTTTTACGGAAATGAAAACCAAACACTGTCCTTTGCCCCTTGGATATACAGAGGATTTTTCAGAAAAACACAAGTGTTCATCTCATGATCATTTTGTTTCAGATAGTGGCAGACTATTTTCACCTTCAGAAACACCTCATTTTCCTCTCTGCTTTAAACAATACACACAACTAACAGATTTTGACCTTGTTCTATCTCAATTTTGAGGGCAAATTGCAATGGTTACTCGTAATAGTGCTCAATTCAACCCTTTGGTGTTTTGCTCCTAACCTCATTATCACATCAAAACCTCGTTTTTATAAACTTGAACTGTGGTTTTTTAAACCCCTTACAGCACTTTGCAGTTTTGAAAAACCAAGGGGCACGTGATAAATACCTCTATAACTTGATGAAAACCCTTTGTGGAGAGTTGGAGCAGCTTTGCACATGAACTGGAGGCGTGTTGGAGGGTTTAAACGTGCGCGGCACTCTGGAGAGGAAGAACGTCGCACAAAAAGCTAACCGGGCGGCCTGTCAGGTCGTGGTCGGGCGTCGTGTATAGGCGCGTCGCGCACACGTACAGGTGCATCGCGCGGCAGTTGAACGCTCGTGCAAAACTGCTTCTGAGTGCGTCGCGCAGACTTACAGGTGCGTCGTGCAGTTCTGACTGTTAGAAAAAAAACTTCAAATTGCTCAAAAACTTCTGTGTCTGATCTTTGATGGCAACAAAGAGTCTTTGCTCGATTTGAAAATGAAGATTCGCTCTTCGACCTCACTCCTTTGACATATCAAAACTCCCAACGGTCACCTCTATTTTTTGAAATGAAAAATGAACTTTTGGTTGGCCCTTGCAAGGTTTTCATAGCTTTTTGACTTTTTTTTAACAATACCCTTTAGCGTATTTGTAACTTGGATTCAGAAGCGATGCAGGCAGTGGAGATTTTCTATGTTTTTAAGACCGTGCTAACCTGAATCAACCTCTTTATAAAAAGCAAATATGGCTTGAAAGGTCAAAACTCTGTTTTACTTATGCACATGGGTTTGAAGGGTGATTCTTGTCAGTTTTGTTTCTTTGGTGACAATTTTAACACCGAAATTCAAACTTTGAATAATGCCCGGATGACCTATAGACCATTCTCTGCTACTTTGTTAATCCTTGATGTTGATATTCTTTATGTAAACCCTACTTCAAAACTGTTTAAAAAATCCTGAAGACTGCTTTATTATTTGAAAGGGATAGGGTTTGTCTTTTCACCTTGCTTTGACAGCTTCTGTCTCCAATTTCTCCTTCAAACTCTTTCTACTGCAGGCGCCCAAATTTGCTGACCTTATTTGGAGTTGATCATGGCCCTTTTCAATACAATCCTCTGCTCAAAACCTTTTATATGATATCTCTGTTCATTTAAATAATGAAAACCCATTTTTTACCTCAAACCTTCTAAAACGAACTGAGAGTCTATCAAAACAACTTTTTGTTTATTATGAACAATAGTTTCCATGGTGATGTATCTTGATGACAAAAAACTAGATTTTCTGTGCCAGCTGTTGTAGCAATTTTGAAAAGGCAACTGTTCATGGATGAAGCTGCTTTCAAGAAAGACATGCTTGATTAGTTTGGCATGCTGTCCTAGGGTTTTTTAAAACTCAGATCATAATTTGTGGAAAAAGATGTCTTTTGAAACTTTGATTGTTCCTCACTTAGAGGAGGAAATGTCTCTTTTTGGAGCAGTGGAATTTGGATTTTTCCTTTGATGATTTCCAGAACCTGAAACACTGTGCCAAAGCTCTTTTTGTACTTGATGAGCTTGTATACCTATTTGTAAGAGACAAACTAGATCAAATACATTTTTGCTCTGGGTATTATGCCATAATCTTGCCTGCAATGTAAATCTAATTAGGTGACAGGTTTGCTTGACTGTAGATGAAATTGTTAGGTGTCTTTGAGCTTTTTTCTTTGACTGTGGGTAGCAAACAAAATAGGGGATGATGCATCAGAGTTAGAAAGTGAAACAAGGATAGCTGCCCTTTTTGTTTCCTGTGAAGGAGGTCTTCACTGTCTCATTGCACTGCTCTTTGCTGAGGGGAAACTGAAATGTCACCATTTGCCTTGGTCAACTTATGACAAGTCATTTGAAAGATAATCTCTGTGAGTAGGGAGGTTGGCACCCTTTGAAAAACAACCATCTTTTCTTCTGCCTGTGTAATGACATGACTTTTCAACCTTTCTTCAATTTGGTCTTGTTGAAACAGCAGGCTGCTTATAATTAGAATTGTTTTCACTCATGATATGTCTCTCCAAGGGTTTAACAATTCATATGATTGAAAACTTCAAATGACTCCCTTTATAAGACCAAAAACTCTGTTTTCCTTTTTCTTGCACATTTCAGATCCTAGCCCTGTTATGATCATTACTTACACTCAGAAACCTAGAGTCACTGTTTTACTGTCTAGTAAAAAGAAAGCCTGTGCTTTTGCAATTCTTAAAGTCAATAATGGCTAGCGCCCTCTGCTTGTGGATGAAGGAGGCACCTTAACCCTCTGCTTGTAGATGAAGGAGGTTCTTGGCCATGATAAATTACCAGTTTGTCTGACAGTGATGTCTTCCCTTTACTATGATTTCATGCTGAAAGGAAGCTGCAAGGACTTGATGAGTCACTCTCTATCTTGCAGATATATCTCAGGCTCATGTTTACATTGAGAAGCAGTTGTTCTTCTAAATGTAGATTTAGGAATTTTCTCCTGAGATGAAGCTATATTTCCTGTCTTTGCAAAATCCATAAAACACTGTAAAAACACCTAATAATCAGCTTGAGATTGTGGTTTATGCAATGCTGAGACCTAGGGGTGTGTAAGTGGCGCGACTTAGAGCTGTGATCAAATTGATTTGCAGAGTGGGAGGTCTGTCATGATTGGTCTGTAGCAGATGGAGGTTTTTTGGCTTTTTGATGGTTGCCAAGGGTAAAATGCCTTAAAGCGCCACTTCCTAACTTAGGGGAGGCTTTTGAAACAAACTTGGATTTTCCTTTTAGAGCTGATGGGCAGACCAGTAGGTCTGAAGCTAGATAGGATAGTGATAATGGGCTTGACTTTGACATGGGCGGACTGAAAAGTAGGAGGGCGAAAAAAGTTTTATGAGGGTTTTCTAAATGACAATTTGACATATGAAAATCTGCTTCTAGAAAACTCAGCTATGGATATAGTCATCACTAACATGTGAAAAAATATTGATGACTAACAGTGGCTCCATTTGGGGAGGGCAGCTCCTCGTCAGGAGGTGTCCAGAATTCAGATCTTTGGCTTATGAAGACCAGTGCCTTATCCATTGGCGCAAAATTTCACCCTTTTTTGATGCTATTTCTGAAAAGTGACAGCATGGTTAACATCAATGATACTTCTACCTACCCCACTATCTTTCCTAACATTTTTTCTTCTCTTTGGCGCATTTGAACTAGCGGCCTTTTGACAATGTATATTTTTCTTTTTGCAAAATGAACCTATCTATTTCTACTCTTATATCTGTCGGGAGTTCAGATTAAACTGATGAACTCTTTCATTACTCTACCTAAAGCTAGATCGACTGTCAAGATTAAGCAGTTTGACAGGATTTTATTCTCTAATCTAAAACATGAAATTCAAAATGATCAAATCAGGATTAGACAGTCTGATTTGTCATGCATTTGCGGCATAAAAGACAAGCTGCACACAAATATTATTTTGCAACAAAAGGAAAACTAGACAAGCGGGGCTAAGATGTACAATGTATTTTTCATCCCTTGCTTCTCTCTTTGGTTCTGTTTTAGGCATGTGGAACCAGAATCTCTCCCTAATCTAAGCTCTGTGATAAGTCAATCTTACACAATGTTGACTATCTTGGCACTCACTAACTTATCAGCAAATAAATTTAAACATGTTCAGCTATGATTAGGCTAGATAGCTGAACAAGACATTGAAGTACTAGTAGCGGCATTTAGACTTGCTCGCTTTCTGAAAGACTATTTTTTGGAACATGGGGCCTTTGTTCTATCTTCACTCGCCCTCTTTTCTGTTTTTTACTGTTTTTGACTTTTCTATCTTTTACTGTTTTTGACTTTTCTATTTTTCAATATTTCAAACAATGGTATGTACAATGAATGAAAAGTGTTTCAAACTCAGAAATCTTGGAAATGACGGAATTTAAGCATCTTATCCTTGTAAGGATCTCCTCTCACCCTTGGCCCACTCAACTCTTGAAAAGAAAAATTTGGGAAGTTTTCTCTCTCTAACATGACATAGGGATTCATGCAAGAATCTCTGAACAAACCAGTATCTTCCCGCTGTACCTCTTTGAATATCTGATTTCCACTCCTTCCCTTACTGTACATTTTCCTTAAGTAATGCATGTACTCTTGGTCATTCTTGAAATAGATAATGACATCATCAAGGTATGCAAAAATGCAGAAATTTAAAACCGGGAACATGGCTTTCATGAACAGATTTCTGATATTGGGTGGTTTTGCAATTTTGATTTAAGTTGTCTACTTTGCAAGGGAATCTTTTGAACATGACCTGAAACATCATCTTGCGAAAACACATGATTAAAAGCACTTTTAATTGGTATATCATGGTCTTGGGTAGGAAAAACAGAATTTTTGTTACGGGAAATGCAGTAGTATTTCTAAAATTGAAACAGACTCTTTGACCAGCTGTTTTATCCCTGATTATTTCAGTTTGGTTCAGATTGTAATGTTTTCTTTTATCAAAGTTATTCTTTGAGGGAGAAAAAGTATCACAGCATTTTTCTTTGTTTTTTCTGTAGAAATTGGTATTCTGCATGAGATTTCTGATTTTAGCTTTTCTGAGTTCTTCATGAAAAGACAGAAGATGAGCCAATTTCAGTAGCTCAGGTATGCTGGAACTGCAACTATCATTCTTGCTCATAAGAAGTTTATCAGGCATTTTTTCTAGACTTTGAGCTGCTGGGACTATAGTCAAAGTTTCATTTGCAGTGGATGATCCATATGATGGTAAATCTTTGAGGTATGGTAGAAACATTAAACTCCCTTGCTCCCGGGTTCCGAACAGGTTTATGATGTGTAAGTCTTCTAAAGCCTTTACTCGGAAAAAATTTCCGCAAGTTATTTCTGGTGTTTGACTAAGGTTAGAGTAATTCGCTTGATAGTACATAAGGGTTTGCGCTTCTTGCTCTAATCCCACCTTAGAAGGGACATACTTACTTTCTTCATGACACAACTGTTCATGATCATGGTAGTTTTGAGTGTCTAGTTCATCATAAGGTACCAGGGACAGCTGATGTGGTGGATCTAAGTCTATTTCAGTTTCTTCTGACTCTTCCTCCATGTTTTCATCAATATGCAAAATAAAAGAGTTCAGGTCGGAACACAAGGAACACATTGGAATGTTATCTGGCCTATCTTGACTGCTAATCATGTATTTCATGTGTGATTCTCGATAGAGTATTCTGGTCTGGCCGAACACAGGAATGGTGGCGTATGACATGTCCAGTTGAATATTCCCTTGGAGTTTGGCTCCCCAGGATCTGGATAGAAGCATTCCGTACTTGGGAGGGATGTCTGCTACTACTATATCCATGATTAGATGTTTCGCAGGTATTTGGGCCAGACTAAAACAAAGGTCTTTGATCAAACCCAGGCATTTGACTCTACTTGAATCAAATGAATACAAGTCTTTGTATGGTCTTGTGATTTCTAGGCCTAGTCTTTCCATTACTACCTTCGGCATAAGATTATGCGAGGCGCCAGAGTCTAGCATGGCATTGTGGAGGATTTGGTCGTGAATGTTTAGGCTAATGCAAAATGGAAGAGTAGTTCCTTCTTGGAATTTTCCCTCTATCCTTGGACCAAACAACACTTCAGGAGTGTCATCAGCCAGATTAACAGTGTTCGCATCATTCCCTATATTTAGGACTTTTAGTACTTGGGATTTATAAGAGTTTTGGGTGATGAGTTCAGTGAGAGGCATGGTGATATTGATCTTGGCGATTTCACCTTCAAAGCTAAAAGGCAACTGAAGTTTAGATATGTTTTCTTCAGCTTTTTCAGTTACGACCTTCTCTATGTTCTGAGTTTGTTGACCTTGTTTTGGGATTTTGTTTGCCATAGTTGCTTCGGTGACTTTTGTAGAAGTACTAGGAGTACCTGAGAGAGGACTAGTTTGGGTAACTTTAGCTTTGCTTTGGTCAGTATTCTCAACCTTGATTTTGTCACTGCTTACTGCTTTCTTGAGGATGGTATCAGGGGTTTTAGCAGTATCTGAGTTACCTTTCTTGGAATTATCTTGGTTTCTTTTGCTTCTAAGGTCATATTGCCTGTCAACTTCTATTATGGCATTTTGAAAGTCTATGGTGGGGTCATCGAGATCTTCATAGTTGGCCTCATCCTGATTAGGAGAAAAGAACGCTTGTTATTCTTCTGTGAGGTACACCTCACTCTCATTATCAGATCCTATGAGGTTTAAATGATGTTCATCAAGAGGTTCTGTATCCCTGTCATCTTCTTCCACATAGTTTTCATTGAATGGTGGCCTAATTTGTTGGTCATTTTCCCTTGGTCTTTTTTGGGGCTGTTCCCTCCTAAAGTTTTGGTTTCGGTTTCTGTTTGGAGGGTTTGTTTGGTTGTCCCTAACAGGGGCCTTTTCATTTATCCTTTCCCACATTTTGGCCATGGTTTTGACTAAGTCATCTATTCTAGGATCTAGGGAAGGTGATGAAGTGGAAACCTCGTCTTTATATGTGACCTTTCTTTCTGATCTAGTCCTAGCCCTTTTTTCTGCTAAGTTGGCATCTGCTTTTATGGCTATTTGTTGCATTTCTTCTAAGGTAGGGGGATCCTTGTCTCTCAGATGATATGTCATGTCCGGATCGAAACCCTCGGGAAAATTTTCCAAGGCTAAACCAAGTGGGGGTTTGAAATGAGGTGGAAGGGAGTTATATACACTATTGAACCTAGTGCAGTAAGCTTGGACACTTTCCCCGTTTTCCCGTTTTAGGTTGTTATATTCTGACAGGATTTGAATAGGGTTTCTTCGGATTTCCCACCTATTTCTGAAGACTTGATGTAGTTCTGGGATATTGTGGATGCTATTTGGAGTTAATCTTTTGAACCATGTTTTGGGTTCACCACCAAGACTTTGGGCGAATATTCTCATTCTGACAGTCTCGTCTTGTACCTCCAGGTATTCATAAGCATCAGTCATCCTACTTATATGCTGTTGAGGTGTAGTGGTGTCTTCTCCAGTAAAGTGTGGGATTTTGTCTTGATATTTATTTGGGGGAGGAGCCAAAGGCGGTGGCAACACCAAAGGTGCATACCAGGCTGCCATGACGGGAGCTAATGGATGATGTACAAGATGAGGACTAGTGGGATGAGATGAGGTGGTTTGAACAGGTGTGGCGGATGAACTTGGACTAGTGATCTGGTTTTGAGCAGATCTAGGATGGTAGGAGCCAAATTGATAGAGAAGCTGGAAATCAGGAGGAGTGGTAGGTGAAGCTTCTCTACTAGGACTCTGTGGTGGGTCTAGGGGTTCAAGATCGTCAAAGTTTATCTTACTATATGATTTGCTTCTGGGAAGAGTTTTTGATGACTCTAATTCAAAAGGTGAATCTGGTAGGATAGTGAGATGTTTAGGTACTGATCTTGTTTTACGGATGGATCTACCAGAAGCTAGATGATCAGTTTCGGAAGCTTGCCACAGAATCTTCTCTGGGTCATCTACTATGATAGGGGGATTTGGGTCTGGATGGGATCTGGTGTTGATTCTTCGTGAAGCCAGATTTTGGATCTAGATTTTAGAGAGGATGGTACTGACGAATGTTTTGGATGAGTGATCTCTCTAAATTTATACTAAGGTGAAGGATGGTCAAAATAAAAGGGATGGAATAGTGGAGTCGCCAGGTGGAACTGGGTTGTTTTTGTGAAGATAGCTATGGTCCACCACCGGTAACTAATCTGGAAATATTTTGGATTTTCTGAGTTTTATGTGCAGCCTATGGTTTAAAGTATCCTAGACTTGTTTCAACACTTTGCTAGGGTGATGAGAACAAAAAGAGTTTACTCTAAATGGGTCTATGGACTGCTTGCTTGTTTAAGTATCTAAAGGACCAAAGAGTCTATAAGAGTTTGCTAGACTATCATGTACTCAGTGTCCCACCATCTCCCGCTATGTTAGTGAGCGATGGGATAGGTCTATCGGATAGTAACCTAGAGTTTGGTAAAATAGTAAGGCCTACTAGAGGTTAGTGGAGTCGCCAGGTGGATTTTAGTTGTTTTGAGATATATGTGTATGGTCCACCACCAGTACTGTCAAAAACCAATCTAAGGGAGTGTTTTAGGGTTTTTTGAGTTTTATATAGTTCTAAGGTTTGGAAGAGTGTCCTACAGCTGAGTCATCATTTTGCTAGGATGGTGAGACAACCAGATTCTACTCTTCTAAGTTTGACTGAGATCTAAGAGTTCCTAAGGGATACCTAGGATGTTTTGACTCAAAGTCCCACCGTGATCGCCATTATGTTAGGTTCCCGTGATTTGGCCGATTGGTGAGCCAAATGACGATGTAACATCAAACCAAGCTTTGGAGCCCAAGGACCTAGCCTTCCTGGACTCAGAGAGGGCTCTCTCTATATGTGTAAAAGATATCGGTGTGTTTGCTTATGGTGTTTTGATATTAGGCTAGTTATGAAGTGAGTTTTTTTATTTTGGTTTTTTAAGTTTGTGAGGGATGAAACTGATCGAAAATGTAAGATAGGTAAAAGATATCAGATCAACTGGGCTATGGGGTCAAAAAGGTCAAGGAAGCTATCAGATGATGATACAAGGCTGCTGTAGGGCCGATTTGATTCAAGGTAGAAAGGATCTTTGGGAAAAATGGAGTAAATGGACATCAAGTTTGTGAATAAAAAAGAGTTTCAAGCATCACTGGTTTAATAGATAACATAAACATGGTAAAGAAAACCCTTAATCATGCAACATGTAACTATAAACTAATCAACACATCGAAACAAACATTCCAGCCATGCATAGAAGTATAAGACCCTCTAACTTTGGGAAATGGCTATCAGACTTTGGGGAAAACACATAAGACGGACTAACAACTCAAAATACTATGTTGGAACGCCTAAACACGGTATTTAAGTTATTGGGCACTTTGACAAACAAGCTTTCATAGTTTTAGGCAAAGGGCTAGATCGGGACTAGGCCTCCTTGGTTCAACAAGATGATAATCTAATCAGTCAAAGAGATAGTTTCATGGACAGAACTATGGACAGTCATAGGTAAGTAGGGCACACCATACATCCTACTCAACATGCATAGAACTTATGAATAAAACTAGCAACAATATCCTTAAGTTACTAAAGAGCAGTTAAGAATTCTTTAGTATAACTAAGGAAGAAGAAAACATAAAGCTATGAAGATTCAGGAATTTTGAGGTGCCTCCATGGGCATATCTCAAACTTAATCTCTCCTGATCTATAGCAGCAAGAAGCATGTATCATGAATGAAAACTAGAAGACAACAACAAAGCAAGAAACACTATACCATTCTACCATGTCATGGAATCCATCAACAATCCTTCATCATTCATCAAAAGCATCCAAGAGGCAGTCCAAAAATCATAACACAAATATGTTCTTCAAAGCTCATATGACCAATATATTGATTCTTCTCTCAAGTTCAGCCTTGTTTTACAATGAAGCCTTGTGGAATAAATAGGCTCAAGTGAGGAAAACCTCATGGTGCAACTAGCTATCCCATTGGCCTAATCAAAATATCTGAACTTGTCCTTGAGGCTTTGCAAAGCCCAAGGCACAAAATATCCCATAAAATATATAAAAAATGCTAAAAACGGAAATTATATTGACTTTTCATCATTTTCCAAGTGCAAAAATAGCTAAACGCACATTTGGAAAAAGCATATTTTTGAGGTTCAAAAATTACAAAAATATTTCAAATTTATATCAGAAAAAGTTCCCCTGACTTGCCGGAAGCATTTGGCAGCCTTCTTGGTGTCAAAACGAGGCGCATGATGGCCCGTTGGAAATATCTCTATGTCTACTTTTTGGTGCAACTGAAATCACCTCAATCTGATGCCTGGAAGTCCTCCAAATCTGTACCTGTGTGTAAAAATCCAGAAATTTGCAGACTGCTGATATGCCGGGCAGAATGTCCAAAAAGTGAGCATTTTTCGCCATTTTGAGGGGGCGAATGATCTCCAAATGCTCTGAAAATATCTTAGGACCTGATCATGAAATTATGGCATCAGCTGGTATCATCCTTCTCCCTTGAAAAATCCCCAAAATGAAATGGCGAATTTATGAGTTTTCGACCAAAAACTCAAAAAATGCCAAAAAACAAAAAGTTGTCGAAATGGGCCCAAAATTGGTATGCATGACCCTCAAGGGTCCCTAGCAACATGCTCCGAAGCTGAGGCCAAAATGTCAAGTGCTGACATGCCTTTCTCCTCTTTCCGTGCCGGGCGCTTCCCCTTTGCCTTCTTCAGTTTCTCTTGGGCTGCCTTTAGTTTGCGCCGGGAAAACTGATTCAACTTTTGAAAGTGATGTGTCCTCTTCCTTTGTAGCTCTAGATCTCTGTTTTCTCTTTCAAGCTTCATATCCAAGTGTTTGTTGGCTCTTTCAAGCCATGCCTCTTTGTTTTCTTCAATTTCCTGCTCAAGGAGTGCAGTGAGAGGAAAGGCTTGGAGATGGGCTTGTTCTCCTTCTTTCTGCTTTTCCAAGGATCTTTTAATCCCTATGGTTCTAGGCCTCTTCCGCCTAGGCTGTTCTTCCTCTTCATTTTCATCAAACTCACCAATGAGTTCTTCTATCCTCGCTTGTGCCTTGGCAGCTTCTTGCTTTTCTTTAATTGCCCGTGCTTCATGAATTGTTGTGTGAACACTCATCTGTTTATTTTGGGTCTCCAAGAAGTGGTTGAAATTCCTTGCCAGTTGAAGATCTTCCTCTAATGCCTCAATTTGCCCCTCTCTATGGATTAGGAATTTTTCAAGAATGAGGGCTTCATTATTGCTGTCATCGCTTTGGATGGGGATGACAGCCAATGCACCTCCATGTTTTTTACTTTCTTCAACCTTGCTTTTCCCTTTGAAGGCCAATCTTGCACTTTTCCTCCTTGGCGTGCTAGTGAGGGATTCCTTGGGTGATTTTCTTTTGCTAGGGACAACTTTTGTCACTTTTGGAGTGGCAGCTTTAGACCCTTTCTTCCTTGCTGTGCTGGGTTTTGTTCTTTTGGGAGGAGGAGACACAACTGTTTTACCCTTGACATCTTCTTGAAACTGCTGCTCTCCTTGAGGCTGTTGTGTTTCTTCTTCTTGCTATTCAATTTGCTGCCCTTGTTCGCCAACATCAATTTGTTGTTCCACTTCAATGCCTTGTTCAATTTGTGTTTCAACCTGCTGCCCTTTTTCACCAAAATCAAGTTGCTGCTGTGCTTGGATTTCCTGCCCATTTTGTGGCTCAAGATGCTGCTCAATTTCCTGCCCAAGCTACTGTTCCTGTCCTTCAATAACAATCTGTTGCTCTTCCTCTTGTACCTATTGTTCATCATCTTCTTTTTGCTTCTGACCTTCACCATTGTCCTGCTGCTGTTCCTCATCTTCTGTTTGCTGCTCTTCATCCCTTTCCTCTTGCTCATGACCTTTCTCTTCTTGCTGTCTACTTCCCTCTCCTTCTTCCTACTGTCCTGGCTGTCCTGTAGTCATTTTGAGCCTTCTAGGAGTAGGCCTGCTGGACAAAGGTACCGGGCGATGAACAGGCTGGGTGGGAGATATATGGATAGGAGGAACAGTAGAGAAATCTGGGTGGCTGATAAAAACATCCCATGGAACCTCCTTTTTCTCTAGCTGGTGTAGGATGATAATTTTGATCAGAGAATGATGGAAAAGGGAAGGTATTTGCAGAGGTGGGGCCTTCTTCTGGACTGTGGATGCCATCTTCTCGATGCTCCTGTATAAAATATAAGGGATATTTAGTTGCCTGGTTCTAGTGAAATGCATCAATAGTCGGACATGGTAGGCATAAACTCGATCAAACCTCCCTTCACAAGTAAAATACTTCATTATGACTTTCATAAGAGGAGCATAGATGTCAAGAAGATAAGAAAAAGGAAAAATAGCAGTGAAAGCATCTCTATGCTCAGGCTTGATGAAAGGCTTGTAATCTTCCAAGTCAAGATGGGTCTGTTTGAACCATTTCTCGCCATGATATGGAATCTTGGTGGCTTTGGACACTGATCTTGGAGAAAACTTGAAATCAAGACCTGCCACTTGGAAATTTTTTTCTTTGAATCTCAGGGCGCATAGGTGTGTTAATGGCGAAAAACTTTTGACCTCCTGTATCTTCTGACAGAAATCCAAGCAACCTACTTCATGGAAGTTGAAAAGGATGGATGGATGAGCATTAACCTCTTCTGTAGAGATTGGCTCATATCTTTTATGCGGACCACTTCTGTTGTCTTGCCTTGGAGGCATTTTGACCTAAATGTGCTTTTGAAGAAACAAACCGCCTCACTGTCTACAAACTTCCTTCTTGGAGTCAAACTGTGTCAATTCACTGTCTTGATAGAGAAATAATGTATTTGGATGATTGCAACAAGTTTCCTTACAATACAAAACCCCTGCTCTTTCAGAAAGTGGTCTGTCCACTTTTAAAGTATCTCAACTAGCAAACTTTTCAATAAGAAATAATAAAGGGGAATGAAGTACAGACTGTTAGGAAGAATGTTGTTTACAGTGTCAAAATTGCCTTGCTTTGTAATGTTTGGAGGTTAACAACACATCTTTGTACCTTGGATCAATGGTGGACTTTTCCAATCATTACAAACCTGCCTTTCCTGTCGTGCCAATTTCTCAACAAACTTACATATGGTGCAATCAACCCTTAGTGTAATCAACAGTCAATGCCACAGTCCTGGAATAAAGGTGACAGAGTCTAAAAAGCTCCAAAAGTTTTAAGCAGAGGCTGTAAGAGTTTTCTCTTTTCAAAATAATCAAGGACCCCTATCAATGCAACACCTTTGTCTTTGTAGAAGAAACCTTTACTCTTATATGAATATCCACTTATCAAAATAAACTTCGAAGAACAAAAGACAGTCAAACAAATACACAGTGAGAAATGTCCTTTTCTATGAGAAATGGGAGCAACTTTTCCCTGTAGCTTTCAACCAATAAACTGCTCTTTGACAAAACCCTCTTTCTTATTACACTTCTCTATTCTCTATTGATATGTCACTCCATCAAACAAAATCATACCACATACATGGTCAACCTCCAGTGTGGGCATACAGTCAATCTCACTGTTATGGAACAAGGTGACAGAATTTAAACAAGCTCTTAAAGTTTCAACAGAGGCTGCAGCAGCTTATTTCTTTCCCACAATCAAAACTCCTGTTTAATATGGAAACCCTGTTTAATTATTAAAAATTCAGTTTTAATAATACATATTGTTTTTACCCTTTAAGCACCTTATTGTTCTTCAAACAGTTTTGCAAAAGGAACACCTCCAACTGCAATGGTGGTATTACCGACTCTTTTTTACGGAAATGAAAACCAAACACCGTCCTTTGCCCCTTTGTTATACAAAGGATTTTTCAGAAGAACACAAGTGTTCATCTCATGATCATTTTGTTTCAGATATTGGCAGACTATTTTCACCTTCAGAAACACCTCATTTTTCCTCTCTTCTTTAAACAATACACACAACTAACAGATTTTGACCTTGTTCTATCTCAATTTTGAGGGCAAATTGCAATGGTTACTCGTAATAGTGCTCAATTCAACCCTTTGGTGTTTTGCTCCTAACCTCATTATCACATCAAAACCTCGTTTTTATAAACTTGAACTGTGGTTTTTTAAACCCCTTACAGCACTTTGCAGTTTTGAAAAACCAACGGGAACGTGATAAATACCTCTATAACTTTATGAAAACCCTTTGTGGAGAGTTGGAGCAGCTTTGCACATGAACTGGAGGCGTGTTGGAGGGTTTAAACGTGGGCGGCACTCTGGAGAGGAAGAACTTCGCGCAAAAAGCTAATCGGGCAGCCTGTCGAGTCGTGGTCGGGCGCCGTGTACAGGCGCATCGCGCACACGTACAGGCGCGTCGCGCGGCAGTTGAACGCCCGTGCAAAACTACTTCTGAGCACGTCGCGCAGACTTACAGGCGCATCGCGCAGTTCTGACTGTTAGAAAAAAAACTTCAAATTGCTCAAAAACTTTTGTGTCTGATCTTTGATGGCAGCAAAGGGTCTTTGCTCGATTTGAAAATGAAGATTCGCTCTTCGACCTCACTCCTTTGACATATCAAAACTCCCAACGGTCACCTTTATTTTTTGAAATGCAAAATGAACTTTTGGTTGGCCCTTGCAAGGTTTTCACAGCTTTTTGACTTTTTTTTTAACAATACCCTTTGGCGTATTTGTAACTTGGATTCAGAAGCGATGCAAGCAGTGGATATTTTCTATGTTTTTAAGACCGTGCTAACATGAATCAACCTATTTATAAAAAGAAAATATGGCTTGAAAGGTCAAAACTCTGTTTTACTTATGCACATGGGTTTGAAGGGTGATTCCTGTCAGTTTTGTTTCTTTGGTGACAATTTTAACACCGAAATTCAAACTTTGAATAATGCCCGGATGACCTATAGACCATTCTCTGCTACTTTGTTAATCCTTGATGTTGATATTATTTATGTAAACCCTACTTCAAAACTGTTTAAAAAATCCTGAAGACTGCTTTATTATTTGAAAGGGATAGGGTTTGTCTTTTCACCTTGATTTGACAGCTTCTGTCTCCAATTTCTCCTTCAAACTCTTTCTACTGCAGGCGCCCAAATTTTCTGACCTTATTTGGTGTTGATCATGGCCCTTTTCAATACAAACCTCTGCTCAAAACCTTTTATATGATATCTCTATCCATTTAAATAATGAAAACCCATTTTTTACTTCAAACCTTCTAAAACGAACTGAGAGTCTATCAAAACAACTTTTTGTCTATTATGAACAATAGTTTCCATGGTGATATATCTTGATGACAGAAAACTAGATTGTCTGTGCCAGCTGTTGTAGCACTTTGAAAAGGAAATTGTTCATGGGTAAAGATGATTTCAAGAAAGACATGCTCGATTAGTTTGGCATGCTGTCCTAGGGTTTTTTAAAACTCAGATCATAATTTGTGGAAAAATATGTCTTTTGAAACTTTGACTGTTCCTCACTTAGAGGAGGAAATGCCTATTTTTGGAGCAGTGGAATTTGGATTTTGCCTTTGATGATTTCCAGAACCTGAAACACTGTGCCAAATCTCTTTTTGTACTTGATGAGCTTGTATACCTGTTTGTAAGAGACAAACTAGATCAAATACATTTTTGCTCTGGGTATTATGCCATAATCTTGCCTGCAATGTAAATCTAATTAGGTGACAGGTTTGCTTGACTGTAGATGCAACTGTTAGGTGTCTTTGAGCTTTCTTCTTTGACTGTGGGTAGCAAACAAAATAGGGGATGATGCATCAGAGTTAGAAAGTGAAACAAGGATAGCTACCCTTTTTGTTTCCTGTGAAGGAGGTCTTCACTGTCTCATTGCACTGCTCTTTGCTGAGGGGAAACTGAAATGTCACCATTTTCCTTGGTCAACTTATGACAAGTCATTTGAAAGATAATCTCTATGAGTAGGGAGGTTGGCACCCTTTGAAAAACAAGCATCTTTTCTTCTGCCTGTGTAATGACATGACTTGTCAACCTTTCTTCAATTTGGTCTTGTTGAAACAGCAGGCTGCTTATAATTAGAATTGTTTTCACTCATGATATGTCTCTCCAAGGGTTTAACAATTCATATGATTGAAAACTTCAAATGACTCCCTTTATAAGACCAAAAACTCTGTTTTCCTTTTTCTTGCACATTTCAGATCCTAGCCCTGTTATGATCATTACTTACACTCAGAAACCTAGAGTCACTGTTTTACTATCTAGTAAAAAGCAAGCCTGTGCTTTTGCAATTCTTAAAGTCAATAATGGCCAGCGCCCTCTGCTTGTGGATGAAGGAGGCGCCTTAATCCTCTGCTTGTAGATGAAGGAGGTTCTTGGCCATGATAAATTACCAGTCTGTCTAACAGTGATGTCTTCCCTTTACTGTGATTTCATGCTGAAAGGAAGCTGCAAGGACTTGATGAGTCACTCTCTGTCTTGCAGATATATCTCAGGCTCATGTTTACATTGAGAAGTAGCTATTCTTCTAAATGTAGATTTAGGAATTTTCTCCTGAGATGAAGCTATATTTCCTGTCTTTGCAAAATCCATAAAACACTGTAAAAACACCTAATAATTAGCTTGAGATTGTGGTTTATGCAGTGCTGAGACCTAGGGGTGTGTAAGTGGCGCGACTTAGAGCTGTGATCAACTTGATTTGCAGAGTGGGAGGTCTATCATGATTGGTCTGTAGCAGATGGAGGTTTTTTGGCTTTTTGATGGTTGCCAAGGGCAAAATTCCTTAAAGCGCCACTTCCTAACTTAAGGGAGGCTTTTGAAACAAACTTGGATTTGCCTTTTAGAGCTGATGGGCAGACCAATAGGGCTGAAGCTAGATAGGATAGTGATAATGGGCTTGACTTTGACATGGGCGGACTAAAAAGTAGGAGGGCGAAAAAAATTTTATGAGGGTTTTCTAAATGACAATTTGACATATGAAAATCAGCTTCTAGAAAACTCAGCTATGGATATAGTCATCACTAACATGTGAAAAAATATTGATGACTAACACAAAGATGTCTACAAAAATATTATTACTTGCCATGAATGCCATATTTTTTATGATAAGAAAAACCTTGTTCCTTTACCCTTGATGCCTATCTATGTTGAGGCGCCATTTTAGCAGTGGAGACTAGATTTTATTGGTGAGATTCATCCATCATCTTCAGGTCAGCATCATTGGATCCTGACAACAACTAACTATTTCACCAAGTGGATTGAAGCAATCCCAACTAGGAAAGAAAATGATTCAATTATCATTTCATTTTTAGAGAATAACATATTGTCTAGGTTTGGCTTCCCTATGAAGAACATCACTGACAATGCACAGGCATTCAAATCCAAGAGTCTGATCAGGTTTTTTCATCAATATCACATTACGCTTGAACATTCTACTGCATATTATCCACAAGGTAATGGTCTTGTTGAATCTTATAATAAAAGCATTGTGAGGATTATTAAGAATGTGTTACAGGAAAATAAAAATACATGGCATCTGAAGCTGAAGTATGCTCTATGGGCTAATAAAGTGTGCACTAAAAGGTCAATTGGTACTTCACCTTATGATTTGGTGTATGGAGCTGAAGCCATTTTTCCTACATCCTTGGGAGTTTCAATTATGAAGCTGCTGCAAGGATTAGAGGAGGAGACAAATGCAATTCAAAGGAGAATAAACCAGTTGATAGCCCTGTCGGAAAAAAGGGAGGAAGTCTATAACAACAATCAGCAATCTCAAAACATAATTAAGAAGACATTTGACAAGAAGGTCAAAGAGGAAAAATTTCAGATTCAAGATGTTGTATTGAAGTGGGAGACCAAAATTGAAGAAAAGGGGAAACATGGTAAGTTTGAGAACATTTGGAAAGGTCTATTCATAGTGGCTGCATTCCATGGAAACAACACATACATACTGCAGGAGATGGATGGACAACCTTGTGCTGGAGGGCCTATCAATGGCAGGTTTTTGAAGCACTATTCTTATCAAGTTCTGTTGATCTTTCATTCCATTGTATATATTCCATTTTTTTATTTTTTATGCTAATAAAGACAAGCAGATCATCAAGCTATAGCCCAAGGTGAAGGCCATTAGAGTTTGAAGGAAAGCTTGGAAAATTTCAGATTTTTTATTTCCAAGAATATGGATAGCACTGGAACTACAAGTTATTTGGTGTACCACGGGGACTCACCATCCCAATTGGAGCCACTGTTATCACTCAGAAAAAGTGAAACACTAGTTGACATGGTCATAGAGTTCATTTGTCAAAGGTGTGGTCATAGAGTTCATTATTCACAAGTTGGTATAGGAAAATTTTAATTTTTTTCATCTTTAATCTATCTTAAGGTTCAAACCCACCTCCATTCAAGTCATATCACGTCCCATCAGTCATCATTTGCTAACATATTTCATTTCCCATGCTTTTGAATTCAAAAGGGTAACTTTAGCCAGTTTTTCCTCTTTTCGTAGCGTTTTACACTATAAAAAGGATGTTTTCACTAAGAAACTACCTAATAGTTTCGTAGCAAAACTGTCAAGAAATGAACTAGCCATGCTACAAAAAATGGTTTTTTTGTTTGTCTTGTCAAATCCGGTGCAATGTGTCAATCCATTATTTGAAGAGTTAGGGTGGATGTCATTTGAGTCAGTTATGGTTAAATCAAGGTACAAAGGTCATGTCTAAGGTCATCATTACTATTTTTAGCATGTATGAGTCATGATTAAGGCATGAGTTGTCATCGAAACTTTAAAACATTACCCATGTAATATTCCTAAAATTTAGCTTTTAGCTAAATGGAATATTATGGATCATTTTGTCATGAGATAGGTGAATAAATGGGTGGGGAGGCCCATAAATCTCCTTAGCAGCAATAAAAACACTTCAAGTGTGAAAGGAGACCTTCTAAGAAGTTAAATAAAGAACCTTTGAGTATGAACAGGGGTTGTATCATGTTGAATAGGTCAACTTTGAACAAGTCAACAACGTTGTTATCGCGGAGTGGACATTAAATGAGGAATAACACATTTTTGGAGGGAGATGGATTGCATGGAGGAAATTACCTAATTGAGTGGGGCCAAGGACAAGGAAACTCATAATATATATAAGGAAGAGGATGGCATCCATATGGGGCTATGTTTTGGATTATTATTTTTTATGCGGTCTATTTAGACTTCTTGCATTATTCAGCTACTTTGTTGAGATTGATGTGTTGTTTAGCACCGGGTGTTCCCGAGCGGGAATCCCACCTCTTTCCTTGAGAGGCATCTTGGGTGAGGATTTCATTTCATTTCAACATTCTGGTTTCTAGGCCAACCTACAACTTTCTTCATCAATTTAGTTTCTGCAGGATATTGTGTTGTGTTGCAGGGTGCAGTAGTGGAGAATTAGATCGGGTGTCTTCTGAGCTAGTTTTGTAGTGGAGGAAGGTTTCCATCCATTGGGAGTCATGTAAAGAAGCCCCTTGGGATTTATTGACACATTTAGCAGCAGGCTAGGGAGTATTTATCCCTACAACGCATTTTCAATCCAAATCTGCGTTATTTTAGGGAGGAGTTGCAGGGTTAGTTGCAGTGATTCTTTATGGGAGGCTTGCTACTTCATTGTATTTGATGTATGACTCACTACTTTGTATTGATTTTCTGATCTAATACATGATGTTATGACTCCATATTGGTCTCCAATGTTAATGAGTTTATTTACACTGCAATTTCCAGTTTTTTGTTCATATATTGCTGCATTCCCCATTTGGGAATATTACAGTGGTATCAAAGTGTAATCTTGGCTCAGCCTGTGCATTCAGCCAATATGTTACCATAAGGAGAAGCTTCTCACAAGGAGAGGAGATGTAAATAAAAAACAAATAAAAGACTTCATTATTTGGAGGAAAAGAGGAAGAGGAGCTCTCAAAGCTTCTTTTTCAAACTATGTAGAGCATCAAGGGAGATATCAAGAAAATGAGAAGGGAGATGTGTAGGGAATCTTCAAGGGGGTTTGAATATGAAGCAAGCCCTAGATTTTTGCAAGATGGGTGTGAGCATGCACCCACACACTATGATTCACAACGCAGTCTTATGCCTATATTTACTGTAAGAGAGAGGGAGGAAGAAGATGTGCCAAAGAGGGAGACCCTTGGTGATTATTTGCAAGAGTATGAATTTCAATCTAAGAGGTTCAAAGATCACCTTAACTTCCAAGGGTTTTGCAAGATCAAGGAAAGAAGAAGCACAAAGAGAAAGCAGCATGATGTGGGTAGATTATTTCTATCTACTTTTGATGGTTCACCTAAATGTTCAACTAGAGCTTGGGTGGAGGAGCTAGACACCTATTTGCAGCAACACCAAGTTTCAGAGAATGAAGCCATCAAAGTTGCAGCACTGAATTTTGAAGGTAAGCCCTATGCTTGGTGGATGTTTGAATATTTTTCATTAAAAAATGAAAATACCTCTACTTATGCAAATTTCACTAGGAGAATAGTGGAAAAGTTTGATGAAAAGCATTCTGAAACACCTTTGGTGGAGCTAAACAAACCAAAACAAACAAAACCTTTGCATGGGTTAGAAGGATCTATAAACCCAACTCCACTTCAGAAAACTATTGAAGAGGCTAACATCTTGCATAATACCTTGCTAGAGGCAATATCTGTATCTCATACTCTTGGAAAAGAGGGCATGGAGATCCCTTTTTCAAAAGAGGATCCTCTTATTGAAAAGTCTCCCATTCATATTGAAGAGGAAGAGAAGGCATGAGGCAACATCACTGTCATATCCAGAGAATATATAGCACCTCATGTAGAGGAATATGGAGCAATTGCTCCAAAAAGATGAATACTTTTATGTTCACAAGGAGTTCCAAAGGATATCATATGTGGATATCAAGGCACAATCCATGAACAACATGTGCCATTATTGATATATTGTGAAACCTTGCAGATTAAAGGAGAAGGTAGGGAGGCTGAACAGCATTATATGATGAGGAGTACACACCCCTTTCTATTTTATAAGGGTGATGCATAGATGAGGTAGACTGATTTTCACAGTAAGGGCCAGGGAAATGTTTTCCAATCATATATGCAGTCTACTCTTGATATTGATGTCTCATTTCATGGAGGAATTCCACCTGGGAGACCACCAAATCAGGAGATGATGGAAGATGCTTCACAATTGGTTGCACCACTGATTGATCTCAGAGGGGTGAGGACCTTGCGAGTATTTGACAGAATGTTGAGAGTCTTGGGTAGACTCAAGGAGGAGAGAGACATCCTCCCATTTTCAGCATTACCCACTCTCACTACATATTCTGCACTGACATAAGTTGCTGCAATGATGGAGGATGGCACCACCATGGTGCAAGGAAGTTGCTCCATGGATTTTGAGAAATAGAGGGTACTTCCTTTGAGGAAGTAATCCTTCATATATTGGAGTAAATAGAGGCCACTCATGCTTACATTGGCCAATATCAGGAGGTTCTTTTTGGATGGCAGCTTCTCATGGGAGGCCAACTTCCAAGGGCCAGCACTTCTACTTAAGCATGAGTAGCTGCATGATCGGCGTGGAAGAAATTTGGAGGATGAATTTGGCATGAGGGATGTCAATTTCATAGGGAAAGACAACAACATGTGGGGAGCTTTACATTTCATATCTTCAACGCTGTCTCTTAGGAGGATTGATCCATATTGGAGGTCTCAGCTTTTGGTAGAGTAATCCAAGTATCTTGGTGCTTGCATGATTCTGATGACCCAGAGGGAGATCATAGATACATGGTGGATGATGGGGTCATCTATTCTTATAGAAGAGTCTTCTTGACTAGAGCTTATGAGCTCAAGGAGAAGCTGTTACATGCAGCACATGTGGAATTTCTTTCCATGCACTTTGATGCATATAATTCCTTGATGAAGGAGTTCACTTGGGAGGGAATCCAATAGGATTTATATCAGCATATGGAGAGATGAAATACCCGGATGATGATGGAGAGGTTGTCACAACCACTTCCTTACTCATTGAGAGTGAGGGAGAACTTTCAGTTGAGCCATTTCAGCTCAATGACCAAGGTACACAGTAGAGGATGTACATTTATGCATTACGATTTGCACTCCTTTACTTTTTGTGAGAAGCATATTTTACTAAGGAGGATGATTCCTTATTTTATATTGTATTGTGATGTACTTGAGGCCATTTGAAGCATTGATGTTGGCCATTCTATTATTTTTTTATGGGAAATGCCACATGATTCTTGGTGTGCACCATTGGCACCAAATTTTACTTTTATGATCCCATCTTGTAGGATGATTGTGGCAGTAAAAAAGTGGTTGAAAAGACACTTTCTATACTTTTTTATGAGATAGGAAAGGGATGCACTGCATTGGTTCCACAGGTGGGACTACGATCCACCTCCCGGTTGTCATATGGAAACTTGTTTTTATTTGTTTGTGCTTCTATATATTGATGATGTTCTTATTCTTATGGGAAGATTTGTTGGGAGGATGGCACAAGAGTTGGAGGTGCCCATTGGGATTATGATTCTTCATACTTCATATGTTGCATGTTTCAGGAGAAATAATGGACAAACCATGATTTCCACACTACATATCTTGTCTTCGTGTGGGAGGGGCCATTTGGAGAACTTGATTTCTTGGGAGAGGCACTTCATGGATGTTTTTTTTGATGGGGTAACTTGTGAAATTCTTGGAGACTATAATATTTCCGCCCAAGATTAGCAACATCCCCATACATATCATAAATGGAGAGAGAAACAACATGGGTGGAAAAATCTAATCTCTCCATATAGCCCCAATACATTGCATGAACTGGGGGTTGAGGATTTCTTTGATGAGCTACCTAGAATGGCTCATTTCATTTGGATGATAACATGGGTATGGGAGTATCTCATTGGGAATGAGATCCCATATGTTTTTCATCACTCCTACCTTGAGGAGGCCATCAGAAAGCAAGAAGGTTTCCACTTACACCTTCCACTTTCTCATGATCTAAGCCATTTGGTTTTGCATACTTGGGGGGCAGATTTATTGCAGAATATTTTGAGCAGTGGTGGGGACTATTGATGAGGAGGCCATAAGAGGAGGAGAGGAGGAAATTTTCTCCACCTTACAGTTTCTTGAAGACAGGAAACATTTTGAAGGGGAGGATTGTAATATTCCTAAAATTTAGCTTTTAGCTAAATGGAATATTATGGATCATTTTGTCACTAGATAGGTGTATAAATGGGTGGGGGGCCCATAAATCTCCTTAGCAGTAATAAAAAAACTTCAAGTGTGAAAGGAGACCTTCTAAGAAGCTAAATAAAGCACCTTTGAGTATGAACATGGGTTGGATCATGTTGAACAGGTCAACTTTGACCAAGTCAACAATGTTGTTATGGAGGAGTGGACATTAAATGAGAAATAACGTAGTTTTGGAGGGAGATGGATTTCATAGAGGAAATGACCTAATTAAGTGGGGCCAAGGGCAAGGAAACTCATAATATATATAAGGAAGAGGATGGAATCCATAAGGGGTTATGTTTTGGATTATTGTTTTGTATGTGGTCTGTTTATACTTCTTGCATTCCTCAGCTATTTAGTTGAGATTGTTGTGTTGTTTAGCACCAAGTGTTCTCGAGAGGGAATCCCACCTATTTCCTTGAGAGGCCTCTTGCGAGATTGAATTTCATTTCCACATTCTAGTTTCTAGGCCAAGCTACAACTTTCTTCATTAGCACAGTTTTTGCAAGATATTGTTCTGTGTTGTAGGGTGCAATAGAGGAGAATTAGATCGCGTGTCTTCTGAGCTAATTTTGCAATGGAGGAAGGTTTCCATCCATTGGGAGGCCTATAAAGAATCCCCTTGGGCTTTATTGACACATTTAGTAGTAGGCTAAGGAGTATTTATCCCCTACAACGCAGTTTCAGTCCAGATCTGTGTTATTTTAGGGAGGAGTTGCAGGGTTAGTTGCAGTGATTGCTTATGGGAGGCTTTTTCCTTCATTGTATTTGATGTATGCCTCACTACTTTGTATTTATTTTCTGATCTAATACATTATGTTATGACTCTATATTGGTCTCCAATATTAATGAGATGATTTACACTGTAATTTCCAATTTTTTGTTCATATATTGCTGCATTCCCCATTTGGTAATATTACAAACCAATTGAGTCTTTGTATTCTCCGCTTCGTCATTGCATGATATTGAGTTCTAGAGAGATATTTCACCAAGCCAAGATGGTTGCTAGAATTTTCAAAAGTTGCAGGTGTCACTAATCAAGCGAGGAAGAGAAGGTATAAAATCACCATGGCTACAAAGAAGAAGACCAAAAAAGGTGGTCACTACCTCAGATATGAGCCAATGGACATGAATTTGTTGAATGAAGACCCAACTACATTGGAAGTGTTTAGAATAATAAGGTGTTTGTAATTTTTCCAAAGTCTGCAAGGATGTCATTTTCAAGTTTCAAAGTAGTTTGCTAAGAGTTTTACTAGATCAGCTTCAAAGGTGGGAATGTTAAATCTCATAGTAACTCCAAAAACCATTGCAGCATAAACATGAATCCCTAGAGGAGGATATCAATGGTTCAAAGGTATAAATTTCACCATGAGTGACTATAAATAATTCATCATGACATATCATAGTGGAATTAATCTCACAAATGATATCCCAAGGAGCTACATGAAGGAAAATTATTCAAATTTGTTGCTGATCATTAAGAAGTACTGTTGGCCAGATAAATTGATCTTGCGGACAAGACCAATCTCCCTAGTATCAAAATATAGTCTAGCAAAAAACAGACAATTAAATCTATATTTCTCTAGATATATCACAAATTATAAGTAAATGCTACAAAGGTGTTACGATCCTACCTCGATCCAATGCTTGTTTGTAGTAGTCGTCCTTCAGTCGCCTGAAAGAGTTACCTTCGAAGATCTGCAATCACAAACAAACAAACATCAAATAGCACCTGCATAATATATATTCATAAATCATATCTATTATGGTGATCAAGGAATCCATAAAATAAACAATCAAATGACAGCTTATTGAGAAAAACAAACTTATTTGTATTAACTTTGAAATAGTAGAAGAAACTTACAACATTTTTAGCCTTGATGTTGAACAGGTCCTCCCGGGGTCTGAAGCGGGAATTTCCTCTACTCTGACAGGTCTTGCACTCTTCCAACTGAGATACATGCAGGTATGTAATCTTTCCTCATAAAATCTCAGCTAAAGGAGTCTAAGTTCCAACAACACTTTACCTCAAATAACACTAAAGCTTGAACTCATCAATTCTATTGTCCATTAGTAACCCTTTGAGGCTGCCCTATGCCTCTTTTTATAGTGAAAAATAGGAGGTTACAGTTCCACCTATGAAGGGATGGAATCCTCCTTCAAAGGGATAAGCTCCTCACATTAAGGGGTTAGCTCCTTAAGGCATGGGATACATGAACCTAAAAAGAGCGGACTTGCCACCGCAAGATTCCTTCCAGAAGCTTCTAAAAATGACTGAAAGTGAGATTTTTGAGTTTACTTGCACCCTTTTAATATTTTAAGGGGTCCGTACCCTTAACACATAGAAATTACGGTCAGGTACGCATGAGACATGACCATTAGGTGCGGGACCGCAGGTAAGACAAACAGAAAGTGCGATACCAGAGTTTTAGAGACTTTGAGAGATTTTCTCTTATTTTTAGGGCTTGACGTGAGGAAATGATGTTTTTAGACTTGCAAAGGAGGAAAGTATGAGTGATAATGAGCTCATACAGACAACGAAATTTCAAGGTGACAATTTTCAGTGCAACAGATTGCCCCCTAAAGTGCGAAGTCTGTAATAGATGAAGATAGAGTCTGTCATGTATGAAGAGTGAAGTAATTTATCATTTCAAGGATCATCCTGTGGACACCCCAATCGAAACCTGTAAAAACATTCAATGAAAAATATATATATGTAGACATATCATCGCTGAGGTAGGCATTCCTATACTCAGATCAAAACTAACTAAACTTGTTCTGATACAGAAATGATTTTAATATTACATCAATAGTGTAGACATAGCATGGGCACAGCCATATGTAATGAATAGTCCACTGTATAAATTAATAACAAAATTCCTGGAAGCCTGGATGGTAGAAACTAGATCCAGGGTCTTGATTTCTGCTTCTCTAACTAGTACGATTCTATCCATGTGAATGAATGTGTCGAAGTCGAACATGGTAGAAACCACTTGATTACCAGTCCATAATGTGAATTGTTAACAAGTGTGAGAGTAACCACCAGTAATGTCAATGGCCCTCAAAGTACTCAGTACAATCCATGAAATGTGAATGAATGAGCTAAAGTCGAACATGTCATGGAATCATTCGATCAAAGGTCAATGATGCAACCTGTCATCGAAGGCGAGAAACCTGCCATTGAGGCATGCAGATTTCAAGGTACTGACAATTTCTAGATCGACTTCCTAGATAATGAGTTGTCGTTGATAGAAAGTGATCCGTCGTAGGCAAGGCCACAACACGAAATCATAGATCAAGTTCTGAAGAAATATATTGGCAAGGACTAACTCAGGGATGGTCAAAATGGAAGACAAATATTTTGCAGATGAATGGTTTATTTGAACTATCCTCTTAAACACATAACGACACTACAGATGGCTTGGTGACAATTGACCGAAAGCTAATACCCAGAAACTAGCTGAAGACTTTCAATATGGTTTGATTAACTGTTAGGCAAAGGATTTTCCCAACCCAGGTGAACAAAAGTGTCATGTTCAAGTTCATTTTTCTCTCTTTTCCCCCACCATTTCTGGCAAGTACCTCTTTATTTTTGACAAGCTTGAGGAGGATAACATTTGCTTTTTTATAAGCTCATCCTTCGGATGAGTCCAACTTAGTTTAAGATTCAAACCCTAAGAAGGAGTGGTTCGTTCCTGTTTAAAATTGAACAGGTCCTTTAATATTAAATTTTAACGAGTCCAGTATAGGAGAAATTCAGTGTTTTTCAATTTTAGGGAGTCAGGAGAAAAAACTTAAGAAAAATCCATGGGTGTACTTTTTCATAAATTTAGTCTCTCGAGCCCGAAAGAGGATTAAATAATGCGGGAGAGAACTATATTGACCATACTTAGTCAATGTATACCTTTTTCATAAATAGTCCATTTCAGTCCGTAAAAGGGATAAACTTATACTGAAAAGGGCTTAAAAGGGCTTAAAAGAGGACTCCAATGTTTCACTTTTTCGTAAGTTTTAACAATTTTGAAAAGGGATAAAAATGTACTCATGGTTTTCACTTTTTCGTAAGTTTTAACAAGTTTGAAAAAGGGATAAAAATATACTCCTGTGGCTGACTTTCAATTTAATTTACGAGCAGGAAAAGATGTAAAGAACTCAGCATTTCTGTGTTTTTTACGAGAATGAAAGATAGAAAAATAATCTCGGGATTTTCATGATTTTAACGAGTCTTGAAAATAATAACCGAAATGGACTCAAGATAGGTTTTGTTTTTACAAAAGCTTGAAATAGAGAAAAACTATGCTTCAGATAGGTTTTAGTGCCCCCTAAGCGTAATCTGTTAGAGCGCATGCCCCCCGAGCTTCATTTCATTCAACTAAATAGACTACTGGTAATTAATAGCTGGATGGAATGAAGGTTCATTTACGAGATCATATGAAAGAACCGACGTAAAAATGTAAGAAAATTATGTAAAAACTAAAATAACTAACCTAAATATATGACTTAACATTTACGAGATCTAGTCAAAGACTCGACGCAATTAGGGGAGGATTTGTTTCATTTTTTAAGGAGCTTGACACAGGAAAATAACTATGCTCATGGCAACGTGTTTCATTTTTTAACAAGGTTGACACAGTAATAGGAACTATCCTCACCTAAATGTTTCATTTTTTAACTAGGTTGACACAGTAAAAGAACTGTCCTCAAATATACTCTCTACAATCTACCTATATAACCTACTGATTCATTTTTTAATGAGGTTGACACAGGAAAAGAATTGTCCTCATGGCCCATTGATTCATTTTTTAACGAGGTTGACACAGTAAAAGGAAATTTCGTCTTGATCCACTGATTCATTTTTAACAAGGTTAACACAGTAAAAGGAACTTTCTCATACCTGATTCATTTTTTTAGGAGGTTGACTCGGTAACAGGAACCATCCTCAGAAACTATTTATTTCTAATCTATCAATCTACTCTCTACAATCTACCTACTGATTCATTTTTTAATGAGGATGACACAGGAAAATAACTATCCTCATACCTTATCCATTTTTTAACGAGGTTGACTCAATAACAGGAACCATCCTCTGACCAACTAATTCATTTTTTAACGAGGTTGACATAGTAAAAGGAACTATCCTCATAAGAATCTGTTTCATTTTTTAACAAGGTTGACACAGGAAAAGAACTTTCCTCTTAGAAGCTTGTTTCATTTTTTTAACGAGCTTAACACAAGAAAAGGAACTATGCTCTCGACTAACTGATTCATTTTTTAATGAGGTTGACATAGTAAAAGGAACTATCCTCACACTCACTGATTCATTTTTTAACGAGGTTGACACAATAAAAGGAACTCTCCTCACGGGACACTGATTCATTTTTTAACGAGGTTGACACAGTAAAAGGAACTATCCTCGATGACTTGATCATGGTTTCCAACTGGAAGATACACATGTCAATGAACACACCTTGATCATGGCTTCCAAGAGGTCTTCATCAGAAGGAAGAATAGCTATCTGGAAGGAACACATGTCAAGGGACTCAAAAGGGATAAGAACATTGCGTTCAAATAATCCCATAGAGTTTTCCATGTCAATTACCGGATCTAAGTCATAGGAAGTCGAGAAAACAGTGAGAGGCTTGCTTACCTCGGTAACTGAAAACATGGGACTAGTTTCCACATAATAAACCCGTGGCGAGGTAGATACCACTTTCTTATCAGGAACATTTAGGGGTGTCGGATTATTGGTAGTCGAATCAAGACTAGGGAACGAAAGCTGGTCAACAGTCACAATGTTTCCATTGTGAGGGAAAGACATCACGCGAAAGAGTGTAGATACGACATCTTTCATTGCATAGACATAGTCTCACCCAAGGAGTAAATTGAAATCCAAGGGGCCTCGAACTACCATAAGATCAATACAGACAGTTTTACCTTCCAAAGTAATATAAAACTTAGGAAGGATCCCTTAAGGTTCACTAATGGTTCTGTTAGAAGCTTTCAGATTCTGCGTAATAGGAATAAGCTGAGAGGAACCCAAATATTTCCAAGCAGTTGAGGATAAAATACTAACAGAAGCACCTTCATCTACATGTGTGTTGTGTATGATCCTACCACCAGCCTTCACAATGATTTGGAAAGGGATGGAGGAAGGAAGACGAGGTTTTTTCAGTCTAGTCCAATCAAAGGAAAAGACCTCAGTACTTGGAGGGGGTTCTATAGAAACAGGTGAAATGCCCCCTGGCGTAGAAGAATCTGATGTAACAAGAAGAACCTGAGTGGTATAACATTCACTCTCTTTAGGGAGAGTGGGATCGACCAAATGGGAAATCGAATCGACCACTTGATCAACTAATGGATCATCATCCTGAGTGATATGAGTTTCACTCTCCAATGGAAGAGTGGGATTGACTGTACTTGGAATTAGATCAATCCCTCCGTCAGTTGATAGTAGGTTGGGAGAAAGTTGACGGTAACCAGTTGGAAGTTCTTACTGTGGAATAGTAAGGTTTTCCAACAATTTTGAGGCTTCATCCATGCGAGGGAAAATGTGAGTTTGATGACTCCCTTTGCACAACTTACAAGGAAACCTAAATTTACCCTTTTTCCCAGGAACCTGACTATCACTGGTTGATGGATCAACGGAAAGTTGATGGGATTTTTCTGACCATACTTCCAAGACCTTTGGAATACCAGGACAATTGATAAGGAAGTGGTCACCCTTACAAAGCCCGCAAGGGTATTTGGGTTTAGGATGCATGTTGGAGGTTTCCTCAACACTACTAACATTTACAGCCATGGTTGACTAGTTGACTTCTTTCTTATTTTTTTTCTTCTTCTTCTTTCCTTTCTTCTTCTTGTTAGCCACCTAGTTACTAGCGTCAAGGCTTTTACCAAGCGAAGAGGAAGAAATGGAGGAAGAAATATTGGGCGAAGAAGGTAAGGGGTCAACATAAGGTTGGTGATGTTGAGATGGTGAACTCTAATGAGGTGAATCATTCAGTTGAGGTGGAACAATTGGAGTATTTGGGACCAATGAAGTTGAAAATAACCATATTCGTAAACTTATTGTAAATCTAGGTAATGACAATGAGCCATATAAGGAGGACCAACATTTCCAAAGCAAGGAAAAGTACTAGGATTCTCGTTAAGAGGGGTTCCTTGGTTGGTAAATTCCAGAACATTTTCCATTATATTCAACTTCAGTGAATTTTACTAACAATTTAAAACTAAAATTGACAATTGACAATTCACACCTAACAATTAAAATTCAGAATTCACACCTATGGTCTCTAAAAGTAAAAACAAAAAAATTAACATGCGCTGTCAAATCTAGGAGTCAAACCACACACAAACAGTAGATTCCTGCACTAAAAACACTAGTTGGTGATGAAATCCAACATCGTATAATTTTAATGCTGAAATGGCGGTTGGAACAGTTAGCCCGACAACCTGCTTAATGAAACAGACCGGTGCAAGTTTCTCCACTATGCCATCTCGAGTGACGATAACCCTCCAAAGAGTCTAAGTGAGTCTAGCCGACATCTGTTCCAGGTACAGTGGGATCTTACCTCCACCATCACCTTGGGAAAGAATCCTATAGATTATGGCCACTAAGGTCACCAACAAAAACAAATATACCTAGCGGAACAGTCTACGATCCGACACACACACAAGGGAAGAGTAACAAAGCTCAATCCCCTTGAAGGCTCCTTGACATAATCCAAGGTTTACGGACAAGTGACCCCAGGCTCCTCAGCAATGGTCAATCCGAGGTTTATTGTTCCCAATGAGAAAGGACTGATTACCTCACTGTTTCGAATATGATCTCATGCTTGACTCCTTTAAGAGGAGCTTCCCAGAGCATACATGCAACAATTGGAATTTTTCCTACCGCAAGATCAACTACTTGTTTGTTTTAGTTTCTTTGGAAAGTTAACTACAACCTATTCCAAGGCATTAATCCTGAGCTAGATTGGTGGAAAGAGCCCTAAAAATGTAAAAATTACTAGATGAATTTTAATTAAGTGCTATGTTATTTGGGCTGTTATTACTCAAAGGGTAAATGGATATGAAACCAATGGTGTTACGACCCGACCCAAAACTGAATGCAATCGAATACAATAATGTAATCTTTTCAATTCGATGAATCCTAACTAAAGTAGGAAGAGAGTTTCCATTCACTTCCAACAATGCAAAAAATTGATCAATAAGAGAAAATATAACAAATTCTCTGATGCACTAATTTCATTAAGAAAAACTAATGCTAATCAATTCAAAAAAAAGAAAATTGTGTTTTTAAAACAAGCATAAAAACATGTAAATTAAAATCAAAGAAAACAGATCTAAATCTACGATTGATTTTTCAGAATTTAAACTATGCAATTTTAATCTATGCACAATTCACTTGAAAAGTATGCAAATGTAATCTATGCACATTTTTCACTCATATTCTGAAAATAAGAATTCTAATTATGCAAATGTGATCTATGAAAGAGAACTCTCAAACACAAGATGATTCTAATGTAATCTAAGAACCAATCAAGTGCAAGTAAAGAAAATTGGGTGAGAGTTCCAAAGATCAAAAATAAAAATACTCAAAGGCGATTACCACTCATACACAATTTAGCAAAAAAAAAAAGCAAAAAGATGCAAAATTGTGAAAATACTGAGACAAACCTCCAAGTAATGACTAAAGGAAATCAAATTAAGAATTTCTCAAAAAAGAGACTCAAAACACCCAATTAACTTAATGGAGATTGATGAGATGAAAAATTTGCTGAAAGAAACTCATAAACAAGGATTTTTGACAGAAAAATACAGATTTGGGTAGATGCTAAGAATCCTAAATCAAATCTAAACTTAAGATGGAAGGAGAAATATTAATTTTTTCAAAAAGTTGACAGGGTCCGCAGGCTCTAGAGAAAACAGGTGCGGTCCCGCACTGGTTACTCAAGGAAAGTGCAGAGATGCCCGCACTGTGTGTGAAGATAAAGTGTGGTCCCCAGAAAAATTCAAGAAAAACACAAAATATTTCAAAACTTTTCAAACTAGAGTAAACCTAAGCTACCCAGGCGAGTATACATCAATCAAAAACCAAAAAAAATCATTTTCTCAAGTCAAAACAAAGGAAAACCAAAAATCAAAAATCATTCCCCAGTGGAGTCGCCAATTTTTTGGCCGGATAAATTGATCTTGCGGACAAGACCGATCTCCCTAGTATCAGAAGATAGTCTAGCAAAAAAAAGAAAATTAAATCTATCTTTCTCTACATATATCACGATTTATAAGTAAATGCTACAAAGGTGTTACGATCCTACCTCGATCCAACACTTGTTTGTAGTAGCCGTCCTTCAGTCGCCTGAAAGAGTTACCTTCGAAGATCTACAATCATAAACAAACAAACATAAAATATCACCTGAATAGCATATATTCATAAATCATATCTATTATGGTGATTAAGGAATCCATAAAATAAACAATCAAATGACAGCATGAGAAAAACAAACTTATTTGTATTAACTTTGAAATAGTAGAAGAACCTTACAACCTTTTTAGCCTTGATATTGAACAGGTCCTCCTGGGGTCCGAAGTAGTAATTTCCTCTACTCTGATAGGTCTTGCACTCTTCCAACCGAGATACATGCAGGTATGTAATCTTTCTTCATAAAATCTCAGCTAAAGGAGTCTAAGTTCCAACAACACTTTACCTCAAATAAAACTAAATCTTGAACTCATCAATTCTATTGTCCATTAGTAACCCTTTGAGGCTGCCCTATGCCTCTTTTTATAGTGCAAAAGAGGAGGCTACAGTTCCACCTATGAAGGGATGGAGTCCTCCTTCAAAGGGATAAGCTCCTCACATCAAGGGGTTAGCTCCTTAACGCATGGGATACATGAACCTGAAAAGAGCGGACTTTCCACCACAAGATTCCTTCTAGAAGCTTCTAAAAATGACTAAAAGTGAGCGTTTTGAGTTTACTTGTGCCCTTTTAATCTTTTACAGGGGTTCACACCCTTAACACATAGAAAGTGTGGTCAGGTACACATGAGACATGACCATTAGGTGCAGGACGACAGGTAAGACAAAGAGAAAGTTTGATACCAGAGTTTTAGAGACTTTGAGAGCTTTTCTCTTATTTTTAAGGCTTGACATGAGGAATTGATGTTTTTAGACTTGCAAAGGAGGAAAGCATGAGTGATAATGAGCTCATACGAACAACGAAATTTCAAGGTGACAATTTTCAGTGCAACAAGTACTTCACCTATGAAGGGAGGTATCACATGGTCTACTCCTACCACCTTAGGCTTCTACTTTATTTTTTTGGTAAGAGGTATCTTTATTTTCCTTTTTACTTATACATAAGCTTAGCTAAAATGTCATATAAGGTTCAAGTTAACATAGAAGAAAATGAAGCCTCTCTTTTTCATCATGGTTTGATCAAGTTGCTGGTGTTAGAGGAGTTAAAAATATTAGGTAGAGATTGGTTATATTTTCTATTCGTAAGTGGTTTCGAAGTAGATGTTGTCACTCCTAAAATAACTCCCAAACCTAGAGATATTTTATCACCTTCAGTGGCAGAGCAGTTAGAACCAGTTAGCATGGGGACATAGCCTTTGAAGAAGGCTGACACACCCAAAGTTACACCAGCAGAACAAAAGCCAACAGTTAGCAAGCATGGCAGCAAGAGGGTTACAAGGAGCCAAACAAATGTTAAAGGTAATTTAGATGAAATCTTGCATGCCATTGATATTGAAGAAACTCCTATAGTCCAAGCTGAAGACATATATGAGGGAGGAAGGAAGCTTAAGAAAGGAAAAATAGCTAAGAAGTTAGAATTTGTAGGTGATGATGCTAGATTTATGTTTCAATCTAGAAAATCAATGAAAATACATGATAGAAAAGTCTTGGAAAGCAACAAATAATCTCAAAAGGTTAGTGAAACTACTCAACCACCACCAAGTATCATAGACCTCTCCTCACTTGCAAAAGAATAATTAGTCATCAAACAAAAGAAGGGAAAAGAAAAAATCACTGAAAAGTCAAAGGCTGAAGTCCTTAAGGAGCAGTTGAAAGATGCAAGTGAAGAGATATCAGTATTGAGGAAAGAAGCATAGAGACATATAGCTAAAAGACTGCAGTTTGAACATATGAGGAAGGTTTGGGAGGATCAAGTCACAAGTGTCTCAAAGACCTTGGACAACACAGAAAAACTGATAAAGTGGACTCAACCACTAATAAAAGAGGTAAATCACATCAAAAAGGTAAACGTTCACTTACAATATAAGAACACGAAACTAAAGGACCATGTCAAATACCTTCAAGAACAACTCGAACTGATTCATGAAGAGCTGGAAAAGAAAGGCTTCAAGATGACTGTGGTTGAGGAACCCATAGCTCAAGTGATCATAAATGAGGAGGAAACACCACATAAGCCTTAAGTTGAGATTCAATGTGTTTTAGAGGGTTCATTACATGCATAAGATCAAGTTTTTTCAGCTGAAGGTCACTTTTTGGAGACAGCTTTGAAATCTAGAATTTCTACACTTTTACACAGTTTCATAGAATTTCCTAGGCTTAAAGCCAGGATAATGCTATGAAAAAACCTATAGCAACCTTTTTTCCTCTAAGATCACTTTTTTCAGTTTTCGAGAGATATTGATGGTGGTAATGTTTCATGACTTGATTGACACTATGGAATGGCAAAGGAGTGGAATCTTTGGTTGCAGAAGCTACTTTTTAGATGCTACCAAAGCTTGCTACGAAACTGTCCTGTTTTTGTAGCAAGCTATTTTTGAAGCTTTTGGAGCATCTTAATGGGATTTTTGGATAGCTAGACTCCTCCAACATGTCATGGTAACTTAACATAAAATATGAAGGAAGTATTGTGGAGACAGGTCATCAACCAAAGCTCTCGTTGAAGATAAGGGTTATGCATTCCTAAAAAATAGGGTTTTGTTCCACATGTCTAGGAGAGTCTTAAATATGTAAAGTGGAAATGAACCTATCATGTGTTTTTTGGAACGAGGTTCCCAAAGCTGTGTTTTTGATATATTTTTGTAATAGTCGGTCTTGCGTAGGGGTTTTGGGGCGGGTCAAATCCCCCAATGTTTTGTAATGGGTTAAAGGGTAAACCTAGGGTCCACAAACCACAATTTGCGAACCATCGGATAACAAGGGATACGATGATATAAATAGATAGATAGTTGGGCCTAGTAGGTAAGCAGAAGTAAGATTGATGCTACATGAAAATTTTTGAGATTTGTTTGGGTTGTTTTTGGAAAGGACTCCTGCTGGCTGTGTGCATGAAGATCCTCAGTCCTGTTGTGTGCAGACCCCGCTGGTTGTGTGCGCAGGCAGTGTTTTGGGTTGTAATTGGGTTTTTTGGATACTAATGAATGCATAATATATTTGAAATATCTTATGATATCTGGACTGATCATGTTTATTACAAAAGTGCATATGTGTTATTTATTTAAGCTGCAAATGTGTCTGCGAATTAGCTACTATTATAATGTTCTGTGATGATAATTGTTGATGCGCACATGGATGCGAATATATTGATCAGATCTATTAATGATATTATCTTTTTTATTATTACTTGCTGATTATACTATTATAAGCCTACTAATAGACTCGATCTGTGCAAACTTGATAGCTACAATGTCGATCTACCTTAATTACCTACTCTCTCCCAAGGTGCGGAAACCTGGTTCTAGCACCCTACCATACCACTTTGGGTGAGACCTTGGCTTGTGAAAGTAGGTCATTGCCAAAAGGGCCAGTATTATAGGGGTTCATTGGAAAACCTTAACCTCCGAACCTGGGTCAGGACACCTCAAGCTAACAAATGGTTCTGTTGTCGGGACCGGGAGAATTTTGAGAGAGAGATCGGGTAATGCCACAAGGCTGTTGGAGACCTGAGAAATTGGAACTCGAAGATTGGTTTGAAAGACAGATTCAGGAATTTTCTGTAAAGGATAATCGCAGCACGAAGCTAACAACTGAAAAGTGGAAGAATAAATACATTTTCACCGAAGTATATGAAATCTTCTTTGTAACTTTTGCACACGAGCTCCATGAGTGGTTAGCAAGGCTCGTACACTTTTAGGCGTGTTGGAAGGACGATTAGATTATGCAGTGGACTCCGGAATTGATTCAAAAATTTGGATAAGACTGACAATACGATCACCCATATGGTATTTCATTAGGTGGATAGCATGTTAGGAGGCTTTGTAACGGAATTCGCAGTTGATCAGTTCGTATCCTATTTTGAGGCAGAGCGAAGGTTATTCAAAGGATTTCAGGGTAAGTTCTTGTGAACATTTCCATTACTAATTAAAATATTATTGCGTGAAAAGGGAATTATGTGTAGCCACACCGAATGAATGACCTCTTATTAGAGCGAGAGTACAATGCGAATTGGTAAGTATTACCAAACTAGCTGAGAAGGGGATAGATCCATCTATAGTCCATTAAGAGAGTCGGTTGTGCATGCAGGAAATAGTCCTCCAGCTACACCACCTTCAAGCCAGCATAAGGGAAAGAACTTCCGCACACCTCTGGCACCACCAGAAGAAGATATTGCCACACACATGAAGCTACCCACCTTCAAGGGTGTAGGAGATGAAGATATGTACCGATTTTGGTTTGTAGCAGAATCAGTATGGACTGCGCAGAATGTGGCTAGGGATAATGTAAAGAGAGAAAAACTATCCCTCGCCTTTGATGGAAGGGCCCTGGACTGGTATATGGGGTATGTAGGCCAACATGGAGACCCGTCTATTCAAGAGATTAAGAATTCTTTAAAACAACAGTTTCGGAAGCCTAAGTCCTACTCTCAGCTAGTAACTGACTTGAAAGATTTTAAACAGGGACCCAGTGAGTCTATATGGGAGGCTAATCAGTGGTTAAAGAAGGTTATGAGAGATGGGAAATTTCAATATGATGATAGACAACACAAGGAATTGTTCATCGCCATGCTATTACCTCACTTGCGTGGACCTATGGGTCAACAAGCGATTGAGACGCAAGAGAATGCCTTTGAGATTGATATGAAGTTAGAAGCTGCAACAAGAGACGATGCCCACTTTGGAGTATATCAGATCTAGGGATAGCTAGAGGCAATGCACCTCGAAATCTAGAATCTGTGGAAAGAAAGAGGAAAAGAAGTTAGCCTAGACGTATGGTGCATAAGATGCAGGTTGTCTAGCCACACCAAGGATCAGTGCCCTCTGTTGGTGGACTACATGCAGGCTGGGGGACCCAACCCATTGCATCTTAAAGAAGTTGTGGGGCCAAGTGGTTCAATGGTATGGTGCGCTAATTGTCACATTGCTGGACTACATGATGCCAACCGTTGTCCCCGTCTTGGTGCTTATGTTCCAGAATTGAAGCAACAATGGTGTTGCTTCTGCTCATCTATGGGACATGAAAAACATAATTGTTAGACATATGACCTAATGATAGGCTGAGGAAACCTATACAGGGTATAGGCTGACCCTTCCTCACCACTATCTCCCTTAAGCAGAGGAAGCTCCCCAGCCAGAGGTAGGGGAAGGGGAAGGGGTGGAGGCACAGGTCGGGGGAGAGGCAATTGATCTATTACAACTGTGGAGAAATAGGGCACTCCGTAAGGGACTGTCTGAATGCTGCGTGACAATCTTTTCAATATTGTCGACAATTGGACCATGTGGTCGAAGACTGTCTAGTCCTAATAGAAAAAAATCAAGAAATATAGCAAACACCAACACAGAATTTGCAGAGGGTTAAGGCAGAACCACGTGATGAAGGACCAAGTATTAATGTCATAACATGCAATGGCATGGCTACTAGAGGAGCTAAGGAGAAAGCTGCTACTGAACCCCTTATCCAGAAAATTGCTATCAAACAGGAAATATTGGGCCTACAGAAGGAGAAATAAACCTTCATTAAAGCTCTTAAAGACTTTACCAAGGATGAGGCATCTACTTCCAAGGCTCCAACAAACCTAAGAGTAGACGACGAAGTCAAACCATTACTACAAGAATGTCTGAAGCTGCTACGCAACTAGACGGCAGTAGAAAATCTTCAAACACTAATAAACAGCTGCGCAAAAAGAACTTACCCTCCTACAAAATTTAAGGATGTTCACATTCTATACAATCATCAGAAGCGCATTGGTCGAGAAATGAGGTTAACGACATAGATTGGTGATTATGAGATGGATCAGGTCATCCTAGATCTATGATCTGATGAAAACCTCCTGCCCAAGAAAACATGGTAAAGGATGGGAGAACCTAAGCTGGAAAGTTCTACTATACAGCTACGCATGGCTAACCAACAAAATATTATACAATTGGGGAGACTGTCAAAGATTATGGCAGATATCGCAGGAGTTAAGGTACATGCAGATTTTGATGTAATTCAAAATGTGGAAGATGCAGACCCTTGTCCTACACTCCTGGAACTGGATTGGATGATACACATGGGAGGCATTATCAGCTTAAAGAAAAGGAGATTGGTTTTTGAGAAGGAGGGTACGAGAGTGATATTCCCTCTGGACCCTACGAAAGGAGAGCGGTATACAAAACCGGTGCGTGAAGAAGACGACATGGATCACATTTATAAACTAACCACCCGGGATGAGGATTGAATTAATCCTACAGCTGATGGAGTGATTTTCTAGGAGAAAGACAGTGAATTCCTCTCTGACTCCGATGGGGAGATAGAAAATTGGTAGAATTGGTTACATGACATATCTTTGCTGCGATGTCTTAAGATCACGAAGAGCTTCTGGTGTATCTCCTCAGAGGTAATCGAACTGCCCTAATTTGATGGTTCTGGTAGTATTAGGGATTTTTTTCGAACATTTGAAGCTGAAGTCCCAAGGGAGCCAAGAATGTGGGCACTTAACCTAGCCATGTGCATAACCCCTGCACGGTGGTGGGAAACTCATAAGGGGATGTTCCAGGATTGGGAGTAATGCCGCGAAATGATGATTATACAGTTTTAACCTCCAGTTCACCTATGCATGAAGGCTTTCCTTTGCCAAGGAGATCCACACAGGCACGTGGCCGCATGGACAGAGGCATGGTGTTAAAGGACCATGGAATATTGGGTCCACTTGTTTATTCATGCCTTGGGGCCAATCCCCACTGCATGGTATCTGGATGTAGAACTACATCAGCGTACCCAGCACTAGGAGACCATGAAGGATGATTTTGTGGGGACGTTTGGGTTGATAGGCGGAACTGAGGCACTAGATGAGGCCCTACACGATATATATGCCATAGTATTTTATGAATCACGGACACGTGTGGCGTATGAGGCACCAGCTTGGGATATGCAAATGCAGGATATTGTTAACTATCACAATATATCAATGGAGTAATGTGACGAGGACTCACAAAATACCACTATTCCAAAATTGGAGGGAGAACGGCAGTATCTTGACCCCTACTATAGACTGTGGATGTGACCAAGGCTCTTAAGCTAAAATAAGTCAACATCGGAATAGAAGAACAACCTAAGCTAGCTAAAATTGGGGACTACTGGGATGATGATACTATTGGAAAGTCACTGAGCTCCTCACGGAGTACCAGGAGCTATTTCCTACAAAATTCCTAGAACTCAAGGGGATTACAGGGGACCTAAGGGTCATGTGCATCACTTTAAAACCATATGTGCACCCTATTAAGCAGCGACCTTACCAATTGAATCCCAAGTATAAGAAGAAATTCAGGGAATAAATTGACAAAATGATAGCCGCTGGTATCATCGAACTGGTAGAATAGTCAGATTGGGTAAGCCCTATGGTGGTCCAAGAGAAAAAGACTAAAGGAGAAATAAGAATCTGTGTTGACCTGCTCAAATTGAATGATGCCTGTGTTCATGATCCCTTCCCTACACCATTCTATGATGAGATTCTCGATAGTGTGGGAGGGCAGGAAGCATACTCCTTCACTGACAGGTTCTCGGGCTACCATCAAATTAGGATCACATCTTAATATTGTAGCAAAACTACATTCACCACTGAATGAGGATCCTTCAAGTACACCATCATGTCATTCGAGCTCAAGAATGCCCCTGCCATATTTTCGCAGGTGGTGATCGCAGTATTCAAGGACTTCATCCACAAGTTCTTGGAAGTATATTTTGATGATTGGATAGTATTTGGTTTGGTAAAGAATCACGTCTCGAACTTGTGCATGATGTTGGACGCCTGTAGGAAGCACCAGATTTCCCTAAATATTACGAAGTGCATATTTTGTTTACCTTTCAGAATCTTGTTAGGCCACATAGTCTGTCGGCAGGGACTGATGGTTGACCCCACCAAGGTAGCAGTTATCATCAACCTAGAAGGCCCTACAACTAAGAAACAATTGCACTCTATCCTTGGAAACAGGGGCTACTACAGGAAGTTCATTCAAGGGTATGCACTGATCATGACACCCATGGAGAAGTTACTAAAGAAGGATGTTTCATTTTTTTGGGATGCGGAGTGCTAGCAAATCTTTAAATTACTCAAGGAGAAGGTGGTCTCTACACCTATCCTCATATTTCCTGACTGGGCAAAGGTTTTCCATGTCCATGTAGATGCTTTATAGATCACCTTGGGAGCTGTCCTTACACATCCCGAGGAAGGGGACATCGACCACCTGGTTGCATTTGCTAGTGTAAAAATATCTAGTGTGGAGCGTAACTACTCCACTACTGAGCACGAGGGGTTGACCATGCTATATGCCCTACAGAAATACCAAAATTATTTGTTGGGAGGGCACTTCAATATGTTCACGGATCACTCAGCTTTGAAGTACCTAGTGAATAAGCCTGTGTTGGGGGGAATATTTGCCGATGGCTACTGCTATTTGAAGAATATGACTTTGAGATCATCATGAAGTTGGGGAAACTAAATTTTGAGTTGGACCACTTATCCCGAATCGAGAGTGGCGAGGAACTAACAAACCTAGAGGGGGGACTACCCAATGTGCAGTTGTTTGCTATTAAGGTGGTTTATGCGCACTTCGCTGACATCATCCATTCTTAACTACGGGGATGGCACCTATGGAATATTCGGTACAACGGAAAAAAGAGCTGGTAACCCGCGCAACAGACTTTACCATCACAGCAGGCCAATTGAATAAGCTAGCAGCTAATGAGGTACTGCGAGGATACATTCTGGAACATGAAAGGCAGGCCATCTTGGCAGAAGCCCATGGAGGCATAGCACGAGGTCACTACGTACGGAAAGCAACGACGCAGAAGATCTTGAGAGCTGGGCTATGGTGGCCCACATTGCATAGTGACTCTCATGACTATTGTAAAGCCTACGACACATGCCAAAAGATAAGAAGACCATTGCGCAGAGATGAAATTCCATTGCAGCCACAGATGGCTCTGCAAGCGTTTGAAAAATGGGCCATAGACTTCGTTGGGCCCATCAACCCGCCAGCAAAGAAGGCAGGTGCCCACTACATCATTACTGAAATTGATTATGTAACTAGATGGGCTGAAGTGCAAGTTGTAAAGGATTGTACCGCAGACACCACTGCACACTTTATTTTTAACATATCCTAACTAGGTTTGGCTATCCAAAGGTCTTGATGAGCGATAGAGGTATGCATTTTGTTAAAGAGACAATACATGCTTTGAATGAAGAATTTTGAATCCACCATGCCAAAAGTACCCCATATCACCCGCAGGTGAATGGAACTATGGAAGATTTTAATAAAATTCTGGAACATGCATTGACAAAGATTTGCAATGTCAAGTGAAGTGATTGGGATGTGTGTATCTCGTCAGTCCTTTGGTCCTGTCAAACCACCTGCAAGAAATTGACAGGGAAAACACCATTTCAGATGGTTTATGGAAAGGAGGCTATTATGCCCATGGAATATATTGCTCCTATCCTGCACATCGCAACCTTCACCAACATGGCAGAGCCTGATATTATGGAGGAGCGCTTGGCACAACTCATTGCCTTGGAGGAAGATCGATTCATTGCTAACTTTCATTATCAAGTTCACAAGGCCCAGAAAAAAGCATGGCATGATCGACATATTTGGCAAAAGACCTTTTCAGAGGATGAATTGGTCCTGCTATATGATAGCTAGTTTGCAAAGCACTCGGGGAAGTTTCGTTAGCACTGGCTCGGTCCCTATATGGTAAAGGAAATCACTAACGGAGGACCTGTCCGGTTAGCCACACTGCACAGAGAAATTGTACCAGGCTATGTTAATGGAAGCCGACTCAAACCTTACTGGATCAAATGACTATATGGTCGACGTAGCTGTATGGGGTGGAAGACACATAATCAGGAGGAAAAACACAGGAAATCCCATTATATGCACAGGGGGCACTCGCAGGTCTGGAAGCCAAGGAAGGTGCGCTGGAATCACGGGGGTCGATTGTAGGTCTATAGGCCCGGGGAGGTGCATTGGGCATGCTGGGGTAACACACAACTATGAAAACTAGCCGTTGGAATAGTAAAACTGGGTAAAAAGAAAATTTTACCATTGGAAAGAGCAGGCAGTCGGCAATTAATGAGGTGATTTCCAAAGATTTTTTACCGTTTTCTTAATGGTAATTTTTGAATAAGCCTCATCCAACCATAGGTCGATATCCAAGGTTATAAAAGCAGAAGGGTAGATCATAAGTGGGCTCCATGCATCTTGAACATTTTATGCTTTGGAAAATTCTGTCACTATTGCGCTTTGTTCATGTATAAGCGAGCTACCCCTTCTTATAGTAGCAATCCTGAATTTGTCTCCCAAGCGAGAATGACCACAACTAATCTAGCTGAATCATCGCAGATTGTGGCCTCCACTGATGAAGTATTGGAGGTCACCCCTAAAGTTGAAGAGGTTGTGTCCACACCAACCAAGGGGAAGCAGGTTGAGAAAAAGAAGGGTAAATGGAAAGACTGGACATAAGGGTAGGGGAGGGTTGTGAAATGGGCTAGAGAGAATCCACGCAGTAGTCCCCTCGGAATGTGAAGTCCCCCCAAATAGTGCCCCAGGCACGTTCACCTAACCCATCAAAGATACCTCTGTCTGCTTAGGAAGAGGCTCGGATCACTGAACCAATCACTTGGTTACCGCCCTATGTTCGGCCTCACCAGCCCTCGGTGCACACGCCTAAGAACCTTGATGGAATGCATGCCTACCTGCAAATGCCACTGATTCTGGGTGAAGTCCCTATAATTGGAGAAGCACATGGCAAGCTCACCTCAATTAAGTTTGAAAAACATGACCTAGCTAACTTGGAGGCCTTCCCTGAATTAGCACCTAAGTTGTACCTTGAAAGAATACTGGAGGACGACGTGCTACGGGTTGTCCCAATGGTGTGGGCGTGCGAGCTAGAAAAATCAGGTTTACTAAACTTGCTGCGAATGCCTCATTTTGGCTGGTAATATATAATTGATCGAGTTGTGCGACAGCTTCTAGCCCTGATCCACGATGGAAACTTATGGATCTGGGACCGCATTCCCGTTGATGCCGACCTTGTTCATCGTATTACTGGTCTCCCCATGGAGCACGTCGGCAAGAAGTATGAGCAATAAATCACCGATAAGGTGCGCGACGACTAAAATGTTGAGTGAAATACTAAGGGGTTCCTAATTAACACCATTAGCGACCCCAGAGCATGCATGGGTACTTTGTTGCTAGCATGTAAAATGATGCGCAAGTGCCAGGTTGCGACCATCCTTGCTTATGTCATTGAGTTGGCTCGACATTGTGAAAAAGGGGTCTACTTCAACTGGTCACAGCTCCTTTGTAACGAGTTCTTGGAGAATGTGTGCGAGGCCCAGGATCATGGAAGGGAATTCTGCTACTCCTGGTTGTTTCTCCTCATCATGTTGGTCACATGGGAAGCCCCCGAAGACTTGGTCCTCTCTAAGCTCGAGCCAGACATGTGCGAGGGGGCACGATACTCAAATTTGTGGGATTCAAAGGATGAGGAGTGAATTGAGGATAATAAAGTCTTATGGGTCCTATTTCAGAGCGGGATCACAGCAAAAATCCACTCCCAGCCACGCTTGTTGCCAGCCATCTAAGACAAGTACAAGAGCATCACAGCGTTCCAGGTTGTGATGCAGAATGTGCAGATCTGGGGCCATAAGGATCAGTGTGGGTATCACTGCCATGTATGGTCACTGACAAGGAAATCGACCGACTCATTTCCACTTGGTCACCACACTGGAGACTGGGCTTCAAATAAGGTACAACTGACACTACAGGAACAAGCACCAAGAAGACCACCCTGCCTGATAGCACTAAAGGGACAGAAGGACATGGAAAGGATGCCGAGAAGTGTGCGGAGCCAGAATTGCAATAGGACTTACAACATGATCTAGACACAGAGGCTCTTGATGCACAGGGTGCTGACTCCACCCGCATGGTACAAAGTAGACCGACGACCCTCTCAAAGGCCAACGAAAGAAACGAGGGGCTATAAGGCCCGGAAGGGAGGCTAAAGTTACTTTGACGGAGGAATACCTTGAGTAGATCGAAGATGCAGTCATATTCACCTCAGAAGATAAATGACTAGCTTTGGAAGAGTAGCAGAAGGCCACGGTCACTGCACTATCTCTGAGCTCTACAGCTCAAAATCGACGCCCTGTAGAAAAGCATGATACAGAAAAGGATTCCCCCAGAAACCAGTAGTGAACTGATTATCACAACTGAAATCCGCCTCTACTCCCTACCCAGCATAGCATTCACCTTGATCCTGCCTGCCTTATGTGCCCAAGTTCAGGCCTATGCAGAGGTGCAATTGGATTTGTCCTGGCTTCCACATGAACCACTACAAGTCTTCCACACATCCCTCTTCAAGGAGATCTAGCACAGAGACCGTCGGGTGCATCAGCAACTCAGTACAACTGAGTAGAAAATTGTGGAAAAAATCACCAAGGTGTCCCAGGCGTAGCTACATGCACCCTTTCTGCCATACAGTAGATCAAGTTGGAATGTCTAATCAGTAGGCTATTCGTAGATGTAAATGAGGATATCCCAGCTTCTGCTACCCCTCAAGCCAAGATTGAGGGGCTTGTTGCAGCCCTAAAGGCTTCTAGGATTGAGATTCAAACTATCAAGACAGAGAAGGAGCGGAAAATTGTTGCCTTGCAAGCCAAATTGCAGCCATAAAATACACATGAGATAAGAGCCCAGCAAGCCACGCTAGTCACAGAGGCCACCAATGCCATTACATATCATATCTCTCAGGGCATAGAATTGTTGGAGACAGCTATGTAACTGTGGTCTAAGGTGCAGCGCGATCCTCTCCTATGCGAATTTACTCAAGAACAACGCCAAAAGGAGGAAGCGTTTGAGTAGCTAGAAGCTACTATGTCCACTTTGATCCCAGCTCAACGTTTGGCACGTGATCCGAATGGAAAATGGCATCCACCCATGGTATTCATCTACCCATGTTATCCATCCACCAATGGAATTTACCCATGATATTGTAAATGTCATTGACCCATGGTATTCATCCACCCATTGTATTTATTCACCCATGGTATTTTAAGTGACATCTATCCATGATATTCATCCACTCATGGTATGTATCCGCACATGGTATTCACCCACACATGGAATTTACCCATGGTATTGTAAGTGGTATCTACCCATGGTATTGACTCATGGTTTTGACCCATGGTATCCACCTATGGTATCTACACATGGTATTGTAACTCAAAAAGTGCTATAAATAAAAAGCCTCAGTTTGTAAAAGGATAGATTGTCCACCACAATGTAGCTTCTACAATTATTCTCTGTTTTAATAAAACAAGTTTCTTTGTTGTTTTATTTTATTTGTGTTCTCTCTTTTTTTCTGGCTTTCTAGTTTTGCAGATCTTGTCAGATCCATTTCAATTTTCTTAGATCTTGGGGCCTCCCCCCAAGATTCGTATCAGCACGACTGCGTACCAGCCACACACTTAGAGATGACATCGAAGAGCTCTGCCACAAAATTAAGGTTCTAAGAGGCCACCTCAAGCCATGGGTTGATGAAGCCCTCAAGCTATCTTAGGAAGTGGATGATGCATTTAAAAAACTGAACCAGACCTTGGAAAGTGTCACTGTTGCTACTTATGGTCCAACTTCGCAGAAATTGGTGGATATTGCACAAATGCTACTGCGCATATCGAAGGAGTGCTTCCCCCTCTGGTAGATGCAATCAAGCAGCTTCAGGCAAAGATGCAAACTCCACGGTCGTTGTGACTCGAGATGAGTCACAAGATTACGTTGGGGGCCTGTTGGAACAGGGTTCCCTAAGCTGCATTTTTGATATATTTTTGTAATAGTCATTCTTGCGTAGAGGTTTTGGGGCGGGTCAAAGCCCCCAATGTTTTGTAATGGGTTAAAGGATAAACCTATTTTCCACAAACCACGACTTGCAGACCATCGGATAGAAAGGGATAAGATGTTATAAATAGATAGATAGGGCTATGTGAAAATTTTTTAGATCTGTTTGGGTTATTTTGGAAAAGGACTCCTATTGGCTGTGTGTGTGGAGATCCTCAGTCCTACTATGTGCAGACCCTGCTGGCTGTGTGCGCGGGCTAGGTTTTGGGTTGTAATTAGGTTTTTTCGATACTAATGAATGCAGAATATATTTGAAGTATCTTATGATATTTGGACTGATTTTTTTCATTACAAAAGTGCATCTGTGTTATTTATTTAAGCTGCAAATGTGTCTGCGAATTAGCTGCGATTATAATGTTCTATGATGATAATTGTTGATGCGCACGCGGATGGGAATATATTGATCAGATCTGTTAATGATAGTAGCTTTGTTATGATTACTTTCTGATTATACTATTAGAAGCCTACTAATAGACTCTATTTGTGCGAACTTAATAGCTCCAATGCCGATCTGCCTTAATTACCTATTCTCTCCCTGGGTGCGGAAACCTAGTTCTAGCACCCTCTCATACTACTTCGGGTGAGACCTTGGCTTGCGAAAGTAGGTCATTGCCGAAAGGGCTGGTAGTATAGGGGTTTGTTGGAAAACCTTAACCTCTGAACCTAGGTCAGGACCCCTCAAGCCAACAATGCCGTTCGATCATGTGATACTTATTTTACAACTGTCATGTAACTGTTTCACAAGATAAGGTAGACTATGTAATAAATAGGATTTAGAGTCCTATTAGGAGATGGCTTCTTTAAGGTGTAGCTGTCAGTTTCTTGTTAGAAGTCATGTTTTTTTAGCTATGTGATGTGTCATAGGAGAATTCGATGAATCTAGCCACTAGGCAGATCATCCTTGTTGTAAGAATGTCTATTTAAAGACAAAGCATCAAAGTAGTGAGTGGTTGGAGATTTTTTGCACCAAACTGTTGCTTTATGTCTTTTGAATTATATCAGTAATACAAAGTGACTTTCTTCTTGACAAAACTGAGATTCTCATGGGGTTTTTAATGTCCTATTGATCTACATATTAATTTTTACCACTTACAATATATTTCATTTCTATTATTCAGAATTGATAACTCTATGTTCTGCCTTCCTTTAGTAATGAAATGATTGTATTTTCCTATGTTTTATGATTGAATTGCCTTTGTTAAGACCTCTATCTACCTCAGCTTCCATATCAAGAAACCTTTCCACTGAAACTTTTGATTGTTGACTCCATAAGGCCAATGGTAGCAAACTCGCATTCTTTCAACCTGCAACCATAAAAAACAAGATACAATTTCTATAGAGTTAGCCATCTAGCACTATCATTAACCAATATCATAAAATCCCTTTGAGAGAGCCCTCTCAGACTGAAGAGGCTAAGTTTCAGTCAAAAGCTGGTTTGAAACAGTTACACTAAGTTGTTTGATCAGCAGCCAATCAAGTACAATTTTTTGATAACAACACCAGAAGGAAAACTCACCCAATCCTGTTTCCCATATACACAATGTTCACATAAATCAAAATCCAAAGAGAAATTAGACATACCTTCTACCTGTTATCACTCCATCGAATATCCGAGGCTAAGGAAGAGACCAAAAAAGATAACCATAGACCAATATTTTTCTTGTAGCTAGCCCTACTAAGCAGGAGATGGATCTCTCCAATAAATCACACCCAATATGAATGGATAAATGATATTTTAAGCTAAGTATAGTATCACTAGGGTTTTTTTATTGATTTTGAGTTTTGTATGGTGAATAGGTCAAGGAAGAACTAGGTGATGGAAAATAAGGATCAAAATTGCAGAGATTTGATGGGGTGAGGTAGGTAAGCACTGTTATTGCCTAAATCTAGCTCAGGCTGAAGGAAGGAAAAGTCTATGGTAACATCAAACCACGCTTAATCTGGTAGCTAGCCCTACCAGATCGAGAGAGGGCTCTCTCCTTGTCAATCTCAGCAAAAATAATAAAAAAGGCTTGAGATGACTTAAAATAAAGGCTGATTTTAGGCTAGGTATATATGTGAAAGAGTTTGATTTGATTTTGGGGTTTTTGTTGGAATCAAAGGGAAAGGCGGATTTTGGGTCCGGGAAATGATTAGTCTTGCAGAGAACTGAATGAGGCAAGGAAGACAATTGTTTTGATGCTTCGAATTGAATGAAATGGATAGCTCAGACCGGTGAGGAGTTGAAGAGGGCAAGAGGCTTTCAGGAATCCTTTTTAGACAGTTTAAAACATGAAAAATTAAACAAAACTCAAGGTAGAGCACTGCAAATCTATTGAATTCCACCTTTATAACTTGTTTGTTTAACTTAAGAAGAAATGAGAAGGAAGATGATACACATGAGACATCAGTAAACTTACAATCATAGCGAGAAACACACCATCAAAACATAGAGCCACATGGATCCCAAAGATTGCTGGAAACCTTGGTCTATTCCTTTTCCAAAATGCAGAGATGAAATGTACAATGAAGCTCGGAGCAATCCCAAGTGTCCAACCTATGCTAATGACTGAAAAATTACAAGATATAGACCATACTAACTCATCCCCAGCCTCTAGGGGTCGAGATCACAATTTTAGGAGCTATTTCAACAAGATCTAAACTAAGAACTGGAAAATAGGCAGTGGAACAGCTTGCCTCTATAAGATAGGAAACTGATTCATTCAGTTACAATTCACTTTTTGGTGAATAAATCTACTTACATGAGTTAAAATTAATCAAAATTACATCAAAAACCATGAAATTACATCAATTTACATCAAGATATTTAAATTTTGAGATAAAAAAGTCAAATTGGCCAAAACTAGGCGAAAAACTGAGTTACTGAGTGAAAACTAGGCCAAAATTCCCAATGCGCCGCGCCTGAAATCTCTATGCGTTGCGCCACTTTGGATCTAAATTTGAGGGCCTTCGTGGAGTCCAAATTGAGTGCAGGATATTTTGTTGGAAATATATGCCTGTCTAATTTCCAACCCAAGTGGAATTTCTAAATTTGGTTGCCATTTTCCCCTCCAAAAATGATTTTTCCCAACACTGCTTCCTGTGTGTCCAAAAGAGGGCAGAAAGGTCATTTTTAGGGTGTTTTTGACCCTTCAGGCCACCCAAAACTTGTCAAAATATTTAGGTATTGGGTAGGCATGCATAAATTTTGATGAAAAATCCATAAATACAATTTTTTCTTCAAGAGGAGCTACCAATTATAAGCGCGCGCCAAGTGGCGCTACGCGTCGGGCAAGAAAATCTGTGTTAAGGCCAAAAAATTCAAAATTGACAAACTGTGTCCCAAATTTCTTGAAATTTGGGCTGAGTGTCCTCCATCATGCACTATGCTGGGCAAAGGAAGCTTCAGCCAAAATTTGAATTCTATCTTTCCTTTTCCGACGCTTTAATGCCCTCTTTAACTTTGCCTTCAGGATCTTGATTCGTGCCCTGCAAACATGATTTCTCGCCCAATAATGATTCTTCATGTGCCTCAACATGTTATTTTCCTTGTTGGCCTTCTCCAACAGCTTCTCCAAATTAATATTGACCCTTTCAATCCAATTTTCGTGATCAGCCTCAATCTCTTGCTCAATGGATGTCATCTCAGTTTGGCTCCCTTTGGCAACTGGCCGGTTTTGCCTTCATGTTTTTGAGCGCCATGGATGAGTGGGACTAATGAGGGGAGGGTTTGATGATAGTTGTAGGATTTTAGGGAATGAAAGGGTTTAGGGGATGACATCTAGGGTTTGGAATGGAAATTAGTGTTTTGGGGATATTTGACTAGGGTTTGGGATAGTGGGATTAGGGATTTAGGGTTAGTTGATTAGGGATATGGGAATTAAGGAATGAGTGGAAGAAATGTAACGAAAGGGAAAAATGAAGGAATAAAGGAGTGAGGGAGTGAGAGATATCTAGGAGTGGAATTGGTAGTAAGAAATACAACTCATAAACCCTATGCAACTGCTTTTGGAAAGAAATGTAAAGAGGTAGGGTTTTGATTTTTTCTCATTAAATCACCATAAGCACCAAGAGAAATTCATTCATTGGTCATGGAGGGATGTTAACTTACATTGGAAATGAAGAATTTAGAAATTTTAGAGCTTTTTTGGAATATTTGAATGGATTTCAGGCTTTTTAGCCCAATGCGTAGCGCCATCTCAATGCGTAGCGCCAATTACAAAATTACACTGCAAACCACTACCCAATTCGTAGCGCCATCTCAATGTGTAGCTCGTTTTTGCAGGAGGCTTTTGAAGACCTTCCAACTGTCAAAATTGGGTGTGGGATAGCTCTTTGGAAATCTTATTGAGTCTAATTTCCAACCTAAGTGGAATTTTTCAATTTGGAGTTCATTTTCCCTGTCAAAAATCAAATCTCCCAAGACTGGTCAAAATGTGCAAAAATGAGGCTGCCTCAAGGGAGAGTGCTGTTGCAGTCAAATTTTGAAGGTCTTCCTCACCTCTAAATTGAGCTCATGATAGCTCATTGGAAATATATTTGTGTCTAGTTATCATTTGACTCATCAATAAAGTCATTTGGCCAACCAAGCTAGGAGAAAACTTGATTTTCCCAAGGTCACTTTAGAGGTGCATCAATTCTCCTGAGGCAACTATAGTTTTGACATTTCTCTAAAACCATGACACCTGTGTAAAAATTGAAGGAGGTTTTTATTCCTTGGAATATTTTGGACAAAAAAATCTCTCATTTTTCCAAAATTCATCTCTTCTTGCTCAGAAACATCATTGGAGTAAAACCTATCTCGATGTGTGGAACAAGGGATTTGTCGAAATGAAGCGAAACGAAGGGGATAAGGGGCTTCTAAATTCTTGAGAAAATTTTGGGAAGTAGGGAGGGATGTTAGGAAGTAGGGGAAAGTATAATTTCTAAGATTGAGTGAGGGGAAGGGGTCCAAAAGGGAAAAACACAGGCCTAACCTAGAAAATTGCCAAGTTGTAGCAAGAAACTAGGGTTTGTGCGAAAATGAGGAATTTGGGGGATCTTAGTGATGGGAAGTGTTTAATAAGGTAAATTAAGGATAGGGGAAGGTGTATGAACATCAGGATACATTTTTTTCTGATGATTTGACCATCCAAGAGAAATTACCTTCAAAACCCTAGGAGAGGGAAATGAATCTTACCAAGGCACAACTGAAGCATGAACAAGGTGTAAAATGACCCATTGGAACCTGACATGATGATGAAAAATTTATGAATGATGGTAAAATTAGCTGAATGGTGACATGGACCGAAATTTGGACAACTTTGACAGGAGTAAAAGAAAACCCTAAAACTAATACCTAGTGACCAAATTTTACTTGAAGACTCATTGAAATGACAAAATTTGACCTTGACATCTTAAAATCACTTTGTAAGAGCATGTTTGATCATTGGAGGAAGGCTGAAAAGACTGACACTAACAAGCACTTTAACACATTAAGGTATCTTGATGGAGTGGTTTAGACTGCTAGGGTTTCAAAAAAGAGCATGTAAACATGAATTCTTTTCAATTAGAAGAAGATGAAAAAATACTATAACTATTCCTCCAAAACAGAGCACCAACTAATGAATTATGTCTATCTAACTTAGGAATCAATTACATTCAGAGATGGCATGAATATGGAAATCACAATACATTCAAAAATTTTCAAACATAAGAGGAAACAATGTTAAAACACATTACCATAGGAATCCCACCAAAATAGTTGCAACTTAGTCTATTGGTTCCTACCAAAATTATGATTACACTAGTGTTCAATGATCAATTCTATAAAATCCATCCCTTGCAATGTCCAAGTAAATGGAAGATATAGACCAAAAACTATTTCTTCCACTCTCAAGGTTCGAATCCATGACTTGTGGAGCTGATTCCCAAAGTGCTCAACTGGAACCCTAATGGCTAGGGAGGTCAACAAACTCATCCCTATCATTCATGAAACTGATTCACTTTGACCCAAAATTACATATTTACCTGATGTATCTACCTCTAGTAACTATTAATGAAATAATTACATTTACATTTCACAATTATATCCAATATGTATGTATGTATATATATATACCCTTTTTCTACATACAACAATAATTGATCATTTTATTAAATTATTCATTTTTAATTATGCTAGATTATTTATTGACCCTTTTTAAAAAAAATTTATTAAAAACTTAAATATATTAATATTTTTCCCTCTATTATTATTTACCCCTGCTCCCTTATTATAACGACTATAATTTATTCATTATATAAATTATTATTTTTTTAATTATTCTTTCATAATATTTCTTAAAAACTTGAAAACTTGTAATTTTAATATTATTGACTAACCATATCAAATAACACTTAGTTTTTAATGACTAGTTTTAACAACTATCATCGTGCAATAACGCATCCTTACTATTTATTCAATGAGATTAGTTTCCTTCTTCACCTTGTCCTGAGGATGAACCACATTACATGGTTAGAAATATCTACCAAATCCTAATGATTTTATTAGCCTGAAAGATATTTATTTATACTTCCATTGGTTTAACAAGAGCTTCCTCTTTTCCTGATCTCTCTTAATTTCCGTGCCCAAAATGTAGTTTGCAGTACCAATATCCTGTTCGGTGTGTGTTATATTCTTCCACGACTAGTCACGCATGGGGGAGCGACAATAGCCCCTGTAAATTGCACCAGGCATAGCAGGGGTGTCATAGGGGGGGTGGCAGCCCCCCCTGTTCGAGGTCTGGGGTATCTCCCCAGGAAAAAGAAAATTGGACCCTATTTTTCAGTGGACGGACCTGCCCATGGTTTTGTGCATGGGTTTGCACATGGTTTTGGGGCATGATGGTTTTCGGTTGGTATTTTGTAGATCCGATCAAGGGAACTACAGATGAGTCCTCGTGCAAGGGTGGCAGGATTTGCTTCCTTGCACTAGGCATTGAGAAGACATATGAGCATAGCTGTGGAATGTTTAGTGCATCTCTTTGATTGGTGTACAACTCTTTTGACCAACATGAAGAAACAACTAACGTCCATACGAAAAGCTAAAACTAAGAATTTCGGGTATGGAACCATCTTGATGACATTCTTCTTTGAGAAGATTCTTGGGCTTTGACCCAAAGTGATCTCATCCATTAGTAGCCCTAGAGACCCAAGAATAGCCTAATGGGCTGATCTGATGAAGATACTGGGGGGAAGTGAAGTTCCCCGAACAACATGGGATGATGAATTATTCCTATGGTGGGAAGAACAGATTATTGCAGTGGATGACTACTCCTATGCTGGGATGGATTTTCGTGGTGACCCAGACTTAGTCCTTCCACTCGGTGCAACATGGGGTGCTATTGGTAAGACTGCAATAGTTAATGAATTTTTATTTATTTTTTGATATTTTTCAATATATGTTAAAAAATGAAAAACATTTTTTTGATTGGATTCCAAATGACTTACAAAATTATAAGACCATGACACAGATATGGGACCAGTTCATCCGGAAGGATACCCATGGCACAAGCATCGCAGAGGCGAAGCGGATGCTGAAGACCCTGATAGGACTCTATAGGTCGTTCAGAGAAACTTGGAGGGCTTAACCCGCCAAGTGCCTATGTCTATAGTAGAAGACTTACCAGAGGCTATCCAGAGACGAGTAGTTGGGGTACCGCGAGACTGAGTACGGTTATTCCACCGTGTGGCTACTGTGATCGTGTTCTATAGGAACACGAACGTTGGAGAGGGATCATAGATTTTAGTGGATAACTGTATTATTTTTTGAGATTGAACATGATCGGGCATAAGCCCTAATTTTGTAGGACATATGGGTCCAAATTTTGTATAGTTTTTTGTACATTCTGATGATACATACATATATATAGCAGTCTATGGTGTGATGAAACAAATGTGTGAAAATGTATGGTGATTTTGATGATTGGAGTTAAAGTATTGAACGAATAATATGCCAGTCAATTTCTTGATTGGATAATGAATCCGCCATTTGATTTTTAGCTCAAGGAATGTGAATAAACGTTATAAATTGAAATGATCTTTGTAATAAACGTACCCTCAAAAAAAATCGAAACAAGTAAGGATTCCGGGACCCGATATATATTGTTTAATTGTGACACCACCAACTGGGAGTCCAGGAAAACTACCAATGAATCAAAACTCGAAGATATTGCTTCTAAAAGTAGATAAATGACTGCAGTGTATTTTGCTACATTATTGGAAGCAGCACCAATGCAAACCCCTCTTGAAACTAACAGTTGACCAGATGGATAATGAAGCACCCAAGCCGAGGAAGCTAAGTTCTAGGTGTGTCTACTAGCACCATCAGCGAAACCATAATGACTCATGATATCCAACACAACCTACCAAAGCAGATAAAAAATCATCACCATCGCCTCACAGACTAAAAAACTCAGACATGTACAAGCACAAAAAACAAAAATATATACAAAAATCAAGATGCCAGGCCAAGGCCTAGGCATAATACCTTTTCAGATAGAGCCCATTTCTGGGCTCTGCCAGCTGATTTCCCTCAAAATAAACCAAGGTATAAGCTCCTTTTTTAAGGAATTTTTTAACAATGAAGGGGCCATACCACATAGACTTGAATTTACCTGCCCCCAGGGAATCCCTTTCCTGGGCATAAACCAGAACAAGGTCACCTTCAAAGAAAACCCGAGGTTTGACCTCCTTATCGTACTAAACTTGGATCCGTTTCTTATGTGCTTCAGTCATCGTGGTGGCATCTCAACGATGCTCATCAAGATTTTCTAGATGAAGGAGGCAATTTTTAAGACTCGAAGTGTCAGGAATAAGTTCTACAGCTAACTTAAGAGAAGGAATCTCACACTCAATGGGAAATATTTATTCCAACTCGTAATCTAGTTGAAATGGAGTAAAATTAGTTTCAGTCTTGACTGACATCTGGTATGCCCAAAGCGCAGGATATAGCATAATGTGCCAGTTAGATCTAGCTTTATCAATTGTCTGTTGAAGAATGGTCTTGAAGGATTTGTTCACGGCCTCCACTTGGCCATTGGCTTGAAGATAATAAGGAGATGAATGCTCTTGCCGAAAACCCAATTTGAGAGCTAACTCAGCCATCATTTTATTTTGAAAATGAATACCATGATCAGTGACAATCTCTTTAGGAATACCAAAATGAGAAATAACTTGATTGAGGAGAAAAATAGTTGCTGTCTCACTGTCATTCCCAAAAGTAGGCATAGCCTTGACCCACTTTGTGAAGTAGTCTACTGCTACAATAATGTACTTGTGACCTTTAGCCAAAGGCGGGTTACAAGTAGTATAATCAATACCCAACTTTGTAAAAGGACCAACAGTGATAACTGGGAAGAGCGGAGCTGGATGAGCGCACATCTTTCGAGTATACACTTGACATGGTGACACCGTTTGACCGACTCAACAAAATCTTTGAAAATCGAAGGCCAAAATTATTTGGCACACAAGATATTTTGGGCTATAGCAAGCCCAGATAAATGACTACCACAAGCTCCACTGTGGCAATCATTCAACACAACTTCAGCCTCTTCGAGAGTTAAGCAACGTCTTAGAATCAAATCGACCCCTCAACAGTATAAAGTATCACCAATGATCAAGTAATTTTTAGCCAGGTGACGTAACTTACAACGCTCATCTTTTGAAAAAGTTGAAGGAAACTTCGTAGTCTGAAGATATACAATGAGATATCCATATCAAGGATCCTGTGAAGAGATGATAAATAGATTCTCACCCGGAAAGGATTCGTCGTAAATTATATCCTCTCCACAGGACAACTTAGAAATCAATTCTGCGAAAACTAATGATTTCTTGGACTTGGCAGACATAAACTCAAGATAGAATTCCTGCAAAATCACAATCCACCAATTGTATTTGCCCCCAATCACTCACCTGCTGAGAACAAACTGAAATAGATTGATTGCTGCCAAAACATAAGTTTTTCGAAGAAGAATATAATGTCTGAGCCACTGCAAAACATGGACAGCTGCTAAAGCAAGCTTCTCTATTGGAGAATATCGGATTTCAGGTCCTACCAAGCCTCGACTAAGGTAGTATATCACATGCTCAACAAGAGCATCATATTCCTGAACCAGAACCATACCAATAGTAGATTCTGCTGCTGCGAGATACAAGAGAAAATCCCTGTTATAATCAGGTGGAATCAGGATAGGAGTAGAGGTCAATGTCTTTTTCAAAGCATCGAATGAGCGTTGAGCAAAGTCATCCCACAAAAATGGGACTCCTTTCTTTAATAATCTCATGAATCCTCTTGTAATATCGGCATAATTCACGATAAATATCCGTATAAAATTGGCTTTTCCTTGTAGACTTTGAAGTTTAAAAATAGATGATGGGGGAGGCAATCAAAGTATTGCCTTAACCTTGAAGGGATCTACCTAAATCCCTTGTGTAGACACAATAAACCCCAACAACTGACTGGATTTGACCGCGAAAACACACTTGTTCAGATTCAACTTGATATTATAAAAACGACATCGTTCAAATACTTGACGGAGGTGAGAAGGATGATCAATTTTCTTGTGAGAACGAGCAGCTAGATCATCCAAGTATGCCTCGATAATATGTTTGATGTCGTGGAAGGCATATGACATGGGCCGCTAAAACGTGGCTCCAACATTTTTAAGGCCGAAAGGCATTTTCTTGTAAGAAAAGGTATCCCAGGGACAAATAAAGGCAGTCTTATGCTGATCTTCAGGACAGATAGTAATTTGATTATATCCAGAAAAACCATCCATGAAGGAGAAAATCGCATTTCCCGCACATTCATCGATAATCTGATCTATGAATGGTGTGGGGTAATTATATTTCGGACATGCTTTATTAATATCTCTTAAATCAATGCAAATGTGAATTTTTCCTTGTTTTTTTTCCACTGGGACTGGATTTGAAACCCATTCAGTCAAACGAACAGGGAAAATGAATCCCGCCTTGAGCAGCTTCTCAACCTCGGCTTTGATAACTGCAGCCTTCTTAGGATTGACCAGATGAAGCTTTTGCCTCACATGCTTAGAATTTTTGTAGATCTTGATCTCATGCTGGATAATAGATGGATCTATACCAGGAATTTCCTCATAAGACCAAGCGAACACATCCCTAAACTCTTTAAAGAGATAAATGTAAATTTGAATCTCTTCAGGGGAGTAGTCAGCTTCGACGAAAACGTTCTCAATAACGTTGGGATTCCTGGAGATGTTCACCACGATAGTTGGAGAAATCACAACCATGTTCCCTTCAGCAAATACCTGTGCTAGTGCTAAAGGGTTCAGGACTGGGTGAACATGACCAGAAGATTGAGGACTTGGAAAACTTGACTCAACTTCATTCAAGTCTGGTAGAAAGTAATACCGATGATGCAAATCATCCCATGGTCTATCTACACCAGTCATAGATTCCAGGATAGCCTTTTTAGATGAAAGAGTGGTATCTAGGCAATCCTGGGTGGAAGAAGAACTAAGTGTCCAAGATGGAGCCACATCGCCATCCAATTCCTCTGGTGAAAGAGAAACAGGAATGGATTCTGTAGATTCAACAATGAATTTATAAGAAATCTATGTTGTAGACATTGGAAATGTCATTCCACCCACTTGACCTTCCGCCAATGTGGAAGTAGGGGAAGGTAAGGTCCAAGGATCCGAAAAATAATGAGTTCTGAAGAACTCTCTTCGAATAGGAGCCCTGGAGGATGAAATTGCAGTTATATGAATGTAAGGAGGTGTAATATCAAAAGTACCCATCATAGAAGAATACATTCCAACCCCAAGATTCTCAACAATTGGCTTGAAATTATCCACCAAAGGAATAGTTGAGTCAATAGATGCATTCTAGTCTATAGGTGAACAATCTAGTTGGTCAACTGTGACAATCCTCCCTTCGTGAGGGAAACAAAAAATACGAAACAAGGAGGATGCAATAGCATCCATCTCATAAATCCAGTTTCACCCCAATAGAATGTTGTAGTCCAATCTTGCATCAACTATCTCAACCTCGATATTTATAGTTTTTTCCCCAACACAGATGGGCAAAGCTGGGGCAATACCATGCAGCCTGTGAGAATGAACATCAAACGCAGTCAGAAAAGTGGCTGATGGAACAGCTGCAGGAGATCCAATTCCTTTCCAGCATGCGAGAGACATCACATAGGTGGAAGCACCCTCATCGACGACTGTTCGAAATATAGTGAATTTTTTATACGACAATCTAATATGGAAAGCCATATGATGTGGGAGTCTCTTTTTAAAATTGGTCATATCAAACACAATCATAAGAGATTTTTTTGGATCAACAACCCCAATATCAGTAAGAAGAGCACTTCGCTGAGCCGGACAAGACTGGAGCACCTCAAGAGCAGACATAGCACAAGGACTCTGGGCCAGATCTTCTACAACAGAGTAGTTTTGAGTACCCTGGAATTTGTATTAATTGTCATTCACTTTGTAGATGCTTTCGGCATCTGAGGTATGGGCTCAATAGTTGGCTTCAGAATATGAAGTGGTTCAGTAGTATCAGAAGTACACTTAGCTTTTGAAGACTCAGCTGTACCATAATCACAAGATCGCGTAGTGATATCTGCGTGAGCACTCATCATATATATGTTTGATGGGGTTTCCCCTTCTTGGGCGCCTCCAGAGGAAGACCCAGTACTCTGATTCGCGGCAAAAACTAATTGTTGCCCTTGGGGAAAAGGGTTTGTTAACATAGCCTAGGAACTGGAAGATCCTTGTTGAGCTAACAAGCACTGCACATCCTGAATCTTAGGACAAAGGTGAGTAAGATGATCTCCAGTACATAACTTGCACGGAAATTTCACTTTATTTTTATCCTTTTGTCCTTCACCAACATTCTCATTGGATTTATTTGCATCGCCTTTCCCATATTTTCCCTTTTTTCTATTATTATTTCATTCTTTCTTCTCCCCCTCGGATTATTTATTTCCTTTGGGGTTTGAAGTCTGGACAACATTTATTGACAAATCTTGGGAAGAGGTGGGCACTGAAGGTGCAGCCTGACTAGAAGAAGGAGATTGTATGGACAACTACTGCAATTGGTTAAGCAGGTTGGCTACACCACTATCGATTGACCCAATAAGTCCATCACCATGAGGACTAAGTTTAGTTTTGGACAAATCTAATTTGGAGTGAGGAGAATCAGGCAAGATTTTATTGAGGACCCCAGACTAAGAATGAATCAATTATAATTGCTGGGCCTTGAAAAATAGCCTGTTCCTCGGAAAATACCCCTGACAGGGATACATCCTTCGAAATATCTGGCTGCAATGATTTCAAAAACCATTCTAGAAGGAATTCATTCGGAATGCAGGATTTAATGAGCTGCTTCCTTCTCGACCATTCCTGAATATGATCAGAAATGTGGGATGCCTTGTCCTGCTTAAAATTAGCCAAGAGTTCAGTCTTGGCATCATAACGAACATGCAACTGAAAGTGATTTAGAAACATGGTAGCCAGATCTCCAAAAGTGGAAAAATTTACCCCAAGTAACTCAATATACCACTTAGCTTCATTTCCCGTCAAGGTGCATTGAAATAATCTCAACCTAATCGAATCATCGATCAAGGAGTTTGAGGAACACCAAAGATTAAAAGTGGTGATATGATCCGCCGGATCCTCTCCATTCTTTCCTTCAAATTTTGGAATGTCTGAAGGTATTTTGGTAGGTACTAGAGGCCACCCTGGACTATAGTAGATTGGATCATTAGTCGATTTCGACAAATCTGGCGAATTTATTGTTGCCAGAAATGGTAAATGAGGAGGAGCCTGAGAATTCCACCTGTGATAGGACGAATTTCCCACATTATGAAAAGAATACCCTAGATTTGATGAGGCACCAGGTTTCCAAAAGGATTTCGTAGAAAAATTTGGGCCATAGGAAAACCCTTGTGACCTAGCATTCGGAGAAGGACCCCCTCCCAACATATAGTTACTATAAACTGGACCAGTTCCCCCCACGAAAGTAGTGAATGAAGAAGAAACCCCCTGATAAGGGTTCCAACCATTTGAAAAGGGAGAAAAATCCTGATAAGAACTAGTTGAAGAGACAGGAACATTCCCTTGGTGACCAGCGAGAAACTGATTCCCTACCCCTACTACCGTAAAGATAGGGTTCCACCCCGTGAAGGTAGTAGAACTTTGACCTCCAGACCATGGATTAAAATTCTGAGTCTGGGAAGTAAAAGGAAAAGGTCCTAAGGAAGGATTGGAGTGAGGAATATGTCCACTTCAAAAAGGGAACCCTTGAAAAGAAGTTGATTCACCAACCATAGAAGAGATGGGTGTGGATGCAATTGCAGCAGTAGAAAAGGAAAATGGAGGAATTCCATTAACAAACATTCCAAGATAAAAGGGACCAGATTGAGAAGCCTGTGCTTGGGTATAACTAGAACCAAACACAGCAGCACTAGAAGCAATCAAAGATATAGCAATAGTGCCTTCTCCCTCAACTTTAGGAGGAGTCTGAATACCTGCAGCACTCACAGCCGAAGTTGTGTTCCCAGTCATGGCGATTGAAAGGTGAGAATGTGATGGATAAGGACTCTCAGGTCTCTCTGACTCAGGTTCGATGTACTCGATGATAAACAGAGAATTAGAAGAAAGAGGAGACGAAAGAGATTCAGGAGATTGAGGTACTTCCTCTACTTCTACTTCCAGAAATAAAACCCTCGAGGTGGGTGGAGTACTCCTCTTAGTACTGACACCAACACCAAGACCAACTAGAGAATATTCAAGCCCTAATAGATGATCTCTCTCCACTGCATCAGATAACACTAGTTGATAACCACCTTCTGAATTGATCCTACGCCTTCTTGGAGAAGGCTCGAAACTCGCGGGAGACAACCCACGAAGCCGTCTCGATCGACGAACTAATCGGTCAGCCACTTAAAAGATTTATTAGACTCAAAAAAGTATAAAGCTAAGCAAGCTAGGAGCAAAGAGCACTCACCACAAAGTCCCTAAGATACAGCCAAGCAAACGGCCTTCAAGTATTTCCGCTCTGGGTGATTAGGACAGGACAAAAAAATACAAGAAAGCGAAAAATAGGACCTCATGAAAGCAGTATGGGGTAATTACGACCCAGATCAACTAGCGAAGGTAACAGAGGTAGCTACGCTGACCTCCTAACAACAGCCTTTGTCGGTGCCAGTATCCAAGCTTCACAAGGGCGCCCTCTAGAAGTACTACTGAAAGTGATACAAGTTCTGCCTCAGGTACCATGGGTATTCCCCCCCTGCAGTCACCTGTGTGATACCTAGGATAGGCAACTAAGGACACCAATCCGTATCAGTAGCTGGGTGGAACGGTCTTAGGTCAAGATTCAACAAATCAGAGAGGGGGTATCTCTCTTCCCTACCTTCACTTTCCCTCGCGCTTGACTCTCTGGAGGAGAGCATTCCCGGTCCACCTAATGGTGTTGGATTTCGCTCATTAATAAACTTCTATGTTTCAAAATCTAAGTGGCCTTGGAGAGTTAACTCTCCACTCACCTAATCCAAGGCCCTACAACCTAGCTAGTTGATGTATGAAACTTAAAACAAAAATTGCTAGTTGTTTTTAATTTATATCACATATTTTAATTGGCTTTTATTTTATGTCAAGGGCATATGAAGTCAAACCAAAGAAAACCAAACTATATGCAAATGCATTGATTTCCTTTCGATGAAGAGTGATTTCTACACAGGTTCTATCAAACTATATATTTTACTTTTATTTTCAGATAACCAGACCTCACACACAAAAAATTACGAAAAACACTAAAATGATTATGTGCACCTAATGCAAATTAATAATGGCATGTAAATCCTAAGATGAAAGTCCTGAGAAATCAAAGATAAATCTCTAATGACACCAAGTTTCAATCACTTTTTGGCAGTCCATTAATCTAATTCCAAATCAAAAGCTCAAAAAATGCCAAAAATCAAACTTAATATAAAAGAATGAAATCAAAATAAGACTCCCTTCCAAATCAAGTAACGAACCGAATGATAAAGATTCCAATAAGGCTTTGAAAAGATGAAAAGAAACCATAAATCAAAACAAAAGCAATGGGAAACAAAAAAAAGTTTTTGGCTTTTGAGTTTTATGAAGAAAAGAGACTTAAAAAAAAAAAAAAACTATCAAATTACTGAGCTAAACCAACTTCGAATCTCAAGAAAAAACTTCAACAAGATTCTCTAAGCCAACTATGATACTCTCGTAGTAGGACATGTATGAGCAAGAAGAATACAAGAAACTCAACAAATCAACTCAGTACAATAGAATAAACTTGCGGCAAACTCAGACTCCAAAGAATCAAAGAAGACTCTTCAAAAATTGCAACAAAACCTAGTCAATGAAATCGAGAAAACCAAATGCAAAAAGAGGCAAAAATCAAGATGCAAAGCAACCCATAAAGTTAGGAAAGAGAAAATAAGCAAAATCTCTCTATCTTGAATACTCAGAACAACCAAGAACCTTCATAAAAAATATCTTGGTGCTCAAGCCAGAATTGCAAGCACAATAAACGAGGATTTCACCAAATAATCTGGTCTTCAGACAATCAAGAGAGAAACAAGCATAAAACCATTTTAAACACAATCCAGAGCTTTAAAGATATCACAGGAGAAAGTCCCCATAGGCAGACAGGACCAAAAAAGCTTAAAACCAAAAATTTCAAAATTTACCCAAACATACGCACCTTAGTAGTTTTACAACTAGCGTGCATACGTGACTGTTGTAAAGGAAACTTGCATATACGCGGGTACCTTTACAAAAAATAGCATATATACGCGACTGTGCAGAAAAGAAACTGTGTATGGAAAGGTAAATAAGAAAAAAATAAAAAGGGTCAAGCCTGATCAAGAGACCAGGTCTTCAGTTTGATTGGAAAAAGATTTACTGAACTGGAAAAAATGATTAAAACTATTGGAAACCTTCAAGACAGATGAAAAAACCCAAAGGGAAATCACAAGAGTGTGATCCCCAGTGGAGTCTCCATTTTTGTTTCGGGAAATAACTCACTAAAGGTTTTTGGGTCGGCAACCTTCACAGATCAAGGGCATACCATTCAAGAAGGACTCACTTAACCTATCCTTTATGCTGAAAACTAGATTTAATTAATTGCAGAATTTACCCGAAAGTCCTACATTTGTTGTAGATCCTGCAGGGTTCAAACCCCCAGTAATGCCTCGTGCTTCGTAACCTAGAAATCAAGAAAGAACGAACACGAAACACTATTTGTACAACATATATTGTTCCTAAATGTCAGTATAATCCATATATAATGTTATATAAGCAATACTGGATGTTTAACTCACAATATTTACACATATATAGACACGTGAATATTCGGGAACAAGATATTACTTCTTATTATAAATGGCATGTACAAGAATAGAAAGTGGAGAGATCACCTGAATCCTTCCACAGCCTTCGAGTAGACCATCCTCTGGATCCGTCTAGCCCTCACCTCGCTAGGATTATTCCAAGATGTGTGCACACTAGATGTCATATAGGAGGTTTATCATCTTCAAGGAAACAAGGGTTTCTTGAATATACTTGGGAAGTGCAGGAGGCACGAGAACATTAGACTTTAAATAGGGATCCAACAGAGTATAATATCTATAATTTTTCTCTCTCCTTAGGCCATACACATGAGGGGCTTTTATACTCCCTCAAAGTAGTTTAAGTAGTTGGAAACAGCTGGACCATGGGCTGGGGTGGTTGAATTACGAGAATAACTATCACCCTGCCATGAAAATAAGGAATTTATATATATTTTTAATGATTTAAATGTCATACATGGAAAAGTATGAATGGACTCGCATATACACACGGAAAATTCTAGGCATAACTGCGTATGGGGATTTTAACACTGTTTTTTATGAATTTATTCAAGTCTGGAAGGAAAGGGTGCCTAGGGCCAAAGAGACAATCATTATTCACATGAGGGTGAAAAATGATGCTATAAAAGATCCAAATGGCGGATAACTATTATAGGGTCATCCCCCTCTATTAGAAATAAAATAACATAGAAATGGGACACATAAAATATGGTGGAAAAACAAACATAGAAATGAATAAATAAGAGATACACAGAAATGCGTGGTTCACCTAAATTGGGCTATGTCCATGGAGAAACAGCTAGTGCTTCTTTTTATATTCTCTAAAAAAATGAAAGGGCACAACCTACAAAAAAATATGCTATAACTTTGTATTCACTTTAACACAATCTCCTCTCTGCTACTCACCCAGAATAATGCATAGCTATACTAAAATTCCCTCATATAAACTCAGGTTTTCCTTCTAGGGAAAAATCCATAAATTAAAATTTCTACCACCAGATATTCTACCTAATGAATGACCCAAATTGATTATTAAATTATAATATGTTACAAGGAAATTTTTCTCTAATTTTTCCCTTTTGGGGCGCTACCCCCAAACCCCCTGTAGGCGAGGGGGGGGGGGGGGGGGTCGTCAAGCACTAGCATCCAACCACGTCTAAGAAAACAATTCTTCCATATTTCCATGTATGTTCTAAACATTGATAATATGAAATCAATGTTGATCATGACTTATACCATATCATAGTGGAGTCACCAAGATGAGCTTCCTTCATGAGCCTTCACAGTAGATTGATGTGTTCACCTCTACACCCAACAATAAATTCAAGATATGTAAGGAACAAGGACTTTGTTCATTCATGGAGTCGCCATGTGAGAATATATTCAATAATGCACTCTCAGAAATATCTTTTCTTTGGTGAATGGGATTTATATTAGAAATGGCCCCAAAAAAAGTTACCACCATGTGTGATAAAATCCCAAATGAACTATGCACCATATAATGAGAACCATTTATGAAGGCCACCCACTATCACTTTAGAAACATGTCCTCTCACTTTAGGAAAACTATACTTAGACTCAAGTGGGATTTTCTACTAGAATCACTAAGGCTTACTCAAAAGACAACAAGGTGATGTCAATGGTAGGTTCAATGAAATTATTATTTTTAATAATTATTTAGGGGTTTTTGTAGAAAAAGGGAAAAAAGGTGATGGATGGAAGTGAAGATCAATGTTACTGACCTTTTAGGGATATGAACTGAAGAATAATCAATTGAAAATATTAGACCAAGAAAAAAACCCTCTTATATTAGTTATCATGTGATTTTTTAGTAGGGAAAGAAGTTATAACTTCATATATAAATTAACCCCTTCACTAATCAATAAAATCATGAAATCATGGCCACACTCGAAGGGATCACTCCAAGGGGAAATCCTTCAACCAAAATACTGAATATTGCATGAAATGTAATCAAAACCCTTAATAATGAAATTTAGAGTCTGGAAAAGTAAGTGTTTTTGTTGCGACAAACACCCTCCAAATTGTTTCTCATACTCGAATTTTGAAGCCTATCATGGATCTTGCAATCAATCGTTCCATAGTAACTTCTTGGTTAGCTAATTCTTTCTTGAGCTCCCTATTGGATTGGAAGTGATGAAGTCACTTGTACACACATGCTCAGTCCACAATAATTTCACGAGTGCGTTATTTTATGCAAGATTGGACAAGCATAACATTCTCCATCAGGATTGTGCCTGTGAGATTTCCAATCCATGGAAACAATTATTGCACACTAAAACGATAGTTTCTAACATTATAGATGTGTTTGTACTTCCATTTCGGTTATTTTTTCAAACTCTCTCTTTTGTGCACCTTTTTTTCTACAAGTGTCATTTTCACATTTTTGGTTGTCTCTTTTTCTTTACTTTACTCTAATTAGTGTCATTTTCACATTATATTTTATCTGGCATGCGTTACTTTCAGTATCGTCCACATATCGCAAGATTCATTCACACTTTAGTAATTGGCGTATTACACATGTTAGCTATCGCAAAATGTATGCATGTTTGTTTTGGTGGTTTCAAGGGTTTATCTTTTTGTGAATGAGTTGGTCTAACCATGTAAACATCAGTTGCACTCATTCCCAAAGTTTTAAGAATTGTCGCACAAGTGTCGTCAAAGTCATCACAAGGTTGTCGCATTAAGGGAAATATGTTGTCAACGTTTCTGTATGATAAACACTTTTGTGTCATCAAATTGTTTCAAGTGTGTGATCATAGTCAATTCATATCATTGTTCACATTAGTCTCTTTAGTCCCACACTAAGCCAATTTTTAGAAGTTCTCCAACAACCTAGCCTCATATGACCTTCCTCAAATGTCCACTATGCAATTTGAACCTTTAAGCTACATCCTTGTCTCTTGAAACTGTGCAATGCATAGTTTCTTCTTTCCATTACTGCACACCTTGAAATTTCACTGCTCGAACCTGACCTTGCCTCCTAGAATTGTGCAATTCATCTTCCCAGCATGGCTTCAACTACATAGTGCGAAATCTCTAGCCTCAAGCTCATCCCTTGAGATATTGAGCTACACCGTTGTGTAATGCAACAACCTCCTTTTCCTCCCATAACTGTGCAGTTTTCCCAAGAAGTGAAAAACCCCACAACTAAGCTCACCGAGTCCAGAAACCATGCATTTTGTCTCCCTGTTGTGAAACTAGCTCCAAAAATAGAAGAAAGAGATATCAATGCCTTAGAAATATGCCACTTTGAGGGGGCAACCTCCAATACATTACGTTAATAAACAATTATTTGATGATATAAATGACAAAGAATCCTTTCTATATATAGAAGTCCATGGAGCCACAATGTAATCCTACTGGGGCCACAATGTAATCCTAGCCAACCTAAAAATAATAATGTAAGGGCACAATAATAACAATATGGGGGTTACAGGGATACACCAATAAAAATAAGGGGGGCTACACTAACATAATAAGGGACTACACTATTAATATAGGGACTTAACATGCCCCTCTCCTTCAAACAAGTGTTGTCCTCAACGCTTGATTATTCTTGATGCTTCTGTATAAAATTATCATCCTCCCATGTGGAATCTTCTACAGGAAAGTTCTTCCACTTGCTGAGATACTCTGAAATTGATTGTACTTTTCGATTTCTTGTTTCTGTGACTGCTTCATAACTTCTTTCAATGTGATGTTCATCTTCCTGTTGTTTCATTAGATTCTGCACCAAAGTTAGGTTATCCTTTGAGAGTTGGAGAACTTGTTGTTGATGCTCGATGTGATCTTCCACTAATTTATCATCCAGATTAGCTATTATTTAATCCTTCAAACCATTAAACTTAGCCTCCATTTCTACTTTTAAACCATCTATGTAATCTTCGGTTTCTCTTCGTAAGATCAAAATTTGTTACACTTGGTATCGTATTTTTGATGTCTCATATTGCAATTCTTCCTCTTCATGCATCATAATATATATTTTTGAGAGCTTAATGGGTATGGAATTATTTTTTTGAGGCATTATAGAAACCAATACTGATAAAAATTCTAAAATATGCCCTTGGAATCACTTCAAACTACTTTATCAAAAAAACGTTATGCAATTTTAAAAACCAAATACACACCTTTTTCTTGCTTTTGAGAAGCTCGATATTGAAACTGAATTATCTATGTGATTTCGGATCCTCAATAACTGAAATTTGGCCCTAAAGTAGCCCTCTAAATCTTATTTCGAATTCCACGTGTCTAACCTAATTTGGACTCTTCAAGACAAATTTATGTCCAATCTCCCACAATGACCTAATTATGGACTGGTTTAGTAGAGAAAACTTGTACGACTTGCAACGTGTCACTTTTTCCTCCTTCATCTCTAAAATTTATAGAAAAGACACTACATTCCATGTAATTGTAGCCACGTTTTACAGAATGTCAATCCAATGCTCAGAGAGAGAGTTATGACGTTTTTCCCACGGTCACCTCTTTGAGATGAAATTCGGGAGCTTGAAAAAATCCTAACTTCCACAGATCATATCTCAAACAATATTGTGAACCAAGATCTAAAATATTTACATAAGGTTCTTCAGGAGTTTTACATCTCTCTGCGCAAATTTCAGCTTCTGTAACCTCATAATAAAAAATTTATAGCGAAAATTCCGCGATGACCTGTTTAGGTTAAATTTAGGAGCCTACAAAAAGACCTAACTTCAATAGATCATATCTCCGAAAATATTGCGAACCATGCTCTGAAATTTTGAAACAATGGTCCTCAGGATTTCGGCTTCTCACTCTACAAATTTCAGCTTTTGAACCTTCGTAAAAACAAATTTATAGTGAAAATGTCACGATGAACTGTTTGGAGCAGCGATACCCTAGAATCCAAAGCTCTGATACCAAATGTTGTGAAACCAGCTCCAAAAATAGAAGAAAGAGATATCAACGCCTTAGAAATAAGCCACTTAGAGGGGGAAACCTCCAATACATTACATGAATGAACAATTCTTGGATGATACAAATGACAAAACATCCTTTTTATATATAGGAGTCCATGGAGCCACAAGGTAATCCTAGTGGGGCCACAATGTAATCCTAACCCACCTAACAATAATAATGTAAGGGCAGAATAATAACAATATGGGGGTTACAGGGATACAACAATAAAAATAAAGGGGGCTACAGTAACATAATAAGGGACTACACTATTAATATAGGGACTTAACACTCCCCAGTCCTATCTAAATTGTGCACTACAAAGTATCAAGGCTCAAGCCTCATCCATGAGCTCTTTAAATTCACAATTGTGCAATAAACTAGGTTCATATTCCCTCCAAAACTGTGTAATTAGTTGAAACAGTGAAAAATCCCTCAACCTGTCACCCTAAGCTCTAAAACTACACAATATTTTTCCTCACTCCAGCCTGAAATATACATTACATAGTCATAGAGCCCAAGATCCACCATGACTACCTGAGATGCACAACTGCGCAGTCACTGGGCCTCTCCCTTGTCCTACCACTTGATTCTAGCCCAATGAGTGGATTCATACTATGGGTTTATCGGACTGATGTCATCTTGTCATGAGTGAATTGCAGATGTAGGAACTTTATCATGCTATTACAAGATTATGAAGAAGGATATGGAGAAGGAGGACATGCTAGAAGACACACATGGAACTAAAGAGATAAATGATCGACAAAAGAGAAGATGAAGGAAAATTGGAGTATAACAAAATACGAAGATCAAGATCACATGGACGACTCCTCATCTTTAGGTCATAAGGAGGAGGAAGAAGAGGACATGTATAATATAAGTTAAAGAAGACAAAGAAATAAGCAACAATAAGTACAACTTGGAACTATCATATCATCATGAAATCAATGTCATAAGTTTCGTTTCATTACCTGTCACATGTCATCATATGCCACATAATTATTATGGATCATGTAAATTGTATTCAAATATGTTGTAAAGTGCAAGTTCAAAGGACACACATGAAATATGAAGAGTCATGTAATTTGAAAATTCATAAGAATTCAAACATCCATGAGGGTAGTCAAAGAGTCACAAGGAGGGTGAAGCATCACCAAGTGGTTATATATACACCGTCATTGTATGAGCAAAGGAATTTTCACCTTGTCTCCACTCGCTCCATTATTGGAGCTACTGACGTTCATTGCATACATGTGTCTTGGGACTTTTACTTTATAACAGAAGCCTTCAATGCCATCATGTTCTTCATGCATTAATTATGAATGTCTGTAAGGATATTCTCTGAATGATTTTATTTACTTTTTTCTTTCACATGTGCAACCAATTCGGTTATTTTAGTACTTATATTATTGGAAATTTGTTTTAAGTATTTTTATTGTTGTTGCATCCTTGTGGAATATTATGCTGGATATTAGAAAGCCTATTATCTTTCATTGGTTGTAATGACCATCACATCCCTAATGGACAATTCTGCTGGATGTTAGATAGATATTTTTTTTTGTGTGTGTGTCTTCTTGGGTGGTAATATTACCTCTACCTTTTTCTCTCCCCTACAATAGAATGAATTTGAAAATAATAGGATTGAACACTTATGAGTCACATCCCCCTTTATTTTTGAAGGCACATGTGAACTCCTCTCTCTTGATAACAGTTAGAGTGAAGGAAAATCTCTAAGAATACATGGAAATTGGGCCAATATTCCGTATTCGACTCCTACTCCAAACAGTGTGAAGTATAATTGGGACTTAACATATAGGATACCCATTGGTTGATGGATTTCCAACCCCATCAACACTGGTGCTAGAAGAAGGGCGAGATGAAAATCTGAGATCGTTGAATTGGGTTTGAACCCCTTATCTAAAATGGCTCATCCTTAAATCTTGATCTCGGGGTGTTTCTATGATATTTCTATTTATAACTTTTATATCCTCGATGATCCTCTCTATCACTTTTCTTAGTTAAAGTTTGATGGTGAGGATGGAGCATCAATAACCGAGAACATTTCTAATTTTCTTAAATTTTTTGAATCTTATGAAATTGATGATGAAGAATTTTCTGGTGTGATTTTCTTCCTCGCCCTTGAAGGTCATGTTAATAGATGGTGGCATACCTTGCCACCTGCTTCCATTCATTCCCTTCATTATTTTTTCGGGGAACTTCATAAATCCTTTGAGAGGTATAATTACCAATTTTTTTGTAAAATAATCAATATCTTAAGAATGAGGTCTAATGAAACAGTTAAGGATTTTTTTCTGGTCAAATGCTTCACCTTTTCTATGAAATTCCTGAAGAAGATAAGAATTGAGATTTATTGAAACAAGAGTTTGAGCACTTGGTTCTTATCTCTTTACATGGTGAATCTGAACCCCCTAATTTTCCTACACCCCCAACTCTTGTGAATCATGACAGAAATCTAATTTCACAGAAGGAATTTATAGCTCCTTTTGTTCTTTGTCCTCCTTTTCCAGTTTCGATGAGGGTGCCTCTGTGCGATGGTAATATAGTTGAAACATATGAGAATAAAATTCCTAATCCATGTTCTCATTTTTCTTCTCCTTTTCATGATTCATATTAAATGGAGGAAATTACATAATGGCTCATGAATGCTATGGTGAATCTTACGAAATCGATGATGAAGAATTTTCTTATGTTCTTTTCTTCCTCACCCTTGCAGGTCATGTTAATAGATGGTGGCATACCTTGCCACCTGCTTCCATTAATTCCCTTAATTATTTTGTCAAGAAACTTCATCAATCCTTTGACAAGTATAATTACTGAATTTTTTGTAAAATAATCAATATCTTAAGAATAAGGCCTAATGAGTCAGTTGAGAATTTTTCTGATCGATTCCTTCACCTTTGCTATGAAATTCCTGAAGAAGATAAGAATTGGGATTTATTGAAACAAGAGTTTGAGTACTTGGTTCTTATCTCTTTACATGGTGAATATGAACCCCCTAATTTTCCTACACCCCCAACTCTTGTGAATCATGACACAAATCTAATTTCACAGAAGGAATTTATAGCTTCTTTTGTTCTTTCTCCTCCTTTTCCATTTTCGATGAGGGTGCCTCTATGTGATGGTAATATAGTTGAAACATATGAAAATAAAATTCCTAATCCATGTTTCATTTATCTTCTTCTTTTCATGATTCATATTCAATGGAGGAAATTACAAAATGGCTCATGAATCTTATGGTGAAGATTAACTCCTCCATTCTACAAGGTGATGTTTTTTTTCGTAATTTGATTCTCTAGTCTGATTTATATTTATCTTATCCCATATAACCTATAGGCCATGACTCTTTATACCATGATCCACATGAGAAATCTATTCCATCAACTAGTTTTCCACACTCTCTTGATTTTTGTGTTGTGGTTCAAATTGCAATCAAATACAAGGTAATCACATTACACATGTACAAGAGCAGGAAGGAGAATATGATTTCAATATTTTTCTATTTTCCAAAATCCTCCATGTGAATATGATGCACTCCCATTCTTGGATGATTTTGAATCCACTAATATCGGTAGTGAATCAAATGTAATCAATTATTTCGATCAATCCATAGCCTTGGGAAACAATCGCTCTGATGAAGATGATTTTTTTGATGTATATGGTAACGAATGCCCAAGTGCATCATATAATAATTTGGTTTCTTGTGAATATTTTTATTTATTTCTAGAATTTGATTTGGTCAAAGAAGATGTAGATCTTTTTCACAAGTATATGCATCCCAGTCAGGTGCAGACTGTATCCCTTTCTCCTTGGGCCTTATGGCGAAAAATATGTGTAGGCCAATCTCATCCTTCCAGAGCATCCCCATGATGTTGATATCTACTCCTCCACCATCAATCGTGACCCTGAGCAACAACATGATAAGTATTCCTCGCCATGTTTTGGAAATCTCAGTGCTCCCCCACGTGTCAAACCCCAGGTTGAATGGATCATCGTCTGCTCTGTCCCTTCTCATCACAAACTTGAATGATCCACCTTCCCAATATATCCCGAGATCCCCCATCCATACTAGGAGCTCCCAACTCCAAATCCTCTCGGGATGTTGCTGCGTAGCGCATTGTTACCTACTAGAACCCATCTGACCCTCATCTCTGACCCCTATATGTATCCCCTGGGTGGACTCTAAGTATCAGAATTCTCGCCCGTGCATGCATAACTTTTCTTTCTCCTTCCATAACTTTTAGTAAAATATGTTGTCCCAACTCCTAATGATACATCTGGACACTACTCAGAGTCTGGGTACCCTCCTGTAGATGAAGTCTACCATCAACCATCCCTCAAATGTGAGCCTAGGTGTGTAACATATGCAACCGTGGAAATCAACCATGACATCCCTAAGTCAGTATTTGTTAACTCGTGCACCTACCAACTGTCTCGATTGGAGATTCTCCTTCTAGATCATGAAACATGGTATCTCATCTGACTACCTAAGGTGAGCCTCCCATTCCTTGCCACCTTATTGGGGAGTATCAAGGGGTAACAACCAAACACTTCACCTCCAGAAACCACACTAGAGAATGAGGGGTGGGTATGTCCCAAACAATGTGATAAAGAGTATACACAAATACTCAAGAGTAATCCTCCATATGACACTCCACCTACCTCAGATTTGTTGATAACACCCTCGTAGCCCTATCTCTGCTAAACGTGGTGTCTCTATATTCTCAACAATATCCTCATCAATCCTAGGTGAGTTGCATCCTAGGGTATACATAATGCTCTTGTCCATAAGTCCCCTTGGATGAAACACTCCAAGTGCCTGTTGTGCCGTATCATGGGTCAATTCATACCACCAAGTGTCTCTGCACTCCTCATCATGCCACTGTATGCTGCAACCTGTCCCTATACACCACTGAATATTGTCGGCTATGGCTATACCCTTTTGTACTATCATGCATCCCTCTTGTTTCATAGAACTTGTCATTCCTCACATGTACCCAACACGATGTGAGGCACTCCTACATACTAAAACACACCCCCATGCATCTCCATGCTCCTCTACAAGTCACTGCTCCTCGCTGCATAGCCCTTCACAACCTTGGATGTTATGGTGTAACATCGTGTTTGTATGCATCAATCTGCATCCCTCTACATAACACTGGACCCCATGACATGACTCAGTGTAGTCCTATGTGTCAATGCTTACTACCGTACCACCCTGTAACGTATAATATCCTGCATGGGCCAAAATAGCCACCACTCTACTAGTAAACCCCCATTGAGGTGGGATACATCTCCCTAGGGTGGGCTACATCTCCCCATCTTCTCTAAAGGATCGAAGCGGCCCGACCCCTCACATGTCAATGAAAATGACATCACTTCTCCTATCATCCATAGCTCAAGTGTACCATATACCCATGAAAGAGAATTTTTTCTATGTACTGCCCTATCTAGTGGCCTATCGATGCCACCTCCTCCGACCAACTTCTGCCAAAGTAATCTAATCACCCTGAAACTCCATGCATAGTTGATATGTGGATATAGCTCTTGAAAAGGGTGTACCCTACTGTCAAGCCATATTGTCACTAGGGATGTACGGGGCTCTGATAAAGATCTGGAAATGTTTGTGTGCCCAAACATCAAACCCATCATGCAACGACTACCATCACCTACAGACTCTATGATGTGAGGGGAAATCCAACCTAGATCCAAAGAATAGTCTGGCCCTTATGTCCCTCTGGTAATCGATGGACTCTGCTGAAATGTGGCCATGGATGAATCTAACTACCTAGCCTATTCCATGGGGTACCAACTCAGTACCTATCTCCATCCAACCTCGATATAGGAATCTAATGCAAGAATCCCTGCACATGGAATAATCCCTCCATCCTGCGAGTACTACACCCTACCTAGATCATGTCACCTCATCTCACCACCCTGGTCAACATATGAGATTTGACTAGGTGACTCAGTCTCTTTCTTTCCAATGGGAAGAGGTGACCCAACACTGTTGCTAGCCCCATCTATGTATGCCTCAAGGAGGCTTCTCAGAAACTCCCTTGTGCTCTCTAGTTTTACCATTAAGGAATCCAATTTTTCCCCAATGTGGGTGAACTTGTCTGTTGACTCATCACAGACCAATCTCATGCCCTCTGGTTCTTTGTAATGTAACAAAATAGCCTCTAGTATTGATGTGGCCTTCCCTTCCAAAGCTATAAGGTCGGACTGAATATGATGGCACTGCTGTGTGCGACCATCGTACAATACCTCTGTATCTCCTAGCGCTTCCTCAAGGGCTAGCCAAAAGGATGGCTGCAGAGCCTCCTCCATAGACACTCCAACACACAAGAAATTCTCACTAGTTAGCTGCATGTGATTATAATCCGACAATTCTGTCATAGACCTAGAGGCCTTTGTACCTATCGGCTCCTCATCAATGGTGGAATTACCTCCTGACACCTCATCAAACTGTGATGTGTTGCTATAATTAGAGAACTCAGTAAAAAACCCAGATACCCCATCAATGGATAACTCAACAATGGGTGGTGTGTCACCAATGAGTATATGCTCAACTGACTCCTTGCCAACTATGGCCCCTTCAACTACGCTTTCATATTCTTCCTCAATCTGTCTCACCATCCCTGCATAACTTCACCAAATTCCCCCTAATCTGTGCCTATATTTTAGTTCACAGAACTCCCAAAAAGAGAGGGTAGCATGAGTGTCATGTCTCAATAATTGTTATGCCCACCAATTTGTTGTGAATGACTCCACATCAGTTGCAACAATGTCCCGATTCACAATTGTTTCATGAATCAGTTTCTTCCCCGAATTAATGATCATTTGTCGAACTATAATTAAATCATTCAAGGTTACTGCCATGGCGTCTGAGTTTAACCTTTATTCTTGTCTCGTCATATAATGAGGGTTTCCCACAAGCTGAGCCAAGATTATCCTCTGATACCACTGTCATATCCCAAATTGGGATTAACAGTAATGAAAGTGAAAATAGAAAAAACTATGGCAACAAAAAATACATCTTCAAAACATGAAAACTGGAGCCAAAAAAAACTACTGAGCCATTTTATTAAAATACTGGAGATGAAAAATAAGTACAATAGTGCTAAACAATATAGCACTATAGTTAGCTAAGCTATCTAGAATGGTCCTCAGATTCACCCACCCAAAAAATTGTTCTACTGCTACTCTATTGGACACTCCCTCTGTGCTTCCCTATTGGAAATGTTGTTCTTGGTTGACTTCAGATTTTCAGTTGGGCTGCTTCTACTTCTCAAAAAAAATTAGGAATTTGGGAAGGTGATCCTTGCCCAAAACCCAAAAGAAAAACCCAAAAAGGGTTTCCTCTAATTTCAACCTTTAAAATATGACCCTTTTTCCCCTAACGCCTCTAGCTACTAGTTGAGTAGGGATTGCATAAATGAGATGATCTAATGCTCATAAAATTTCTGGATTTTAATCATGGACTTACTCAAAAAACCCAGAAAGGGTTCATCCTAGTTTTGACTTCGGAAAATTGGCCCTCTTGTGCTTGGCTCACCTAATTGCTAGGAAATTCGAAATCCTGGCTGTAACTTCTGGTATATGTCTCAAAAATTCTTCCAAAATCGCTGGTAAGAGGTAGCTGGCTGCCCATCCAAATCCTTTGGCTGAACTTCTCTTCTCTCCTACACTTTCGGCACTTCCTCTCCACGGTACTACACAATCTCTGCTGCCTCTACATAGTCCTGAAGGGACTACACTCTCTGTTTCCTTTACACCATCCTGAAGGGACTACGCACTCCTATTGTTTTTGGTGTTTCAATCCCTCACCAAAGGGTGGAACTCCTCTCTTGAGCAGACACTCAAATTCCCTCGAGGATGAGGTTGGGATCTCTACTCGGAGACACGCATCTACTAAACAACACTACATACTTGGCTAAATAGCTCAAGCGTTCTCTAGTAAATATGACAAGAATAATTTTTCTGAATGAATGAATGAGTGATCTCTATGGCTCCCCTCACCCCCTTCTTATTCTTGTGAAACCCTAACAATCTTAGGTCCACTCATTAACTACGTTATTACTTGGCCCCTTAGCTTTCACACATGTTGTGTTGCCCTCTTGGGCTCTTGGTCCACTCATTAATTGCATTGCTCCTTGGCCCCATGGATTTTTTACATGCTATGTTGCCTTCTTGGCCTCTTAGTCCCACAAGAGTTGTGTTTTCCACATTAGCTCTAGGAAAATGGCTTTTTTATAACTGTTGGGTTTATGGGTCCCTTCACCGTTTTATTCTCCTACTGAACTTTAGAAAAGAAAAGTTGGCAAACTTTAGTATTATAATTAGTTGTCTTCTAATTGGAAATATTATAGGGGGTGGGATGGAATATTACATTGAGATGCGTTATTGGCCTATTTATTACCTTTATTCCTTAAAAAAACATACACACTTATTTTTTTAACATCATATGTATGTATGTGACTCTCATAAAATAAATTGATGTATATACATGAATATCCTGAAAAAACTTACATATGCCTAAAAAATGCACGAAAATAGAGTAAGTGTGTGCATTTTTGCATATTTTTTGGTAGGGTTTATGGGTAAAAATAGAAGACACTTGATTTGGATTATTCTTTAACCACCCCAAACAATTTTTGGTGGTATAAATGGATTCCTTTGGTATCATAAAATCCATTTCTTTCCATAACAAACCCAATTCTCACGAATTTTATTATGATCCAAGTTTATCTCATTATGATTTTAAGCATTTTCCCTTAGAAAACTAGTTTCCTTATCTTCCTCATATCTCCCCAATATCATGATAAATCCTTCATCACTTTTTAGAGTGGAATATTAGATGAGGATACCTTCAGTGGCCTAAGAAGAGGGAGTTTGAATGATGGTTCTATGAAGTGCATGAAGCAAGGATAAAATATATGTGTTAGTATCATTGCTAGTAAAAAATAATAAATAAACTCATTCTCATTCCAATATTATTTTATTATATGTGATTAATTTTCATTTTGTACATTTAGATTTGATCTAATTGACATATTAATACATGTATTCTTTGCTTCTTATTTATCTAGTTTTTTTTTCCACCCGTGTTGGTTGCAAGCTTGAATATCAGGGGTAGTGGAAGAAGAAAGGGAAAAAGGATCTCCTACAACTTCCAAACCTCCAAGTAGGTCTCCTATCTAGTATATAATTAATTTCATTGTTTCATGTTTTTTTAGGCTATTTTCGTAAGTTTATACATTCTACTATGATAAGGTTTTCATCCTTAACCTTAGGGTAATATTTCCCTCAACACCTACCTATGAAAATGATATATATTCCCTATTGCAATTTGTCAAAAATTCAAGACACTATTTGATGGGAAAAGGGACCATCTTCTAGACAAATCATCAACCACTATAGTAATTGCAAGCCAAGAGTAAGTTATGGTAGACCAAAACTTACAAGTGGATGGGATTCTTACAACAATATCATATATTAATCAAGTATAAGAAGAGTAGTGCAATATGTTAGTAGACATGCTTTCAAGGCTACCCACATCCAAAATTACAACTTTGGGAACTCTATTTCACATGGATCCTTTCACCCATGATGTATACATATATGTGTACATAAAATATGAGGACTTCAAGGAGGTGTTTAAGCAGCTACATGGCCATAATAATATAGAATGTGGTGACAACAAAGTTTACTATCATCTCCAAAATGGTTTACACTACAAACATGACTCTAGCTTATAAGAGAATCTCACACCTCTAAGGTTGCATGGAATCTTGGTGCTAGGAAGACAATTTCCAACCAACATAGCTATATGTACTAGCCCAAAATCTAGGAAGACGTAGCATAGAAGATTAGGGAATGTACACTTTGTTGTACTAGCAAACCCAATAATAGGAAGCAAGGTCTAAATCATCCCTTACCTATACCCAATTGTACTTTGGAAATCATTTCATGGATTTGGTAGGAGGTTTACCAATGACAAGGAAGGGACATAAAATTTCCCGTGAAATTTTCACAAAATTTCCATGTCATAATATATAAACCAATCAAAATCCTTTAAATGTAAAAATAGGTACGTGTAAAAATTTTGGATGGAAACGAGGAAAAACTATTTTTTTAATTGTATTTTTGGCTTATCGCCTTATAATTTTACTCAAATTTCAAGTGTAGGAACTCATTGGATGTGGAATTCAATTCCACATCCAAAAATTACTCATTATGTATACTTTGAGAAGACCCACATTGATAAAAATTGAAGATACATTAAAATGGCGGTTTGAACATGCTTTTTTAATGTATCTTTATTTTTTATCAATGGGGGTCTTCTAAAAATTATGCATAATGAGTACTTGTTATGTGTGGAATTTAATTCCACATTAAATTATGTATCCAATGAGTGTGTACACTTGAAATTTGAGTAAAACTACAAGGAGATAAGCCAAAAATACAATTAAAAAAAATTGTTTTCCTCTTTTCCCTCCAAAATTCATAACTCTTATTTTATTAGTTTTTCTTAGGAGGCCACTTTTAGGCTGAAATTTCCTCTAATGAATACTTGTTTGTGTTAATTGGCAGGGTCATAAAGATGTGCATTCTCATTCCCTATAAAAGGACCATCAAAGGGTAAGAAGAAAAAAATGTGTTCTTTGAATAGGTCTACATACACTTTTGGATAAGGAGTATCATTTCATATAGGGAAATCAGATTTCTTCATGCATTTTGGACTATTTTATGGCATAATATGGACTCAAATTAGAAGGGGTCTAAAAAATTCCATCCATATACAAATGGGAAGACATAAGAAAACAACTTGACTTTGGTGCAACTTTTGAGGAGTGAAAATTAGAAGCATCCAAATACATGGGATATCTATATATATATATATATATATATATATATATATATATATATATATATATATATATATATATATATATATATATATATATATATATATATATAACTCTTATAACAGAGAATTACACACTTCTATTGGTAAGTCACCTTTCAAACATTTCTATGGATAACTTTCACCTTCAACTTTGGATGTTATATATGGACAATAAGGATTAGTGAAGGAGGACCTCACAAGAGAAGCATTAAAAGAAAAAATCATTTGTTGAAAAGATTTAGCAGTTCCATTTGCAAGTCCATGGGATGTTGAAGAACCCATACGAAAAAATAAAATGTGGCTGTGATCAATACAATACAAAGAAGTTATTGAGAAAGGGAGATAGAGAATGTTATAGTTGAACAAGGAAAGACTATAGGGTCCTATTAATAATAACAATGCTATATGGTATGGTCCTTTCAAGACATACTTTTTCTAGCCCCATATATATTGCATTTACTCAATAATGAATTTAAAGAAACAGAAACATTATGGCATTTCCATGTTGGATGATGAGCATGAGAAGCTCCTACCTCCCTAGAAGGCTTAGCACTAAATGTTTAGGAAAATTTGGAAGATAACACATTTTTGTAAGGGATGTCTAGTACTACAAGACATGAATAACATGACATTTGGTAGATTTGGTTGAAAGGAAAACTTCTAGGAAAAGCTAAGGGGTAATCTAAGATGAAGTTGGAGGAAAAATTTCCTCATCTCATTTAGTAAATATTTTTGGGAACAAAATCCCCTTAAATAGGGAGTTATGATTTATATTGGATCATTATATTACTTTTCATCTATCTTAATGCTTTCAGAGTGGAAAAGCTAGTTGACCACCCTGTTCCCTAGAGAAGATAAGGGAACTATTAAGGGTTTATTTTCCATAGTTCCCTTATCTTCTCTAGGGAACAGGGTGGTCGACTCATTGCATGTTGATAATTCGCCTATCAAACCACCTTGCATGAAAAATGTTAATTTTCATATTTCTTTTACATATTCTCTTCCCACCTATGCTATGGTATCTAGCTTTAGCCCAAGATTTTTGACAATAATAATGAGGTCCTCCCAAATCCTAGTATTGTATCAATTCATAATAGGTTCCGAGAAAATTGTACCAGCACATACATGGGTGGCAGTTCAAGGTCTTTGGAAGGACATTTAGCATCTCACTAGGTATGGTGTTTTCCCGTCTCTTGTGATAGAAACCCTTAATGGCTCCCATATTTAGTGTAGGTGGTTTATGTATCATGATGCTCAGGAAAAAAAATTTATGCTTTTGACAATGGCTTAATTTTTCATGCACAGGTTGGTTATTTTTCTCATGCTAAGGTTGGTCGTGTGCCTCATGCTTAGGCTGATCAGGTTCAATTATTGGTGCTCTTGGATCAAATTAAATTTCTCACACTTTGGCTGCTCCTTGTCAGTCATCCTGAATAAATAGGTCTAGGTATGCCATGGTGCCTGGCCCTACCTTCTTTATTGCGGACCTTCAAACTTAATTGTACTCTAAGATTGTCTAATTTTTGAACTATGAGTATATTCTGTTATACAAAAATTTTCTTCAAAAAGTAGAGTCTGTAATCCTGCTATCTCTCTTTATCTTTTGGAAACTTGTGGAAAGTATTCATTCTATCATATGACTTGGTTAAATTGGGTCAATGCAACCTCAAGATTTTAAACTTGTTCTATTGTTTTGGTTTCCCTTCAGGCACACCAATAGCACGAGGAAACCTTATTTGAATTTCTTTTTCAAGTAATGAGTAGTCGAACCTTACAAAAAAAAATTATAGTGAAATATTTGATTATCCTAAGAATAGATACCCTTATTATATATATAGGATACCAAGGGTACAATGATAATAAAATGGGACCATGAGAGGTTACAGCCTACATAATGATATAAAAATAGAAATGTAGTCGCTCAATATATGAGACTAAATAATTGGTTTTATGGGTGAGATGAGGTTTATATAGGTCTTAACAAAATAAAATGATAGGGTCATTTTAACAGTGGGTCTTGCTTTGGAGAATTGGGGTTTGAAACCTTCTAAAGCGCTTTTTGAGGAATTAAAAGATGTTTCTTAGGGCCAAACAATATCTCACCTATGCAATACCCTCTAACACTAATATAGACTCATATATATTTCTATTGTTGTAGGAATTGCATCATTTTGTGTTCATATACAAAATTTGTGCCTATCAAGTTGACCTATTGCATTGAGCACCATTTATAAGAGGATAACACGTCACCCCCCGATACTCATGCATATGGGGATAGCCACATGTGGACTATCAATAATATTCTATAAGTTCAAAACAAATAACTAAATTTAAGGGTTGAGGGAATCAAACCATACCCCTCGTAGGTTATGGGGATATGTTAAATGTGAAACCACTATGAGGAGTAGGTCTTCCATTCTATCCCATTGTATTTTCTTCCATAGTTTGGTAGAGAAACTAGGAGTAGGAATTTTGAGAGACAAACAAAGGGGTTTAGGGTTTTTTACTAACTCTATATGTCATAGGTCTCACGTAAATACAAAGAGAGTGCCTCTTATTTTGTATTTGCATATTTCCATACCCGAGAACAGAGAGTAGAGAAACCTGATAAGCCTCAACAATAGGTACATTTTAAGGGGTTACAATGCCATATTTCAACTTATTATCTATCACATTTATTTGTATTTTTGTCATATTACGCTTAGTGAGAAGGGTGAAATATGTTTTTCATGTCATGTAACCTAATACGATTTAATTTCAGGAAATAAATCCATTTTTTAGACATTTTCCACCTAAGGGCTTAGGGTAGACATCAAGGAGAGATTTTAGGGGGGTTTTCTACCTCATTAACTCCTTATGACAGTCTTCAAGCATACTCAAGGAATCAACCTCCTCCTCATGGTGAAGAGAAACATATTTCACATAAATGTCTCATTTCTCCTCCCCATTTTCACGTTGCTCAACATTCAAATCTTTGTTCTCAATATGCTCTGAAATTTTTTCATATGCTCGGGAATTATCTAAAAGTGAACTTTCATCACATGTTACGTCATGCATGTATTTTCAATAACCTGATATTGAGGAGTTTCCTCTTGACATAAAATCTCAGAAAAGGAATGAGACGAAAAACAATTTGAATGATTTGGCGGATACCTTTGACTTCATATTGATTGACAAGGCTACAAATCCTCATAAATTTCATGTAATATGACTTGACTGTAAAATTTCTGATCCATTTCATCTTCAACTAAATAAGATACATATGCTTGTTGGAAAGTTTCTTGACCATCATGACGACTAGCTTCTAAAGAAAATTCATCAAGTACCTCTAATACCTCATCATCCATACATTCCATATCATCATCAATACTTTTAATATATTGAATGAAACCCTTTCAAATATTACAATAGTCTTGAAATAATGGTGATGAAGGATGAGACTTCCCATAATGTTCAAAAAATATTCTATGGAAATCTTTAAGAGACACAAGCTTCCTGATTTCAACCCTTCGTACCATACTCTAGCTTTTTCTTCTACGGTAGCCATAAACATCTTGATGAGACAATCCTCAAGAAACTCAAACCTAATTCTACATGCATGCATATGGAATTTAACGAAATGCAGACCAACATCATCTCTCCTTTCATCTTTGAACATGGTAAGATGGGTTGAACAATAAACAAAAGGCATAGGATTTGGAAAACCATAGATGTGAGATCGATCCATAAGAGAATACCTGGGATTTATTCTTGTAGTAGAACTCATCCTGGAATTTCTTCAAGCTACATATCTTCATGTAATGGATTCACCATGAAGCTATGAATGTCTGAATTCTTCAAGAATGGAGTTGCCAAGGTAGAAGTGCAACCTTGAAATGTTTGATCTCCTACTACCCTCAATAGTTTAGATACTTTAAAAAGAAACATTGAGGATAATACAACTTTCAGACTCCTGCCAAACACACCAAAATGTTATCACTAGGCTCGCACCAATTGGGTTGGTCAATGGTCAACCTAATAAAACTATTTCAAACCACTTTGGACTGAAAGTTAGCCCTTCCTGTCAGAGAGGGCTCTCTCAAAGAAAACAAATGAATATTCAAAATGAAACTTGTATTGCATATGGCTAACTATTTTTTATTTTAAGTTATTTTGTAGGTGGAAGATGTATGAAAGGCTACCATTGGGCATGGATTCAGGTATGGGACTTCAGTCACAAGAAAATGTATTTCATGGAAGCTGAGGAAATTAAGCTTAAAGGATAAATTTTTATAGCATACACATAAAACATGAAGGAAATTGGAGCATAATCTATAAATTACAAGTAATCATGAGAATATGAAGTTGATGATAATATCAGAATGTTAAAAACACATATACATAATCTTAAAAGAAATCGCAGGTCTCAAAAACACTTACGTAGCTATATATTAGCTTGTTGAAACAAAATTACATAATAGTCCTCTCATCTACCTTCATCAACCAACCCTTATCAAATTCAATAAAGCTCTCATTTATAGAGTGAGATATCTCTTACAAAGGTATGCCACCTAGGCTAGACTTCGATACCGACCTAGAGACCTAATTCAACTAGGATTACATCACTTTGAGGAATAATAGGTATACGTATGTTTTAGTAGAGTTGGTAATAAAAAAGGACTCTATGACTATTAATTACTTTAAAAAAATGTCTAACAACCCATGTTTTTCATCCATATCGATTCAAACTACCATGTTGAGGTGGCTAACTGATACACTGGATTTAAGGTCTTTATACAACTAAATTGAGGAGGAGTTGTCCATTTCTGTGAGGTGGCATCATGATGAGATGTTTTAGCCATGTATACCATTTGGAGTGGATTTATGAGCTACATCCGTAAAAAGATGGCCCAATGATATCCCTAATCCTAGTAGATGAATCAACCACCCTTTTTTCTATGTTGACTTCCCAAAATATGTCAAAAATGCATAGCGCTAGAAAAAACGGAGTATTAGGAACTTCCATAGTGTACTTTTGTAGCAAATTCAAAAACCCATATTCTGCACATTTTTGTACTCTGTTGACTATTGGAGGATCTTCCTTGAGCAACCTCATGTCCATAGGCTCGTACCAAAAAATGGTTCCATCTTAGTTGATTTATTCTATGATGTCATATCTTCAAAAACTTGTTGATCAGCTCCTTCTTTGACACCTATTGAAATATTTGGGATAGAAAACAAATTCTTTGACATAGGTAAAACTAAGCTTATGAGAACTGCTGGTGAGAACCTATACATCTAGAATCTTGGAAAAACATTCGAAGCAACTTACAAGGATGAGGGTGAAGTGTTTAAATTGAAAATCAGAATTGAATGAGTAGGTGGGATGAACAGGTGGAAAAATACATGATGAAAGACAAATGATGACCAAGAATGTGTATGAAAAAGAATGGCGGGGAATGAGTTAAAAATTCAAAGGGAAGTTTTGAATCCTACTCGGAGGGGGGGGGGGGGGGGTGAATGCGAAGTGGAATTGACAGGGTTTGGGGGAGTGTGGTCTGAAAGGGATGGAAACATGTATGTAGCAGTGGTTTTGGTGAAATGAATTTACACTGCACCACCACCACCCCCCCCCGTGAATATCATCCAGGAAAAATGGGGGTGCAGGTTTAGATGCACGTCATTGATTTGAGTGCATAATATCTCGGCCCTTCAAATTTACAATTTTTTTATCTCACGTGCCAATTGATGTCACTTTATTACATAATGGATTAACCATAAACATATGATTAATACTTTAAAACATACTTTATTCTAAATTATTTTTTAAAAGTTTCCTTTGACATGACCTCTATTCACATGAAAAATGAATTTCAAGACCCCTCACATGTGCATTTTTTTTTTTTTTGAAAATTTGAATTTCAAAGACCTTATTCAACCCTAAGTGACTCAACCTAATTAACTTAAGACTAGCCTAGTCTAATCTAATTGTTATCATGGATAACAATATCATTGTCGCCCATACATTTATTGATCTTGGGGGTTCCATCAATGTGATGAATAAAGAAACCATGTTGAAGCTCAACTTCCAAGGAGCCTTGAGAAATACCACTGCAATGTTGCAACTTGCAGATAGATCCACACTAGCTCTTGAGGGATTTTTTGAGGATGTTGGTCTCCATTGACTCTTGGGAGTATCCCACTGACTTCTTGGTGCTTCAACCCAAAACCAAGTTTAATGGTTATCCTATTATATTAGGAATACCTTGGTTGGCCATTGTTGATGCCTATATCAATTTTAGGGCTAGGAACATGGCCATCAAGAATGGGCCCTTATCAAAAAAATTGATATTATATCCTCTTGCTCAACCTTCTATTGAAAATGATATACTTTTGTGACTAGAGGATTAAGAAGAAGATGAAGTGTACCATGCAACACCATACCCAATATGTACCTTAGATGTTGTTATCAGAAGGGGGAAACCTGATGAAGATGACCTCATTGACGATATCCTTCAAAACCAACCTCCCACTACCAATCCACTTGATGAAATTGTGGCAGAACGTGGAAGAAGTCCTTGGACTGAGCTATGCTTAGTTGATTCAAGCCCTAAAAATATCAAGATGGTATAATTTGTCCCATCCATAACCTTAAATATCTATCCCTCTCTCTCAGCCAAACAAGAAGAAAAATTGTGCAAGATGTTGATAGAACACTTAGATGCTTTTTGTTGTAACAGGGTCTCCTACGAGCTACGAAACTGGTCCGATTTGGTATATTTTTTAGTATAATTAAGCTAGTGTAGGGGTTTAGGGTGGGTAAAAGCCCTGAAAAGTGTTGTAATGGGCAAAAGGGTAAACCAGGGGTCCGAAAACCATGGTTTGTGGACCATAGGAAAGTTTAGGCTAGATTATTATAAATAGAGGAACATTTTGAATTGTAATATAGAAAATGAAGGGCTATTGATGCGAATTGTGGTTTAAGATATATGTTTGGGTTTTGGGGAAAGGACTCCTGCTGGCTGTGTGCACGAAGATCCAAAGTCCAGCTGTGTGTGGACCCTGCTGCTGTGTGCACAGTCTGGGATGGATATTGTAAGAAGGAATTGATGAATTGATGAATAAGAAAGGTTTCTTGAGAAATAAATCTATGTGTACTGTTTGTGTGAATCATTGGTAATTACTGCATTATGTGCATTATGTATTCAAGCCGCGAAATATCTGTGTAATTGTGTTTGTTGTATATAGATTTTTTCTGTTCTGTTTTATGCAATATTTTGCTACTATCATAAAAGTATATTATTATAGATCTAGTGCACGTGGACACGAAAAGAGACCTATCGACCCTGTGCAGAAAGAGGTGATCTGGGTATCACAGGGCTGGACGCAACTCGGCTTGCCTTACCTATCCTTTCTTAGGGTGCAGAAACCTGGTTGCAGCACCCACCCATACTACTTCAGGTGAGACTTTGACCTGCGCAAGCAGGTCACTGCCGAAAGGGCCAGTAGTATAGGGGTTTGTTGGCAAACCTTGAAACTCCAAACCTGGGTTAGGACCCCTTGAGCCAACAAATGGTTCCGTTGTCGAGACCTGGAGAATTTTGAGAAGGGATCAGGTAATGACAAGATAATACTAGAAACCTGACAAGGAAGTGAATGAGCACCACTCTAGATGAAAGTACAACGCGGAGCAGTAAGTACTATCGAGCCAATCAAGAAGGGGATAACTCTGTCTATAGCTAGCTGAAAAGAGCAGCTACACAAGGCCCGCTAGTTACACTAATGCCAGAACCATGAAAGAATAAACCCCCAACACCCTTAACCGAAACGCCGCTAGAAGGAGACATGGCAACACACTTGAAATTACCTACCTTTAAAGGTGCAGTCGATGAGGACATGAATCATTTTTGGTTTGTGGCAGACACGATATGGACTACGTAGGGTGTGGTAAGCGATACTGTGAAGAGAGCACAGCTATCCTTAGCCTTCGAAGAGAGAGCTCTGGACTGGTATATGCAGTACATATCTCAAAACGGGAGCACATATATTCAAGATATTAAGGATGCCCTAAAACAGCAGTTCTGAAAACCTAAATCCTACTCCCGAATTGTAGCAGATGTGAAATATTTCAAGAAAGGAGTGACTGAGTCTATCTAGGAAGCCGATAAGAGACTAAAAATAGCAATCAGAGAAGGAGGATTTAAGTATGATGACACCAAATGGTTCATTGCTATGTTGTTACCTCACTTGCGTATACCGATGGGCCACCAGACCTTCGAGTCACAAGAAAAAGCTTTGGAAAGAGCCATGAAACTAGAAGTCACACCCAAAGATGACACTTTGGGAGGAGTACAGAAAATTCAGGAGTAGCTCAGAGCCATTCACATGGAGATTCAGAACCTATGGAAGGAACGGGGAAAAGGAGCTAGCACAGATCTCTGGTGCATACAATGTCGGGTATCTAGCCATACGAAGGATCAGTGCCCTCTATTGGCAGATTACATGCAGGAAAGAGGACCTAGTCCGCTATGTATAGGCTCAAGTGGGTCTAATTTATGGTGCGATTATTACCAGGTAGAGGGACTACACGATACGGCCCAGTTCCCTCAGTTAAGTATGGGAAAACTGAAGCAACAATGGTGCAAGTTCTGTCGATCGGTAGGACACGATGAGCAGAACTATTGCACTTACGACTTGATGCTAGATCGTGGGAACTTATATAGGGTACAATCAGACCCTGCATCACCAAGATCTCCCACGAGCTTTGGTGGCTCCCTAGCAAGGGACAGGGGAGGTCGGGGAGGAAGCGTAGGACGGGGACGGGGGCAGCTAATATGTTATAACTATGGAGAGGTAGGGCACTTTGCAAGGGACTGCCCAAATCCTACTAGGAAATCCTACAAATATTTTCAGCAGCTGGACCATGAGATTGAAGACTTCCCGATCCTGATAGAAAAAATGCAAGAAAAACAACCAACACCAACGCAGAATGTACAAAGAGTTAAGGCAAAACTATGAGACGGAAGCTCAAGCGTAACACGTAGTAGGATGGCCACCAGGGAGCCCACGAAGGAGGATACAAGGGGTCTTCCAAGCCAACTGGCACTTGACAACCAAGAAGGGTTGGGCCGTGAACCGGGGCAAGAAACAATCCACTAGACACCTGCACGCCTAGGAGCGGATGACGAGGTAAGACCCTTCTTACAGGCATGTATAAATTTATTACGCCACCCACAGACCAAAGAAACCCTTCAGGCAGTAATCGATAGCTCTACAGGGCAATCCCACCTACCTCTAGAAGTTCAGGACATACACAAGTTAGGCAGATAGAGGAAACGTACCGGTAGGGAGATGAGATTAATTGCCCAAATTGGTGATTATGAGATGGATCAGGTTGTCTTAGATTTGGGGTCAAATACAAATGTGATACCTAAGCAGACGTTGCAGCAAATGGGAGAACCCAAATTAGAGTGGTCCAATATCCAACTGCATATGGCCAACTAGCAAAAGATCATACCTTTGGGAAGATTACCAAAACTCACGGTAGATATCACCAGGGTTAGGGCCCAGGCTGATTTCGAAGTAATTCAGATGGTCGATGATGTAGACCCATACCCTGCGCTCTTAGGACTTGACTGGGCCATAGATATGGGTGGAATCGTTAACCTCAAGAACAGAAGCATGGTATTTGAGAATAACGGAACAAGGGTGACAGTTGTTAGTCATCAGTATTTTTCACTTGTTAGTGATGACTAGATCCATAGCTGAGTTTTCTAGAAACTGATTTCCATATGTCAATTTGTCATCTAGAAAACCCTCATAAAACTTTTTTTTTTCGCCCTCCTACTTTTCAGTCCGCCCATGTCAAAGTTAAAACTCATTATCACTATCCTATCTAGCTTTAGCCCTATTGGTCTTCCCATCAGCTCTAAAAGGACAATCCAAGTCTGTTTCAAAAGCCTCCCTTAAGTTAGGAAGTGGCGCTTTAAGGCATTTTACCCTTGGCAACCATCAAAGGGCCAAAAAACCTCCATATTCTACAGACCAATCATGACAGACCTCCCACTCTGCAAATGAAATTGATCACAGCCCTAAGTCACGCCACTTACACACCCCTAAGTCTCAGCACTGCATAGACCACAGTCTCACGCTGATTATTAGGTGTTTTACAATGTTTTATAGATTTTACAATGACAGGAAACATGTCATCATCTCAGGAGAAGGTTCTTGAATCTACATTTAGAAGAACATCTGCTTCTCAATGTAAACATGAGCCTAAGATACATCTGCAGGGTAAGGAGTTACTCATCAAATTCTTACAACTTCATCCAGCCTGATAAGCACAGTAAAAGAAAGACAACACTGTCAAACAAACTTGTTATTTGTCATGGCCAAAAAACCTCCTTCATCTATAAGAAGAGGGTTAAGGCGCCTCCTTCATCTACAAGCAGAGGGCGCTGGCCAATATTGACTTTAAGGATTGCAAAAGCACAGGCTTGCTTTTTACTAGACAGTAAAACAATGACTCTAGGTTTCTGAGTGTAAATGATGATTATAACAGTGCTAAGATCTGAAATGTGCAAGACAAGAGAAGACAGAGTGTGTGGTTTTGTAAAGAGAATCAGTTGAGGTTTCAGTCATCATCAGGGCTCATCAAAAAGGGGACTCCTTAATCAAAGCTATCATAACAAACATCTCTGCAGGGGTGTTAAGATGCATAGCTTCAATTAGTCTTAAACAGGAAAATACTTCAGTGAAAAGACCCCTGTGTGTTCTTTTGTTCCTGTTGAAATGTGAAGTACAGTCCATGGTTTCTGGATGAACATAAAGAAGAGGCAGGAAAGTAGTACATGTAAGTTACACTCCACCACAAAGACAGGTATTTTCTCTTCAGATACAGCAGGTTGGTGTTTTCAGAACTCCATCAGAAGAAAGTGGCCAAAAGGAGCCTCGGTATCTGTGAGCAGAAGAAAGGATGGTTTTTTTTCGAAGAGTGCTAATCTCCCTACTCACAGAGATTATCTTTCAAATGACTTATCATAAGTTGACCAAGGAAAACGGTGACATTTTAGTTTCCCCTCAACAAAGAGCAGTGCAATGAGACAGTGAAGACCTCCTTCACAGGAAACAAAAGGGTAGCTCTCCTTGTTTCACTTTCTAACTCTCATGTACTATCTTCTGTTTTGTCTTCTACCCACAGTCAAAGAAGAAAACTCAAAGACACCTAACAGTTGCATCTACAGTCAAGCAACACCTGTCACCCAATTAGATTTACATTGCAGACAAGATTATAGTATAATACCCAGAGCAAAAATGTATTTGATCTAGTTTGTCTCTTGCAAACAGGTATACAAGCTCATCAAGTACAAAAAGAGCTTTGGCACAGTGTTTCAGGTTCTGGAAATAATCAAAGCCAAAATCTAAATGCCACTGCTCCAAAAAGAGACATTTCCTCCTCTAAGTAAGAAACAGTCAAAGTTTCAAAGGACATATTTATCCACAAGTTATGATCTGAGTTTTGAAAACTTTGAAAAGCATGAAAAGAAAATCAGCTGGCAAAGGCAATTTGAGTTTTTATTACCAAGAGACATCACCATTGGAACTATTGTTCATCATAGGCAAAGGAGGTGTTTTGATAGACTGTCAGTGTTTTAGAAAGTTCAAGGCCAAAATGGGTTTTCATTATTCAATGGACAGAGATATTATATAATATGTTTTGAGTAGAGGAGTGTATTGAAAAAAGGAGCCCTTCTTAATCAAAGGGCCATGGCCAAATCCAAATAAGTGCAGCAAATTTGGGCACCTACAGTGGGAAAGAGGTTGAAGAAGCAATTGGAGACAGAAACTGTCAAAGCATGTTGAAAATACAAACCCTACCTTTTCAAATAACAAAGCAGTCTTCAGTATTTTCTTGACAGATTTAAAGTGAGTTTACATAACAAATGTCATCAACAGTGTTAAAAACAAAGTGGCAAAGGATGGTCTGAAGGTCATCAGGGTATTATTCAAAATTGGAGTTGTTGTGTTAAATGGTCACCAAAGAGACAAAACTGACAGGAATCACCCTTCAGACCCATGTGCATAAGTGAAACAGAGTTTTGACCTTTCAAGCTATATTTGCTTTTTATAAAGAGGTTGATTCATGTTAGCACGGTCTAAAAAACATAAAAAATCTCCGCTGCCTGCATCGCTTCGGAATCCAAGTTACAAGTACGCCAAAAGGTATTGTTGAAGAAGGTCAAAGGCTTCGAAAACCTTGCAAGGGCCAACCAAAAGTTCATTTTGCATTTCAAAAAAATGAAAGTGACCGTTGGGAGTTTTGATATGTCAAAGGAGTGAGGTCGAAGAGTGAAGTTTCATTTTCAAATCACAAGCAAGGTTTTCCTTTGATGTTCTCAGCATCAAACAAAGAAGATTGGAGCGATTCTGAAGAAATTTGCCACATTTTCACTACGCGACGTGCCTAGAATATTGCGCGACGCGCTCAGAAGAAATTTTACACGGGCGCTCAACTGTCGTGCGACGCTCCTGTACGTGTGCGCGATGCGCCTGTACACGGCGCCCGACCGACCCGACAGTTGCCCGATACCCAGGTTGCGCGGCGTTCTTCCTCCTGAAAGTGCGGCACAGAGTTTTCAAACACCAACACGACTTCAACTCGCCTCCAAAGTGACTTCAACTCACGAAAATGTTTTGCATCATGTCTTGAGGTATTTTGCACAGTTTTCCCCTCAAATTCGTGACTGTTTGATGATGTTTGGGGCCAAAAAATAAGGTTTGAAACAAGTTGAGTTAAGTGATTACGTTCAAAGAGGGATAGAGTTTTTGATTCCAAATCTGAGTTTGAAATAGCTCAGATTCACCAACAGAAAGCTTATCCAAATAGGTCATTCCTTCTTTGTGTTTCAAAACCTAGTAATTATCCTCCAAACAGTCAGTCTTTAGTAAAGAAGCAGTGTGTTCAGTTGAAGGTGTTTTGGTCAGAACCTTGTTTAAAGACAATAGAATGGAAATATCAATTGACTGATAAACATATATTGGTGAGCTGCATGTGAGGGGATTAATGTTTTGATCCAAGGGGAGCTTATCCACTGTTAAACTTCTACATCACCATATATGAAAAACAGTGCTTTGCTGTGTGAAGATCCGTTATTTAAAAGCTGTGTTGGAGTGGTAGATATGCTGGTAAGGTCCTCTGCAGAGAAAGAAATTTTGTTGAACTAAGAGTAGTGTGTTTTCACCTTTACATATCAAAGAAAAAGATACCTTTTATCTTCAAAGCATCAAAGAGGCAGGTCACCCCTATAAACCACAGAAAGAGACAGTTTTTCACTGTGTATTCTACATTACTGTCTTTTGCTCTTCAAGCTTATTTGATAAGTTGATATCCATATAGAGCAAAGGTTTTTCTACTAAGGCAAAGGTGTTACATTGATAAGAGGCATTGATTATTTTGAAAAGAGAAAACTCTTACATCCTCTGCTTAAAACTTTTGGAGCTTTTTTAAACTCTGTTACCCTTGTTCCAGGACTGTGACATTGACTGTCTGATTACACTAAGGGTTGATTGCATAAGACATAAGTTTGTTGAGTAATTGGCACACTAGGAAGGGCAGGTTTTGTAATGATTGGAAAGTCTACCTTTGGACAAAGATAAAAATGTGTTGTTGACCTCCAAACTTCACAAGAACAAGGTGATTTCTTGACACTTTACACAGAAAATTTACCTAACAGTTTGTCTCCTTTTCACTGTATGGTATCTTATTGAAAAGTCTGTTGGCTGAGATACTTTAAAGGCGGATAGGCCACTTTTTGAAAGAGCAGGGGTTTTGTATTGTAAGGAAACTTGTTGCAATCATCCAAATACATTGTTTCTCTATCAAAACAATGAATTGACACAAATATTTCAAGAAGGACAACAGGATGGGTGAGGCTATTTTAGTCTTCAAAAGCACATTCAGGGCTGGGAATGCCTCCTAGCATTATATGGTTTGCATAAAAGATATGAGCCAATCTCTACAGAGGAGGTTAATGCTCATCCATCCATCCTTTTCAACTTCCATGAAGTATGTTGCCTAGATTTCTGCCAGAAGATACAGGAGGTCAAAATTTTTTCGCCATTAACACACCTATGCGCCCTGAGGTTCCAGAACAAGCATTTCCAGGTAGCGGACCTTGATTTCAAGTTTTCTCCAAGATCAGTGTCCAAAGCCACCAAGATTCCATATCATGGCAAGAAATGGTTCAAACAGACCCATCTTGACTTAGAAGATTACAAGCCTTTCATCAAGCCTGAGCATAGAGATACTTGCACTGCTATTTTTCCTTTTTCTTATCTTCTTGACAGCTATGCTTCTCTAATGAAAGTCATAATGAAGTATTTTACTTGTGAAGGGAGGTTTTCTCAAGTTTATGCCTACCATGTCTGAGTATTGATGCATTTCACTAGAACCAGGCAGCTAAATCTCCCTTACTTCTTATACAAAAGCCTCGAGAAGATGGCATCCACAGTCCAGAAGAAGACTCCATCTCTGCAAATACCTTCCCTTTTCCAACATTCTCTGATCAAAATTATCATCCTACACCAGCTAGAGAAGAAAGAGGTTCCATGGGATGTATTCATCAGTCACCCAGATTTCTCTACTGTCCCTCCTGTCCATATATCTCCCACTGAGCCTATTCATCGCCCTATACCTTTGTCTAGCAGGCCTACTCCTAGAAGGCTCAAAATTACCACAGAACAGTCAGGACAGCAGGAAGAAGGAGAGGGAAGTAGACAGCAAGAAGAGAAAGGTCATGAGCAAGAGGAAAGGGATGAAGAGCAGCAAACAGAAGATGAGGAACAGCAGCAGGACAGTGGTGAAGGTCAGCAGCGAACAGAAGATGATGAACAGCAGGTGCAAGAGGAAGAGCAGCAGATTTATATTGAAGGAAAAGAACAGAAGCTTGGGCAGGAAGTTGAGCAACAACTTGAGCCACAAAATGAACAGGAAATCCAAGCACAGCAGCAGCTTGATTTTGGTGAAAAAGGGCAGCAGGTTGAAACACAAATTGAACAAGGCATTGAAGTAGAACAGCAAATTGATGTTGGCGAACAGGGGAAGAAAATTGAACAGCAAGAATAAGACACACAGCAGCCTCAAGGAGAGCAGCAGTTTCAAGAAGATGTCAAGGGTAAATCAGTTGTGTCTCCTCCTCCCAAAAGGACAAAGCCCAGCACAGCAAGGAAGAAAGGGCCTAAGGCTGCCATCCCAAAAGTGACAAAATTTGTCCCTAGAAAAAGAAAATTGCCCAAGGAACCCCTCACTAGCATGCCAAGAAGGAAAAGTGCAAGATTGGCCTTCAAAGGGAAAAGCAAGGTTGGAGAAAGTAAAAAACATGGAGGTGCATTGGCTGTCATTCCAATCCAAAGTGATGACAGCGATAATGAAGCCCGCATTCTTGAAAACCTCCTAATCCATAGAGAGGGGAAAATTGAGGCATTGGAGAAGGATCTTCATCGGGCAAGGAACTTCAACTATTTCTTGGAGACCCAAAACAAACAAATGAATGTCCATTTAGTTGTTCATGAAGCACGGGCAATCAAATACAAGAATGAAGCAGCTAAAGCACAAATGAGGATAGAGGAGCTCATTGGTGATTTTGATGAGGATGAAGAGGAAGACCAGCCTAGGCAGAAGAGGCCTAGGACCATAGGGCTTAAAAGAGCCCTGGAAAAGCAAAAAGAGGAAGAACAGGCCCATCTTCAATCCTTTCCCCTCACTGCCCTACTTGAGCAAGAAATTGAAGAAAATAAAGAGGCATGGTTAGAAAGAGCCAACAAACACTTGGAGATGAAGCTTGAAAGAGCAAACAGAGATCTGGAGCTGCAAAGGAAGAGGACACATCACTTTCAAAAGTTGAATCAGTTTGCCCGGCGCAAGATAAAGGCCACCCAAGAGAAATTGAAGGAAGCAAAGGGGAAGCGCCCGGCATGGAAGGAGGAGAAAGGCATATCAGCACTTGATATTTTGGCCTCAGCTTTGGAGCATGTTGCTAGGGACCCTTGAAGGTCATGCGCACCAATTTTGGGCCCATTTTGACAACTTTTTGTTTTTTGGCATTTTTTGAGTTTTTGGTCGAAAACTCATAAATTCGCCATTTCATTTTGAGGATTTGTCAAGGGAAGAGGATGATACCTGTTGATGCCATAATTTCATGATCAGGTCCTCAAGGATTTTTAGAGCATTTGAAGATCATTTTCCCCCTCAAAACGGCGAAAAATGCTCACTTTTTTCACATTCTGCCCGGCATATCAGCAGTCTGCAATTTTCTGGCTTTTTTCACACAGGTACAGATTTGGAGGACCTCCAGGCATTAGATTGAGGTAATTTCATTTGTGCCGGAAAGTAGACACTCAGAGCTTTCCAACGAGATATCATGAGCTTCGTTTCAACATCAGGAAGGCTGCCAAATGTTTCCGGCAAGTCAAGGGACCTTTTTCTGATATAAATTTGAAGTATTTTTGTAATTTTTGAACCTCAAAAATCTGCTTTTTCCAAATGTGCGTTTAGCTATTTTTGCACTTGGAAAATGTTGCAAAGTCAATTAAATTCCCTTTTTTAGCAATTTTTAGATATTTTATGAGATATTTTTGTGCTTTGGGCTTTGCAAAGCCTCAAGGACAAGTTTAGATATTTTGATTAGGCCAATGAGGATGGAAGTTGAACCATGAGGTTTTCCTCACTTGAGCCTATTTATTCCACAAGCTCTCATTGTAAACAAGGTTGAACTTGAGAAGAGAAGAAATATATTGGTCATATGAGCTTTGGAGAAAATACTTGTGTTATGCTTTTGGATTGCCTCTTGAATGTTCTTGGATGGATGATGAAGGATTGTTGATGGATTCCATGACATGGTAGAATGGTATAGTGTTTCTTTCTTTGTTGTTGTCTTCTAGTTTTCATTCATGATACATGCTTCTTGCTTGCTATAGATCAGTAGAGATTAAGTTTGAGATATGCCCATGGAGGCACCTCAAAATTCCTGAATCTTCATAGCTTTTATGTTTTCTTCTTCCTTAGTTGTATTAAAGAATTCTTAACTGCTCTTTAATAACTTGAGGATATTGTTGCTAGTTTCACTAATAGTTCTATGCATGTTGAGTAGGATGTATGGTGTGCCCTGCTTACCTATGACTGTCCATAGTTCCATACATGAAGCTATCTCTTTGACTGATTAAGATTATCATTTTGTTTGAACCAAGGAGGCCTAGTCTCGATCTAGCCCTTTGCCTAAAAACTATGAAAGCTTGTTTGTCAAAGTGCCCAATAACTTAAAGACTGTGTTTAGGCATTCCAGCATAGTATTTTGAGTTTTTATTCCGTCTTATGTGTTTTCCCCAAAGTCTGATAGCCATTTCCCAAAGTTAGAGGGTCTTATACTTCTATGCATGGCTGGAATGTTTGTTTCGATGTGTTGATTAGTTTATAGTTACATGTTGCATGATTAAGGTTTTTCTTTACCATGTTTATGTTATCTATTAAACCAGTGATGCTTGAAACTCTTTGTTATTCACAAACTTGATGTCCATTTACTCCATTTTGCCCAAAGATCCTTTCTACCTTGAATCAAATCGGCCCTACAACAACCTTGCATCATCATCTCTGCAGCTTCCTTGAGCTTTTGACCCACAGCCCGCCTGATTCAATTCCTTGTTATCCGTCTATATCTTTGATCAGTTTTCATCCTCACAAACTTAAAAACCAAAATCAAAAACTAACTTCATAACCAAGCAGAAATTTAATATCGTAACACCAGAAAACACACCGATATCTTTTACATTCAACAGACAGAGCCCTCTCTGAGTCCAGGAAGGCTAGGTCCTTGGGCTCCAAAGCTTGGTTTGATGTTACATCGTCATTTGGCTCACCAATCGGCCAAACCATGGGAACCTAACATAATGGCAATCACGGTGGGACTTGAGTCAAAACATCCTAGGTATCCCTTAGGAACTCTTAGATCTCAGTCAAACTTAGAAGAGTAGAATCTGGTTGTCTCACCATCCTAGCAAAATGATGAGTCAGTTATAGGAAACTCTTCCAAACCTCGTAGGCACATAAAAACTCAGAAAAACCCCAAAAAAACTCCCTTATATTGGTTTTTGACAGTACTGGTGCTGGACCATACACATATATCTCAAAACAACTAAAATCCACCTGACGACTCCACTAACCTCTAGTAGGCCTTACTATTTTACCGAACTCTAGGTTACTATCTGATAGACCTATCCCATCGCTCACTAACATAGCGGGAGATGGTGGGACACTGAGTACATGATAGTCTAGCATACTCTTATAGACTCTTTGGTCCTTTAGATACTTAAGCAACCAAGCAGTCCATATACCCATTTAGAGTAAACTCTTTTTGTTCTCATCACCCTAGCAAAGTGTTGAAACAAGTTTAGAATACTACAAACCGTAGGCTGCACATAAAACTCAGAAAATCCAAAACATTCCCAGATTAGTTACTGGTGGTGGACCATAGCTATCTTTACAAAAACAACCCATTTCCACCTGGCGACTCCACTAGTCCATCCCTTTTACTTTTTGACCATCCTTCACCTTAGTAGAACTTTAGAGAGACCACTCATCTAGAACATTCACCAATACCATTCTCTCTAAACTCTAGATCCAAAATCTGGCTTCACGAAGAATCAACACCAGATCCCATCCAGACCCAAATCCCCCTATCATAGTAGATGACCCAGAGAAGATCCTGTGGCAAGCTTCCGAAACTGACCATCTAGCTACTGGTAGATCCATCCATAAAACAAGATTAGTACCTAAACATCTCACTATCCTACCAGATTCACCTTTTGAATTAGAGTCATCAAAAACTCTTCTCAGAAGAAAATCATATAGTAAGATAAACTTTGACGATCTTGAAACCCTAGACCAATCACACAGTCATAGTAGAGAAGCCTCACCTTCCACCCCCCCCGACTTTCACTCTTTCTAATAATTTCTGTCTGACATCCCGTATCCGTCGAAACCGTATCATCACTCAAGTTCATCACTACACTCGATGCAACTTACCTTATCTCACTCTCATCAGTCCCTAATTTTTTAAGTATCATCCATTGCTCCATCATGGCAGTCAGCGCACCTTAGCAAGTACCGCCTTTGCTCTCTCCAAATAAATATCAAGACAAAATCCCACACTTTACCGGGAGAAGATACCACCACACCTCAACAACATATAAGTAGGATGACTGATGCTTATGAATACCTGGAGGTACAAGACGAGACTGTCAGAATGAGAATATTCGCCCAAAGCCTGGGTGGTGAACCCAAAACATGGTTCAAAATCTTGACTCCAAACAGTATCCACAATATCCCAAAGCTACATCAAGTCTTCAGAAATAGGTGGGAAATCCGAAGAAACCCTATTCAAATCCTGTCAGAATATAACAACCTAAAACGGGAAAATGGGGAAAGTGTCCAGGCTTACTGCACTAGGTTCAACAGTGTATATAACTCCCTCCCACCTCATTTCAAACCACCACTTGGTTTAGCCTTGGAAAAATTCCCCGAGGGTTTTGATCTGGACATGACATATCATCTGAGAGACAAAGATCACCCTACCTTAGAGGAAATGCAACAAATAGCCATAAAAGCAGACGCCAACTTAGCAGAAAAAAGGGCTAGGACTAGATCAGAAAGAAAGGTCACATATAAAGATGAGGTCTCCACTTCATCACCTTCCCTAGATCCCAGAATAGATGACTTAGTCAAAACCATGGCCAAAATGTGGGAAAGGATAAATGAAAAGGCTCCTGTTAGGGACAACCAACCAAACCCTCCAAACAGAAACCAGAACCAAAACTTCAGGAGGGAACAGCCCCAAAATAGACCAAGGGAAAATGACCAACAGATTAGGCCACCATTCAATGAAAACTATGTGGAAGAGGATGACAGGGATACAGAACCTCTTGATGAACATCATTTAAACCTCATAGGATCTGATAATGAGAGTGAGGTGTACCTCACAGAAGAAGAACAAGTGTTCTTTTCTCCTAATCAGGATGAGACCAACTATGAAGATCTCGACGACCCTGCCATAGATTTTCAGAATGCCATTATAGAGGCTCACAGGCAATATGACCTTAGAAGCAAAATAAACCAAGAATATTCCAAGAGAGGTAACTCAGATACTGCTAAGACCCCTGATACCATCCTCAAGAAAGCAATAAGTAGTGACAAAATCATGGTGGAGAAAAATGACCAAAAAAAAGCTAAAGTCACCCAAACGAGTCCTAACTCAGCTGTTCCGAGTACTTCCACAAAAGTTTCCGAAGCAACTATGGCAAACAAAATCCCAAAACAAAGCCAACAAACTCAGAACATAGAGAAGGTCGTGGCTGAAAAAACTGAAACAAACATATCTAAACTTCAGCTGCCTTTCAGTTTTGAAGTCGAAATCGCCAAGATCAAGATCACCATGCCTCTTACTGAACTCATTGCCCAAAACTCTTATAAATCCCAAGTACTAAAATTCCTAAATCTAGGGAATGATGCAAACACTGTTAATCTGGCTGATGACACTCCTGAAGTATTGTTTGGTCCAAAGATAGACGGAAAATTCCAAGAAGGAACTACTCTTCCATTTTACATTAGCCTAAACATCCACGACCAAATCCTCCACAATGCCATGCTAGACTCCGGCGCCTCGCATAATCTTATGCCGAAGGTAGTAATGGAAAGGCTAGGCCTGGAAATTACAAGACCATACAAAGACTTGTACTCATTTGATTCGAATAGAGTCAAATGCCTGGGTTTGATCAAAGACCTTTGTTTTAGTCTGGCCCAAATACCTGCAAAACATCTCATCATGGATATAGTAGTGGCAGACATTCCTCCCAAGTACGGGATGCTTCTATCCAGGTCTTGGGGAGCCAAACTCCAAAGGAATATCCAACTGGACATGTCATACGCCACCATTCCTGTGTTCGGCCAGACCAGAATACTCTACCGAGAATCACACATGAAATACATGGTTAGCAGTCAAGATAGGCCAGATAACATTCCGATGTGTTCCTTGCATTCTGACCTGAACTCTTTCATTATGCATATTGATGAAAACATGGAGGAAGAGTCAGAAGAAACTGAAATAAACTTTGATCCACCTCATCAGTTGTCCCTGGTGCCTTATGATGAACTAGACACTCAAAACTACCATGATCATGAACAGCTGTGTCATGAAGAAAGTAAGTATGTCCCTTCTAAGGTGGGATTAGAGCAAGAAGCGCAAACCCTTATGTACTATCAAGCGAATTACTCTGACCCTAGTCAAACACCAGCAATAACCTGCGGAAATTTTTTCCGGGTAAAGGCTTTAGAAGACTTACACATCATAAACCTGTTCGGAAACCGGGAGCAAGGGAGTTTAATGTTTCTACCATACCTCAAATATTTACCATCATATGGATCATCCACTGCAAATGAAACTTTGACTATAGCCCCAGCAGCTCAAAATCTAGAAAAAATGCCTGATAAACTTCTTATGAGCAGGAATGATAGTTACAGTCCCAACATACCTGAGCTACTGAAATTGGCTCATATTCTGTCTTTTCATGAAGAACTTAGAAATGCTAAAATCAGAAATCTCATGCAGAATACCAATTTCTACTGAAAAAACAAAGAAAAATGTTGTGATACTTCTTCTCCCTCAAAGAATAACTTTGACAATATAAAACATAACAATCTGAACCAAACTGAAATAATCAGGGATAAAACAGCTGGTCCAAAATTCTGTTTCAATTTTAGAAATACTACTGCATTTCCCTATAACAGAAATTCTGTTTTTTCTACCCAAGACCATGATATACCAATTAAAAGTGCTTTTAATCATGTGTTTTCGCAAGATGATGTTTCAGGTCATGGTCAAAAGATTCCCTTGCAAAGTAGAGAACTTAAATATTTTTTCCATTTTGCGGGAGGTAGATCTAATTTCAAAATCAAAATTGCAAAACCACCCAATATCAGAAATCTGTTCATGAAGACCATGTTCCCAGTTTTAAATTTCTGCATTTTTGCATACCTTGATGATGTCATTATCTATTTCAAGAATGACCAAGATTACATGCATTACTTGAGGAAAATGTACAGTAAGGAAAGGAGTGGAAATCAGATATTCAAAGAGGTACATCGGGAAGATACTGGTCTGTTCAGAGATTCTTGCATGAATCCCTATGTCATGTTAGAGAGAGAAAACTTTCCAAATTTCTCTTTTCAGGAGTTGAGTGGGCCAAGGGTGAGAGGAGATCCTTACGAGGATAAGATGCTTAAATTTCGTCATTTCCAAGATTTCTGAGTTTGAAACACTTTCATTCATTGTACATACCACTGTTTGAAAGATAGAAAAATAGAAAAGTAAAAAACAATAAAAGATAGAAAAGTCAAAAACATTAAAAGATAGAAAAGAGGGCGAGTGAAGATAGAACAAAAGCCCCATGTTCCAAAAATAGTCTTTCAGAAAGCGAGCAAGTCTAAATGCCGCTACTAGTACTTCAATGTCTTGTTCAGCTATCTAGCCTAATCATAGCTGAGCATGTTTAAATTTATTTGCTGATAAGTTAGTGAGTGCAAAAGACAGTCAACATTGTGTAAGATTGACTTATCACAGAGTTTAGATTAGGGAGAGATTCTGGTTCCACATGCCTAAAACAGAACCAAAGAGAGAAGCGAGGGATGAAAAATACATTGTACATCTTAGCCTCGCTTGTCTAGTTTCCCTTTTGTTGCAAAATAATATTTGTGTGCAGCTTGTCTTTTATGCCGCAAATGCATGACAAATCAGACTGTCTAATCCTGATTTGATCATTTTAAATTTCATGTTTTAGATTAGAGAACAAAATCCTGTCAAACTGCTTAATCTTGACAGTTGATATAGCATAGGTAGAGTAATGAAGGAGTTCATCAGTTTAATCTAAACTCCCAGCAGATATAAGAGTAGAAATAGATAGGTTCATTTTGCAAAAAGAAAAATATACATTGTCAAAAGGCTGCTAGTTCAAATGCGCCAAAGAGAAGAAAAAATGTTAGGAAAGATAGTGGGGTAGGTAGAAGTATCATTGATGTTAACTATGCTGTCACTTCTTTTCGTACTAAGCACCAAAGACAGAAAAGAATTCAATGTCCTGCAAAGGCATCGGGTTCTTATAATAAAACTAATTGACACTCAATGATAGCTGCTTTTCCCAAATGAGCATGGACCTTAGTCATCGTATTTTTCACTTTTTTTAGTGATGACGGGATTCAGTCGAGTTTTTCAGAACCTATTTCAGCAGAAGTGACCATCTAGAAAACCCTTTATAAAACTACACCTTCACTACTCCACAAAGTTAAAACTCATTATCACTATCCTATCTAGATTCAGCCCTACTGGTCTGCCCATCATCTCTAAAAGGAAAATCCAAGTCTGTTTCAAAAGCCTCCCCTAAGTTAGGAAGTGGTGCTTTAAGGCACTTTACCCTTGGCAACCATCAAAAGGCCAAAACCCCCATCCCATAAGACTGGTCTGCAGACGTACCCTCCACTGCAATGAATTGATTTCAACTTGGTGTCACATGAATACACAACCCAGTCTCTGGGTGACCGTACAGACCACAGCCCTCTGGGCCGATTATCGTGTGTTTTATATGCTTATAGATTTCTCTATAAATACAGAAACATGTGTCATCATCATCTCTGTGATAGCTGTTCTGAATTCAGACGGAAGAACAACTTGCTTGCTCTAAATATGAGTTCTAGATACATCTCATAGGTAAGGAGTTACCTATCAAATTTTACAACTTCATCCACCATAAGTACACAAGAAAGGAAAGACAACACTGTCAAACAAACTTGTTATTTGTCATGGCCAAAAAACCTCCTTCATCTATAAGCAGAGGGTTAAGGTGCCTCCTTCATCTACAAGCAGAGAGCGCTGGCCAATATTGACTTTAAGGACTGCAAAAGCACAAGCTTGCTTTTTACTACACAGTAAAACAGTGACTCTAGGTTTCTGAGTGTAAATGATGATTATAACAGGGCTAAGATCTGAAATGTGCAAGACAAAAGAAAACAGAGTGTGTAGTTTTGTAAAGAGAATCAAAATGGAGGTTTCCGCCTACTGTGGCTCATGGAAAGGACTCGAATCAAAGCCACCATAACAAACATCTTCCACAGTAATAAGATGAAGAAGTCAATTAGTCTTAAACAGGAAAATACTTCAGTGAAAAGACCCCTGTGTGTTCTTTTGTTCCTGTTGAAATGTGAAGTACAGTCCATGGTTTCTGGATGAACATAAAGAAGAGGCAGGAAAGTAGTACATGCAAGTTACACTCCACCTCAAAGATAGGTATTTTCTCTTCAGATACAACAGGTTGGTGTTTTCAGAACTCCATCAGAAGAAAGTGGCCAAAAGGAGCCTCGGTATCTGTGAGCAGAAGAAAGGATGGTTGTTTTTCGAAGAGTGATAATCTCCCTACTCATAGAGATTATCTTTCAAATGACTTATCATAAGTTGACCAAGGCAAATGGTGACATTTCAGTTTCCCCTCAACAAAGAGCAGTGCAATGAGATAGTGAAGACCTCCTTCACAGGAAACAAAAGGGCAGCTCTCCTTGTTTCACTTTCTAACTCTGATGTATCATCTTCTGTTTTGTCTTCTACCCACAGTCAAAGAAGAAAACTCAAAGACACCTAACAGTTGCATCTACAGTCAAGCAACACTTGTCACCCAATTAGATTTACATTGCAGACAAGATTATAGTATAATACCTAGAGCAAAAATGTATTTGATCTAGTTTGTCTCTTGCAAACAGGTATACAAGCTCATTAAGTACAAAAAGAGCTTTGGCACAGTGTTTTAGGTTCTAGAAATCATCAAAGGCAAAATCTAAATGCCACTGCTCCAAAAAGAGACATTTCCTCCTCTATGTAAGAAACAGTCAAAGTTTCAAAGGACATCTTTATCCACAAGTTATGATTTGAGTTTTGAAAACTTTGAAAAGCATCAAAAGAAAATCAGCTGGCAAAGGCAATTTGAGTTTTTATTACCAAGAGACATCACCATTGGAACTATTGTTCATCATAGGCAAAGGAGGTGTTTTGATAGACTGTCAGTGTTTTAGAAAGTTCAAGGCCAAAATGGATTTTCATTTTTCAATGGACAGAGATATTATATAATATTTTTTGAGCAGAGGAGTGTATTGAAAAAGGGCGCCCTTCTTAATCAAAGGGCCATGGCCAAATCCAAATAAGTGCAGCAAATTTGGGCACCTACAGTGGGAAAGAGGTTGAAGAAGCAATTGGAAACAGAAACTGTCAAAGCAACTTGAAAATACAAACCCTATCCTTTCAAATAGAAAAGTAGTCTTCAGTATTTTCTTGACAGATTTAAAGTGAGGTTACATAACAAATGTCATCAACAGTGTTAAAAACAAAGTGGCAAAGGATGGTCTGAAGGTCATCAGGGTATTATTCAAAATTGGAGTTGATGTGTTAAATGGTCACCAAAGAGACAAAACTGACAGGAATCACCCTTCAGACCCATGTGCATAAGTGAAACAGAGTTTTGATCTTTCAAAGCTATATTTGCTTTTTATAAAGAGGTTGATTCATGTTAGCACGGTCTAAAAAACATAAAAAATCTCCGCTGCCTGCATCGCTTCGGAATCCAAGTTACAAGTACACCAAAAGGTATTGTTGAAGAAGGTCAAAGGCTTCGAAAACCTTGCAAGGGCCAACCAAAGTTCATTTTTCATTTCAAGAAATAAAAGTGATCGTTGGGAGTTTGATATGTCAAAGGAGCGAGGTCGAAGAGTGAAGTTTCATTTTCAAATCACAAGCAAGGTTTTCCTTTGATGTTCTCAGCATCAAACAAAAAATATTGGAGCGATTTTGAAGAAAATTTAAGCACATTTTCGATCAAGCCGATTGCTACCGTAGGTTAATTGTGACTAATGCGCTGTAAGAAATTTTATGTCGCTCAACTCACGCGCACGCGTTCGCACATGCACGCGACGACCGTACACTGCCACCGCACCTAATCTTTTTTTAATAAATGTCTTTATTAAATTGTGTGTTGCGGCGCTCTTCCCCCAGGCTGCAGTCGTGCGATCAACACGACTCAACCTCCGCCTCCCAAAGTGATTCTCCAACTCCTGCCTCAAAATGTTTTGCACTGCATTACCGAGGCATTTTTGTATTTTTCTTTATAATTGCAATAAGTCGTTTTAACATGTTTAAAATAAAACAAGGTTTGTTGTTGATAAGCATTTACGTTCAAAGAGGGATAGAGTTTTTGATTCCAAATCTGAGTTTGAAATAGCTCAGATTCACCAACAGAAAGCTTATCCAAACAGGTCATTCCTTCTTTGTGTTTCAAAACCTAGTAATTATCCTCCAAACAGTCAGTCTTTAGTAAAGAAGCAGTGTGTTCAGTTGAAGGTGTTTTGGTCAGAACCTTGTTTAAAGACAATAGAAGGGAAATATCAATTGACTGATAAACATATATTGGAGAGCTGCATGCGACGGGATTAATGTTTTGATCCAAGGGGAGCTTATCCACTGTTAAACTGCTACATCACCATATATGAAAAACAGTGCTTTGCTGTGTGAAGATCCGTTATTTAAAAGCTGTGCTGAAGTGGGAGATATGCTGGTAAGGTCCTCTGCAGAGAAAGAAATTGTGTTGAACTAAGAGTAGTGTGTTTTCACCTTTACATATCAAAGAACAATATACCTTTTATCTTCAAAGCATCAAAGAGGCAGGTCACCCCTATAAACCATAGAAAGAGACAGTTTTTCACTGTGTATTCTACATTACTGTCTTTTGCTCTTCAAGCTTATTTGATAAGTTGATATCCATATAGAGAAAAGGTTTTTCTACTAAGGCAAAGGTGTTACATTGATAAGAGGCCTTGATTATTTTGAAAAGAGAAAACTCTTACAGCCTCTGCTTAAAACTTTTGGAGCTTTTTTAAACTCTATTACTCAGAACTAAAGATTCAGACATTGACCGATTACAAACATGAAGCGATTTCAAAGACAGGAAGTTTTATAGAGGCAATCAAAATACCATATAGGGCGGTGTTTCTAATGATTGGTGCTCAGCCTTGGACAAAGATAAAAATGTGTTGTTGACCTCCAAACTTCACAAGAACAAGGTAATTTCTTGACACTTTACACAGAAAATTTACCTAACAGTTTGTCTCATTTCACTGTATGGTATCTTATTGGAAAGTCTGCTAGTTGAGATACTTTAAAGGTGGACAGGCCGCTTGTTGAAAGAGCAGGGGTTTTGCATTGTAAGGAAACTGGTTGAAATCATCCAAATACATTGTTTCACTATCTAAACAGTGAATTGACACAGTTTGGCTCCAAGAAGGCAGTTTATAGACAGTGAGGCTGTTTGTTTCTTAAAAAGCACATTTAGGTCAAAATGCCTCCAAGGCAAGACAACAGAAGTGGTTCGCATAAAAGATATGAGCCAATCTCTACAGAGGAGGTTAATGCTCATCCATCCATCCTCTTCAACTTCCATGAAGTAGGATGTCTAGATTTCTGCCAGAAGATACAGGAGGTCAAAAGTTTCTCACCATTGACACACCTATGTGCCCTGAGGTTCCAGAACAAGCATTTCCAGGTAGCGGATCTTGATTTCAAGTTTTCTCCAAGATCAGTGTCCAAAGCCACCAAGATTCCATATCATGGCAAAAAATGGTTCAAACAGACCCATCTTGACTTAGAAGATTACAAGCCTTTCATCAAGCCTGAGCATAGAGATACTTGTACTGCTATTTTTCCTTTTTATTATCTTCTTGACAGCTATGCTCCTCTAATGAAAGTCATAATGAAGTATTTTACTTGTGAAGGGAGGTTTGCTCGAGTTTATGCCTACCATGTCCGACTATTGATGCCTTTCACTAGAACCAGGCAGCTAAATCTCCCTTACTTTTTATAAGGCCTCGAGAACATTTATACATCCACACCGCAAGACCTATCCTTCAAATACCTTCCTTTTCCATTATTCTTCGATCAAAATTATCATCCTACACCAGCTAGAGAAGAAAGAGGTTCCATGGGATGTATTCATCAGTCACCCAGATTTCTATACTATCCCTCCTGTCCATATATCTCCCACTCAGCCTATTCATCGCCCTATACCTTTGTCCAGCAGGCCTACTCCTAGAAGGCTCAAAATTACCACAGAACAGTCAGGACAGCAGGAAGAAGGAGAGGGAAGTAGACAACAAGAAGAGAAAGGTCATGAGCAAGAGGAAATGGATGAAGAGCAGCAAACAGAAGATGAGGAACATCAGCAGGACAGTGGTGAAGGTCAGCAGCAAACAGAAGATGATGAACAACAGGTGCAAGAGGAAGAGCAGCAGCTTGATATTGAAGGACAAGAACAGCAGCTTGGGCAAGAAGTTGAGCAACAACTTGAGCCACAAAATGAACAGGAAATCCAAGCACAGCAGCAGCTTGATTTTGGTGAAAAAGGGCAGCAGGTTGAAACAAAAATTGAACAAGGCATTGAAGTAGAACATAAAATTGATGTTGGCGAACAGGGGCAGCAAATTGAACAACAAGAAGAAGACACACAACAGCCTCCAGGAGAGCAACAGTTTCAAGAAGATGTCAAGGGTAAAGCAGTTGTGTCTCCTCCTCCCAAAAGAACAAAGCCCATCACAGCAAGAAAGAAAGGGCCTAAGGCTGCCACCCCAAAAGTGACAAAAGTTGTCCCTAGCAAAAGAAAATCGCCCAAGGAACCCCTCACTAGCATGCCAAGAAGGAAAAGTTCAAGATTGGCCTTCAAAGGGAAAAGCAAGGTTGGAGAAAGTAAAAAACATGGAGGTGCATTGGCTGTCATTCCAATCCAAAGTGATGACAGCGATAATGAAGCCTGCATTCTTGAAAACCTCCTAATCCATAGAGAGGGACAAATTGAGGCATTGGAGAATGATCTTCAACGGGCAAGGAACTTCAACTATTTCTTGGAGACCCAAAATAAACAAATGAATGTCCATTTAGATGTTCATGAAGCACGGGCAATCAAATACAAGAATGAAGCAGCTAAGGCACAAATGAGGATAGAGGAGCTCATTGGTGATTTTGATGAGGAAGACCAGCCTAGGCGGAAGAGGCCTAGGACCATAGGGCTTAAAAGAGCCCTGGAAAAGCAAAAAGAAGAAGAACAGGCTCATCTCCAAGCTTTTCCCCTCACTGCCCTACTTGAGCAAGAAATTGAAGAAATCAAGGAGGCATGGCTAGAAAGAGCCAATAAACACTTGGAGATGAAACTTGAAAGAGAAAACAGAGATCTGGAGCTACAAAGGAAGAGGACACATCACTTTCAAAAGTTGAAACAGTTTGCCCGGCGCAAGCTAAAGGCCACCCAAGAGAAATTGAAGGAAACAAAGGGGAAGCACCCGGCACAGAAAGAGGAGAAAGGCATATCAGCACTTGAAATTTTGGCCTTAGCTTCGGAGCATGTTGCTAGGGACCCTTGAGGGTCATGCACACCAATTTTGGGCCCATTTTGACAACTTTTTGTTTTTGGCATTTTTTTGAGTTTTTGGTCGAAAACTCATAAATTCGCCATTTCATTTTGAGGATTTTTCAAGGGAGGAGGATGACACGCTGATGCCATAATTTCACACATCGCCATGTATAAATTATTTCTAGAGCATTTGCAGACTATTTTCCCCCTCAAAACGACAAAAATGCTCACTGTATGGTCATCTCGCTCCGGCACATTAGGAGTCCGTAATTTTCCGGAAGCACACACAGGTACAGATTTGGAGGACTTTCAGGCATCAGATTGAGGTGATTTTAGTTGCGCCGGAAAGTAGACACATAAATCTTTCCAACGAGCTATCATGAGCATCGTTTCGACACCAGGAAGGCTGCCAATTGTCTCCAGCAAGTCAGGGGACCTTTTTCTGATATAAATTTGAAGTATTTTTGCAATTTTTGAACCTCAAAAATCTGCTTTTTCCAAATGTGCGTTTAGCTATTTTTACACTTGGAAAATGATGTAAAGTAAATATAATTCCCATTTTTAGCATTTTTTTAGATATTTTATGGGATATTTTGTGCCTTGGGCTTTGCAAAGCCTCAAGGACAAGTTTAGATATTTTGATTAGGCCAATGATGATGGAAGTTGAACCATGAGGTTTTCCTCACTTGAGCCTATTTATTCCACAAGCTCTCATTGTAAACAAGGCTGAGCTTGAGAAGAGAAGCAATATATTGGTCATATGAGCTTTGGAGAAAATACTTGTGCTATGCTTTTGGATTGCCTCTTGAATGTTCTTGGATGGATGATGAAGGATTGTTGATGGATTCCATGACATGGTAGAATGGTATAGTGTTTCTTGCTTTGTTGTTGTCTTCTAGTTTTCATTCATAATACATGTTTCTTGCTTGCTATAGATCAGTGGAGAATAAATTTGAGATATGCCCATGGAGGCACCTGAAATTTCCTGAATCTTCATAGCTTTTATGTTTTCTTCTTCCCTAGTTATATTAAAGAATTCTTAACTGCTCTTTAATAACTTGAGGATATTGTTGCTAGTTTCATTAATAGTTCTATGCATGTTGAGTAGGATGTATGGTGTGCCCTGCTTACCTATGACTGTCCATATTTCCATACATGACGCTATCTCTTTGATTGATTAAGATTATCATTTTGTTTGAACCAAGGAGGCCTAGTCCCGATCTAGCCCTTTGCCTAAAAACTATGAAAGCTTGTTTTTCAAAGTGCCCAATAACTTAAAGACTGTGTTTAGGCATTCCGGCATAGTGTTTTGAGTTGTTAGTCCATCTTATGTGTTTTCCCCAAAGTCTGATAGCCATTTCCCAAAGTTAGAGGGTCTTATACTTCTATGCATGGCTGGAATGTTTGTTTCGATGTGTTGATTAGTTTATAGTTACATGTTGCATGATTAAGGGTTTTCTTTACCATGTTTATATTATCTATTAAACCAATGATGCTTGAAACTCTTTGTTATTCACAAACTTGATGTCCATTTACTCCATTTTTCCCAAAGATCCTTTCTACCTTGAATCAAATCGGCCCTAAAGCAGCCTTATATCATCATCTGATAGCTTCCTTGACCTTTTTGACCCCATAGCCCAGTTGATCTAACTTATTGTTATCCATTTTATATCTTTGATCAGTTTCATCCCTCACAAACTTAAAAACCAAAATAAAAAACTCACTTCATAACTAGCCTAATATCAGAACACCATAAGCAAACACACCGATATCTTTTACATCTAATAGAGAGAGCCCTCTCTGAGTCCAGGAAGGCTAGGTCCTTGGGCTCCAAAGCTTGGTTTGATGTTACATCGTCATTTGGCTCACCAATTGGCCAAATCATGGGAACCTAACAACAATACCATTAGATCCTACGGAAGTAAAACGCTACATAGAGCCAGTACGCGGTAACAAAGAGGTAGACCACATTTTCAAGTTGACCACACAAAACGAAGATTGGATCCATCCCACAGCGGATGTGGTACTCTGCTGGGAAATATATAGGGAATACTTCTCTGACTCTAATGGGGAGATAGAGAAATGGAAAAACCGACTGCACGATGTCTCGGCGTTGCAATGTCCTCAGGACGTGAGGGCCCTCTACTGCATTTCTTCGGAGGTAAGAGATCTACCCCATTTTTATGAGTCTGGTAGCGTCCAGGAATTCCTGAGAACACTAGAAGCTATGGTTCCAAGAGAACGACGGCTCTGGGCCCTTAATCTATCTATGCGTGGGACACCTACACGATGGTGGGATACCCACAAGAAAGCATTCCTGGAGTAGGAGACGTGTCGGGATATGATGATCTCATGGTTCACACCCCCAGCTGACATACGCACCAAGATATTTCTCATACCTGGGGATCCCCGTGCACACCTGCTCACCTGGATGGACAAATGGTCTGACCAGACTACAAAATAATGGGTTCATTTATTTTTAAATGCCTTGGGACCTATCCCTGCCGCATGGTATTTATATGCGGAGCTATATCAACACACATGCCACTGGGAAATACTAAAAGATGAATTTATAGGAACGATCGGACTAATTGGGGGGACGGAGACACTCTACAAAACTTTGTAGGACATCGATGCATTTGTATTTAATAACTCACACCATCACGCCGCACCAAAGGTCCTAACATGGGAAGCGTATATGCAAGACATAGTCAACTGCTAGAGCTTGGTGATAGACGAAGAAGAAGATAACCCTCGGAACATCTCTATTCTAGAATACGAGGGGGAACACATCTTTATTGGACCCTCACTACAGAATATTGATGTGACACAACCTCTCAAGCTGCGCGAAGTTAATATTGGGATGGAAGAACACCCTAAGTTGGATAAAATTGGGGACTATTGAGATGAAGGAACCGTATGCAAAATCGCAGAGCTACTTACGGAATATCAGGACTTATTTATGACAAAGTTTTTTGAGCTCAAAGGAATCACAGGGGACTTGGGAATTATGCACATCACTTTGAAGCCCGAGGCACGCCCCGTAAAGCAACGGCCTTACCGACTGAATTCTAAATATAAGCAAACGGTCAAAGAAGAACTGGACAAAATTTTTGTTGTAGGTATCATTGAACCAGTTGAATAGTCAGATTGCGTAAGTCTGATGGTCATCTAAGAGAAGAAAAAAAAGGGGGAAATATGCATCTGCATAGATCTACGCAAGTTAAACAACGCCTGCATCCATGACCCCTTCCCTATGCCCTTCTTAGACGAAATCCTTGATAGCGTGGGCAGACATAAAGCCTATTCCTCAACCGATGGGTTCTCAGGGTACCATCAGATCCAAATTGCACCTAAAGATCGCAGTAAGACTACATTCACGACAGAATGGGGGTCCTTTCAGTATACGGTCATGCCCTTTGGTCTCAAGAACACACCCACTATTTTCTCAAGGGTCGTAGTTGCTGTATTCAAGGAGTTTATTCATAAGTTCCTAGAGGTTTATTTTGATGACTGTACGGTCTTCATCCTGGTAAAGGAGCATGTATCTAACTTGCAATTAATGTTGGATGCATGCCGAAAGCACCAGATTTCCTTGAATATCAAGAAGTGCATCTTCTATGTACCTTTCGGAATCTTGCTTGGGCACATAGTATGTCGGAAAGGGTTGATGGTTGAACCTGCGAAGGTAGCCATAATTATAAACCTTGCAGTCCCAACAACGCAAAAATAGTTGTGTTATATTCTTGGACACACGGGATATTACAGGAAATTCATTCAGGGGTATGCACTGATCATAGCACCCATGGAAAAAATACTTAAAAAATATGTTTCCTTTTTTTGGAACGATGAATGTTAGAAGAATTTTGAATTACTAAAAGAGAAGATGATCTCTACACCCATACTAATATTTCCTGATTGGTCGAAGGAATTTCATGTACATGTGGATGCATCAGGCATCGCCTTGGGTGCTATCCTAACTCAACCTGGAGGGCGATATTGATCACCCGGTTGCCTTTGCGAGTTGGAAACTCTCAGACGCAGAATGCAACTACTCGACCACCGAGAAAGAGGGACTAGCAATGGTATACGCATTACAAAAATATTGACACTATGTACTGGGAGAGAAATTTAAAATGTTCACCGATCATTCGGCTTTGAAATCTCTTGTCAACAAGCTTGTGTTGGGGGGGGAAGATTTTCCGCTGGTTGTTGCTATTTCAGGAATATGATTTTGAGATCATTGTCAAGCGTGGAAGGTTGAATGCGGGCCTGGATCATCTGTCCCACATCGAGACAGGGGAAGAACCTACTAGCTTGGAGGAAGGATTACCAGATGCGCAGCTGTTCACCATTAAGGTTGTTGATGCACCCTTCGCTGATATCATTCAGTTCCTAACTATAGGCATAGCCCCCGCAGAATATATGGTGCCGTAGAAGAAGGAGTTGGTTACTCGAGCGACGGACTTTACTATCATTTTCGGCCAGTTATACAAGCTAGGCGCTAATGAAATATTATTCAGATACGTCCTGGAACATGAATGGCATGCCATTTTGGCGGAGGCACATGAAGGCGTCGGAGGAGGCCACTATGCAGGGAGAGCATCGGCACAAAATATTTTGAGAGCTGGGTTATGGTGGCCTACCTTGCATCAAGATTCTTACACCTATTGTAAATCATGCGATACATGCCAGCGAACCAGATGGCCCTCGCGCTGAGATGAGATTCCATTACAGCCTCAAATAGATTTACAGGCTTTTGAAAAATGGGCCATTTATTTTGTGGGACCCATCAATCTACCAGGCAAGAAGAGAGGTGTGCGCTACATTATTACCGCCACTAACTATGTCACTCGATGGGCTGAGGCACAAGCGGTGAATGATTGTACTACGGATACCGTTGCGCACTTCATCTTTGAGCAGATTCTAACCAGGTTTGGCTACCCAAAGATCCTAATGAGTGACATAGGTACGCACTTCGTTAACGAAATGATTCAAGCCCTGAATGAGGAATTCTAGATCCATCATGCGAAAATTACACCATACCATCCACAGGAAAATGGGTCAGTTGAAGCTTTTAACAAAATCTTGGAATAGGCATTAACCAAGGTCTACAATGCCAATCGTAGTGACTGGGATGTATGCATCCCCTCTATTCTATGGGCCTACCGAACAACTTGCAAGAAGCTAATAGGAAGGACCCCCTTCTGGATGGTCTATGGCAAGGAGGCCATTATGCCCATAGAATACATTGTTCCTAGCCTAGGCATCTTAGCATTTACAAATATGGCAGAACCTGATATCATGGAGGAGTGTCTTGTGCAGCTTTCAGCATTGGAGGAAGATCGGTTTATTGCTAACTTTCATCAGCAGGTTCATAAGGCTCGCGATAAAGCCTGGCATGATCGACACATTCGCCAAAAGACATTCGTAGCAGGTGACCTAGTCCTCTTATATGATAGCAAATTTGTGAAACACCCAAGGAAATTCTGGCAGCACTATCTTGGTCCCTACACCGTTAAGGAAATCACAAATGGTGGAGCAGTCTGGCTGGCTATCCTGTGCGGTGACATGTTACCTGGCTTTGTCAATGGTAGTCGACTCAAGCCATACAGGGCTAAATGACTATATGGTCGAACTAATTGGCATAGGCACAATCGACCCACCAGGGAGAGGTCACTGACGCACTAGTGGGATACGTGCACTCGTCTTCCAATCACTACAGAGGCGCTTGGAAAGCCTGCGACCACAGTGACTTGGGACGAGTTACAAGATTTTGTTGGGGGACTGTTGGAATAGGGTCTCCTACGAGCTGCGAAATTGGTCCGATTTGGTATATTTTTTAGTATAATTAGGCTAACGCAGGGGTTTGGGGTGGGTCAAAGCCCCGAAAAGCATTGTAATGGGAAAAAGGGTAAACCAGGGGTCTGAAAACCACGATTTGTGGACCATAGGAAAGTTTCGGCTAGATTATTATAAATAGAGGAACATTTTGAATTGTAAGGTAGAAAATGAAGGGCTATTGATGTGAATTGTGGTTTAAGATATCTGTTTGGGTTTTTGGCGAAAGGACTCCTGCTGGCTGTGTGTGCGGAGATCCAGAGTCCAGCTGTGTGCGGACCCTGTTGTTGTGTGCGCAGGCTGGGATGGGTATTTTAGGAAGGAATTGATGAATTGACGAATAAGAAAGGTTGCTTGAGAACTGAATCTAAGTGTAGTGTTTGTGCGAATCATTGGTAATTACTGGATTATGCGCATTCTATATTCAAGTTGTGAAAGATCTGTGTAAGTTTTTTTGTTGTATCTCGATCTATTTTAATCTATTTTATGCAATATTGTGCTACTATCATAAAATTATATTATTATAGATCTAGCGCATGTGGATGCGAAAAGAGACCTATTAGCTTTGTGCAGAAAGAGGTGATCTAGGTATCACAGGGCCAGACACAACTCTGGTTGCCTTACCTATCCTTTCTCAGGGTGCGAAAACCTGGTTCCAGCACCCACCCATACTACTTTGGGTGAGACTTTGACCTATGCAAGCATGTCACTACCAAAAGGGCCAGTAGTATAGGGGTTTGTTGGAAAACCTTGAAACTCCGAACCTGGGTCAGGACCCCTCGAGCCAACACTTTTTCTTGGGACTATAAAGAAATGAAAGGGTGCATCTCTTATTCCATAGTCATGATATTTAAATGAAATATGGATGCAAGAATGTGCCCCAACCCTAGAGGAAAATGAACCTAGTCTTAAAGGACATAGTGAAGCATGAATTACAAAATTTTTTGGATGCAAGGTTCTTAAACCCAATCTCAGATAGTGAATGGGTGTCACCTCTAGTCTTAGTCCCAAATAATAATGGTAAGTGGAGGATCTTTGTTGGTTACAGATAGTTGAAAAAGGCCACAAAGAAATACCATTTATTTTTTCCTTTCATTGACCAAGTATTATATGGACTTGTAGGAAAGAATTTATTCTCTTTCTTGGATGGATTTAGTGGTTACAATCAGATCCATATCAGCCCTAAAGACCAAGACAAGGCTACATTCACATGTACTTGGGGTACCTTTTCTTATATATTTCTCCCATCTGGCCTATGAAATGTCGCTTCCACTTCTCAAAAATAAGTTCTGAGCATATTTGTTGAGCTTGTCCATGACTTTTTGGAAATCTACATGGATGATTTCACTCCCTATGGATGTGATTTCCAGGTGGCCCTCTCTAATATGGGTAAAATCCTAAGGAAATGCATTGAAATGAATCTCTCCTTGAGTCCTGAGAAGTGTGAATTATTGATGAAGGTAGGGACTCTCCTTGGCCACTCCATATATCAGGCAAGAATACAAGTAAACCCAAACAATATTTTTATCATAAAAAGGGTCCCTACCCCTCAGAAGCAGATAGATGTTAGGAGTTTCTTGGGCTTGACTAGTTATAATAGAAGATTCATCAAGGATTTTAGTAATTTGTCTTCACTATTGTTTGGATTTCTGGCCAAGGACTTATAATTTTGTTGGTCAAGTAGTTTTCAAGAAGCCTTTTAAATCTTAAAAAGAAAATTTACCAATGCTCCTATACTTCTAGGTCCTAATTGGGCTCTACCTTTCCATATCCACATTGATGCATTAGTTAAAGTTGTGAGGAAATATTTGGGACAAATAGATGAAAAGTTACCTTATTTTATTTAATTCATTAGTAAAAAACATTATAAGCCTGAATTGAACTACATTTTCACTCAGAAAGAAATTTTAGTTGGTTTCCACTCCTCGAACATGTTCAGAAATTATATCGCTGGATACCAAAATTTTGTGCATATTGATCGTGAAAAAATTAAATACTATATGACCAAACCTAATGTGAATTCTAGAATTATTTGGTGTTTATTGTTGTTACAATAGTTTGATTTGACTATTTACAGATGATGAAGAGATAATTGATGATCAACTTCGAGATGAACACCTATTTTCTATCTCACTACTCTCTCCCTATTTCGTTGACATAGGAAACTACCTGGTTGTTCGGAGATTTCCTCCAAAAATTTCATCCAAGGAGAAGAGGATAGTTTTGAGAAAGAGCGCCACTTTCACTTGGATTGGGGAAAATATTTTCAAACTGGGACCGAATCGGATTTTAAGGATTTGCTTCAGGGAAGAGGATTATTTTGACATCTTCTCATCATGTCATGATGTGCCCTGTGGGGATCATTTTGCTGCTAAGAGGAAAAATTTCAAGTCCTTACAAGTTGGCTACCATTATCCTACTCTCCATCAGGATGCAAGAAGGTATACCAGTAGATCTGACCAGTGTCAGAGGATGGGGAACCCACACCCAAGGATGAAATGCCTCTACAACCTCAAGTGGCCTTAGAGCCATTTGACAAGTAGGGTATGGATTTCATTGGGCCAATTAATCCACCATTTGGACAAAAGAAGTAAATCATATTATGCACTGAATATTTGAAAAAATGGGTTGAGATAAAGGCTTTCAAAGTAGCAACAGAAGAAAAAATGGTTGAGTTCTTAAGGGAAATTTTTTTCTAAAAATTTGGGTATCCAAGGGAGATAATCATTGATCAAGGAGCTCCATTCACATCACATTTGATTGAGAATATCCTAAGGCAACATAATATCAAGCACATAACATCTATTATCTATCACCTTCCAGAAAATGGGCAAGTAGAGGTTACCAATAGAGCACTGTAAATCATACTCACCAGGGTTGTGAGCAACAGCAAGAAATATTGGGTAGATAAATTAGTGGAGGAAACTTGGTCATATAATACCACCTAGAATACAACTGCTAGGTTCATTCCATATGATATTGATTAGGGGAATAAATGCTCTCTTTCCATTGAATTTGAATATGACACTCTAAGAATGGAAGATCAATTGGATTTATATGTCACAAGAGCACAAAAAGAAAGGTTGCTTCAACTGAATGGCTTGGATAAATTCATAATGCAAGCTGTTACACCATTTTTTGGTCATCTAACCTATTATCATTAGATGGACCCAAGTACACCATATAAGACCAATTTTACCCTAAGTAAAATTGATTTCACTATGAAAATAACTTAGTAAACCACCTTTATTAAGTTTTTTATGGCCTAAAAAATAAACCCCATGAGGAAATATTAAATAAATCTATATTTATTTGATTTTCCTCAAGGAATAATTAGTTAAACATCAGTTTAATTAATATTCCTGGTTATATTTTTTGCACTGAAAATTGTCACCTTGACATTTCGTTGTCCGTATGAGCTCATTATCACTCATACTTTCCTCCTTTGCAAGTCTAAAATATCAGTTCCTCATGTCAAGCCTTAAAAATAACACAAAAGCTCTCAAAAATCTCTAGAACTCTGGTATCGCACTTTCTCTTTGTCTTACATGTGTTCCCGCACCTAATGGTCATGTCTCCTGCATACCTCGACCACACTTTCTACGTAGTTAAGGGTGCGGACCTCACGTAGAAATATTAAAAGGGCGCAAGTAAACTCAAAAGCTCACTTTCGGGCCATTTCTTGAGAATCTTGCTGGAAGGAATCTTTGCGGTGGCAAATACCGCTCCTTTTCAAGTTCATGTATCCCATGCCTTAAGGAGCTAACCCCTTGATGTGAGGAGCTTATCCCTTTGAGAAGGAGGATTCTATCCCTTCGATAGGTGGAATAGTAACCTCCTCTTTTGCACTATAAAAAGAGGCATTGGGCAGCCCTCAAAGGGAGTTTAAGCTTTAGTGTTATTTGAGTGTAAAGTGCTGTTGGAACTTAGACTCCTTTAGGACTGAGATTTTGCGAGGAAATGTCACATATCCGTATGTATCGCGAGTTTGAAGAGTGCAAGGCTTGTCAAAATAAATGAAATTCCCTGCTTCGGACTCCTAGGAAGACCTTTCGTTCTTCAACATCAAGGCTGAACAAGGTTGCTGAAAGGTTTTCTTCTACTATTTCAAAGCTAATACAAATAAGTTTGTTTTTCTCAATAAGCCCTGTCATTTGATTGTTTATTTTATGGATTCCTTGATCACCATAATAGATATGATTTATGAATATATGCTACGTGTGCTATTTCTTATTTTTGTTTGTTTGTAGATTGTAGATCTTCGAAGATAAATCTTTTCTACGGCGACCGAAGGACGACTACTACAAACAAGCGTTGGATTGAGGGTAGGATCGTAACACCATTGTAGCATCTACTTATAAATCGTGATATATCTAGAGAAAGATAGATTTAATTGTCCTACTTTTAGTTGCTAGAATATATTTTGATACTAGGGAGATTGATCTTGTCCGCAAGATCGATTTATCCGGCCAACAAATTGGCGACTCTAATTGGGACCGATTTTGATTTTTGGTTTTCCTCTTGTTTTGACTTCTTGAGAAAAATGATCCAAGTTTTTCGATTGATGTATACTCGCTCGGGTAGTTGGGTTTATTTTCTTTGAAAGTTTTCAAGTATTTTTTGTTTTTCTTGAATTTTTTTGGGGACAACACTTTATCTTCACACACAAGTGCGGGCATCTCTACACTTTCCTTAAGTAACTAAGATGTGGACCGCACCTATTGCTAATAGGGCTCGTCAAACCCCGTTAAAATTTTTTGAAATCTCATGATTTCTTCTTCCCAGCCCTTAAGTTTATATTTGATTTAGGACTCTTAGTGCCTACCCGTGATCTTTATTTTTCCTCCCCGTCAAAAATCTCTTGTGAGTGAGTTCCAATAGTATTTTTTTGTTTTGAGTGATTTTTCTAGAAGTTTTTGCATACTTGGAGTGGTTTTCACTTTGTCTCCGTAGTGACTCAAAGATTAGAAGCTTGAAATACCTTGTAGATCACACCCTGTGGTGTCTTTTTGTCTTCTTGATGAGTCCGACTTGGTTGCGAAATCCATCCTTTTTGAGGGAATAGATCTAGTTTTCTCTTTTGGTGCAAATCCTTGAACAAACTTTGTTATAAGTTCCGAATTTCATTTTTACAAAAGAATATATATCTAGTATGTTTTTTGATTTGTTTGTTATTACGTGCCAAAATGAATCCTTAGTTTCATCGAACAACCAGGAAAAAAATTCTCATTGAAGCTTTTTATTCAATTAGATTTTCGAAGTTTTTTAGATATCAAAAAATCACGTGGAGTTTTGAATGCTTTTCTCAGAACTTCAGTAGATCTCTTTTGAAAGAAAATTTGTTTTTGTAGTTTCCAGCTTTTTGAAAGTGAAAGGGATTTATATTGAGTATTTATTGTTTGTCTCGTCTTTGAGTTCTTATTGAAAAACAAAAGATTTTTCTTTTTCATTTATTCTTCATGTTGAAAGAAAGAATTGTCTCTTAAGAAATTGCATTTTCTCGAACTCTTTCTTTAGCTAGACTTCATTGAAAAGAAAAAATGAATTTCTTATCATTTTAGGTGCATTTTTTAGTGTGTTTGGGAGTCGATCTTCACACCATCAAAGTTTCATTTCCATACCTATTGACTTAAAGAAACAACCCATAAAAACAATGCTTAACTAAAATTGATCTAGTAATTTTTTTCTATTTCTAGGCTCTTATCACCAATATAGCTAGGCTAGTATCTTGGAGTAGGGAGTAATTAAATCTCCAAGATAGTAAAAAAAAACAAGTAGATAAATCTTACGGTAGGAAATAAATCCAATTGCAATTGGTACATTCCGGGAAGCTTCTATTAAAGGAGTTAATCATGAGATCATGTCCGAACCTTTGAGACAATCAATTCTATTTCATTGGGAAAGATAAAAGATCTGCACGCATTACAAACGGTAAACCCTGATTAACCATTATCGAGCAGCTCAGGGTCGCTTGTTGGTAAACCTTAGATTGACTATGTCGAGGAACCTTCGAAGGGGATTGAGCTTTGTTACTCTCACCCTTGCGCATAGAATCGGATCGTAGATCGTTTCCCCCGTATCTGTATTTATTGTCGCTTGGTAACCTTAGTGTCCATAAAATTAAGATTATTTCCTAAGGTGATGATAAAGAAAATATCTCACCGTACTCGGAGCAGACATCGACTAGACTCACTTGGACTCTCTAGCGGGGTTCTCTTTCACTCGAGATGGTTTTGTGAAGAAACTTGGCGCTAACCGTTTCATTAGCTATGTTGTCGGGTAATCGTCTAACCGTTATTTCGGTAGTAAAATTCTACTAAGTTGGATTTCATCACGAATTAGTGTTTTTAGTACGAGAAGTTACTCGTTTGTGCGTGATAGTTTTAACTCTTAGATTTTTTTTAGTGACATGTGATTCAGCTATTTGTTCCTTTAGAGACTTTAGGTGTTTTTCATTGAAATTTTCTTTATTTGCGTGTGATTAATTAATATTCAATCGTGATTAATTAATATTGAATCAGTATGCAGTCATCGAGACAGTCCGCGCAGACTTGTGGAAGCCCTCCCGAGTACACACAAAGCCAACTCGAAAGGGTCGTAGAGCTCTTAGTATCACCTAGTGATGAGAGAATTAGATTGAGAAAAGTATTGGAGATTCAACTATATTTGTTCATACTTGATCATCAAATACCAACATAACACGGCACATATTCAAGAGCCAATTTTAGTTTTTCGAAGTTCATCGTGTAGTATTTCTCCTTCCAAAGTGAATTAGCCGAAGAACACCGAAGATTTCCTCGAGACTCGAAACTCGAACTCCGTTGTTTTGGAACCATCTTCAGGATTTGTTACTCCAACTTATAGTGATCCTCGGTTCACCTAGGGTAAGAAATATCATTATTAAAAATCTTCCTTCTCGACCTCCTATCTATTGAAGAACTTGGTTTGCCCTAGACGAAAACATAACTCTTCTTGAAAACCAATAGCCTTTGAATCTTAGGGGAGCATGAATCAATATTCTCACGATCTCTTTTAGAAGTGACGCTTGGTATTTATCATTGAAATATTTTTTAGAAAACCCGGGTCTTATTTTTTCACCACCTTGAATTCCTTTTCATCCTACACCAAGAGGTTATAATCCTTCATCGATCATGTCGGGTACGATCATCTATGTTTTCCCAATCACGGAAACATTTTTATACAAAGTGGTCCTTCGACTCTTCTGGGGTACCGAGGGCTCTCTCCGGTACTTTCGAAGAGAAACTACTTCCGACCGATTGAACAAGTGTTATCATCCGTTATTAATCGAAGCTAAAACCTGAAACGTTGAACGCAGAACAAATCTTTATGATGTCCTGGTCAATATCCCCAAATCCCTCGAACCTCAAGGTAGCCGCTTACCGCCTGGGGGGCAACCCTCTCACAGGTAGTCTATTACTCCACTGGGGGCAACCTCGAAGGTATTTAGTTACCCTCGGGGGCTATCCTCAAGGTAGTCAGTTACTCGCTCGGGAAACCTCGAGGTGGCCGGCTCATGCACTGAGGGAAACCTTGCAGCCGATCGACTATCGCACCGGGGGGCCAACCTCGCGGTAATTTTTTACCAGACAAAGCCGCAGGACAACACTATTTACTGGGAGAAAAACCTCAAGGATGCAGTACATACCCCGAAGGTTATTAACCTCGAAGACGAGACACACCCCAAGGTCAACCCTAGACTTAGCATATTCCCTCGTGCAGTCCTTATCAACCCCCAGTTCGAGCATGTGCCCTCACGGTTATCAACCTCGGGGTCGGTACTTTCAACTCAAGGTTTCCAACCACCTTCTAGTCAATCATTTGTACAAGGAGAATCTTTGGAAATTTACCATTTAATTATCAACCCTACGTTCCAACCGAGCTATGGTCCTTCATATGTACAACCTTTACTATGGGACAACGCCACAGTAAATGAACATGGTGGTGGAATCCATCTCAAATTCAACAAACTACACAACCTAATGTGCAATTACCTAGTCAACCTGGACAAACTTTTGTTTTACGTCTGGTCCAACCTAGCAACCTTTGTCCAAACCCTATGGTTCAAGTCCCCTACACTGGTTCTATTTAGCGACACGGGCCTAGTACACCCTCGGACTGCTCATATCTGCCGTGAATCATCTTGTAACATCTATTCAACCCTACAACACCTGTGGAGTATCTCGTAGCTCGGCTTTCAGCTATCTGCATCCATGCAATTCCCTCAAGTCTGCGTATCCCCAGCCAGACCCGTCAGCTCAAACTTCGCGTCCGTATGCTCACGAGACAAGCTAGTACAAGTACACTTAGCTACCTGAGTCAACCGCAATTCACATATCATACCTTACTAGGGACAATATCAATTACGGTCTTCGTTGCACAAAACCCGAGCTTTATCGCATCAACCGTATCCCTAGCTATACTTATCCACAGCCCTCAACAACCCCGTTTGGGGTCATCATGCTAATCCTAGTTTTTCACGAGAGGTTATACCATTCCTAATGCAACCGATTCCAAGTTATCCCGAATATCCTCCTCTCGAAGGCTCGGTCTCATTACTCAAGGTTTTCGTGACCCCTAACTATCGATCTACCATTTATTGTGACTTTGGATTTACCCGATTTGTCGCGCCTCACAAACGATCCTATTTATTATCTTAGCATTGGGCGCAATGCCTAATAAGTTTCCCGGTGATATACCAAAATTCGAGGGTAAATCGAGAGATCATCCATCAAATCACATTACTTGACTTGTCACCTCCGGTGTGTGTCTAATTCGACAATTGATGATCAATTCGATTACGCCTTTTTCAACGAACTCTTATTGGTCTTTACTGCCAAAATGGTACATTGAGTTACCACGAGGAGCTCTTTTTAATAATTGAAATCGATTAGTAAGTCTGCTTTGTTAACTTATTTTCAGCTTGCCTGTCACGAATACGACAATGTACCAGAACTATTGACTTCACCAAAACAATCCACGTCCACGTATATTTCTGATCATATTCGCGAATGGCAACGTAGAAGGCGTTTAGTAAAAGTTTTCATTCCGCATCAAATTTTGGCGGAATGGTTCATTAAATCATTATTACCCAAAATCATCGAAGATGTAGCTAAAGGAGGAGTTGTCATCTGAAGAGCAAGTCATTTCTCGAGGGCTCAGTACCTCGACCTCGTTTATCACGCAAACGTGTACTTTACATGAAAAAATCTCTCAGTCTTCAAAACACTTGGTCAAATCACTTCGAGCTCCTTCAAGGTCTCATGCCACTCTGATGGTATGATTGGTTTAGTTAGCACTAAAAGCGTGAAGAAATCTTCAAAGAATTCTTCTCCTATAATAACTTTACCCTTTGATTCCCCAAAAGGAGATTCTTCCCTGTCAAGTTTATGCCAACATCCATGTCGTAGAGTCATTTACCACCAAATCCAACACGGCGATGAAATAAAAAGTGAAGAATAAAAACAAATAAAATTGAAAAGACAAAACGAGATAAAAAAATGAATCTCATCTATGCAATAACGCGAAACCCTGTTATCCTTGTTTCATTTACGATGAGGATCATTTTACCAAAGAATGCACACATCGAACATAGGTTTCGAAATTCGATAGAAGTTGTTCTCAAAATTCCTATTGTCTTGAAGGATCCTTTTCCCCACTCAAGATAGTAAGATGATTGGTTCTACCCTCTAAACACCTCAAAAGAACCCATTTCCGATGATGTCCATGTCGTGATTGCGACACGATCGCAAGATTATGGTAGTAAGAATTTTGTTGGTGGTAAAGAAGCAAAATATTCTAATTCAAACACATCAACTCACACCTCCTCCTATTTCTCGATCCACTACGGATCGAGAAACCCAACTCGTACTTATTAATCAAACCGCCTTCTAAAGGTGTACTTCGTAACACTCAGCTTTCAATCCACATGCGAGAGATGCTTAGAACTACAACATTGTTGAGGACTTAGCTATTTCCCCTTCAACAATGTCAGCTTTGGAAATGTCGTAATCGTGCCTGAATAGTGTAAATTACTATTGTTCCGCCATAGGATATTTCGATATCTCGGTGATTCGAACTCTAATAATCTTCGATTTAGAATAGTACACCCCTACACTACACGCATCAAATGGCTTTCTGCATTCTAGTCTTAGTCAAAAAAATACCTTGCTTTCGTACTCGTTATTGATGAAGGGGCTTCTATGTGTATTGACTGTATCGATCTAGTGTTGGAAATCGACTGGCTCTCCCACACTCAATCAATCTCCGACAATTCTAAAATCTTTTGATGGCCGTAGGGTTCCATCCTTTTTGGTAATTTTGCAGAATTTACCTATAGAGGTAGAAGGAAAAACCGTAAATCTTGATGTGGAAGTGGTTGATGCCCCTCTATATTACAACCTTCTCTTGGGTCGCAGTTGGTCTTATGCTATGATTGTTGTTGTTTCATCAGTCTTTCGGCTTATCAAGTTTCCACATAAAGGAAAGATTCTTACAATATACCAGCTGACTTATTTTTCATCCAATCCCTCCTCTACAGATAGTATTCACCACCTCCGTAAAATGACTATCCCTTACAAGGATGTCGGCGTAGGTTTGATTAAAGATTATGGTTTACTGGGAACTTTTTCCTTTCCTGCTCCAAACATATCGCCTCCTATTGCAAATATTCATATGATTTCAACAAATATTGTTACTTTTGATGATCCTTGGATTGTACCTTCTGATTTCGAGGTGGATTCATTTGATGGCGTAATGCCTTTGAGTCCCTTTGAAATTTCATATCAGGCTATACAGTCATTTTTTAATCCTTCTTCAACCGAAAATGATCAAATGAATGTGATCCATGAGGAATCACTTTCTATATCTAGCTCAGCTACAATCACATTTCCTGATCTCGTTCACACTGATGAACAGATTCGTGAACTCTTCTCTGTTGATGATTTACCATGGGAAGATCTACATCACCGGTCTTCATTTTTACCTGAGCTTGATCATTTTTAAAATGATTTCTCTTCTATTTTTACTACTGACTATGTCAAAGAACCACATAATCCATTGCAACATTCTGATTCTGAGTTAAATTTGGAAAATATCTCTTGAACGGTTCCTATTGACATTTCAGTTAAGCCAGGAATTGTTGAAAACATTCATATAGGTGCTTCCTGTACGAACGATGAAATCCAAACTTATAAAGCCCTATTTCAAGAATTCTGTGATATGTTTGCCTGGTCATATGAAGAAATGCCAGGAATCAATTTGTCAATTGTTGTCCATGAAATTAAGACTTACCCGGATGATAAACTTGTCTGACAACGCTTTCGTCAAATACATCCGAGAAAAGCTGCTGCTATCAAAGCCAAAATTGAGAAATTAATTCGTGCAGGTTTCATTTATCCAATTCCTTTAACCGATTGGGTATCAAATATTGTTCTTGTCCACAAAAAACAAGGAACGATAAGAGTATGTATTGACTATAGGGATATTAATCGAGCTTGTCCTAAAGACAATTATCCAACCCATTATATCGATAAAATTATTGATGATTGTGCCGGTAGTGAAATGTTATCCTTTATGGATGGTTTTTCCGGTTACAATCAAATCAACATACTCCTTGCTGATCAACCTAAAACAACTTTCATTTTTCTGTGGGGAACATTTGCTTATTGCAAACTACCCTTTGGATTGAAGAATGCTGGGAAAAATTTTCAAAGGGCTATGTCTCATGCATTTCATGACATCAAGCACATTGTGCAACCTTATATCGATGATTTACCTGTCCATTCATCGCATAGAGCCGTTCATCTCACTCATTTACAAGCTATCTTTATGAGATGTAGGCATTATCGAATTCGGCTGAATCCACACAAATGTGTTTTCTTTGTAGAATCGGGTCGCTTACTGGGATTTTTCGTTTCAAAAGTAGGCATTCATGTCAATCCATCTAAGGTTGAAGCTATCCTCAATCTACCTCCTCCTTCGACTCTTTGCCAGCTCCAAAGTTTGCAAGGGAAAGCAAAATTTTTACGTCGTTTCATTCCTAACTACGCTAAGTTAACAAAAGGTTTTACCAGGTTGTTAAAATATAACATTCCATTCTTATGGGATGAGATCATTAATTGATCTTTTGATGCACTCAAACATGTGTTGACCCATGCACCGTTACTGCATCCTCCCAATTACAACCAGGATTATTTTTTGTACCTCGCCGCTTCTCATTCCACCATTGGGATGGTTTTAGTTCAGGAAGATGAATTCAACAATGAACATGTGATTTACTATCTTAGTTGAAATCTGCATCAAACTGAGATAAAATATTCACATGTGGAAAAATTGGCCTTGGCAGCTGTCCAAGCTATCCAAATATTTCGTCACTACATCTTATTACGCAAAACCACAGTGATTTTTGACTGTAACCCCATGATTTATATCTTGACAAAACAATTGCTAGGGGGAAATTATTCCAAATGGATAGTTATCCTATAGGAATTTGACTTGGAATTTGAAAAATCCAAGGCAAATAAGTCTTTGGTTTTTGCTGAACTGATGTGTGATTTCCCGTGTACTGATACTGAAACTGTCGCGGAGCATCCCATTGCATACGAATCCTTGTTTCTTATCAGTACTCTTGATCCTTGGTATGGTGATATTATTTTTTATCTCCAAACCCAATCTTTTCGGCCTGAAATCTCACGATCTAAGCGACAAAAAATACGTTTCCAATCGCAACAGTACAATATTATTGGTGATACACTCTACGTTGCGGAGCAGATTCAATTTTCCGACGTTGTCTTACTCATGAAGAAGCTAAGAAGGTTCTGAATGACTATCATTATAGAGCATGTGGCGGTCATATGTCTAGGTATGCCACAGCCCAAAATATATTGCGTGCTGGTTATTTTTGGTCATCCTTATTCAAATATTGTATCTATGCAATCTGGAAATGCCATAATTGTCAGATCTTTGATCGTAAAATGCATGCACCACCCACTCCTCTTCACCCTATAATTGATGTCGCTCCTTTCGCAAAGTGGGGTATTTACTTTATTACATGTAACCCTCACTCGGCCGAGGGGCATGCGTATATTATCCTAGTGGTAGATTATTTTACTAAGTGGGCCGAGGCAATGCCTACATTTTCGGCGGATGGAAAGACTGTTGTAACTTTCGTGTTCAATCATATAATTGCTAGATTCGGTGTTCCTCAAGCTATCATTATGGATCATGGAAGTCATTTTCTAAATATCATGATGACTAAACTGACAGATCAACTTGGCCTGCGCCACGATAGTTTTACTCCATATTACCCGCAGGCTAATGGTCTGGTTGAAGCTATCAATAAATTTTTAGTCACTATGATTAAACAAATCATTGGTATTCATAAGTTGAATTGGCATACCATGATATTTTCAGCACTTTGGGCATATCAGACCTTAGTAAAAACATCAATTGGTTTCACTCCTTTTCAACTGGTTTACTGTTTGGAAGCTGTGTTACCTATTGAATGCGAAATTCCATCATTACAATTAGCCATAGAATTACTCCCAGCTACTTCTAAAGAAGAGAAATGTTTTTTGTGCTTAGCTTAGCTAGATGAGAATCGACACACTGCTGCATTAGAAAATGAGACTCATGCAAAATGAATGAAATCTCAGTACGACAGAAATGTTACACCTCGCAACTTTTCAGAAGGAGACCTAGTTTTAGTATACGATCAAGAAAACGATAAGCTAGGGGCTGGAAATTTGTACCTATGTGGCATGGTCCTTACATTGTTAAGCGAAAGCTGGCAAAAGGGGCCTATGAACTGATAGATTTTGACGGGGTCTCTTTAGATAAATCCAGAAATGGGCTTTATCTGAAGAGATGTTATGCTTAAATTCTGAGTGGATATTTTTGTTAGATTAGTTTCTTTACTGTTGTTGTGTCTTAGACTAGAAAAGCATGCCTATTTTAGACTGTGCTCTTATCATTATTACTTCTTATCTGAGTTTTACTCTTGATATTGCAGATGTCAACGTCTTTTCAAATGTACATTGGTTTTGTTGATGGTGCTTGTCGTAGTACACAGAACATTTCTTCCGCAACTTAGGTTATCTATTCACCCTCTGATGAGTTAGTATCTATGCATGGGGTAAGCCTCGGTCAAACAACAAATAACATTGCAGAATATAGTGCAATGATTGAGTTATTATCTGAATCCATATCGTTTGGAATTCAGAGTTTGATTGTTAGGTTGGATTCTAAACTCATTGTCTTACAACTTAACAAGGTTTATGCCATTAGAAATCCAGTATTATTACGGTTATTTTTTAGATTTCATCTCTTAGAACGTGAATTTGATTACATTGAATATCAGCATATTCTAAGACATTTGAATACATTAGCAGATGCAGGAGCTTCTAGTATGATAAATAGACATTTTCAATAATCAAAATAGTAAATTACACAAAATTCGATAACATGTTACACAAGATAGCCAGTAATAATGATATATCATAGCATAGAAGTGTGTTTCAAAATATACATCGTCTTCGATCATAGGTTGAAAAACACCTTATGATCGGAAAAAATGATAATACAAAAATTCAAAAATGTCATGAGTCTACAAAATCGATCATCCTATCCCTGGTGATGATCACAATAAGAAACTACTTCTCAAGCCACCCTACACAGGAACCTCCTAAAAGGTCCTGGAACCCTAATCACATATCTCTGTAACCTAAGTGGAATATAATCTATATCAATTTTTGGAATATCTAGTGTCAAGCGCTCCAGATGATGCTCCAAGTCGATCAAGATATCTGCTGATTGGCCCTGTGGGGCTGGTGCTGCTGTAGCTGGGTGTCTCCTCTCATAAGGCTGGAGAGCGGTTGGTCATCATGGGCCCACATCTGCATTTAAAATTTTGATTATTAGTTTTGGACGATTAAAAAAAATAAAAAAATTAGAACTTAGAAAATGTTGAAAATGATTTTTACCTGAATCATCCCACTGTTCTCCTGCTAGAAGAGCCATGTCTCGATTGCCGCAGAAATCCATCCCAGCGTATAGAAATTCCTCAATCACAAAAAGTTGGTTGTTCAACCAATGAAAATATGTAGAAGGAAATATCACAATCTCCCCACCCTCATTATGGTGGGCTATCAAAGCAACCCAACGAACCATCTTGGGCTCTCGAGGTCGACCAGCATCGACAGGAATGTGCTGCGGGGCTAACATGGGGATCCTCTCTAGAAAAAAGGTGACTACAATGGACCCATATCCAAATTTTTTTAGCTTCCAATTCTTTGCTCTGGTAGGTTGGCCTTTCACATTTTCCAACACTGCCTCGCACCAATTGTATATGGTGCCTCAAAAGCAATCTACTGCAATATGCATCTAGGACCTAGTAGCCACATGTAATGCTGCACTCCCACACAATCTAGTAATAGTGAATGCAATAACTTTGAGCTCAGTTCGGATGATATTTTTAATATCAATCCATTTATCCTTGGGGTATGCTCGATCATCGCAAAAATCTAGTAGAAGATTAGAGACAGATTGGCCACCTGGCCTAGTCCCAAACAGAGATATTTGTTCACCCCTCTCGGGAAAACTAGTCAAAAAATTTATATTCTCTGGCTCAATTTCAATCCGGTGGCCGCCTATCACAAAACACTGGTCCTGAGTGTCCCATTTGTTTACTAGCCATGTCAGGAGGTCTACTTGGGCCCTCATGCCCTGTATGGCCCAGAACTTGTACAATCTGCATGATCTCAATGCCTGCATTGTGGGCATATGATTCATTGCGGCGTCATATACATCCTCGTGCGTGTGTTCTCACCAAGTAAGCATTTTGAATGTCCTAGAATAGACAAAGAGACATATTAGAACAAACTTGTTTGAAAAATTTTGGGTAAAAATTGAGAAATTTAAGTTTTAAAATTCATTTTGCGGGGTCTGCACCCTTTGCTCACACATAGTGCGTAGGTACGCACGGGTGTTGTGCAATAGGTGCAAACCCATGACTTTTTTCCTTTTAGGAAAAATTCGGGGTCTGCAGGACCCGCGTGTTACGCCTGCGGACCCCCACAAGCGATTTTCTAAACCTATTTTTCCTTAAAAAATGAAATTTAAATACTAAAAACAAAATGTAAACAGATGGAATGCAAGTTAAAGAGGATATGGATTACCTGGAGCTGACGGTTTTCGATTCCGACGGACGGATTTTCCAGAATCTTCATAGGAACGCTTTTACCCAAAAGCTCTCACTTTTCACTCTGAAGTCAAACGGTAAAAATGAAGATAGAAAATCCCTTTTTATAAGTTTTTTTGAATAAATGAATTTTTAATTTGTTTATTTTTCACTTTAAAAAGGTAATTTTTGAAAAAAAAATTATTTATCTTAAACAAGTATGTATAATGTTTCGAGTTTTTGTGCAGAAAATTGGATTTTTCGGGAAAATTGATCGTTTTTCAACGAAGAGCATACTTTTATCACTTTTTTGGACTCTTTCAAAAAATTACAAAAAACGAAACATTGGAGTCCTCTTTTAAGCCCTTTTCAGACTCTCGAAAATTGAAAAGATTGCCAAGAACTTGATTATTCAAACTCATTAAAATAAATGTATGATCGTCCCTTCAGTATAAGTTTACCCCTTTTACGGACTGAAACGGACTATTTACGAGAAAGGTATACGTTGACTAATTACTGTCAATAGAGTTCTCTCTCGCATTATTTTATCCTTTTTCAGGCTCGAGAGACTAAAATTACGAAAAAGTACACCCATGGATTTTTCTTAAATTTTTCTTCTGACTCCCTAAAATTGAAAAACACCAAGTTTCTCCTATACTGGACTTGTTAAAATTTAACAGTAAAGGACCTATTCAATTTTAAAACAAGAACGGACCTCTCCTTCTTAGGGTTCAAATTTTAAACTAAGTTGGACTCATCCGAAGGATGAGCTTATAAACAAGCAAATGTTATCCTCCTCAATCTTGTCAAAATTAAAGAGGTACTTGCCAGAAATGGTGGGGGAAAAGAGAGAAAAACGAACCTGTTTGTTACATTTTGATTTTCGGAAAACCATTAACCACTCTTGAACATGACACTTTTGTTCACTTGGGTTGGGAAATCCTTTGCCTAACAGTTAATAAAACCATATTGAAAGTCTTCAGCCGGTTTCTGGGTATTAGCTTTAGGTCAATTGTTACCAAGCCATCTGCAGTGTCGTTATGTGTTCAAGAGGACAGTTCAAACAAACCATTCATCTGCAAAATATTTGTCTTCCATTTTGAGAATCCCTGAGTTAGTCCTTGCCAATATATTTCTTCAAAACTTGATCTATGATTTCGTGTTGTGGCCTTGCCTATGACGGATCACTTTCTATCAATGACAGCTCATTGTCTAGGAAGTTGATCTAGAAATCGTCAGTACCTTCAAATCTGCATGCCTCAATGTCAGGTTTCTCATCTTCGACGACAGGTTGCATCACTGACCTTCGGTCGAATGATTCCGTGACATGTTCGACTTCAGCTCATTCATTCACATTTCATGGATTGTACTGAATACTTTGAGAGCCATTGAAATTACTTATGGTTTCTCTCACACTTGTTAAAAGTTCACATTATTGACTGGTAATCAAGTGGTTTCTACCATGTTCGACTTCAACACATTCATTCACATGGATAGAATCATACTAGTTCGAGAAGCGGAAATTAAGACCCTGGATCTAGTTTCTACCATCTAGGCTGCGAGGAAATTTTTTATTCATTTATACAGTGGACTATTCATAAACAGATGGCTGTGTCCATACTGTGTCTACACATGTCTATACTATTGATGTATTGAAAAATCATTCCCGTATCAGAATAGTTTAAGTCATTTTTCTAGTTAGTTTTGATCTAAGTATGAGAATGCCTACCTCAGCGATGATATGTCTACATATATATTTTTTTCATTGAATGTTTTTACAGGTTCCGACTGGGGTGTCCACAGGATTATCCTTGAAATGATAAAGTACTTCACTCTTCATACATGACAGACTCTATCTTCATCTATTACGAACTTCGCACTTTAGGGGGCAATCTGTTGCATTGAAAATTGTCACCTTGACATTTCATTATCCGTATGAGCTCATTATCATTGAGACTTTCCTCCTTTGCAAGTCTAAAACATCAGTTCCTCATGTCAAGCCTTAAAAATAACAGAAAAGCTCTCAAAAATCTCAAAAACTCTGGTATCTCACTTTCTCTTTGTCTTACCTGCGGTCCCGCACCTAATGGTCATGTCTCTTGCGTAACTGACCGCACTTTCTCTATGTTAAGGGTGTGGACCCCTGTAAAAGATTAAAAGGGCACAAGTAAACTCAAAAATATCACTTTCAGTCATTTCTAGAAGCTTCGGGAAGGAATCTTGCGGTGGAAAATCTGCTCTTTTCAGGTCCATGTATCCCATGCCTTAAGGAGCTAACCCCTTGATGTGAGGAGCTTATCCCTTTGAAGGAGGATTCTATCCCTTAATAGGTGGAATTGTAACCTCCTCTTTTGCACTATAAAAGAGGCATTGGGCAGCCTCAAAGGGAGTTCAAGCTTTAGTGTTATTTGAGGTAAAGTGTTGTTGGAAGTTAGACTCCTTTAGCTGAGATTTTATGAGGAAAGATTACATACCTGTATGTATTTCGGTTGGAAGAGTGCAAGGCTTTTCGGAGTAAGGGAAATTCTTGCTTCAAACCCCAGGAAGACCTGTTCAACATCAAGGGTGAAAAGGTTGTGAGGTTCTTCTACTATTTCAAAGTTAATACAAATAAGTTTGTTTTTCTCAATAAGTTGTCATTTGATTGTTTATTTTATGGATTCCTTGATCACCATGATAGATATGATTTATGAATATATGTTATGCAAGTGCTATTTGATTGCATATCTTCGTATATAACTCTTTCGGGCGACTGAAGGATGACTACTACAAACAAGCGTTGGATCAAGGTAGGATCGTAACACCTTTGTAGCATTTACTTATAAATCGTGATATATCTGGAGAAAGATAGATTTAATTGTCTGTTTGTTGCTAGACTATCTTCTAATACTAGGGAGATCGATCTTGTCCACAAGATCGATTTATCCAGCCAACAATATTTAACCCAAAACAAGGAAATTAATTTGATAAATCATTATTTATTTTATTATTTTCTAAAGAATAATTATTTAAACCTTATTTAAATAATATTCTTTCTTAAATATGACTAAATCACCCATAAATAATTAAATAAATCATTATTTATTTGATTATTACTAAACCACATCCTTAAAATGATACATAAATCATTTATTTATTTATTATTTACAAATAAAGGGACTTGACCCAAGTCAAGTTCCTTTTCCCTCCAACAAATATAATAAAATATTCTATAAAAGTTGGATCTTGATTTGGTTAATAATATTTTAATTATGCACCAATATCTAGACTAATTCAATATTTTGTTATAAATAGAAGGGTTTTCCCATTCATTTACCACCTTTTGTTGCCTTAAGATCACTCTGGATCTATACTTTTGGTCTAACTTTGATCCACCATCATAGTCATATTTTGCTACCATTTTTGTCTGGGTTTTCTACACCATCAAGAGAGAGGAATTTTTGATCTGAAGTGTTGAGGACTTATGAGAACCCATCCCATTAATACAAAATTCATTCAACATATTCTTGTCTTGTCTATTGGATGCATGGAGTAAATCTTGTTTTTTCTACTGCTTAATGTCTTTTGATGCATAGATCCAGATTTTTGCAGCATTTATCTTGATCACCTAACTACAGATGTGAGGATATTAGCAACCATATTTGTTGTTAGGGCTATTTTTTATGCACAGCTAAAGTGGTATTTTTTTGTATGCTTGGAATTAAGATTCATACTAACAACGAGCGACTCCACACGGGTTTACGATAAAGACCATTGTCATTTTTCTAATCCTTACATATCCAGTTTCTTCAAACCCTAGGATTTCTCTTCAGCCTCTTGTTTTTTCTTTTCTTGATGTTGTTTTTAACCTATAAAACCCTAAAACATTAAAAATTCTGACTTCCGTGTGTTTTCGGACCTATTGCGTAGGTGACAGACATCAGCCGCAGCTGAGACGACACTTTTTTCTAAAATCTGCCGCTGAGAGTGCCAGAAGTGTAGGTCACACTTTTTGGCCCAAAAATTGTGACCTGGACCTTCAGGATGCACATTTCAACCCAAAAAATTCGACCTCTACTAAAAACAGGTCAAAAACTACGACCTGGACTTTTTGAGGGAATTTTTCTAAAAGTTTTCTGGGTTTGTCTGAGCCTTTGTTCAGGGTTGTCTGACCTTCATCTCCGCCCATTTTGGAACTTTAATTGTTATGTTTTTCTCAGCTAAGTGGGAACCTAGCCCCCTAGGGCTTCAGTACCCTCCACTTTTTGTGGAAGAGTTTTTGCTGTTGCAGGTTGTCTCAATCTTCAGAGTCTTCAGCCATTTTTCAGATCTGATACCTCACCTTCAGATCCACTTCACATTAGCTATTTATCCATCCACAACACATCATTTAGTTTTGTTTGGGTTTTCCTCTAGGGTCCCCTCCACTTCCCTCCAGGATATAGCCTTTCGCCACCTCTTTTACAACAATTCTCCCTCTGATTTGTTGTTGTTTTCTACACCACTTTCTTGCAGGTTTGACATTTAGATCCCTGTCCCTCTTGACCTTAGGTTTATTGGCTATTTGAGTGTGTTTTGATTATTTGTTTACCTGCCCACAGACTATTTGTTGAGAGGCCCGCCTCCTTGGGTTTATATTATTGCATTATTAGATGTTTATTTTCTTTTTTTGCAGGCTTATATATTGTTATTTGTAGGTTTATGTACAACTATAAAACACACTTTTTATTTTTCTCTACAAACGTCTGGGTTTAAAAATTAAAAATTACACACTTCACACACACACCCTAAGAGAAAAAGGGCTTGGTTAACACCGCCAACCAAAGAATCTAAAAAAATTGAAATCAATTGATCCTTCACTTCTCTGCCCTTGTTTCGACATTGTAATCAGTTGATCCTGCACCTCCCTACCCTTGTCGGTCTCTTTTTCCTTTGTGTCTTGTTTGTGTCGTCATCATTGCGCCACCAAGGAATTTATCCCGTAGACTTCTTGGCCTTCATCCTTAGTTTTCGATAGGAACACTTACTCCTCCACGTAGGATTCGAGTTATTCCTCCACCAATTCTGTACTCTGACTCTTCTTCTAGTTCATTGGGTTCTCCTTATTTTTCCGCCTTTGGTTCTCCCCCTATCACCTTCACCATGTCTGGTGCAGGACCTAATGTTCGTGGTAACCCCAGACCTCATGCTGGGAATACCACTAGTGGGACCGCAACGAACACTACCCTGACTGCGCCCTTTCTCTCCTTCATGGCAGGCCTCATCCTTCTCGATTTTTACCAGTTGATAAATGACCCTATACACCATGACACTAGTTGGCCTGCTATGTTGACCAAGCTCCCTTTCGACATCCCTAAGTTTGAAGGCCTTGCTGGAGAAGATCCTACAAATCATGTTCGATCTTTCCACATGTGGTGTTCATCTAACTCCATTACCGATGACTCTGTCCATCTTCGATTGTTCCAAGGTATGCTTACAAGTGAAGCTTCTAAGTGGTATGTTGATCAGGCCCCTTCCTCTCATGCCACCTTTTAAGTACTCTGTCCAGATTTTCTTACGGAGCCCAGCCTTTCCCTTCACAGACATCACCGAACTCTTGACTTCTTCTTCAGGTCTGTCTCAGATCACTGGACTGAACAAGGTCCAAGAATATGAAGAAAGATTATGCCTAGCCTTACCTTCAAAAAACCGTTGTCACAGTGACCTGTTCCTAGATCTCTCTACCACCTACTTCTGAAGATGTCGTGATCTATATTTCCCTTCAACCAAGGCAGAAGTCGCTCTCCACTTGTAAGAAGAGACCCGCATCTACGCTCAGTCGAGTTATATTTATACCGTCCTACCTGATCTTCCTGGACCCGGTGGTGCCAATGCACCGGGGGAATCTCATGTCGCCGATAGTATCATTGGAGATCTCTCTCATCCATATGCTCTATCTCCCATGGATTATGGTTTTCCTTGGGGGGGGTCAACACCTCCTGCACTTTTCCCCCTCCCGGTAGCATGTATCCAGGATACAACATGCCTCCTCCTTTTTCCCAACCTCCTATTTATGACACTGTTAATCAACCTCCTTACTATCCGTATCCATAGCCCAATGCTCCAGCTCCTCTAGTATTAGCACCACCTCCTCCCTTGCCTTCTCAACCCCTGCAACAGCAGCCACCACCCCCTCAGGGGCAGGTGTATGCACAGCAGGGCGTGACTAATCCTCCTCCTTCCAAAAAGAAGAGGAAAGGCATGCAAAATCAATCTACCTCTGGTAATCACAAACCTAATCAAGGTAATGCTCTTAACACTACGGACCAGCAATAGGGCACTCAGCCCAAGTAGGACAGGCCTGTTTGCACGAACAAGCCCTATTCTTATTTTGGTGTTTATGGTCATTACACACATGATTGTCCCCTTTTACCATAGATGCGGCAGTTGTGGGAGTCTCAAGCAACATTTCGATGAAAACAAGCCTCCCCTTCCGTCCCTCCCAGTGCTGCACCTAGTAAGCCAGCTGTGCTTACTAATCCTTTCCCTCAGCAAGGATTTGTGGCTAACCAACCACCTGAAGGTTAGGTGGCCACTCAACCTCTTCCGATAAACCAGATTCTCATGATGAAATCTGATCAACCTCTAACTGTAGACATCAATCTTCAGACTTGGTCCCATCAGTACAACAAGCCTCCTGCTACGTCTGTCCCCGAGCCTCCTCCTTCGGTCTCTACAGAGCTTCTTTCAACACCTAATGGTCCCTTGCAGATCCCTCAGCCTAATGCAGAGGTTCATACCAAGATCCCTAAGGGACCACTATGCCGAAATGCTGCTTCTAGAAAAGCTACCCATTCATATATCATAGTAGATGATTTGGCACAATCCCCTACTACCATTTCAATGCTGGAACTCCTGTAGCCATGCCCTTCACAATGAAAAGCTCTACTATATGCCATGGGCGCTGTAGATCCTTTCGAAGATCGATTGATTTTCTTTGATGTTGACCGGTAAGAACATCCTCCTCTCCCTGCTTCCATCGCCTTCCAAATCCCAGTCAAGATCAGGAACGCCAATGTTTCCCATTGCATCATTGATGAGGGGGCATCCACCTGTGTGATGTCTGCTTCGGTTTGGAAGAAACTAGGATCACCTGAGTTGGCTCCTTCCATGATCACTCTCCGAGCATGGGATGGCCACGCCTCCCATCCCATTGGCTTATTCTGTAATTGTCCTATTACTGTTACGGGCAAGACTATTTGCGTTGACGTAGCAGTCATAGATGCCCCCTTAGATTACAACATTCTATTAGGTCGTAGCTAAAAATATGCGATGTTCATTGTCCCATCTATGGTTCACCGCAAGATGTCCTTCCCTCATAACGGAAAGATAGTCACCATTGACCAGTTGACATATTACGAACAGAAGTCTCAGACCTCCCCTGAGTCCACCATCTCTTCAGTGGCCAATAAGCAAACCGTATATCCTTTGACCAGTGTCTCACATGGAGTATACAAATATTCCTCATTGCTTGGTACATTCCCTGGTCTTCCTCCTCCTATCTCTGATCCTAGCTCATCGAATTTTTGCATAATTCAATCGTCTCGAGCTGCCCTCAAGCGGCCCACCTCGGCTAGTCAACAACCTCCTTGCCCTCTACAGCCTACTCCTAGCACTTCGATTCAACCTTCTGGACCTCCTCCTCTTGGCCCTTCAACTGGTATTCATGAGCCTCTTTACCCCCCTGGAACGGTTCCTCCAGGCCTCAACCATTTAGGAACCGTCACACCTGGCCATTACCCCTCTGGTCAGATACCATTCCTAGCTCCTCCCCCAAGAGTGTACACGGCACTTGTCATGGCCACCCTCTCTCTTCCTAACTTGACCCTTGGGATTCCCGTCTGGTACCTTGATCCTCCAGCTGCTACCCCGCCCAGTCTACCCCAACCTTATCTTGCTTTGACCTCAGTTCAACTGGTCCCCATGACTTCTCCCATTGCAACAATGTCTCAACCACCTCAATAGGAACCACCTCCTATTGCGACCGCTTCGGGTAAGAAGGGAAAAGCTCGCAAGAGGGCCTCCAAGAACAAGGCTGCCCTAACAAACCCTACACCTCCCCCACCTAAAAATTCCCATGATTTGTGTGATGTTGTCGACCATGCCACCCATAACTATCCTGAACAGCCCCATATCAATGTAATATCCCAGATCTGGAATAGCACAGCAAGCCTGCTGAAATAACACACTCCTAGGAGATTGATGTACAGAAATGAGTTTACAACCCTTGGATCCCTTAGATCATAATATTTTGAGTCTATATCCAAAATGGGAGCAAAATAAAATCAAACTAGGTGTGGTAAACAGATCTCCCACCACCTAGTCTAGCTGAAAAACACCCTACATGAGGGGCTGCAGCTATGCACAAAAAAATGCTTCAAGAATAACACAGTCTTGGACAATATGAGTAGGAGAACATAAAATATGATTAAAAAATGGATGTATGGAAGAAAATCAGAATTAAAGTGAAGCTCTTTCAATATACAGTAGAATACATGAGACAATAGAGCAAGATATCTTCAGGAAAGAGAACTACAACACATATATATCAGCAGAAATGGCTCAACATCATTATTTTAAGGAGCTGTAGCAGCTGCATATTACAACTCAGATCTAGGACAGATCTGTGGACAAATCATCAGATCTATTTCAGATCTGGAAACTAGATAGTTTTCTTTACAAGGTACCCTTAGGGTTTTGACCAAATCATGCATAAATAAGAGTAGATCTGAGTTACAAGTTGCAGATCTGTAAAATGATGCAGTAATTTCTGAATATAAAATTTCATTACAATAGATCAGATCTAAACAGAACATCGACTAGCAAGCTAATCCATGGATCACCAAAGTGGAAGGCAAAGCCCAACACCAAATATCTCTCATCAAAATTGTGATCAAAACACCATAAAGAAGCTCATATCAAAATAATGTAGTTCCTCAATAGAAACAACATTGTAGCTCAAATGACAAAGATGGCCCACTGCCAAGTTATAGATCTAAAGTGAAAACAAGAGAGGCACTCTTCCAGGAGGTTAAAAGACACACTCCATGAGAAGAGGCTCCCAAAACAAGCTAGATCTCTAAAGATCTAGAATCCCACTTGCTACAGCTTGCAAAAGCAGACAAACCCTCACTGGATCTATGCTGCAATTGGAAGTAGAGCTTGGCCTCAAGCCTGATGGTGGATCAAATCAAAAACTACTCCTCCAATAATCCTCAAAGGAAGAGGTGAAATCCCTGCATATGAACTGGAGGTGATAAGCAACACAATTCTCTACTAAATAGTAGAGAATAGTATTTTTCTAAGCAAACAAGATACTCAGAAATATGATCAATCAACAACCTTCTCTTGTTGCCCTTCCCTTCCTTTTATAAGATGAAAGCCTTTGCAAACCCTAAACCACCTTGATGAGTTAGCCCCTTTCACATGAGGATCCTCCTTCTATAACTGCGATGTTCCTTTAGGAGATACATTGAACCTAGACAGCGTTGTAGATTTGGTCAAGGTTGACCTAGTCTCACATCTCAAAACCATTTCACACCTGCAAGTGATTTATTTACATGGCCCTGATTTATCTTTGTTCACATGGGCATTGATTTATTCAGTCTTTTCAAGAGTTTTACATGTCCTCCTTTATTCATTTATTCATTCAATAGAAAGTAAAACAAAAATGAATATTCCTCTTAGCTTAGGCTAAGTAGGAACATTACAGTCCTCCCCTCCAAAATGTTGCTTGTCCTCAAGCAACTGATAGGGTAAGAGCTGTAGTTCCTCCCCTCCTGCATTGATGGCATCATAAGGGATCAAGCCCTCATCATAGGCCAAGTGCTCAACAAGCCAATACATCATGATTTGTTCCTCCAAGGCCAACATAATATGCGCATAATCCATCCCTTCGGGAGTGAAAAACACAACAAAAATAAACATGGTGGAAGCAATGCTACATCTAAAATATGTATCATGGAGTAAAGGTAGAAGTTCCAAGCCATGTGGCTCACACAAGCTGCCCACCTTATGTCCATATAATCCCATAAACAATATAACTATATCATCCAAGTATGGAAGCAGGACTATGTATATGCAAACTAAAATTTGCACTTGAGGAGGTGGGTCAAAATCCCACATGTGATGCCAGCGCAGTGCACATCTTGTCCTCATTAGATCTAGGTGTTTTCCACCACACTTTTTCTGCATGAGTCACCTTAACATGGCTGAAGGTGTTACATAAGTTCAGTGCCTTTGGGAAGCACCCATCATGAAAAGGAATCTCGCTTTGCAAAACGAGGGAGTGTCCAAGTTCAGAATTTCTATTGGCCCCCAACAAGCTATGAGATCCACATGATCTCTCACTCCCTTTAGGAGTCTTATCCTACAAAAACATGGCAAAGGAATGTAATAGATCAGAAAATACAACTTTCTTGGCATGATCAAATCCTTTACCATCATAGTCCCTCACACACATGGATTTGTGCATGAGCATTCCCCTCCTCTCAAGCAAAGGAAGAGTTGGCTAAGATGACTCTTGCAAAGAGTCCATTGGCTGCCTCAATCCTCCATAGCTATTGCACTCTTGAAAGTGCTGATGTAAGTCCTCTCTCATGCCTTCCCAATCAAAACTCTTCATGATCAAGGTATAGATCTTCATTGAATACATATGGCTGAGGAAGAATTCTTCATATTCTCCTTGTAGTATCTTCTGCTTGAGCTTGGAAGATCTAGCCCAGAAGACCTTACCATGATAATAGATGACTTCCCCTTGGACTAAGTAGCCCTCTTCTTGCTGCATGCCATCTAGTATCATACCTGTGTGGAAATCTTTGGAATACTCTACAAGCAGTTGAGATTTCCAATAAAGATCCACACTGCTCAACAATGACAGTGTTGCTGTTACATCCATGGAAGTGCTTGTCATGTTGCTGATTTCCCTTTTGACATTACACATGCCAAATTTTTTTTTTGGAAGGATGATCCTCCCCTTCTTCTCCTCCCACAATGCAGATTCAGAAAAGTGAGAGGGGGATAGTGATGCAGGGAGAAGATCCTCCTCATCCTTGGGTTGTCCCAAGCCTCCCAACGCTGTAACTTGGTCTCTCATTGCTCCAATCCTTACTAGATATAGATTTGGATTAGCACTTTGTGGAGCCTTCCCCACAAGATTTGAATCTGATGGCATTCCAGGTGCCTTGTCATGAGATAAGAATCTCCCTTGCAGCATCCTCATGAACACGAGAGAAGGAACTATGAGATCCCTGCTTCCACTACGCAAATCCATCTCTGTTTCTGTGGAAGTACTAGGTGAAGGATAAGTATGCATGCCTTGGATCATTTGTGGTTTCCCACTCTTCAAGTCCGCCCACTCCATTTGTAAAGCTTTCCAATCAGTGGTAACCTTCCCCAAGGTAATCAACCATTAGACACCCAAGATGATTTTTTTGTCTGGTATGTCAACTACAAAGAAGTGATCCACCAAAGTGTAGGATCCCATAGTGATAGAGAGTGATGGAACATATTGCATGCATTTCATGGTCCTATCTCCTGGGACCAAAATAGAAAATCCCTCAAAATTATTAGTGGGGATTCCTCTCTTTTTCAAAAGATGAGCATCAATAAAGTTGTGGGTTGCCCCACTGTCAATCAGGATAGATACTCTCTGATTCATGACTAAACCTTGTACTCTTAGGGTCAAGTACTTAGGCACTCCTCTCAAAGAGGAAAGAGTCCCACTTGTTGGAGCAAAGGATCCCTTCCCATCTCTGGATGCTTTTTTATCTTCCTCATCATCATCACCAGCGTTGTGACCTCTCCTAGGTTCATCATATTCATCTTCCTCCTCGAGATCTGAGAATACTTCTATGTAGTGTGATTTTCCTGCAGCACATCTATGGCTCGGTGCCCATGACTCTTGGCAAGTGAAGCACAATTTATTCTTCATCAATTCCCTCCTAATATCAATATCAAGAGGCTTCTTCAAAGAGCTCTCCTTGCGAGGAGCAGCTTTTCCTTCCTTCCCCTTAGAAAAGTGAGGGGACTTGCTTTGGAAAGTTGCCTTTGCTTTTGGCAAGGCATCTTGGAGGTCTCTAGCCCTCTCAATGGCATCATGCAAAGTGATGGGCTTGGTAGATTTAACCAACCCATGCAAAGGTTCCTCCAGGCCATCGATGAACATGTAGACTCTCCTTGCTACAGATAGATCAGGGACCATGACTGATAATCTCAGAAACTCAGAGATATAAGTTTCTGCATCTCCTGACTGCTTCAACTTTGTAAGGCTTATGAAGGGTGCTTCAGGATCCTTCCTGTCAAACCTCTCCACCAATCTTCTAGTAAACTCTGAATAGGTGGTCACATTGATATGTCCCAATGTAGACAACCCATGGAACCACCAATTGTGTGCTTCACCTTCAAAGTGCAGCACTGCAATCTTGATGGCTTCAATCTCAGGGACTTTGTTCAACTAGAAGTAAATATCCAACTTTTCTACCCATGCATTGGCATAACTTGACGATGATCCATAAAACTTGGGCAAAAATAATCTTCCCATAGAGTGGTGGCTATCCTGATGATTAAAGAACCCACCATCTCTATACTGTTGCCTTGGTCTTCTTCTATCCTTGAGGTGACAAAAGTATTGGAAACTCAAGTTATCCTTAAATCTTTGACTCTGGGAATCATACTCCATAAATTAATCTTCAAGGGAAGCTTTTTCTTATGGTCCTTCATTCTCCACAGCCAAGAAAGTAGGCATCACCACTACATTTGGCGGAAATTTCGACACTTGGTTCCGACGCTTTTGACCAAATGTCAGAAATTTCCCCAATTTTTTTCCATCTCGCCCGAAACCGTCGCTATACCGATGTTTATAGAAAAGTGTCTCAATACCGACACTTAGAAAAGTGTCGCCATTGCGACGTTTGGAGGAATACGTCGCACTGGCGACACTATGGCCCAACGCATTGCTATTGCGACGACTGCAAGTGCGACACAATGTCTAAGTTTCGTAATTGTGACGTTTGGAGGCCTTCGTTGCAATAGCGATGCCTTTTCTATCGTCGGTATAACGACACTTATATGCGCGCTAAATACAAATACGAAACTTATATGCATGCTACATAAAAATGATTTTATTGTTTCGTATCCGTCGCAATAGCTACATTAACGTCTGATATCACGCGCACATCCGCCCTCCGCTCTTGCAGAACAGGATTCACCCTCAGCTCTTGCAGAACAGCATTCACCCTTAGCTGTTGCAAAATGGTAAGTTCTTACTTCAGGCCATTCCTCCTACAGTAGGGTTGACTCTATTTGGGTTTTTTTGGTCAATTCCATTGGATTGTGTTAGGCTATAGGGTTCTCTCTAGATGTCAAGAATCAAGATTCAATACCCTCTATTATCTTCATCACCCAATACAAGATTTAAATTTTTCCCAAATAAACGCTTATTAAATTGGCAGCCATTATTTCTCCCTGCTTTAAAAACCCTACATTTAAATGAAAACAAGCATTGCATTTCAACTACAAAAATCTATTAGTGTTCAAATGTACATGTGTGCTACATTAACGTCTGATATCACGCGTGCATTGACCCTCCGCTCTTGCAGAACAACATTCGCCCTCAGCATTCGCCCTCAGCATTCGCCCTGAGCTCTTGTAGAATAGCATTCGCCCTCAGCATTCGCCCTGAGCTCTTGCAGAACAACATTCACCCTGCATTCGCCCTCAGCTCTTGCAGAATAGCATTCGCCCTCATCTCTTGCACAACAGCATTGGCCCTCAGCTCTTGCAAAATGTTAAGTTCTTACTGCAGGCCCTTCCTCCTATAGAGGGTTGACCCTATAGCCTAACCAAATAGCTCCACTTGAGAAAACTTTTCATAATCTTGGGGTTGGATATACTGCAGAGCAAACAATTGTAGTTATCATTCATGCTCCAATATATTAATATAATTTTTACATTGAACTGAAGAAAGGGAAACAAGCAAATGCTAGCCATCATACAATGCTTTGACATAAGAGTTTTGAGTGACATACTTGAAAAAAAAACTCATCCACTGATATTTATAATCATTTGAGTTATTCCAGTTAAACAGAATGTCAAGAATCAAGATTCAATACCCTCTATTATCTTCATCACCCAATACAAGATTTAAATTTTTCCTAAAGAAACGCTTATTAATTTGGCAGCCATTATTTCTCCCTGCTTTAAAAACCCTACATTTAAATGAAAACAAGCATTGCATTTCAACTACAAAAATCTATTAGTGTTCAAATGTACATGTGTGCATCAATTGTGTAGGGTATTCCTTTTCCACTTTCACATTATCCAAGAATGTGTGCAGTATAGTTCATATTTTTTGTGATTTAGATTATCTTGAAAAAGGAAAGGTAAATTATTTCCCATGAAAAAAGAAGGTTTTCCCTTTTTACTACTGGAAATGGTACAAAAAAGTTCCATTTCTACCCGAAACTCCTATGAAACAGGAACCAAATAAAGGCCATGTCCTCAATGGACATCATTTGGCTTTGAAAATGGCCATTGCACCGTGTTGTTTCTTATATTACGCACGATAGTTTCTTAGGTCATTTCTTGTTTCTTGAGATGAAAAACAACCAAATAAATCGTGAAGATCCTTTTAAGAAATAAATGACCATTTCTCAATCATATCTCAACTATTTTTTATTTTATTCAGTGGTTGCTTACTTTGAGAGAAATTTGACACTTCTATAAGGAATATAACATAAAAACACAAAATGGGAAGGAATTGATGAGGTAGATGACCTTTAGTTGTTGTCAATTAAGAATTGATAATACACGATGCATGTTCTGTACTACAAACTAGATTCCTTCCTGGAGTTAGGACACACAGTATTGAATCAAAGTTGTAGTTTCTAACTTCTTGTATTGGTTCATCAATCTTGAAATTCAGACATTGCATGTCTTCATTGCTTCATGTTTGAATAATTTGCATCATATCGTACAATAGGAAATTAGGAATTATGATTATTATTACTTTATGGATATGTTAAGTTAGTTTTAAGTTTGCATGGTTTAGTGTGAAATTATTCTAGTCCCCAAACACATATAATCAAGGAATTATAACGTGATTTAAAACATTAAATATCAACAAAATCGTTTAAAGGATATTGAAAGGAAAAAGGTGATGGAAGATAGAAAGTGCCTTACTTAAATGCTCTAAGGATTTTTCAATAGTTGCTCCAAAAGCTTCACTTCAAGGCCCTTCAAGATCATCTCCAACAATGCTATACCATCAACTTCAACAATGTTGCTCAAAAAATTTCCTCAAGGTCTTCACAACAAGTTTACTAGAAGTTGCTCCAACAATATATTCAATAAGGTCTTCATTGTCAACTCGTCTCTTGTTTGGGTGCCTTAATGTGCAATGACATGTTTCCAAGATTGAATTCAATGCAAGGCATATTTGAAACTCTAACTCTGTCTTCCAGTGTCTTATTAGAAATTATTTTAGTTTTCATTTTGTGTTTTCAAGTTAGATATTGTTTTCAAGTTTTTACATTTATAATTTTATTGCAATGTGGCAGATTGATCAGAGCAGTGCAGGAACAACCCCGAGACGGGATGATCGCGGAAAGAGGCCAGCGGAAGAACATGTAAAGTGCCAGCATTGCTCTATCTTCAGGTATTTTAGTTATTTACATAATTGAAATAATATTATTTTTGTTCAAATATGCAGACACCTAGCCATGGCACGCCTGATGATTCCCTCTTTGAGGAAGAGCTTTCTTCATCCCTATCTCCAGTGTTCTTGTTGCGAAAAAAGGCACGAGATGCAAGGTCAGAATTTAATACTTTGATAGACGCGCCTCAAACACCTGAAACAGAAGAGAGGATAAAAAAAATTATGAGCTAGCTAGAAAGATATTAGGTAATAATAAAAATTCAAAAGGATATTTTTTTTGTTCTGAGTGAGATGAATTGTGATAGTTTGATTTTTAATTTTTACATTGACTAAACTAACAAAAAGTTCTTTTGTATGTAGCGTTTTCTGGCACTTGTTGAATCCGGTGTTGGTGGTAGTGGGACACAAGGGAAAGAGATTTCCCAAAAACCCTCTTGTACACCTTATACTCCTTTAGGTGCCAGGCAAGAAACACACCCTGCCCAAGAAGACACCCAGCCAATCGTTGAACGTGTTGGCAATGATGAGGCTGATATGGCCAACTACATTATTGCGTTTCCTGGAGCTACACGTGTCAGCTCCATAGGGACCATTAATGGCAAGTTGTTGGTGAACGATGAAGGTTTCCCTATAAAACATGTACAACTCCCAGGTATATTTTAATATTTTAACTATTTCATGTACTTTATCTAAAACATATTTATCACGATTTTTATTTTTAAATTAATGATAATATCTTTTTTTTTCTGTGTAGGAAACAATGAGTTATACAGGTATTTGGAGAGCCATGCGTTGGTAATTTTTGGCCCAACCATACGCACAGGGTGGAATTCCCAGAGTTCCAACCTGAAAAAAGAACTTCTAGATTATCTAGAAACCCTTTTTGGGGTCGACATATTTGACAGAACAGTGGTGGCTCGGATAGCCGGCAAATATTTGAAATATACCAGGGACACCTATAGGACACAATTGCAATTTAACCCTAGATATGAGCGTCCTCTCACAGTTCCAGAGAGTGAGTGGAGAGCACTCATCCATGACGGAAAAGAGAAAAGGGCAAAGAGAGAAGGAAAAATTCCAACTGGACCCGCAAGGTAAATTACAACTTTAATTAAATAGCTTTAATTTTCTCTATGTCTAAAATAAAAGTGTGCTACGTCATATCTGAATTTAATATTTTGATGCTAGGTTTCCTGACACCTCAAAGGCAACCAAAGCTAGGATTGAAAAAAAGGGCCATCACAAGCTAGGCTAGGGCGGCTACTTGAAATTGGCCGCAAGAATTGTAATTAAGTAGCTAAACATCTTATAATTAATTGTATCACCTTCCAACGTTTTTGTAATCCTATCAAATATGATTAAAAATACACAGACATATGTAATGTAGGGTGATGACTTCGGAACAGAAACAACAGAGGAAGATAAAAATATCACTTTCCATTTCGGCTATCAAGCTGTAGTTGAACGTCGCATAAGCTTGGGGCAGGTCCCAAGATCCAGAATCCCTGATAAGGTAAAACATTAACCTTTCAATATGTTTGTTTTCATCCATAAATTTAATGTCTAACAACTTTGTTTAAATCAGGGGAGCAACAGTACCGACGATGCAAATAACCCATTTTTAGAGCCAAATGTAGATGATCCTCATGTGCAACCTGATCATTGTAGTAGGGACCAGGCCGACAATGCTACTATCAGTGAGGGCCGTGACGATAATTAGTTTCCACTTATATTTTTTTCTAATTATACCTTGATGGTTGTCCTTATAATGTTTTTTGTTTAAATGACAGAGAATGTTTCCCTTGAGGATCTTACCACCAGAGAGGAAGATAGGGCAACAGTTCCAACGGCGACAACTGGTGCACCAGGTAAATAATCTCATTGCAATTTTTTTTATTAATATTACCGAACTAGTTCAATGATATTTAAAAACTGACAATTAAAATTTAATATTATCTGTTTTTGTAGGCGATGCCCCATCATTGGATGAGACCAGACATCGTGACTACACAACTAGGTCAGCGGCGACAACTGGTGCACCAGGTAAATAATCTCATTGCAATTTTTTTTATTAATATTACCGAACTAGTTCAATGATATTTAAAACTGACAATTAAAATTTAATATTATCTGTTTTTGTAGGCGATGCCCCGTCACTGGATGAGACCAGACATCGTGACTACGCAACTAGGTCAGCGGCGACAACTGGTGCACCAGGTAAATAATCTCATTGCAATTTTTTTTATTAATATTACCGAACTAGTTCAATGATATTTAAACACTGACAATTAAAATTTAATATTATCTGTTTTTGTAGGCGATGCCCCGTCACTGGATGAGACCAGACATCGTGATTACGCAACTAGGTCAGCGGCGACAACTGGTGCACCAGGTAAATAATCTCATTGCAATTTTTTTTATTAATATTACCGAACTAGTTCAATGATATTTAAAAACTGACAATTAAAATTTAATATTATCTGTTTTTGTAGGCGATTCCCCGTCACTGGATGAGACCAAACATCGTGACTACACAACTAGGTCAGCGGTGACAACTGGTGCACCAGGTAAATAATCTCATTGCAATTTTTTTTATTAATATTACCGAACTAGTTCAATGATATTTAAAAACTGACAATTAAAATTTAATATTATATGTTTTTGTAGGCGATGCCCTGTCTCTGGATGAGACCAGATATCGTGACTACGCAACTAGGTCAGCAGTGCGGGTCGAAAGGCACGAAACAGGAGCAGAGCATGATGATATTGATGATGTAATTAGGAGCTTTAAAATAGGAAGAAGAAAAAGAAAATTCGATAATGTAAAATATTGTATTATTATAAGACAAACGTTACCAATGACCATACTTGGAACGTTTTTTGCGTTATATAAAAAAATCATTTATCATACTATTTTTATGTCAAGCATTAATTGCAATGTTTCCTTGCATACTTTTTGTTGAATTGTTTTTTTATTAGTTATTGAATATTTTTTTTATGCTCATGAAAGTAAAAAATGAAATATAGATTGGGTATTGGGGAATTGAGAGTGATGTGAGGGGGAGGGGCCATAAGAGCTTCCACCTTCACGTGGTTGGCCCTGTTTAGTAGAGAATAATTTATTGGAGTGATTTAATCTTGGAGAAAACCTCCCTCGATCTAGTGTAGCAACAAAAAAGTCACTGTTGACTTAGTTGCTACTCTTTCAGATCGTGGGAGGCTTGTTCCAATTTCACGCGACTCCAATAAATTGTTCTTGAAACAAAGAGGAGCTTATTCAGGTATGTTTTGACATTTTCAACATATGTTCTAACATTATCTAAGAATGCATCTTAGAGTAAAAAATACTACATCAATTACTTGTATTTATTGTATAGATAATGATGGATTTTGATTGACTTGGCAGTGCAGGTACAAATCCTCTTGCATCATGAGCAATACAACTTGTCAACCAGGGTCATGTCTAGGATATTTTTGCTTGTGCGCTTGACCAGGTTCATAATGTCACATTTTGTAAGTTCCTTTACAGTTCATAATTCAATATTAAGCTTGTTCGTGATTATTATCTAGGTTTTTTGTATGTGTTTTTTCATCTATTTGATTGTAAGCAACTCTGCATGTTTCCTATTGTTCACTATGATTTATCCAATTACCACTCCCAGGATGAATCCGACTTTATTGTTACGTAGGTTACTTTATTGTTACTATGATTTCTCCATTTACGATTTCATAGGTTACATCATGTAAAGTTGTCAATCTCAGGTTGGTGATGAGCTTTAGTTCTCCAGATTTGGGGATTTTATGATATTTTCTCCCTCATGTCATTCCTGCATCACCTCGTTGTTTGAGCATGTGAATTGTCTACCACTTGTAACCAATTGGCACATGTCAATCTCTCAGGTGGTGCCACAGTCCCTACCTATTTTTAGTGAGAGTTTAGGGTTTTTCTAACATAGCTCTTCATGAAATCCGATTCCGAGTGTTCTGCTGAATATTGTCACATAATACCTATGGTTTGGATTGATGAGCATATCTCCGAATGGTTGGTTGAATTCATAAGAACACACCCATATATTCATCTTGAGATATTTCAGTAGTTTTCTTGGGTTTCCTTTTTTCACCGTTTCTAGTGGTGTGTGATGGTGTGTGATCCATCACGATCTTGGTGCTCTTGTAGTAGAATTTTTTTTTGGGGATATAAAGGAGAATTTGATGTAGATATCCCATTTATGATTCTGCATTCATAGTATGGGAATGGGAGGTCAAGAATTTAAATTAAAAATATGAAACCCTTCTAGCATGGCAACCTTTAAAGACTTTACAGAGACACGGTTAAAGATTGTTTTGGTAGCCTTAATATGAGTCGTGATTTCTTTCTATTATCTTAATGCAAAATATATAGTCCCTGGCCTCATTAAAATGAGGGATTGTGGTTGTATTTCTCTTTGGTTGTTTCTCTTTTAATGCTCTAGAAGTTGCCCAAAAGCTTCGCGATAGTTGTTTAGTTTTCCTTTGTTACAACTTAAAAGTGGTTTTTAGCAATGGGGAGTCAGTTATGTTTTTGAGGCTCATACTAATACGAAGATCTTGTAATTTAGACTATTCAGAGCATAAGAGAAGATGGCTCTCTACTTTGGGCAAGATGATAACAATTGCCACATCTACCTCATTGGGTAACAATGGGAAAGGGGAAGAAGTTGGGTGCAATGTTTGATAATTATGGTAGACAATTGTCTTCTCTTTTCTCAGTTTTTTCACCCATTTCCTTTAATCGCTCAAGCGTAAGAGGGACTGCGAGATTACGCGACAAGAGAGAAGGTAGTTAATACAAGAGCTATGGAAAAGGAGTTTTGCTTCCATGAGTCGCATGGCTCAATGACAAAAATGTGAGTGTAGCAGAAAAGAAATTATGTTTAAAGGAAGGTCACCGTACGTGAAACTTCACCGCGGTGGATCTTTTCCTTGTCCATTGATATTCGATTTTAATGTCGTTATTTTAATTTTTCATGGAAGGGTTGTTATTTTAGATGTGTGCTTCCGGTTTTTCTTTTTAACGTTGTATTAGTTCCCCTCTTAAATGTCTTAGATTTGGTAGGCATAATTTGAAAACTCAAAGGTGAAAGGAAACATATTTGTTACCCAGTGGTCCAAAATAGAGGAAAGGGTTATGTACGAGTCAAATTTTATTGTTATTGACGGTGTGTAATGAAATGTATCTCAATGCTATGGTTTTGGCCTTTTTATCTGGCTAGAATTAGAGGAATTCAGGTTGAAAATATTGAGGGCCAAGTAGAGATCGTGTTTTCCTTTTTGCTCGATGGTTTGGTGTATCTAATTGAATTCAGTTGCCTCCAAGGTATTTTTGGTTGCAAACTCCTTTTTCATTTTTCATATAGTCATTGACCTTGTGGAATACATTTGATTGTGTGGTCTTGTTAGAATCTACCAACATTTGTAGTTGTTTAGTCTTATGGACGAGGGTGCACTTTTATTATGGAAATAGTTGATGCAATACTTGTCATTTAATCTTAATGTCGCAAGGTAGCATGTTGAGGAGGTTTCTGTGAAACATTTGGTATTCAAAATGACACTTGATCCTATACAACATCATGTACTTGAATTCAAAATTCATATTCAAAGTGTGTGAATAGACTCTTGCAAAAATGTTCAAATATTTATGTTGTTTTTTAAACCATTATCTTTTCTATGTATTGGATGCTCGAAAAATGTGAAAAAGACTTTTATAGTATGAAACTAACCGGTGAATAATTTCCCGGCAAAACAACCACTTCCAAGACATGATTCTAGAAGTAGAACATATGTACTTATGAAGCATAGAAATATATCTTCGATGCATTGTCAATGTTTGCCAGAGGTTATTTTTGGAGAAAATAACTCCCTATTCCTAGAAGTAGTGATGTTCAATACAAGTAAATGCCGTAGAGAGAGAGTCATCGTGTGACGCAACAAAAGCTGAAATTGGACCCCTATGAGAGCCGGTGTGTCTACTAATCGCTCGATACGACATTTTCCCCCGGTTTACCCCGTTCTTTTTCCTCTGTAGCCTAGGTCATCTCATTGAGCTTCTTATTTCTTCGGGTTTATTTATCAGATTCGTAGAATTTGATAAACAAATACCATCCACAATGGTTGAAATTCTTAATTTATATTCCCCGACTTTATATTATCTCCAATGCTCTGTATAAATCAATGTTTAACTTTCAACACTTTGTATTTATACTCCAAGTTTCTTTCTCAAATAAATAACTTGTAATGAACTTACTGACTCTATATTTCACCACCCGTATCCAGCAAATCAATCACTACCCATGCACTTATGCTAATTATCCGCACAATCATTTACATTAACATCAATTTCATTATACTCGACAGCCCCACCTATATATATCGACCAACCAATCAAACACTTGTATCGTCACCCTGCTATCCTCCTCGCACACCTTAGCTTAACCTACTGGGCAAGTTCAACGTGCGACCACCGTCCGGTGGCCCTTCTCCAAATCAACGGTCTCTGGTACATGTCGCCCGCGTGGGGCTTCGGGCTTTAACGTGCGATGGCGCGGGTTAAACGGTGGTTTTCCGGGGGTCACTTCGCCACGTGTCACATTCCCCGTGGAATCGTCGTACGACAGGAAATACCGCTTTCTACTCCGCAAAGCGGTACGATATGGGCAACCCCGCTTTGCTGATTCCGCTCGTGGTTTTGGTACATGCAGCTTGACCACGTCGGTGCAGTCCTGGCTCCGCTATCCTTTTGTTTGTTAACTCATGTCCAATCCCTCAAGACTAGGTTTCGAAAGCACAACAATCTTGTCTCTTTATTAAGCTAGATTTTTATATTTGAACATTGTTCACAACCTCAGTTTCTCTACATGTACCGCTATTGTCGGTTGAGGTGAGTTCATGTGGTTATCCAACAATTTACGGGAAATTCTAGATGAGAAGAATGGAATTATCGCACTCAATCAGCCTGCACAGCTAAATAATTCTTCACAATCATAGGTTTAGATAATTCAATGGAAAAATATGCTTGGAAATCATTTAACTCGGAAACAGTTGTTCACACACGAGAGGTTTATTGCAGTAAATCCCCTCTCTACTCTCCTCTCCCTCTCTACTTCTTATTCATCCGAGTGACATTACATATCTCCCATACATAACATATGGCTCTTCGGGTTCTCCGACGAGGACCCGTTCTAGAAATCAAAAGGTCTAATTATAATAATTCAACTAACCGAAATCGACTGTCGACCCTACAACTCTAACTTTAGTCTAAATGTCTAATACAAATGTTCGAGGTATTGAAACCTAGCTGTTACAACTCAAATGTTTTTCGAACCCTCCTAGCCACAACATGTGGACAAAACCTCCTACATCTGTCGGCTAGTGCCTAATGCCCACATGCATCATCGTGGTGACATAAACATAACAAACAAAAGTAGACAGGAATGATTATTAATTATGGCATACTAAGAAGTTGTCGATGATTTTGACTATTTGTCTTTAACATGTAAAAATGTTAAAGTTCCAAACTTACATCATCATGGTATTTTAGTAGATGTGTGATAGAGTAGTATGATAGTATCATATTACCATTCTTCCTTGAGGAACCCACTTCATCCATTAATATTTCTTTTCTAAAGAGTAACATTGTAGATAACCTTTCTACATTTGTTAACTATTTTTGTCAATGAGCCATTTGATTGTGTTTGATATGTAGAACTCATGGTAGCTAGTGTTTCTCCACTCATATTCAAATAATTATTTCCAAAATTTTCTTGTTACTATTACTTTTAGGAAAACCATGAGAGACGATGAATTTCTTTCATGGACACTGCACACCTTGGCTTGATGTTTATGTACTTTTGAGCTCTACAAAAAAAATCTACAAAATTTGTCTATATAAATGACTACACAAAATGTAATACTTACCTTTGCATATTTCAGTAACCCCAGTAATAAAAGTCTATTGATATATCTTCTAGTCACTTTCAATATGTATGTGGAATGGTTGAAGTAACCCTAGAGATTTTACTACTCTCTCTTTATTTATTATGCAAACATCGAGCCTACCTCTTACAAAAATTTTGAATATCTTTCTTCATTCCTTCCAAAAAATATATTTTTTTCGATCCTTTGAGATGTTTTAAGGAACCCCCGCGTCGTACCATCGGGAGAGACATAGGACTCCCTTAATATTTGTTTATTCAAATATGCTTGCGTGCATAAAAATATTCTACATTTGCACCAAAGTATATCTCTCTTTCACTCCCAATGCTTTCCATAGAGTTCATCCCATCCTTTATAAATTTTAGTTTTTGTTTAGTACTATTGTCATTTTTCCATTATGGCAGAGACTTTCTCTAGCTCACCTAGGAACAGAAAATGTACTGATATAAATTTGAGGCCCTCTTCTATTTTAGAAAAGAGCATCATGTACTAAATTTCTCTTTATACCCTTTGCTGTATTATCTCAAAATTAAAAATTTTCATTTTTTATCCTCATTTTTGTTAATATTCCAATGAAATCTACATAGCTTCAAAAAATACTTTATGCTATCATGGTATATCTTGACTTTAAAGTACCTCCTATGCTGATATACTATCCCCATTTTTTATTGCATGTAATATTGCTTCCATTTATTATTTTCATCATGCGTAGATTTCACCAAATATTTTCTTTGAATTCTAGCACTTTAAAAGCCCAATGATATCCCTTATTGTGTTAATGTTACGTAAATTCCTTGTCCTAGTGCTCACACTCTACTATGAATTTTTTACTAAAAGTAGGTGCTGACCAATGTTGGTGTAGAAGACATGGCATCCATTAAAAGAGAGAATTCCAAAGTACGCCTCATCATTCCATATAAATGATATTTTTCTTCAAGAGATTGTGAGTGGACTTCAGTACTTGCATGCATAATTCTTAACAAATGATCATCAATAATATCATGTAAGTCATAAAAAATCTTCTAAGAACATTGAGTTTTCTTCTTAGGAATAGGTCATATTTGGCAATAGCCAGCATCTTTTGAGGATGCCAACTACACTCCTATCCTATTAAACACATATGAACCAAATACTCAAATTCTTATTTCCCAAAAGCACATTTGGATATTTTCACATAAAAATGATTCGTTCTCACAATTTATATAACTTTTCCATCATGTTTACTAGTGTGGTATTCCCAATATCTATTATAAATATGTGTATTATCAAAGAAAGCCAACACAATTTTATAAGATGGGATCAAACAAAATTGGTTCTGTAAGTCGAGCGCACAGACTCTAAAATGGCGATAAAACCATAATTCAAACCAAATTCGCGTTCCAAAATAGCTCGCCGACATCGGCCAATTTTGGCAGACACGAAAACCAAAATGAATTCCACCCTAATCTTTTTCGGGTCCGAAGTTAGGCTGGCGTACGGAGGGGAGAGTTGTGACGTGAATTTCTTACTCAAATTCGCACTAATATTTTTTGGATCCGGATTTCCACTACGCGCCAGCAGCCCAAACAAATATCCGCTCCTATCCCTCCTGCAGTGACCCTTAAACCATCGCACATGCTAACATCATCAATCAAAACACGCCACCCTTTTGACTTTTGTACATAAAAAAAATTGCGTTCCATGCGTCATTTTCATTGTTCCGTGCGCTAGCCGCAGTTTCCCTTCCATGCAACAAAATTCAAAAAACCAACTCGTTACACGCTTGCTGTACCGTTACCTTCGTCGAAGAGAATTGTAGCAGAGTATTTCTGTAGGGTTCTTCTCGTACATATAACTAGCGCCCCTCGTTTAAACACGTTTCATTTCCCGTAGAAATGTAGGTATTTATTTCCAATTCGCTTTCAAACTCCGTAAAAAACTCGGCTTTTAGTTTTTAATTATGCATCAAGGTCTGAAAAGAAGTTTAGTTTGGTCTCTTACCAGTTCCCGCACCCCGGGCAATTATATTCCCAAAAGCTGGTAATTGCTGCCCTTTTTCCACAAAAATTTCCCGAAATTCCATTTCCTGATCCACAAGAACCGTAGAAATGCGGGAAGTTCTCGTAGCTTTGAATGTCGTGCCCATCAATGCCCCTCACAAGGACTTGGATTATTTGCCTTTAGCCGATATGGATTTTCAAATTAAGGACTTGCGTCTCGTGCTGAGAATCCTCTTCGAATATTTTGCACGCCGCAGACAGATTATTTGAATGGTTGACTCGACATCTTTTAGTACTTTTGGGAATAAAATCTTCCTCTCGTACCTTCTCCCTCGGCCATATTTTTCCGATGTTAATCCATTATTGCTACGCAAATTATGATCCCAACCAACGAGCGAGCTTTTATCCCCAAGTCAAAATGTCCTTTTCCAACTAACTTCTCGGTACCATAAATGAAATGTTAACTGATTCCAACCTGGTCAAGCTCTCTCCTGTCCATGGTTGAATTACTTGAGAAATATACTACGCTATCCCATGAAGAGTTAAACCGCCTATGCCAAACCTTCATGTTACCGAGAACATTTCCACCTCAAAAACCCCTCCCCCCTTATGGTTATACTTTCTTTATCGATGAGGGTAGACTTATTTTAAAACATGATATCTTCCATAATGGGCTTCAATACTAGTGAGTATGTTGATCACTTAACCCTAGTATTGTTATCCATTTCTTACGGACAACCTCACTATTTGTCAAGTACGATTTTTCATCTTATATTATGATACAAATCCATGATCATTTCATGAGATTTGAGAATGAGAGAGTATTTAAGTATTCTTCTGTCATATATCACTCTCATGATTTACTTTCGATCGTGAAAATTTCCCTTTTTATGTTAATAAACTTGATGCTGCAAAGGGAATCCTAGGTCGGGTCTATCTTTGGTCCGCTAATACCATGCGACTCCTCCCGATTCTCCTTATTCCCTATAATGAGTTTGTCAACCTTTTTGTTCATCCCTGCAACTACCTTGTTGACAGGAGTCTCTCCTCCTAGAATTAATAATGAAATCAAGAAAATCCTTCAGCCCTCTCAAAGCATTACAAGATAGGTGACCTGGTACCTATATCAAAACTACTGCAGACTGTGATATATGGATGTGAATTATGTCCATTCAAACTGCCCAAGTATGTCCCAATGAGACTCTTTGCATTAGAATATTTCAGACGGATGAATAATTCGTATATAATTCATTTTCTGCAATGCAAAGAAAAAGGCTCAACTCGGGATCAAGAGCCAATTAGCTCCCTTCATTTGTAACTCTAGGGAAGCCGGAAAGGAGGCCGAAAGGATTTTTATAAGACTATCTGCACTACAAAAGAGTTTCTCAAATGTGGGTGCCTTATGATCCACAAAACAACTTTATCCGTGCAGTAGAAGAATGAAAAATAAACAGTCACCACAGCATCCATCAAAGAATCTTAGAAATAGAACAATATGCTAATACTGGATGAATGGACGGGGAAGGGACATTGGTTGAAAATGATAGTGAGCTAGGTCAATGTTGAAAATGTAATGAAAGATGCTGAAAAAGATACTTGACCTAGAATCTTTTGGATGATTCAGGGGATCTTCTTCGACTGTGACTTACTTACAACAAAAATTTACAGAGATTAGTGCGTGAAAGCGTGATGATGAATCTAAAGGAAAAGAAAAGGGAGCCCGATATACAAATAATTGAAAAAATTCATAATGACAAAGTGCAACCAAGAGACTTCTAAAGAACAAGGTCAAGGACAAATTCCTCCTACTCGTACTCGGTGAGCCGGAAATTTCTATTTTACAAACTCCCTCCGAATATAGAAAAGGGAAAAAAGAGAGAGGTCAAAACAACTACTCCTATTGGTGGCGTCTTTACGAATAGCAAGATGTTAAAAGGCAGAAATTGAACTCTCTCCTGGAAGATGAATCATTTCGGGAAATCCCCGACGCCCAGGGAAGAGAAGACAAACTGATCGGAAAACAGAGCATGGTGTAGTGGGACATCCACTAATTTTCAAAAACGGGAATACAATAGGCAACAAAGTGCGTAAATATCTTCTTTCAAACTTCCGGTAAAAACCACACTGGGACATCGAAAAGAACATTCATCAATATAAAGGTCAAAGAACGATCCACTTAGACTCCCGAGTGTACAACCAATTTTTGAAGATGGCTGCGAAAAATCAAGAAAGATTGATGCTGACTTATGACATCATCAGGTAAGATGTTAATGAGCCATTTGAAAGTCCCAGTCACAAAGGAAAGCACTGTGACACCAGTAGTAGTTACATTAGGACTAATTTTGAAGTCTTAGCAAAGGATATCCATCCTTTAGATTCTAAATTGAGCTACACTAAGCAAACAGCAGTGAGATGATTTATTCTACTGCGACGGATAAATCAATGATGACCCACATAAGTTGTAGGATTCTTTGGATAATACTAATACACACAGTATGGATTGAAAAGCCTCCTCCTGTGCTAAGGATAATAGAATCAAAACTTTAGAGGAAATAATCATTGGTTTGGGTCATAATCCTAAAGATGTGAAAGGTATTTAAGCTTTGATCAAGAGAAAAGATGATGATATTGCAGCGTCCGAGAAAACTAATTAAAAGTTACTTAGGCCACAAGACATCCACTGCATCTGCAAGGAAATCAGCTCAAACAAAATTACGAGGAAGAACTAATGGATTTTTCTCTTAAATTGAATGAGAAATCATTACAGCAACGGAAAAGAGCTTGAGAATGCATTAAAAGATATACGGGAAAATATTCTAGTATCTACACCCGAGCTAGGGAGTAGTGATGTGCAACAACAACAAAGCCAGCGTGGTAGTGTCCTGATGAGCAACACCGCAAATTTGAACACCGATGAATCTAACAAAGTCAATGGAAGATATGTGACATTCGAGACACAGAGCTTCTCAAAACAAAGGAACAATTGGCTACTCTAGAACATAAATATGATCTTTCAAAAATGAGTGTTCTGACTCTGATAAAAAATAAAGAGAAGTGAACAAATTGAAAAAAAAGTCAAAGCATTGGAAAAGGATCTCACATTGGAGAAACTCTTTAAAAGAAATAAATGAAATTTCTTTGGGATAATATCATTCAATCAATAAAGGATGTTTGGTCCTCTATGCGAGATAATGGATAGAACGAATAACTTAGTTAAATTGGCTCTAGATGAAGATTGAGAGATCAAGACAAGAGTTGGGAAATATGCTTTGGAAAGAGGCCAATAGACTTATACATTTTTAGAATACTCGTACTCAGAATCAAATTGCGTTAGAAATTGGTATTCGGTGACAAGACTCCTGTAACCAATTTCAGGAAATAAAAGAGATTTTTTTTACTAAAAAGAGATCTGGTACGGAAATTTAGAACGAAAGGTGCTCAGACATGCAAGAAGAAATAATTGCCTTCGCAGAGAAAGATTGAATATTTTGTTAAATAGAGGATTTCCCGATCCTATAGTTGCGTACATATAGCTAATGGACCTTGATAGTTGTGTTGAAAAATTGGACAAATATGCTTTCGATAACTTGACTAAGTTCTTCAATCCGATTTATCAACAGAGAAAGATTAAGCCTACAGTGGAAAAACCTTCATGACAAGTTGAGAATTTATTTTATCTTGAGCATGAAGTAAATCATTTGTTCCCCAAATACAGACCTAGGGCACTTACTTTAGATATACTTGTAGGGCGATGAAACACTAAGAAAGGTGCAAAGAACCGTAGTGCCGGAGAGTTCAATGGTGGGAAGAAATGATGAAATTTTGTAAAAAAATTATCCTTACATAAATTTTTTTTCCTATTTACCAGAAAGTATATCATGATAAAAAAGTGATAAAAGGATGAAAAAAGGTCAAAGAGTATCGCAGCAAGCGATTAAGAGTATCGATTAAAGAGGTCGAAAGAGCAGGCTAAGAGTATCGCATTGTCGATAATCTCCATGTGTGACTCGAGTCATCGGGTTTAATATCAAGTCCCCGTATGTGACATGGGGTATTTTTCTATCAACGTTCGGGTTGACTTCCACATTTCCGGATGGATATTTGGGTTCCAATCTTCGTACGTGAAATTGTAATGACTTCATGGTACCCGTTTTTACTTCATATAGTCATATTCAAACAACATTTTTTTCTCTTGTAAAAAAAAATGATTAATGTTTATCACTCGCTCTTCAAAAGCTCAGCGATGGCCGGGTCTATGTTGTTGGTTTATTGATATGGTCTCATGGTCTTTTTTATATTTGGGACATATCACACTCCCTCACATGATTAGCGTTTTTCTCTCGTTCATCGATTTTGGGATACTGTAATTTGCATTTGGAACAATGGACGTCGTACTCTATCCTCGTTGTTTTACTATTCTACATACTCGCTTATTTCACTTTCTTATAGATGCCTTGGGCATATTTGGATGCTTTCTCGGATTTTGCCGATAATCTCCATGTGGACCGTTAATGGGTTTTATATCAGAGTCCCTCGTATGTGACATGCGTATTTTTTTCTATCAGCTATGCTAGGGTGGGACTTCAACTTTTTCGCGGATGGATATTTGGGTTCCAATCTTAGTATGTGAAAATGTAATGACTTCATGGTACATGTTTTACTGTATAATATATCTCAAAAACAACGTTTTTTTCTCTTGTGAAAAAAAATGATTAATGTTTATCACTCTGCTTTCAAAACTAGCTATGTCTGGTCTATGTTCGTCGGTTTATTGATATGGTCTCATGGTACTTTTTATATTTTGGACATATCACACTCCTCATATGATCGCCGTTTTTCTCTCCGTTCAAGGATTTTGGGTACTTTAATTTGTATTTGGAACAATGGACGCTCGTGTATTCTACTCCATGTTGCTTTACTATTCTACATAATCGCTATTTCACTTTTCTTATAGATGCCTCGGGATATTTGGATGCTTTCTCGCATTGTCGATAATCTCCATGTGGACCAATATCGGGTTTTATATCATGTCCATCGTATGTGACATGGGGGTATTTTTCTATCATTGTCTAGGGGTGGGACTTCCACTTTTCTCGGATGGATGATTTGGGTTCTAAATCTTGCGTATGTGAAAATGTAATGACTTCATGGACTGGTTTTACTTCATATAATATATTCAAAACAATGTTTTTCCTCTTTTAAAAGTTTCATAAATTGAACCTTCCGTCGCAACTCGAAGCGTCTTGTAAAGCGTCGAAATTGCGACATATTATAAACATCGGAAGAGCGACATTCAAAATGTCGGACCACATTTCGTCATAATTGTGATAGTTTACAGATGTCAGAAGAGCGACGTTCAAAACGTCGGACCACATTTCGTCGTAATTGTGACAGTTTACAGACGCCGGAAGAGCAACGTTCAAAACGTTGGACCACATTTCATCGTAATTGTGACAGTTTACAGACGTCGGAAGAGAGATGTTCTAAACATTGGACCACATTTCGTCGGAAGTGCGACAGTTTATAAAGGTCGGAAGTGCGACGGATTGGGAAACGTCGGAAGAGTGACGTTTGTTTGGAAGCGACGGAAAAAGTGTCGATAGTGCGACACTTTTTAGTTGCGTCGGAACTGCGACGGTATGGTAAACCACGTTTTTCCTGCCCTCTAACTATCGCTCTTGTGGCAACAATGTGTCGGAATAGCGACGATTTGGCCGTCGGAATTTCTGCCAAATTTTCTAGTGCATAGAGGAGCATTGTGAAGCTTGTGGGGCTTCTGGCAGATTCACTGGTTGACCAGTCCCATGATGAGACATATTGGAGCTTTCTCCCAGCTGAAATCTCCCAGGAGATTCCCTCATTATGTCCACCCTCATCTCTTTTACTCTTTGGCAAGATCTTGCATGGTCTCCAAAAGAGTTCTTGCAAAGTCTTCTACTTCTTTATCATTTACAGCTTCGGGGGCTTTACCCTTGTCTTGACCCTTGTCAGGATCATCAGTAGTGTAATCAAACTTTTTGTGAATTATATTCTAGTACCTCTTCTACCTCTCAGTAGAGGATCATCTTCTTCTGAATGCAACATGGCTGGTGCTCCAAGGCAATCACAGGCTGTGCTAAGAAAGGAGCTCTGATACCACTGTAATATCCTAGATCTGGAATAGCATAGCAAGCCTGCTGAAATAACGCACTCCTCGGAGATTGATGTATAGAAATGATTTTACAACCCTTGGAACCCTTAGATCAGCAGATCTGGAGTCTAGATCCAAAAAGGGAGCAAAAACAAATCAAACTAGGCGTGGTAAACAGATCTCCCACCACCTAGTCTAGCTGAAAAACACCGAGGGATTGCAACTATGCACAACAAAATTCTTCAAGAATAACGCAGTATTGGAAAATATGAGTAGGAGGCCATCAACTATTATTAAAAAATGAATGTATAGTAGCAAATCAGAATTAAAGTGAAGCTCTTTCAATATACAGTAGAATACATGAGACAATAGAGCAATATATCTTCAGAAAAGAGAACTACAACACATATATATCAGTAGAAATGGCTCAAAAACATTATTTTAAGGAGATGTAGCGGTTGCATATTACAACTCAGATCTAGGACAGATTTTTGGACAAAACATTAGATCTATTTTAGATCTAGAAACTAGATAGTTTTATTTAGAAGGTTCCCTTGGGGTTTTGACCAAATCATGCACAAATAAGAGTAGATCTGAGTTACAAGTTGCAGATATATAAAATGTTGCTGTAATTTCTGAATATAACATTTCATTACAATAGATCAGATCTAAACAGAACATGGATCAGCAAGCTAATCCATGGATCACCAAAGTGGAAGGCAAAGCCCAGCGCTAGAGATCTCTCATCAAAATTGTGATCAAAACACCATAAAGAAGCTCATATCAAAATAACGCAGTTCCTCAATAGAAACAACGTTATAGCTCAAATGAAAAAGATGGCCCACTGCCAAGTTACAGATCTGAAGTGAAAACAAGAGAGGCACTCTTCCAGGAGGTTAAAAGACACACTCCATGAGAAGAGGCTCCCAAAACAAGCTAGATCTCTAAAGATCTAGAATCCCACTTGCTGCAGCTTACAAAATCTGACAAACCGTCACTGGATCTGTGCTGCAATTGGAAGTATAGCTTGGCCTCAAGCCTGATAGTGGATCAAATCAGAAAATACTCCTCCAAGAATCTTCAAAGGAAGAGGTGAAATCCCTACATAGGAACTCTAGGTGCTAAGCAGCACAATTCTCTACTAAACAGTAGAGAATAGTATTTGTCTAAGCAGACAAGATACTCAGAAATATGATCAATCAACAACCTTCTCTTGCTGCCCTTCCCTTCATTTTATAAGATGAAAGCCTTTGCAAACCTAAACCACCTTGATGAGTTAGCCCCTTTCACATGAGGAGCCTCCTTCTAGAACCGTGTTGTCCCTTTAGGAGATACATTGAACCTAGATAGAGCTATAATTTGGTCAAGGTTGACCCAGTCTCACAGCTCAAACCCCTTTCACACCTGCAAGTGATTTATTAACATGGCCCTGATTTGTATTTGTTCACATGGGCATTGATTTATTCAGTCTTTTCAGGAGTTTTACATGTCTTCTGTTATCTCCCCGTAATTTTCTAGATTGGTTGAGACACAAATGGACAGGGGTAACATCAAACCAAGCTTTGGAATCCAAGGACCTAGCCTTTCTGGATTCATAGAGGGATCTCTCTAGTAGGTGCAAAGATGTGAACTTGTTTGCTGATTAGGGTTGATTTTAGGCTAGATGTTAAGTGCAGGGTATTTTGATTGTTTTTGGTTGGGTATTATGCTCAAATGGATTTATATAGAAAACATGGAAGATTGTTAAGTCATTGGGCAATGGATTCTAACAAGGTCATGATAAGTTCATCAATGGTTTCAAGAGCATCTACAGGGAAATTTTAACTTGGTTGGTGGATCTTTAAGGTTGTGAAGGATCATGAGATGGAAATTAAACTTGATAACAACAAGCTAATAAAGGGTAGGAACAGAATCCTTTATATAATTGTAAACTGAGGGAGTTAGAAGATTTATAAGGATAGCAAGAGAATCAAAGGCTTAAGAAAAACCTAATCCATTTTTTTTCAAACTAAAAACAGACAATCAACCAAGACAACATTCAGATAAAACATTGAAAGGAGAAAAACTTATTTAATCTTTCATGGATTTTATCATCAACGGCAGAAAAAAAATTTAAGATGCACAAGTAACTATAACCATAGAAGGAGAGAAAACCCTAACATCCACAGTTACAGCTATGAAAGTTCCTTGAAACAAATTTAGCTAAGTAAAGGCAAAGAGCATGGTTAAGATAGACTTCTTTGAAAAACTATAGTCAAAGCTGCTTCAAAAGATAATTTCGAGAACAGAGTATTTCAGTGGTAACAATATGCAGGGCTAGCCATAAACCATAATTGATACTAACTGATCTAAATCATTCAAGAAATGGACAAGCCAAAAACTTCTTAGAGAGCAAGAGATGAATTCCCTAACATATCTTAGCAGAAGAAAACATTAAGGCAGTGAAGGAAACAAACAGATCTAAGGTGCCATTAAAAAACATATCTTAGTCTAAATTTTTTTTCCTACTACAACATAGATGGGTGGAAAAATATGAGAAACTTAGAAAACATTAACAAGAGAAAACTTCACCATCAACCAGGTATATGGATCCTGCAAATAGTGCTTCTCCATCAACAAGCGAATCAGATCATGCATAAGCTCCAAGACATCAATTTTTCATCGAAGGCTTCAAGGGACTATGTATTGCTTCAGCATAAGTCATAAACATCCAAAAAAATACACAAGACCCTCATGCTCTATTGATGGAGAAAATGAGGAGGTGGAAACCCTAAGAGGCTTCTAGAAACCCTAATTTATCCATAAATGTCATAAATGTGCTTGATGACCATGGAAGGCCCAAGACACATAAGAGATAAGATAATAAATGAAAAACACCAAAACATAACTCCCAAATCAAATCAGGAGTGATTTTCCCCAGAAAATATTAAAAAATCATCTTGCCATAAATTTGTGTGTTTTGTTGACTTTTTGGTAAAAGACAGTCCAAGAGTGAGCGCCACTTTTGCATAAAATAGGTTGTTTTTCAACCAAGTTTTGGACCACTTCCCGATGTAAGATTTGGCCTCGTGATGGCTTGTTGGAGAGCTTGAAGAGTATACCTTCCATAAATATTTGAGTTGTGCTGAATGGATGCCATTTACCTGCTCAAAAATCCAAACTCCCATGACTTCTCAGCGTGCAGCGCTAGGCCTAAAAAGGAGGCAGAAAGGTCATTGTTGAGGTGTTGTTTGACCTTTTGAGGGGGAAAAAATCTTGAAATTGACCTGAAATTTTGTGCGTAGACTGCTGGTGACATGAAAAAGCAAAAAATTTAAACTTTATCAGTTGAGGATGCCCCAAAAAAGAGTGTAGTGCCTAGGGTGTTGCGCTCCTAGGGCCTCAAAATTTCAAAAACATAACAATTTCCCTTATGTGCAGCGCAATTTTTCAGAGGGCATTTGGAGGCCTTCCTGGTGTCGGAATGAGCTCTGTGATAGCTCGTTGGAAATATTGACTTTTATAATTTCCAAATTTACAGTTTTTTTTTATTGAATATTATTTTCCTTGTCAAAATTTTATTTTCCCATGACTGGTCAAAAAGTGCTGAGTGCTGGTGCAGAAATGCAGAGTCTTAGTGAAGACAACTTTTGGAGGTCTTCCACAACTCCCAATTCAGCTCATGATAGCTCATTGGAAATATTTTTGAGTCTAATTTCTAAATATCAATTTTTTTCTTTATTTAAGTTCATTTACCTTTCCAAAAAATGGATTCTCCCAACACTGGTCAAAAAGTGTTGAATGCTGGTGCAGAAATGTAGAGTGCTAGTGCAGACCACATTTGGATGACTTACTCAATTCCAAATTGAGATAATAATAGGTCATTTAAAATATATTTAAGTCTAGTTGTCAGTTGAATTATTACAAAATTCATTGGGACACTCCAGCTCTGAGAAAAACTGTTTTTCCCAAGGTCACCCGAGTAGTGCAGAATTTCTCCCGTGACACCTGTATTTTTGACATTGATCTCAAACCATGATACCTGTGTAAAAATTGAAGGATTGTTTTCTTTTTGGCCCCATTATGAACATAAAAATCTCTCACGTTTTCCAAATTCATCTATGTTTTGTCACAAACACAATTTAAATCAAAACTGACCCTAGGTGTGATACATGGCTTGTCTCTTGGAATGAATTCTTGGAAAATGATGGAGGCATGATGTTTATGAGCTGGTATAGAATTATTATTTCTGACATGATCTATCAAATTAATCCTTTTCTCTTTTTCCTCCTTTTCATATCAAACCCTAGCTTAGTTGGAAGAGGAAATTAGGGTTTGGTGTGAGGATTTAGGATTGCCTTGGAGAGAAAGGGGAATGAAGGGGTTAACGTTTTTATAAATTCTTGGGGAAATTTTGGGGGATAGGGATAGATGCTAGGGAGTAGGGGAAAGTGGAATTTTAGGAATTGAGTGAGGGGAAGGGGTCCAAATTGTCAAAACATAGACCTAGTCTTAAAAAGTGTCAATTTGTGGCAATAAACTAGGTTTTGTAGAAAAATGATGATTTTGAGGGATAAGAGTGATGGGAACTATTTATGGAGGTATTTTAAGGATAGGAGGAGGTGTAAGAGCATAAAGATATAAGCCTTGTTGATGATTTAATCATGGAGGTCATGAAACCAAGAAAAATGCCTTAAAAACCCTAGATAGGCAATGGAGGAGTTTAGGCAAAACAAAAATAGAGGGCTGAGGCCAAAGGTGGCGAAACATAGTGATAATGAGTGGCATGATTCCATGATGGGTCTTCTGGGATGGGTGAGCTGAGCTTGGAATGACGGAATGATGAAATAGTGAAAAATTATCCTAAGGATAATGAAGGCCATGAGATTTCTAGAACTCACAATGTTCATGAATTTTGTTTCTAGAAATATAGGACCACTACTTAGTCATCTTCAGATAGTGAAAATTATGGATGACTAATAGCGGCTCCACTTGGGGAGGGCAACTCCTTTTCAGGAGGTGTCTAGAACTTCAGATTTCTGGCTTACGAAGACTAGTGCCTCATCCATTGGGCATATTTTACCTCCTTCACTTGTTGATGCTTGCTCGAAGCTATGATCTTAGTAATCTGAAAAACATGATTAGCATAAACATCATCTCTACCTACCCAAACTAATTGCCTAACATTTTTTTTCTTCCTTGGGTGCACTTGAACTGGCAAACCCTGACATTTTTCTTTTTGAAAACAAAAAATCAAACTATCTAATTGTACCCTTATTTTTTCCAAGAGTTCAGATTAGGCAAGTGAACTCTTCTTATTCTCTTCCTATACTACTCATTTGTCAATATTGAGTTGTTTGAAAAACTTTATTCACTATTCCTGAAAACAAAATATTGAAAAAACATAGACAGATCAGGATTAAGCAATCTGATTTGCTATGATCTATGGCATTATGTACATGTTGCACATAGAATTTATTAGTATAAAATAAAACAAAATACTGAAGGTTTAAGATCTGAAATAATAAACATCCTTCTTTCTTTCTTTAGCTCAGGTTTTAATCTTTTTAGAGCCATTGTCCTTCTATCCTAATCTATCCTTTTTTGGTAAGCCGAGATTGAATGGTATCCTAACAAGTCCTTCCTTTCACTAGCCTATCATCAAAAATAAATTTGAAATATGTTTGAGTCATGATTTAGGTTGGATAACTTAACAGGACTTCTCTTCTTTTTCATTTTTTTTAAACAAGTAGTGGCATTTTAGACTTGGACACTTTCAGCAACATCATTTTTTAGGTATGGGGTTGTACCTCTTTCCAAATCTGCCCTCTTTTTCATTCTTTCTATGTTTTTGTGTTTCTTGTGATTTTTAAAAACAATCTAAAACCAAAATATGCGCAAAGGCTGAGTTTATTTACGCCTATCTATCCAAATCTAACTTTACATATGATGTACATTAGGTGAATTCTTTTTTCTAGTATATCCAATCAAGCAAGTGACTAGATGATAGCTTTTTGTTCCACTTCTTAGGTTTGCTGGTAGGCCACTCCCACTTTGTCTTCTTCTGAACAGTAGCGCCCCAAATTTTCTTTAAGCTCTGCCACAAACTCTTCCTAGCATGTTTTACTACCTCTTTAAAGGTCTCTAAGGAAACAACAAAGGGGTCTTCGAATAATAACTGGCCTAGAGGATTTGAGAAATAGACCTCATTTAGGATTACTCCCTCCTTTATTTGACTAACCTTGGGATTATTTTGAGAAAAAATATCTTCTCCCTCTTTATGATTATCTGATTTGGCAGCTTCAAAATGCAATGTTATGCTGCCTTCAAGAAATCCTAGTATGCCCTGATTGAGTGAGCTGATTTCTGTCTTTGAGCCATTGTCCTGATAAGTAGGACCATTCTCTGGCACCAGGTCTTCTTGAGAAGGTAGTCTATCATCAGCATCAATCTATTATGTACTTTCAATATGAGAAAATGCATTAGTAGATAGGTCAGCAGTAGAACACATAGACATATCTTCTTTACAAAAACATTTGGATGCTGGCTATATGCTTAGGATTTGATTGCTTTCTTCTTTTTTTAAAAGGGGAGGTTTCTTTCTCTTTCTCTGTATGGAACTATGATGCTTCTCTTCCTTTTGTGACTGCTCATAAGGATGAATATCTTCTTGAGGAGGTATTACAGCCTCAACAACAAATTGTTCCTTTGTTTCTTTATGAGCAATTTCTTTAGTAGGTAAGGCAGGAGTGGGACAAATAGGAATATTTTCCTTATATAAAGGTTTAGAGGCTGGTTGTACTCTCAACATCTAATCTATCTCTTCTTCAGTTAAAGGAGGAGGCATTTTCTATTTTCTTTAGATTGGGAAACAATTTTTTTCCTCCTCTAGATAAGAATGATTCTGAGGTTGGATATCTTCTTGAGCCTTATCTAGTAGGGGTGATGAATCATCACTTGTGTCTTCAGCGAGAGCCTGTGGATTTTCTCCTACTTCTTGATGGATTTTATCCTCAATCAACTCTTCTTGGATGTCATGATAGATATTTTGAGAATGAAAATCATGAATTGTTGCTAAGAGATCTTCAGGATACAAATTATCTAAATCATCACTGTCTATAAGGTGTTGTATGATATCCTGAAATTGATCACAACAATTTTCAGCTAATGATAGAGATGGATAATACCTTATATAGTGTTTATAAAATATCTTGTGGAGATCCTTTAAAGAAAACAAGATGCTAGGTTCTAGCCATTCATACCAATTTCTTGCCTTACCTTCTAATGTTACCATAAACATTTTCATGAGGCAGTCCTCATGCCATTCAACCTTTAACCTCCATATGTGTATATGAAATTTGATGAGATGTAACAAGGGGTCATCAACATTTTCATCTTGAAATATAGGTAGGTTTTTTAAAAAAATTATTTTAGGCATTTTTTAGGGGAACCCAGGGATGTGATCTCTATTCATTGGAGCATATCTCCTTTGTATCCTAGGATCCATGTTTGTAAATCAAAAAGGGTCACTGAATCTTTTCAACCAGACTTAGAGTTCTCTACCAGTGGAGTCTTTAGGTCTATTGAGATTTGTGGAGTCGCCAGGTGGAATGTTTCAACACTGCTGTCCACCATCAACATGATTTCGATTTATTAATGCATTCCCAAGGGAGTTCATTAAAACTAGTGGGGTCAACAGGGCTACTGAAGACCAGTGGATTCGCCAGGTGGATGATGTTTACTATTTTAAGGATGCTCTTGTTGTACACCATCAACAACTAAATACCAATCTAAAAATGTTTGTGAGTTTTCTGAGATCTAAGGAATACTTAGTTTGTCACTAACTCAGAAGGTCCCACCATGATCGCCATTATGTTGGTGTGAGCGGTGGGATAAATCCACAAGATAGTACTCTTAAGGGTTTTTTTAAAATTTTAGGGAAGTCTAAGTTTTTTTATCACTCAGATTCCCACTGTGATTGCCATTATGTTAGCTCCCCGTAATTTTCTATATTGGTTGAGACACAAATGGATAGCGGTAACATCAAACCAAGCTTTGGAATCCAAGGACCTAGCCTTCCTGGATTCAGAGAGGGATCTCTCTAGTAGGTGCAAAGATGTGAACTTGTTTGCTAACTAGGGTTGATTTTAGGCTAGATGTTAAGTGCAGGGTATTTTGATTGTTTTTGGCTGGGTATGATGCTCAAATGGATTTAGATAGAAAACATGGAGGATTGTTAAGTCATTGGGCAATGGAGTCTAACAAGGTCATGATAAGTTCATCAATGGTTTCAAGAGCATCTACAGGGAAATTTTAACATGGTTGGTGGATCTTTAAGGTTGTGAAGGATCATGAGATGGACATTAAATGTGAGAACAACAAGCTAATAAAGGGCAGAAATAGAATCCTTTATATACTTGTAAACTGAGGAAGTTAGAAGATTTATAAGCATAGAAAGAGAATCAAAGGCTTAAGAAAACCTAATCCATTTGATTTCAGACTGAAAGTAGATAATCAACCAAGACAACATTCAGATAAAACATAGAAAGGAGAAAAACTTATTTAATCTTTCATAGATTTTATCATCAGGAGGAGAAAAACATTTAAGATGCACAAGTAACTATAACCATAGAAGGAGAGAAAACCCTAACATCCACAGTTACAGCTATGAAATTTCCTTGAAACAAATTTAGCTAAGTAAAGGCAAAGAGCATGGTTAAGATAGAATTCTTTGACAAACTATAGGCAAAGCTACTTCAAAAGATGATTTCAAGAATAGAGTATTTCAGTGGTAACAATATGCAGGGATAGCCATAAATCATAATTGATACTAACTGATCTAAATCATTCAAGAAATGGACAAGCCAAAAACTTCTTAGAGAGAAAGAGATGAATTCCCTAACATATCTTAGCAGAAGAAAACATAAAGGAAGTTAAGGAAACAAATAGATCTAAGGTGCCATTAACAAACATATCTTAGTATAAATTTTTTGTTCTACTGCAGCATAGATGGGTGGAAAAATATGAGAAACTTAGAAAACATTAACAATATAAAACTTCACCATCAACTAGGCCTATGGATCCTGCAAACAATCCTTCTCCATCAACAAGCAAATCAGATCATGCATAAGCTCCAAGACATCAATTTCTCGTCAAAGGCTTCAAGGGACTATGTATTGCTTCACCATAAGTCATAAACATCGAAAAAAATACATAATACCCTCATGCTCTATTTATGGAGAAAATGAGGAGGTGGAAACCCTAAGAGGCTTCCAGAAACCCTAATTTAGCCATAAATGTCATAAATGTGCTTGATGACCATGCAAGGCCCAAGACACATAAGAGATAAGATAATAAATGAAAAACAAAAAAACATAAATCCAAAATAAAATCAAGAGTTATTTTCCCAAAAAAATATTAAAAAATCATCTTGCCATAAATTTGTGTGTTTTGTTGACATTTTGGCAAAAGACAGTCCAGGAGTGCAGCGCGACTTTTGCAGAAAATAGGCTGTTATGCAACCAATTTTTAGACCACTTCCCGGTGTCGGATTTGGCCCCATGATGGCTCGTTGGAAATATTGAAGAGTCCACCTTGAGGAAATACTGGATTTGTGCTGAATGGATGCCAGTTACTAGCTCAAAAATCCAATCTCCCATGACTGCTCAACGCGCAGCGCCAGGCCTAAAAAGGAGGTAGAAAGCTCATTTTTGAGGTGTTGTTTGACCTTTTGAGGGAGAAAAAATGCTCCAATTGATCAAAAAATTTGTGCATAGACTACTGGTGACATGAAAAACACAAAAACGTAAAATTTAGCTCCTGAGGATGCCCCAAAAAAGAGTGTAGAGCCTAGGGTGTTGCGCTCTTAAGGCCTCAAAATTTTAAAAACATAAAAATTTCTCCTGTGCGCAGCGCAATTTTTCAGAGGGCATTTGGAGGACTTCCTGATGTCAGAATGAGCTTTTTAATAGATATTTTGAAAGCGTGACTTTTCTGATTTCCAAATATACAATTTTTTTCTTGATTGAAGTTGATTTTCCTTGTCAAAAGTTTATTTTCCCATGACTGGTCAAAAAGTGTTGAGTGCTGGTGCAGACAACTTTTGGAGGCCTTCCACAACTCAACATTGAGCTCATGATAGCTCATTGGAAATATAGTTGAATATAATTTCTAAATATAATTTTTTTTTCTTGATTTAAGTTCATTTACCTATCCAAAAATGGATTCTCCCAACACTGGTCAAAAAGTGGTGAATGCTGGTGCAGAAATGCAGAGTGCTGGTGCAGACCACTTTTGGATGACTTCCTCAATTCCAAATTGAGCTCATGATAGCTCATTGGAAATATATTGAAGTCTATTTTTCATTCAAATTATTACAAAATTCATTTGGACACTCTAGCTATGATAAAAACTGATTTTCCCAAGGTCACTCCAGAAGTGCAAAATTTCTCCCGTGACACCTATATTTTTGACATTGATCTCAAACCATGATACCTGTGTAAAAACTGAAGGATTTTTTTATTTTTGGCCCTATGATGGAAAAAAAAACTCTCTCAATTTTCCAAATTCATATATTTTTGGTCATAAACACAATTTAAAGAAAAACTGGCCCTAGGTGTGATACATGGCTTGTCTCTTAGAATGAATTCTTGGAAAATGATGGAGGCATGATGTTTATGAGCTGGTATAGAACTATTCTTGCTGACATGATATATCAAATGAATCCTTTGCTCTGGAGCCTCCTTTTCATATCAAACCCTAGCTTAGTTGGAAGAGGAAATTAGGGTTTGGTGTGAGGATTTAGGACTGCCTTGCAGAGGGAGGGGAATGAAGGAGTTAAGGTTTGTCTAAATTCTTGGGGAAATTTTGGAGGATAGGGATAGATGTTAGGGAGTAGGGGAAAGTGAAATTTTAGGAATTTAGTGAGGGGAAGGGGTCCAAAAGGTCAAAACATAGGCCTAGTCTTAAAAAGTGTCAATTTGTGGCAATAAACTAGGTTTTGTAGAAAAATGATGATTTTGAGGGATATGAGTGATGGGAAGTGTTTATGGAGGTATTTTAAGGATAGGAGGAGGTGTAAGAGCATAAATATATAAGCCTTGTTGATGATTTAATCATGAAGGTCATGAAACCAAGAAAAATTCCTTAAAAACCCTACTCCCATTTACATTCCCCCTCCTGATGTCGAGATGACAAAGCCTGCGGCCACCATCCTCTACATATCATCATCCATGAGACCCTCGGTGGAAGCTCCCTCTGAATCTTCCCCTATTGTTTCTCTTGACCTCCCTTCAGTGATCACCCTAGGCTCAACATCAGTAGATCCTTTATCTTCTTGTTCTTACATCATCCCCTGTGATGATGTGCACGTGAACCTTTCTTCTCATGATGATGAGTTAGGTAGCTTCGCTGCGTCATGTGGTCTCCCTTCCTCTAGTCACTGCATCTTCTATTGTGATGATGACATCATGGAAGCCATCTCCACCCCTGACTTCATCTTTCCCACCCATAAACGGGATGGCATCATCCGTGCCTATGGTGACTTTTGCGGCCTCAGCACAAGCTACACCTCCGGTAGCTCCCACACTCCACCTCACCGTTAGCGTGTGAGTAGTAGACATCCTACCCAGATCACTCCTTCCCGCGGAGTGCATTCGATTTCTACTTTGCACTTAGGTTGCCATCATTGTTCATCATCCTCCCATTTATTGTCTTGTGGCACCTTTAAGATGGACCTCCCGTCCACACCTTATCAATTTTGCTGATGGTTTAAGTCGCTACTCCAAGAATCTAGCCTTAGCAGGTTGGGCCATATTAACCCCCTGTTGGGGTTCCTGTGATTTGGCAGATTTGGCAATACTAAATGACAAGACAACATCAAACCACTTTGGGATCTCAAGATCTAGCCCTCCTGGATCTAGAGAGGGATCTCTCTATAAAGGTAAATAATAATATATATTTAAAGGTCAATTTAAGGTATTAGGCTAGTTACAGAGCATAAGGGTTTTGTTTTGTTTGTTTGGTTGGGAAACATGAAAGAAGGGTTCAGTGTAAGGTAAAGAAATGAGTATGAGAATGATTTTTGGAAATGGGGAGATAATTCAAAGAGAACACAAGTCCATAGGGCAATGGGGTCATAAAAGGGTTTACTTGCAAATCAAATATCCAAGGCTTCCAAAGGGCTAGTCATCTAAAAACAGAGGATCTCTTAAGATGATAATAAGGGATGAAACAATAAGGAAATTAATGGGAATGACAAGGAAAACCTTCCAAGGTGACCACTTCAGAGTAAGTCAAGGGACAGGGCATACCTTATACCTCTATGATCAAACTCCTGATGAGGCTAACTCCAAAGAAAACAATCTAGCAGTCCTCCTGACTACTTTCAGACAGTAGAAAACACTTGAGTTCAAACACAGAGTGAAGTCTAAGATCAGAGAAAGACTTTTAACCTTCTCTGCTTTTGGCTTTCAACTCAAAGGGATCTTAGAAAGGCTAACTGTTGGAAATGGAACTTAGGGGACAGGGCTAATCACTAAATCTCCCTATTCTCCTATTTTTTCAGCAGAACCAAACAAGAACATCTAAGAAACAAACTCTAAATTCATACATCAGTAAGTATGGGAAAACCAACTCTTTGACTAGTTAAATTATATTGAATTTGTTACAAGATACACAAGTATCAGAAAACATTAAAGATAAGAAAGTGCAGGAAGCATTAGGGTACTTGCAGCAGTACATCCTATGCTAAATTTACAGTTTCTTATTAGAGAAAATGAAACATGATGTAAAACAGAGGGAAAACAATAATAGAGAAGGGAAACATCACCACTGATTTAGATCGGGATCCAGTGAACATGCTTGTCATATTAGTAGAGCAAAACTAGTCACATACATTCTTTTCCAATAGCTTGATATCATCCAGAAATGGTCTCCCAGCCTATTTATAACTACTACTCACAGAACTCTAACTCATTAGAACAACTTACAATCAGTAATTTTTCAACCCCAAACCAACATTTTTCGATGAGCTCTTATAGGTGAATCAGTGGTAGCAGTGGCAGATAAGGCTTAAATGAATTCATTAAGATAGAGGGGAAGAAGTATTCAAAAGCCCACTATTCTTAATGGTCTACATTAACTGTGTGTACTCTTTAGATGAATGGGAGTTTTTGTCAGTTTGACAATAACCCCTAGGATATGTTCTATGAAATACCTTCCTAACTGTAGTACCCTGTTTTATCCTCTGTGACAAGTAAAGCAGATATATGGCTTTCAGGTCTTCCATACTTTGTAACTAATGCACTGACAGTTCTTAGGACTCTTTGTTAGAATAGTAGCTGCTCTGGGTTTGATGAAGAATAGAGAACGGGTAGTAGAAATTTGGTCCTTTCTTTAGTAAAAGGAATGTTCTGCTGATATATCCTCTGCATTGCTGTGATCAATGATTTGTATTTAACCTATGTTTAAAGATTTATTAAGCTTCCTTGATCTTCTTTTGATACTCTTTTGAACTTTTGCTGACTTGTTTGTGTGAATATGCAGGCTACAGAGACGCCGGAGGGTTTATGTCAGCGTTAATAACACTGATCTTTGGTAAACATGCTTTCAAACCTCCTTAGTGGTGTCTTCTATGATCTTCAGCCCTGAGACATTATCTTAGCACTATATATCACCGTGACTATGACTGTGGAGACAGTGTGGATTCACCATCTTTTGAAACCTGCATAAAACGAAAAACACATTATAAAAACCAGCGGGAGTGGGGATGGCTACTTCAGAGGCTCGTGAGGGTGGAGGAGCAGTGAGGGGAAATGTGAGCGCAGGGGAAAAATGGGGGGAAATCCTGGAAAAATAGCTAACAGGTGCAGATGGAGGTTTGGGTGCGACAATGAACATGACTCGTTGGATTAGAACAATCAACGGTGGGGATTTGTCGATGAAGTCATTTGGGAGGTCAGATGAATGGAAAATGGATAGGGGTGAGATTAAATTAGAACTGTCCAATCTCAGAGATCGACGGCTGGGAAAAAATGTGAAAGGTAATGTTGTGGAGGGCGGTGGTTTGGCGGAAAACCGGGAATGGTTTTCGCGCGGTGAAATGGGGGGGAGGCAGTATTTCCCAAAAAAACGTGATTCCATACAACGACTGACACGTGTCCCTCCCAATACCTCCCATTTCACAAAATTTTCGAGCGTTAATCCTCAGGCATAAATATTTTGTGAAATGGAGCTTCAACCCTCAGATCGTGCAGTGTTGATCAGACGGTGCGGGTTGCATGCGATAGCGGCAATATGTGTTGGCAGAACAACTAGTGGGGCCCGGTAGTGACGTAAGGTGGCTTGTAGCGAGGTGAACGACGGTTTAAGTGTGAACCGTCAGATCTACATAAATGAATGGTTGGATCTCGATCGGAGGGGAAATGGTGAAGGGTTATGGGTAGAGCACAATGCAATCTCGGCCCTTGAGTTTTGTGGATTCAACGATCCAGATTCGTTTCGGTGGGAAGGATTATGTTTTGCAATGCGATGGAGGGGTGTGGTCGGGTTATGAGTGAGCCGTCCGATCTGCTTGGTGGACGGTTGGGATTGCATTGGGAGATCACTCTTCATGGAAGGAAAGGAGAAGGACCGATGGATTGAAATTTTTCGATGCGATGGGGTGGGACCGGAATAGGCGCCGAGGCATGGTCTTGTGGGAGCAAGCGTGACCAGGGGTTCAGAGGAAGGTGCTTATCGCATTGGGGGAATAGGATGAAAGGAAGTTCGGGAAAGAAGAAACTTGCGATTGCGATTAGGCTTTAGTGCTTGGTCGTAGCGCGGGTTATATGTAGAGGAGGGGCTAAGGGATTCTAAGGGCTCGGGGCTAATACTTCCATAATGAAAAAGAGGCTATTTCAGGCCTAAAAAGAGGGGTTTTAAGGCTAAATGAAGGTTCTGATAGGGTGAGGAAGGGGATTTTAAACCAGATGTGAGAGGAACACAAGGCTTTAAAGGGGAATTTTGCATAAAATGGGCTTTGAGGGATAGATTATAAGGGAAAATGGGGAATATGGAGGGTAATTTAGAGAAGTGAAATGATGGAAAATGGAGCCTCCTGAACAATTTTTCTTTGGTAAACAACAGGGTTTTAAAGACTCTTTGATGGAAACAGTAGTGACGACAATTTTTGGGGATAGAAAACACATGGAGGCTTCAAGAATGATATATTTACAAAGGAAATGTTTCTCTTGAAGGCTCAGAAACATATTTAGCCACCTGTTTGCTTTGACAAATTATTATCGGTGGCTAACAGTGGCTCCACATGGGGATGGCATCTTCTTGAAGGTGTCAAGAATCTCAGATATAATCTTTGGAAGTAGGCCAGAGCCTGATCTTTGACCATCCTTTTCTTCTTTGATCAGCTGCTACAAACATGATGGACATTATATCAGTAGAAACCATTTTCCCAAACAGCTACCTACACATCCTACTGTCCTAACATTTTTTCTTGAAGGTGCATTTAGACTTGCAAACCTTCTTCATCATCATTTTTTATTGAAAGAAAAAACTAATATAATTCTACCCTTATTCCTCCATGAGACCAGATTAAACAGTTGGACTCATAGCTTCTCTACCTAAACTAATATCTTCCAGGATTAAACTGTCTGGCAGATTTTCATTCTCTATATTCTAAAACAGAAATTGAAACACAACCAAACCAGGATTAGACTATCTGATTTTCTATGGGTCCATGGCATAAAGACAAGCTGCACATGAACTGAAACTTTGCAGAAAATTGAAACAAAATTGTGAAGGCTTGAATTCTAAAAATTAAGAGCACCCTTCCTTCTTCTTGTGACTTAGATTTTGAGCTTTTTAGAGTCACCTTTCTTTCTTCATTTCAGCTCTAGTTTTGATCTTGTTAGAGCTGTTTCTTCTTCTTTTCTTTGTTGGTTCAAGTTTTGAGAATGTTAGAACCAACCTTTCACTTTCTCTGGCTCAGGTTTTGATATGATTTGAGCCATTCTTTTGGAACTTCATAGATTAAATATTTGAGCTTGTCTGAACCTTTCTTCCTATTTTTTTTTATTTTTCTTTTTCCAAAAAAAACAAAGAAATGGTATTTACAATGGAAGTGAAAACTTTAAACTGAAATTTCAGCAGAAATAATGCTTGAGCATCCTGCCATTGACAGGACCCCCAAAAATATCTGTACCATCCAATTCGTGCAGAAAAAATGCATTGGGGCCAATGGCAATTTGAATGATGTAAGGGCCTTGCCATAAAATGTCAAAATTGCCATGCTTACCCTTATCCTCTCTCCTAGAGTCCCATTTGAGTACCTTGTCTCCAATTTTGAAATCACAGGCCTTTGTCCTCGTATCAAACAACTTTTTGATGTTCTCTTAAACTTTCTGAGCTCTATTGTAGACTTCTTCCCTTGTCTGCTGGAGATGTATAGTCTGATTGATCCTCCTTACCATGTTGTCTTCTTCTTACTGTATTTGTTGGACCAATTTTATCACTGGCACCCCTAAACTGGTAGGAAATACGGCATCTGCTCCATAAACTAGCTGATAGGGAGACATTCCAATGGATTTCTTTGTTGTCAATCTGTCTACCCATAAAGCATGCACCAACTTGTTATGCCATGATTTTTTATTTTCTTCCAGCAGCTTCTTGATGATGGTAACCAAACTCTTATTTGATGATTCTGCTAGCCCATTACCTTGAGGATAATAAGCAGTAGAATGGCCAAGTTCAATTTAATACCTGTGGCAAAAATCAATCATCTTTTTGGAACCAAATGCAGTAGTATTTTCAGTGATAATTTTCCTAGGGCAGCCAAATCTAGATAGGATATGGTCTTCAAGGAATTTTATGATAACTGAGTCTGTGGCATTCCTGGAAGGGATGGCTTCTATCCATTTAGTGAAATAGTCAGTGGCTGTGAGTATCCATCTATGTTGGGTAGATGAAGCTCGATGGATTTCCCCAATGAAGTCTAGGCCCCACTGTTGAAAAGGAGCTTCAACAGTGACTGGTTGTAAAGGTAAAGGAAGGAGTTTTCTTTTTCCCTCAAATATTTGGCATTTTTTCCAAATAACTATCATCTTGTGAACATCTTCAAATAGGGTGGTTAGTAATAGCCAGCTCTAAGGATTTTATTGGTAGTGGTTTTCCAATAGAGGTGGCCTCCACATTCAGCTTCATGAAACTCATGCTTGATCCTATCTGCATCAACTTTAGGAAAACATTTAAGCAATAAACCGTTGGCATTTTTCCAATACAAACATTCATTCAAAATGCAATAATTTCTAGCTTTCAACTTCAAAAACCTTGCCTTTGTCTTAGATAGATCAGGAGGAGCATTTAGATTGATAAGCACATACAAGATATCGGCATACCAAAGTGATTTTTGTAATTGTTCTTCAACAATGGGAGCGGCTAACCCTTCATGTTCATCCAAAGCATCTACCATATTTATGTCAAGGGCTTGTAAGTTAGATTCAACCATTAATTGTGCTAAGCCTTGACCCTTGATGAGTTTAGTGGGTTTTATTTCCAAATCATACTCTAGTATCACAACAATCCACTTGCCTATTTTGCCATCTGGATCTTGTGACAAAATGTATTTCACCACTATGTTAGGCACAAAGGCAATAATATGAGAGTGTCAAATGTACACTCTGAAATCTTTCAAGGCCTTTACCAAGGCATAGGCCTATTTTTCCATGATATTATATTTCAGACGTGCATCTCTTAATGCCTTGTTGAAAAATGCAATTGGCTGCTCTTGTCCTTCTAGAGTTTTCTGCAATAGGACAAAAGCCACAATATGTTTTGATGAAAATGAGAAGATGAGGAAATCCCTAGTAAAATCAGGAACGATAAGAACTAGTGCTCGGGTGAGTGCATGTTTTACCAGTTCAAAAGAATTCTTGGCTTCTAGAGTCCATTTAACTCCTACTTCTTTTTTAATAATATTAGTCATTCTCTTAAAGAGTTCTTCTAGGTTGGGTATAAACCTCCTCAAGAAATTAATCTTCCCAATAAAGGACTGCAACTCTTTGATGTTTCTAGGGTGACTGATTTGCAATATGCCTTCAACCCTTTTTGGGTCTATTTTAATCCCCATTTCAGATATGATATGACCAAGAAGTTTACCTTCTTGGAGACCAAACACTATCTTTTTGGGATTTAAAGATAGCCCATACCTTCTACATTTCTCAAAGACTTTTCTCAAATGTTTAAGGTGCTCTTCATCAGTTTTGGAGTAAATTGTAATGTCATCAAGGTAAATTACAATGAAGTGACCTATTTCTTCTGAGAATGCAATGTCCATGGCTCTTTGAAAGGTGGCCCCAGCATTCATTAATCCAAAAGGCATTTTCACATACATGAAGGTGCCCCAAGGAGTGGTGAAGGCTATTTTAAGTTGATCTTCTAGGAGTACTAAAATCTAGTTGTATCTTGAAAAGCCATCTAGCAGTGAAATCCTCCTAGAACCAACTACCCTTTGTAGGATGTGTTCCATCTTGGGTAAGGGGTAATTTTCTTTTAGTGAGGCTCTGTTTAAGTTTCTAAAATCAATGCACAGCCTTATTTCTCCTGTCTTTTTCCTTACAGCCACAAGGTTAGATACCCAATCTGAAAACCTCGTAGGGACTATGATTCCAGCATCATACATTTTCTTAATTTCTTTTTCTACCAGGGGTAACTGTACAGGGTTTATTCTGCGCAACTTTTTCCTAAAAGGTTTCTGGTTTTATTTCAATGGAATCTTATGCTGGATGATCTTTGTTTCATAGGCTTTCAAATATTCATAACTCCAAGAAAAAACATCAACAAACTCTTTAAATAAATCAATTTATTTCTTTTTGATATGAGCTGGTAATGTTTTAGATAATTTTATCATCTTAGGCTGGTCCTTGCTGCCTATATTGCATTCTTCAACATCAGATTCAGTGGGTTCTATAGTGGCCTTATTTGCCACATCATTAAAATCAAATAGGTCTTCAAGAGGTGCTAGTCCTCTGGGTATGATTTTGTCTTTTGACTGCAGTACCTCTACGTCTTCTTTATTTTTGTTCATGTGTTCTTCTGTTTGGTTTTCAAATTCTCTAGTCAACATGTTTATTTCTACAGTAGGGAATGGTTTTTCTTCATCAAGGGGTTCTTTATCTAGACATTTTTCATCGGGCTTAGAGTTTGAATCAGGTAATTCAAACTCATTCCTGGAAAGTAGGAAATCTTCTATATGTTTATCACCCTAAAAAACCTGCCAATATTTTTCATTTTCTGGTACTGCTAGTCTTTATTTTGTTTGAACAATGATCTGTTTGTCATTAAGTTGTCTCTGATATGAACTAGCAACACAGGCCAATCCATTTGCAAGTATGTTTTGACTTCTAGGGACAAACACAAGCTCATATTCTACAAATTTTTTCAACAGATCCATGGCATCATTCCTATATTCCCTTAACCTGGGATGTTTGGCAGTGTACTCTCCATTTATTTTTTTGATGACTAGTTCTGAGTCTCCATGGACAACTATCTTCTTAGCTTCTAGTTTTTTCAACAGATGCAACCCTAAGAGGAGAGCTTCATATTCTGCTATGTTGTTTGTGCATTTGAAATTTAGCTTGAAGGCATGACTCTCAGCATAACTTTTTTCAGTATTGTGCAACCATACCCCTACTCCTGCATTCCTTTTAGTGCAGGACCCATAAAATCTCATGCTCCATAAGGGATTGTTTGTGGATTTATTAGCAGTTTCCTCCCTACTGTCATCTTGTTTCCTGAGGTTAGCAGGCTGATGGGTAATTTGCTCTCCATAGTGTTGGTTCTGATTTTATAACTCTAAAAATTGTTCAAATGTTTCTCCCTTTTTTTCCTTTGTATCCAGAGCTACCATTATGTTTAGATTTGTGGGCTCTACTCTGCTGTTTAAATTTTTGTTCTCTAGCTCTTGCTCATCTGTAAACTCATCATTGTAAAGGATAAAATATTCTAGGTCTATATGGACAGAGTAAAGAGGGGAATTTTCTGGTTCCTCTGGGCTGCTTACCATAAATTTCATGTGTGTTTCCCTATATAGTCTTATAAGCTAGCTAAAAACAGGGATAGTGGCATATGTCATGTCCATTTGCATTGTACCCTGCAGCTTAGCACCCCATGATCTTGACAGAAACATGCCATACTTGGGAGGTACATCAGCCACTACAACATCCATTACCATGCACTTGGTTGGGACTTGGGTCAAATTTACACAGAGATCTTTGGTCAGGCCCAAACACTTCACTCTGCTAGAGTCAAAAGAATATAAATCCTTATATGGTCTGGTTATCTCTAGGCCTAATTTTTCCATGATCACTTTGGGCATGAGGTTATGTGAAGCTCCTAAGTCATGCATAGCATTATGTAGGATTTTTTCATGGATATTTAGACTGATATAGAAAGGAGGCACTACTCCTTCCTGAAATTTCCCTTCAATTTTTGGGCCAAACAAGAGAGCTAGTTGATCATCATTTAAATTGACAGAGTCACTATTTTCTCCTAAGTTTAAAGATTTCAAAACTTGACATTTATATACATCTTGGGTGACCAACTTAGTGAGAGGGACAGAAATTTTGATTTTGGCAATTTCACTCTCCAGATTGAAAGGAAACTGACTCTTTCAAAGGTTCAGATCTGTTTTGTTGGTCACTATTTGATTAGCAAAATTAGCTTGTTGATTCTCACTATGTACATTATTTGAAACTATTTTCTCAGGGGCACCAGCTGAAATGCTAGTACTGCTAGTTTCTAGTCTTGGTTTATCAATGGTTTGGATGTCTTTGTCCTTGCTTTTTCCAGAACTTTTAGCTTTTGTTTTGTTGCTTTCAGCAGTCCCTTTAGGAGTCTTTTCAGGTCTTTTCTTAGTAGTGATTTCAAAGGTTTTTGGTTTGGGAGCTTATGGGTTCCTTTTGCTTCTGAGATCATATTGTTCTCGAACCTGCATAACAGAATTCTTGAATCCTAACCTATAGTCCTCAGATTCCAACTGTTCCTCGTCCCAATGTGTGTATGAGATCGGGTTGTCTTCTGTGAAAAAGGTGTGATCTTGGTTGTCCAGTTCCACCGTGTTTATAATAGTTCCCTCTAACTCTTCTATTATTCCCTCATCCTCATCAAGGAAATTTTCTTGGAATGGAGGTATGATTTGTTGGTCAGAATCCTTTTGTTTATTGGGAGGATTGTTTCTCCTAAAGTTTTGGTTCTGGTTCTGAGACTGGTTTCTATTCTGATTATTTGCTTGGACAACCAATTTCTCCATCATTATTTCTATCCTACCCACTTTTTTGGCTAGATCATCTAATTTGGAATCAGATGTAGAAGTTGTGGTGTCTTCCCTATAGGTTACCTTCTTTCTGGCCCTCATCCTGGTTCTTTTGGCAATTAAGTTTGCCTCTACACTCACTGCCCCTTTCTGCATATCCTCTAATGTATTGTAGTCTCTTTCCCTTAGTTTGTAAGCCATCTCAGGGTCAAATACATTAGGGAACTTCATTAGGGCTAACCCTTGAGGAGGTTTCATGTGGGATAGTAAATCGTTGTAAATACTATTGTACCTAGCACAATATTCTTGGACCCCTTCCCCCACATTTCTCTTAATGTTCTCATATTCAGACAAGGTTTGGAGAGGGTTCTTCCTGACTTCCCACTTGTTCAGGAATGATTGATGAAAGGCAGGGAGGTCCTGGATGTTGTGTGGAGCTAGATTTTTAAACCATTTCCTGACTTCTCCCCCAAGACTCTGAGCAAACATCCTGATTTTTATGGTCTCATCAACTATCTCATTTCTATCACAGTAGTCATTCATTTTCTCTATGTTTTGTGAGGCAATGATTGAGCCTGGGGCTTCATATAATGGAACAGAGCTTTGATATCCTTGGGGTAAAGTACCTAATTGAGTAGGTAGGACTAGGGGGTCGTACCAGGTTGCCATGGCAGGATTCTGTGGAAGTGAATGAGTAGCTTGAGCAACAGGTATATGGATGGAAGAACTGCTTGGACCTACCACAGACTGTTAAGCAGACTTAGGGTGAGAGAGACCCAAGTTATGAATGAAGTGGATATCAGGAGGTGTTGATGGAAGGGTTTCTCTGTCACTAATATTTTGACAACTATGTGGTGGTGAACTTGGAGGCTCAAAATCTGTCTGGTCTGCACCACTGAATGACTTAGTTCTCGGTAAATTGCTTGGTAAATCTAAATCAACTTGAGTATCTGATAGAGTTGCAAGGTTTTCAGGTGCTGAGTTAGCTCTATGAATGGGTCTAACAATAGTTGGATCCCTAGATGTGAGAGACTTCCAAAGAATTCTTTCTGGATTGTCAACTATTTCAGGAGGGTTTGGATCAGGATAAGCTCTGGTATGGATTCTTCTTGAAGCTAGTATGTTAAGTTTCAGATCCAAAAAAGGGGAAAGCTAGCCGGATATGACAATCTTCAAGAGGAAACTTAGTCTTAAACAAAGGAACTTAATCCTCAGAGTTTCCTTTAGTATGGATGATGTTATGATGAAACTGGTCTCCCAGTGGAGTCTTTTGGTCATTTAGGAACTGTGGAGTCACCAGGTGGAGGGTTTAAAATGTTTTGAAGAAGGTTTTTGTCCACCATCATAAATCTATACCAAATCAAGGCTAATTGGTCTTCTTTGAGTTCTTAGAAATGTTTTAGGGAGTGTTTTACTCAAAGGTTCCCCAGTGGAGTCGCCATTATGTTGGGGTTCCTATATTTTGGCAGATTTGGCAATACCAAATGAAAAGACAACATCAAACCACTTTGGGATCTCAGGATCTAGCCCTCCTAGATCCAGAGAGGGATATCTCTATAAAGGTAAAGAATAATATATCTTTAAAGGTAAATTTAAGGTATTAGGCTAGTTATAGATCACAAGGGTTTTGTTTTGTTTGTTTGGTTGGGAAACATGAAAGAAGGGTTCAATGTAAGGTAAAGAAATGAGTATGAGAAGGATTTTTTGCAATGGGGAGATAATTCAAAGAGAACACAAGTCCATTGGGAAATGGGGTCATAAAAGGGTTTACTTTCAATTCAAATATCCAAGGCTTCTAAATGGCTAGTCATCTAAAAACAGAGGATCTCTTAAGATGATAGTATGGGATGAAACAATAAGGAAATTAATGGGAATGACAAGGAAAACCTTCCAAGGTGACCACTTCAGAGTAAGTCAAGGGATAGGACATACCTTATACCTCTATGATCAAACTCCTGATGAGGCTAACTCTGAAGACAACAATCCAGCAATCCTCCTGACTACTTTTAGAAAGTAGAAAACACTTGAGTTCAAACATAGAGTGAAGTCTAAGATCAGAGAAATACTTTTAACCTTCTCTGCTTTTGGCATTCAACTCAAAGGGATCTTAGAAAGGCTAACTGTTGGAAAGGGAACTTAGGGGACAGGGCTAATCACTAAATCTCCCTATTCTCCTATTCTTTCAACAGAACCAAATATGAAAATCTAAGAAACAAACTCTAAATTCATACATCAGTAAGTATGGGCAAACCAACTCTTTGACTGGTGAAATTATATTGAATTTGTTCCAAGATACACAAGTGGTAGAAAACATTAAAGATAAGAAAGTGCAGGAAGCATTAGGGTACTTGCAGCAGTATATCCCAAGCTAAATTTACTGTTTCTTATCAGAGAAAATGAAACATGATGTAAAACAGAGGGAAAACAATAACAGATAAGGGACACATCACCACTGATTTAGATCAGGATCTGATGAACATGAACATGCTTGTCATATTAGTAGAGCAAAACCAGTCACATAAATTCTTGTCCAATAGCTTGATATCATCCGGAAATCATCTCCCAACCTATTTACAACTACTACTCACAGAACTCTAACTCAGTAGAACAACTTACAATCAGTAATTTTTCAACCCCAAACCAACATTTTTTTATGAGCTCTTATAGGTGAATTAGTGGTAGCAATGGAAAATAAGGCTTAAATGACTTCATTAAGACAGAGGGGAAGAAGTATTCGAATGCCCACTTTGATTAATGGTTTACATTAACTGTGTGTACTCTTTAGATGAATGGGAGTTTTTGTCAGCTTGACAATAACCCCTAGGATATGTTCTGTGAAATACTTTCCTTACTGTAGTACCCTATTTTATCCTCTGTGATAAGTAAAGCGGATAGATGGCTTTCAAGTTTTCCATGCTTTGTAACTAATGCACTGACAATTCTTAGGACTCTTTTTCAGAATAGTAGTTGCTCGGGGTTTGATGAAGAATAGAGAACGGGTAGTAGGAATTTGGTCCTTTCTTTAGTAAAAGGAATGTTCTGCTGATATGTCCTCAGCACTGCTGTGATCAATGATTTGTATTTAATCTGTGTTTAAAGCTTTATTAAGCTTCCTTGATCTTCTTTTGATACTCTTTTGAACTTCTTCTGACCCGTTTGTGTGAATATGCAGGCTATAGAGGTGCCGAAGGGTTTATGTCAGGGTTAATAACGTTGATCTTTGGTAAACATGCTTTCAAACCTCCTTAGTGGTGTCTTCTGCGATCTTAGGCCCTGAGACAGTCTCTCATCACTATATATCACCATGACTGTAACTGTGGAGACAGTGTGGATTCACCATCTTTTGAAACTTGCAAAAAATGAAAAACACATTATAAAATCCAACGGGAGTGGGGATGGCTGCTTCAGAGGCTCGTGAGGGTGGAGGAACAGTGAGGGAAAATTTGAGCGCAGGGGGAAAATGGGTGGAAATCCTGGTAGAGAAGCTAACAGGTGTAGATGGAGGTTTGGGCGCAAGAGCGAACAGGAGCCGTTGGATTAGGACAATCAACGGTGGGGATTTGTCGATGAAGTCATTTGGGAGGTCAGATGAATGGAAAATGAATAGGGGCAAGATTAAATCAGAACCGTCTGATCTCAGAGATTGACGGCTGGGAAAAAAAACGAAAGGAAACATTGTGGAGGGCGGTGGTTTGGCGAAAAACAGGGAATTGTTTTCGCACGGCGAAATGGGGGGGGAGGCGGTATTTCCCAAAGAAACGTGATTCCATATAGTGATTGACACGTGTCCCTCCCAATACCGCCCATTTCACAAAATTTTGGAGCGTTAATCCTCGGGCATAATTTTTTTTCGAAATGGAGCTTCAACCGTCAGATCATGCAGTGTTGATCGGATGGTGTGTGTTGCATGAAATAGAAGGAATATGTGCAGGCGGAAGAACTGGTGGGGCCCGGTAGTGAGGTAAGGTGGCTTGTAGCGAGGTGAACAACGGTTTAAGTGTGAATCATTAGATCTACATAAATGAACGGTTGGATCTTGACCGGAGGGGTGATGGTAAAGGGTTATGGGTGGAGCGCGACTCAATCTTCGTCGTTGGTTCTTGTGGATTCAACGGTCGAGATTCGTTTCAACGGGAAGGCTTATGTTTTTTGATTTAATGAAGGGGTGTGGTCGGGTTATGCATGAGCTGTCCGATCTGCTTGGTGGACGGTTGGGATCGCATTGGGAGATCACTCTTCGCGGAAGGAAAGGAGAAGGACCGATGGATTGAAATTTTCCAATGCGATGGGGTGGGACCGGAATAGGCACCGAGGCATGGTCCTATGGGAGCAAGTGTGACTAGGGGTTTAAAGGAAGGTGCTTATCGCATTGGGGGAATAGGATGAAAGGAAGTTCAGGAAAGAAGAAACTTGCGATTGCGATTAGGCCTTAGCGCTTGGTCATAGCGCGGGTTATATGTAGAGGAGGGGCTAACGGATTCTAAGCCCTCGGGGCTAATACCTCCATAATGAAAAAGAGGTTATTTCAGGCCTAAAAAGAGGGGTTTTAAGGCTAAATGAAGGTTTTGATAGGGTGAGGAAGGGGATTTTAAACCAGATGTGAGGGGAACACAAGGTTTTAAAGGGGAATTTTGCATAAAATGGGCTTTGAGGGATAGATTATAAGGGAAAATGGGGAATATGGAGGGTAATTTAGAGAAGTTAACTGATGGAAAATGGTGCCTCCTAAACAATATTTCTTTGTTAAACAGCAGGGTTTTAAAGACTCTTTGATGGAAATAGTAGTGAAGACAATTTTGGGGGATAGAAAACACATGGAGGCTTCGAGAATGATAGATTTACAAAGGAAATATTTCTCTTGAAGGCTCAGAAACATATTTAGCCACCTGTTTGCTTTGAAAAATTATTATCAGTGGCTAACACCCCCTTGCACTCCCTTGTTCTCTCGAATAGTGTATGCATTAGTACTACTACCAATAATCAGGTTGAATATGATGCAGTGTGAGGTTTATTAGCCGATTCCCTTTCACATTGCATCCTCCACATTCATGTTCGTTTAGATTCCATACTTCTTGTCATGCAATTGAATGGTGTCTATCGTGTGCATAATCCTATCCTTTTTAGAAGATATTTAGGAGTGAAGCTTTTGATGCGTGAGTTTGAAATCATCACACTCAGTCATATACCTAGAGCACAAAATCACTATGTAGATAGAATTGCAAACCATATTCTAGATTGGCATTTAGCATATGCATTTAACACAAGACAATAACATAAGACTATCAAAATGATGCATATACATAATATGTGTCATATAAAATGTTTTAGAGTCCATCAACTCTGATACATATGACATGCCCATACCATGTTACAAATACTCAAAACTAGGGGAACCATCTGCCTCTACACACTAATCATTATCTGGAGGATGCCGAGCCAATGGCTCTGCTCCCGCAGCTCGTAGATCACGCATCCCCTATCCGGCCATCGACATGCGCCGCATGACTGCTTGCCACTCCGAGGGTAGACCAATACATGGCTCTATGTACTGGTCCTCTAAGTCTTGTCAGCCACACTTTGAAACACTGATCAAAAGCCTCTCACATATATGACGGATGTCCTCCAGGAGGGCTGCTACATCCTCATTTTGCTGCACCCTCTGTCCACTGGGTCCTATAGCTCCTGATACTGTAGGCTGTCCCAGATACCCGGCCAGTTTTACAGGTGTTGTATCTACATATCAAAAGTGGAAGAATCAGTACGATATACAATATTCTGAAACTTTACAATGCAAATAAAAATATTAGTAATTTGTCACTTACCATCAGGCCCCCATACTCGACAAGGAGGTAGCGGAAAATCTGGGTCCCCAAAATAACTCATCCTACTATAGGGATATTAGTCTATGTACAATGGCATATAATCCCAATGCACAAAGAACTTGGGTTGGAACACCCATCCGACTGCCCCACCTCCTCCTCTGCACAGTAGTCGCCCCCACCGATGCATCCTAGGCTCTCTTGGGCCCCCATCCTGGAGCTGTATACGAGGTCGAAGTGTCGGGATATTCTCAAAGAAGAGCAACCACAATACTGTTCCATATGCACATTCATGGTTCACTTACCACCTGCATAGTGACAAGTGTCGTTTTAATGACGACAGCATCATCTTGGCCCACCCATAGTAGATCTTGTTGTGGTTCCTGTCATTTGGCAGATTTGGCAATACCAAATGACAAGACAACATCAAACCACTTTGGGATCTCAGGATCTAGCCCTCCTAGACGCAGAGAGGGATCTCTCTTTAAAGGTAAAGAAATGTATATCTTTGATGTTCAATTTAAGGTGTTAGGCTAGTTATAGGGCACGATGGGTTTATTTTTTGTTTTGTTTGTTTGGTTGGAAAACATGAAAGAAGGGTTAAATGAATGTAAAGGAATGAGTATAGAAGGATTTTTTGGCAATGGGGAGACAATTCATAGAGAACACAAGTCCATTGGGTAATGGGGTCATAAAAGAGTTTACTCGCAATTCAAATATCCAAGGCTTTCAAAGGGCTAGTCATCTAAAACAGAGGATCTCTTAAGATGATAGTATGGGATGAAACAATAAGGAAATAAATGAGAATGACAAGGAAAACCTTCCAAGGTGACCACTTCAGAGTAAATCTAGGGACAGGGCATGCCTTAACCTCTATGATCTAAACTCCTAGGAGGCTAACTCCAAAGAAAACAATCCAGCAGTCCTCCTGACTACTTTCAAACAATAGAAACAATTAAGTTTGACACAGAGTGAAACCTAAGATCAGAGAAATAATTTTAACCTTCTCTGCTTTCGGCATTCAACTCAAAGGGATCTTAGAAAGGCTAACTGTTAGAAAATGAACCTAGGGGACAGGGCTAACTCTAAATCTCCCAGTTTCCTAATTCTTTGAGCTGAAACCAAACAATAACATATAAGAAACAAACTCTAAATTCAAACATCATTAAGCATGGACAAACCAACTTCTATACTGGTTAAATTATGTTGAATTTGTTCGTAGACACACAAATAGCAGAAAACATAAAGATAAGAAAGTGCATGAAGCATTAAGGTACTTGCAGCAGTATATCCTAAGCTAAAATTACTGATTCTTATCAGAGAATATGAAACATGATGTATAACAGAGGGAAAACAATAGCAAAGATAGAACACGTCATCACTAATTTAGATCAGGATCCAATGAACATGCTTTTCATATTAGAAGAGAAAAACCAGTCACATACATTCTTGTCCAATAGCTTGATATCATCCAGAAATCATCTCCTAGCCTATTTACAACTACTACCCACAGAACTCTAACTCAGTAAAACAACTTACAATTAGTGTTTTTACAATACCCAACCAATGTTTACAATGTATTTTTCATGAGTTCTTATAGGTGAAAGAGAAATAGTAGTGGTAGATAGAACTTAAATGATTCATTAAAACAGAGGGAGAAGTGTCTTTCAAAGCCCATTTTGTTTTAATATCTTTACATTAACTTTTAGTACCCTTTAGATGAATTATGGGTCTTCGCCAGATTGATAATAACTCCAAGGGTATGTTCTTGGAGTACTTTCCTAGCTATAGTACTCTGTTTGTACTCTGAGACAAGAAATGTGAAGATTTGTCTTTCAGGTCTTCCATGCTTTGTAACTAATGCACTGACAGTTTTTAGGACACCTTGTCGAAATAGTAACTATTCTAGAGCTCGATGAAGAATAGGGAATGGGTAATAGTGACTTGGTCCTTTCTTCAGTAAAAGGAATGTCCTACTGATATATCCTTTGTGCTGCTACAATCAATGATTTGTATAAAATCTGTGCTGACTGTGGATTAGGCTTCTTAATCTTCAATATTATGCCTTTAACCTTTCTCATAGATTTCTTTCTCTGCAATCTTGGCTCTGTGATAGTATTTTTGTGCCAGGGTCGTGACTTTGAAAATAGTGTGAATTCACCACCTTTGAAACCTACAAAAAACAAGAAACATGTTATAAAAACCAGGGGGAGTGAGGGAGGACTGCTTCAGAGGCTTGTGGGGATGAAAGAGCAGTGATGGAAAAGGGTGTACGCAGTGGAAAAATGGCTGAAAAACCATGGCGGAAGGTGAAAACAGGTCTGATGGGAGCTTGGGGCGAGGATGAACGTGGACTGTCAGATTAGAATAATAAACGATGGATATATGTCAATGAAGTTGTTTAGAAGGTTAGATGGATGAAAAATGGATGGAGGCGAGATTAGATCAGGGCTGTTGGATTAGAACAAATCAACGGTGGAGATCGCCCAATGGAATCATTTGGGAGGACAAACGAAAATTAAGTGAATGGGATGCGATATAATAAGAGTCGTCTAATCTCATAGATCAACGACTGCGATTAACAATGGAAATGACATTGCGGAGGCGATAAGGTGGAAAACCGAAATGGTTTTCACGCGACGAAATGAGTGGAAGGCAGCTTTCCCTTTTGGAACGTGATTCCACTCAGCGATCGCCACGTGGATTCTCAAAACCACCTTTATCGCATAAATTTGAAACATTAACTCTCGGGCGGAGAAATTACGCGATATGAATTTTCAGCCGTTGGATGATGGGCGGAAGATCTGATGGTGTGGGTGATGCGTGATGAGAAGAAATGTGTGTGGGTGGAACATATGGTGGGGTTGAGTTAGGTCCGTTAGATCTGTGGATCGGACGGTTGAGATTAAAAGAGAAAGCAAAGTTTTTGAACGGGGTAAGTGAGTGAGCAGAAATATGGGAGCCATTGGATCTGTAGGAATGGATGGTGGATATCTAATCAGCGATTAATGGAACAATGAAAAGGAGAGAGTAAAATGCGAAGCGTAATTGAATCCTGGTTGTTGGTTCTTGTGGGTTCAATGGTCAGGATCAAATCAGGGAATCAGGCCATCGGAGGAGAAAAAAAATGGAAGACTGTGTTTGCGATATGCGATTAAGCGCTGGCCGTAGGATTAGAAGGGATCAACGGTCAATATTACATCAGCAGGGTGATGACGGAGGGTTGTGGGCGGAGTGCGATTAGATCCTAGCCGTTGGTTCTTGTGGATTCAACGGTCAGGATTACATCGGCGGGGTGATGACGGAGGGCTGTGAGTGAAGCGCGTTTGAATCTTAGCCATCAGTTCTTGTGGATTCAACGATTGAGATTAAATCGGGGGATCGGCATCGGAGGAGGGAAATGAAGGGACAAAAGGGAAAAATGCAATTTCCAATTTGCAATGGAGCGAGAGCCATTGATCTAAAAACTAGATCAACGGAGGGAGATTTAACGATGAAGAGAAAGGAGGAATGGCGAGTTTTGGAATGGGGAGCAATATGGACCGTTAGATCTGGACATAGCATATTAGATCAACAGTGGAGAATTGATCACGAGATCACATCGGCGAGAGGAAAACGACCATGTAAAACAAGTAAAATGTGTTTTGTGATGCGATGAATACTTGCGATGCGATGAATATTTGCGATTGTGATTGGACCTTAGCGCTTGGTCGTAGTGCGGGTTATATGGAGAACATGGGCTAGGGCTAAGGGCCGAAAGGGGCTTAAGGCCTTAATGCTGAAAAGTGGGTTTTAGGCCAAAATGAAGGTTTTTCAGAGGGTTTTGAGGGTTCCGATAAGATTAAAAAGGGGTTTTAAACCTTATCAAAGGGAATTTATGAAGGGAATGAAGGAAAATGAAGTATGAGTGAGGGAAAATGGGGAAGATGGAGGCCTTTGAAAACAATTTCTTACATAGACAGTAGGTTTCATAATGGAACAATAGTGAAGATTCTTTAAAGGATAGAAGAAACATGGAGGCTTCAAGAATGATATATTTACAAAGGAAATGTCTCTCTTGAAGGCTCAGAAACATATTTAGCCACCTGTTTGCTCTGACAAATTATTATAGGTGGCTAACAGTGGCTCCTCATGGGGATGGAATCTTTTTGAAGGTGTCAAGAATCTCAGAAAATAATCTTTGGAAGTAAGCCAAATTCCAGGTACTTGACCATCTTTCTCTTCTTTGATCAGCTGCTACAAACATGATGAACATTATATCAGCGACAATACTTCCCCGAACAATCTACCTACCCATCCTACTATCCTAACATTTTTCCTTCAAGGTGCATATATACTTTCAGACCTTCTTCATCATTATTTTTTATTGAAATCAGAAAATATAATCTAATTCTACCCTTATTCCTCCATGAGACCAGATTAAACAATTGGACTCATAGCTTCTCTACCTAAACTAATATCTGTCGGGATTAACCTCTCTGACAGATTTTCATTCTATATATTCTAAAATAGAAATTTAAATACAGACAAATTAGGATTGGTATGTCTAATTTGGTGTGGGTCCATGGCATAAAGACAAGTTGCACATGAACTAAACTTTGCAGAAAACTGAAACAAAATTGTGAAGGCTTTGAAATTCCAAAAATTAAGAGCATCCTTCTTTCCTTTCTTATGACTCGGGTTTTGAGCTATTTAGAGTCACCTTTCTTTCTTCATTCCATCTCTGGTCTTGATCTTGTTAGAGCTGTTTCTTCTTCTTTCTTTGTTGGTTCAAATTTTGAGCATGTTAGAACTATCCCTTTACTCTTTCTGGCTCAGGTTTTTATCTGATTTGAGCCATTCCTTTGGAACTCCATAGGTTCAAGATTTGAGCTTGTCTAAACCTTTCTTCTTATTTGTTTATTTTTCTTTTTTCAAACAAAAAAAAAGCAATGGTATTTACAATGGAAGTGAAAAATTTAATCTGAACTTCAGTAGTAATAATGCTTGAGCATCCTGCCATTGATAGGACCCCCAAACAAATCTGTACCATCCAATTCTTGCAGAAAAAATGCATTGGGACCTATAGCAGATTGAATAATGTAAGGGCCTTGCCATAAACTGTCAAACTTGCCATGCTTACCCTTATCCTCTCTCCTAGAGTCCCATTTGAGTACCTTGTCCCAAATTTTGAAATCACAGGCCTTTATTCTCTTATCAAACAAATTTTTGATGTTCTCTTGCACTTTCTGAGCTCTGTTGTAGACTTCTTCCCTTGTTTTCTAGAGATGTATGGTCTGATTGATCCTCCTTACCATGTTGTCTTCTTCTGACTATATTTATTTGACCAATTTTATCACTCGTACTCCCAAACTGGTAGGAAATACTTCATCTGCTCCATAAACTAGCTAATAGGGAAACATTCCAATGGATTTCTGTGTTGTCAATCTTTTTGCCCACAAAGCATGCAATAACTTATTATGCCATGAATTTTTATTTTATTCCAATAGCTTCTTGATTATGGTCACCAAACTCGTATTTGATGATTCTTCTAGCCCATTACCTTGAGGGTAATAAGCAGTAGAATGACCAAGTGCAATCTGATAGCTGTGGAAAAAATCAATCATCTTTTTGGAACCAAAAGTAGCAGCATTGTCAATGATAATTTTCCTAGGGAATCCAAATCTAGATAGGATATGGTCTTCAAGGAATTTTATGATGACTAAGTCTGTGGCATTCCTAGAAGGGATGGCCTCTATCCATTTGGTGAAATAGTCAGTGGCTGTGAGTATCCATCTATGTTGGGCAGATGAAGTAGGATGGATTTCCCCTATGAAGTCTAGGCCCCACTATTGAAAGGGAGCTTCAATAGTGATTGGTTGTAATGGTAAAGGAAGGAGTTTTCTTTTGCCCTCAAATATTTGGCACTTATGGCAGGAAACTATCATTTTGTGGACATCTTGGAAGAGGGTGGGCCAGTAATAGCCATCTCTAAGGATTTTATTAGCAGTGGTTTTCTAGTAGAGATGGCCTCCACACTCTCCTTCATGGAACTCATGCTTGATTCTATTTGCATCAACTTCAAGCAAACATTTAAGAAATAAACCATTGGCATTTTTCCAATATAAACATTCATTTAAAATTAAATAATTTCTAGCTTTCAACTTTAAAAACATTGCCTTTTTCTTTGATAAATCAGGAGGAGCATTAAGATTTACAAGCACATACAAGATATTAGCATACCAAGGTGAGTTTTGGAACTGTTCTTCAACAATGGGAGCTGGTAATCCTTCTTGTTCATCCAAAGAATCTACCATATTTATATTAAGGGCTTGTAAGTTAGATTCAACCATCAATTGTGCTAAGCATTGACCCTTGATGATTTTAGTGGGTTTGATTTCCAAATCATACTCTAGTATTAAAGCAATCCACCTGCCTCTCTTGCCATCTGGATCTTGTGAAAAAAATGTCTTTTACCACTATGTTAGGCACAAAGGCAATAATATGAGAATGTAAGATGTAAACCCTGAAATATTTTAAGGCCTTTACCAAAGTATAGGCCTATTTTCCATGATGTTATATTTCAAAGGTGCATCTCTTAATGCCTTGCTAAAACATGCAATTGGCTACTCTTGTTCCTCTAGATTTTTATGCAATAGGACAGCAGCCACAGTATGTTATGATGCAAAAGAGAATATGAGGAAATATTTAGTAAAATCAGGGCTAATTAGAATTGGTGCTCGGGTGAGTGCATGCTTCACCAGTTCAAAGGACGTTTTGGCCTCTAGAGTCCATTTAACTCCTACTTCTTTCTTGAGCATATTTGTCATGTTTCTAAGGAGTTCTGCTAGGTTGGGTATAAACCTCCTCAAGAAGTTAATCTTCCCAATAAAGGACTGTAATTATTTGATGTTTCTTGGGTGGCTAATCTACAATATTCCCTCAACTCTTTTTGGGTCTATTTTAATCCTTCTTTCAGATATAATATGACCAAGAAGTTTACTTTCTTGGAGAACAAACACTGTATTTTTGGGATTTAAATATAACCCAAACCTTCTACATTTCTCAAAAACTTTTCTCAAATGTTTAAGGTGCTCTTCATCAGTTTTGGAATAAACTGTTATGTCATCAAGGTAAATTACAATGAAGTGACCTATTTCTTCTGAGAATGCAATGTCCATGGCTCTTTGAAAGGTAGCCCTAGCATTCATTAATCCAAAAGGCATTTTCACATACATGAAAGTGCCCCAAGGAGTGGTGAAGGTTTTTTTAAGTTGATCTTCTAGCAGTAATAAGACCTGGTTATACCCTGAAAATCCATCTAACAGAGAAATCATCCTAGAGCCTACTACCCTCTGTAGGATGTGTTCCATTTTGGGTAAAGGGTAATTGTCTTTTAAGGAGGCTCTGTTTAAGTTTCTAAAATCAATGCACAGCCTTACTTTTCCTGTATTTTTCCTTACAGCCACAAGGTTAGATACCCAATCTGAAAACCTCACAGGGACTATGATTCCAACCTCATACATTTTCTTAATTTCTTTTTCTACTAGGGGTAACTGTACACGGTTTATTCTGCGCTGCATTTGCCTAAAAGGTTTCTGGTTTTCTTTCAATGGAATCTTATGCTGGATGATCTCTGTGTCATAGGCTTTCAAATCCTCATAACTCCAAGCAAAAACATCAACAAACTCTTTAAATAAATCAATGTATTTCTGTTTAATATGTCCTGGTAAAGTTTTAGACAATTTGATCATTTTAGGCTTGTCTTTGTTGCCTATATTGCATTCTTCAACATCAGATTTAGTGGGATCTATAGTGGGCTTCTTTGCCACATCATTGAAATCAAAGAGATCCTCAAGGAATGTTATTCCTCTAGGTATGCTTTTGTCTTTTGACTGCATTACCTCTATGTCTTCTTTATCTATGTTCATGTATTCTTCTGTTTGGTTTTCAAATTATTTGGTCAGCGTGTTTATTTCTGCAGTAAGGGATGATTTTTCTTCATCAGGAGGCTCTTTATCTACATTGTCTTTAATGAGCCTAGAGTTTGAATTAGGTAATTCAAACTCATTCCTACAAAGCAAGAAATCCTCTATTTGTTTGTCACCCTCAAAGACCTGCCAATATTTTTCATTATCTGGTACTGCTGGTCTATATTTTGTTCGAGCAATGATCTGTTTGTCACTAAGTGGTCTCTGATATGAACTAGCAGCGTAGGCCAATCCATTTGCAAGTATGTTTTGACTTCTAGGGACAAACACAAGCTCATATTCTACAAATGTTTTTAAGAGATCCATGGCATCATTTCTATATTCCCTTAACCTAGGATGTTTGGTAGTGTACTCTCCATTTACTTGTTTGATCACTAGTTCTGAGTCTCCATGGACAACTATCCTCTTAGCTCTTAGTTTTTTCAACAGATGCAGTCCTAAGAGGAGAGCTTCATACTCTACTATGTTGTTTGTGCATTTAAATTTTAGCTTGAAGGCATGACTCTCAGCATAGTTGTTTTCAGTGTTGTACAACCATACCCCAGCTCATGCGTTCCTTTTAGTGCAAGACCCATCGAAGCTCATGCTCCATAAGGGGTTTTTTGCATATTTGTTATCAGTTTTATCCTTAATGTCTTCTTGTTTCTTGAGGTTAGCAGGCTAATGGGTAATCTTCTCACCACAGCCTTGTTTCAGATTTTCGAACTCTGAAAATTGTTCAAATGTTTCTTCCTTTCTTCCCTCTATATCCAGAGCTGCCATTATGTTTGGATTTGTGGCCTCTTCTCTACTGTTTGAATGTTTATTCTCTAGCTCTTGCTCATCTGTAAACTCATCATTGTAAAGGATAAAAGATTCTAGGTCTATATGGACGGAGTAAAGAGGAGAATTTTTTGGTTTCTCAGGGCTACTAACAATAAATTTTATGTGTGCTTCCCTATATAATCTTCTAAGCTGGCTGAAAACAGGGATAGTGGCATATGTCATATCCATTTGCATTGTACCCTGTAGCTTGGAACCCCATGATCTTGATAGCAACATGCCATACTTAGGAGGTACATCAACCACTACAACATCCATTACCATGCATTTGGCTGGGATTTGGGTCAAATTCACACAGAGATCTTTTATCAGGCCCAAACACTTCACTCTTCTAGAGTCAAAAGAATATAAATACTTATATGGTCTGGTTATCTCTAGGCCTAATTTTTCCATGATCACCTTTGGCATGAGGTTGTGTGAAGCCCCTGAGTCATGCATAGCATTATGTATAATTTTTTCATGGAAATTTAGGCTGACATAGAAAGGAGGCACTACCCCTTCCTGAAATTTCCCTTCAATTTTTTGGCCAAACAAGAGAGCTGGTTGATCATCATTTAAGTTGACAGTGTCACTGCTTTCTCCTAAGTTCAAAGCTTTCAAAATTTGACATTTATATACATCCTGGGTGGCCAACTCAGTGAGAGGGACAGAAATTTTGATTTTGGCTATTTCACCCTCCAGATTGAAAGGAGACTGACTCTTTGAAAGGTTCAATTCTGTTTTTTTGGTCACCATTTTATTGGCAAAATCAGCTTGCTAATTTTCACTATGTACATTGGTTGAAACTGTTTTTTCAGGAGAATTAGCTGTAATGCTAGTGCTACTAGATTATTGACTTGGTTTATCAATGGTTTGGATGTATTTTGTCCTTGTTTTTGCCAGAACTCTTAGCTGATGTTTTGTTGCTTTCAGTAGTCCCTTTAGGAGTCTTTTCAAGTATTTTCTTAATAGTGATATCAGAGGTTTTTGGTTTGGGAGTATCTATGTTCTTTTTACTTCTGAGATCATATTGTTCTTGGACCTGCATGATGGATTTCTCAAATCCTAACCTATATTCTTCAGATTCTAACCCTTCGTCGTCCCAATGTGTGTATGAGGTCTCGTTATCTTCTATGAAAAAGGTGTGATCTTGGCTATCCACTCCCACCATGTTTATAATAGTTCCCTCTGATTCTTCTATTATTCCCTCATCCTCATCAAGGAAATTTTCTTGGAATGGAGGTATGATTTGTTGGTCAGAATCCCTTTGTCTATTGGGAGGGGTGTTTCTCCTAAATTTTTGGTTCTGGTTTTAAGACTGATTTCTATTTTTATTATTGGCTTCGACAACCATTTTCTCCATCATTCTTTCTAGACTCTCCATGTTTTTGGCTAGATTATCAAATTTTTGATTAGATGTAGAAGTTTTGGTGTCTTCCCTATAGGTTACCTTCTTTTCAGCCCTCATCCTAGCTCTTTTTTCAATTAAGTTTGCCTCTACACTCACAACTCCCTTCTGCATGTCTTCTAGAGTTGTATATTCTCTCTCCCTTAGTTGATAGGCCATGTCAGCATCGAAACCTTTAGGGTATTTCACTAAGGCCATTCCTTGGGGAGTTTTCATGTGGGGTGGAAAAGCATTGTAGAAACTGTTAAACCTGGTGGAGTAATCATGAACACTCTCCCCATTATTTCTTTTGAGATTTTTATACTCTGCTAATATTTGGAGAGGGTTGCTTTTGATTTCCCATTTTTTTATGAATGCTTGATGTAAAGAGGGAAGGTCTTTGATGCTATTAGGAGTTAGGCCTTTAAACCACTTTTTAACTTCTCCTCCTAAACTTTGAGCAAATATTCTCATCTTAATGGTTTCATATTCTATTTCCATATAATCAAAAGCATCTTCCATCCTATCTACATGGGGTTGAGCTGTGGTAGATTCTCTTCCAGTGAAATGGGGAATTTTATACTGATAGTCATTGGGTAAAGGAGCCAGAGGCTATGGCAACACTAGGGGAGCATACCATGTGGCCATGATAGTGTTTTGTGGAGGGAAAGGAGTGGCTTGGACAACAAGTATGTGAATGACAGAAATTCTTGGACCAACAACAGACTGTTGAGCAGATTTAGGGTGAGAGAGACCCAAGTTATGAATGAAGCGGATGTTAGGAGGCGTTGATGGAGGGGTTTCTTTGTTATCAATTTGTTGACCACTATGCAGTGGTGAACTTGGAGGCTCAAAGTCTATCTGATCTATACCACTGCATGACTTAGTTCTTGGTAAATCACTTGGTAAATCTAAGTCAAAATGATTATCTGATAGAGCTGCAGGGTTTTCAGGTGCTGAGTTAGCTCTATGAATGGTTTTGACAATAGTTGGATCCCTAGCTGTGAAAGACTTACTAAGAATACTCTCTGGATTTTCAACTATTTCAGGAGGATTTGGATCAGGATAAGCTTTGGTATGGATTGTTCTTGAAGCCAGTATGTTAAGTAAAATAATCTTTAAGAGGCGGATTATCCTTAAACCAAGAAGCTTAATCCTATGTGTTTCCTTTAAATATGGATGATGTTGTAATGAAACTGGTCTCCCAGTGGATTCTTGTGAAAACGGAGATAATCAGCAGGCCTATTGATCAGCAGTGGAGTCTTTTGGTCATTTAGGAACTGTGGAGTCACCAGGTGGAGGATTTAAAATGTTCAAGTAGATTTACTGTCCACCACAGTGATTAACTACTGAATCAAGGTAAATTGGTCTTCGTTGAGTTCTTAGAGATGTTTTAAGGAGTGTTTTACTCAAAGATCCCCAGTGGAGTCACCATTATGTTGTGGTTCCTGTGATTTGGCAGATTTGGCAATACCAAATGATAAGACAACATCAAACCACTTTGGGATCTCAGGATCTGGCCCTCCTGGACCCAGAGAGGGATCTCTCTATAAAGGTAAAGAAATGTATATCTTTGATGTTCAATTTAAGGTGTTAGGCTAGTTATAGGGCACGATGGGTTTATGTTTTTTTTTTTGTTTGTTTGGTTGGGAAACATGAAAGAAGGGTTAAATGAATGTAAAGGAATGAGTAGAGAAGGATTTTTTGGCAATGGGGAGAAAATTCATAGAGAACACAAGTCCATTGGGCAATGGGGTCATAAAAGGGTTTACTCGCAATTCAAATATCCAAGGCTTTCAAAGGGCTAGTCATCTAAAACAGAGGATCTCTTAAGATGATAGTATGGGATGAAACAATAAGGAAATAAATGAGAATGGCAAGGAAAACCTTCCAAGGTGACCACTTCGGAGTAAATCTACGGACAGGGCATGCCTTAACCTCTATGATCTAAATTCCTATGAGGCTAACTCTGAAGACAGCAATCCAGCAGTCCTCCTGACTACTTTCAGACAATAGAAACATTTAAGTTTGACACAGAGTGAAACCTAAGATCAGAGAAAGAATTTTAACCTTCTCTTCTTTCGGCATTCAACTCAAAGGGATCTTAGAAAGGCTAACTGTTAGAAAAGGAACCTAGGGGACAGGGCTAACTCTAAATCTCCCAGTTTCCTAATTTTTTTCAGCTGAAACCAAACAAGAACATCTAAGAAACAAACTCTAAATTAAAACATCAGTAGGCATGGACAAACCAACTTATATACTGGTTAAATTATTTTGAATTTGTTCGTAGACACACAAATAGTAGAAAACATAAAGATAAGAAAGTGCAGGAAGCATTAGGGTACTTGCAATAGTATATCCTAAGCTAAAATTACTGATTCTTATCAGAGAATATGAAACATGATGTATAACATAGGGAAAACAATAACAAATATAGAACACATCACCACTGATTTAGATCAATATCCAATGAACATGCTTGTCATATTAGAAGAGAAAAACCAGTCACATACATTCTTGTCCAATAGCTTGATATCATCCAGAAATCATCTCCCAACCTATTTACATCTACTACCCACAGAACTCTAACTCAGTAAAACAACTTACAATCAGTGTTTTTACAATATCCAACCAACATTTACAATGTATTTCTCATGAGTTCTTATAGGTGAAAGAGAAATACTAGTGGTAGATAGAACTTAAATGATTCATTAAAATGGAGGGAGAAGTGTCTTACGAAGCCCATTCTGTTTTAATATCTTTACATTAAATTTCAGTACCCTTTAGATGAATTAGGGGTCTTCATCAAATTGATAATAACTCCAAGGGTATGTTCTTGGAGTACTTTCCTGGCTATAGTACTCTGTTTGTACTCTAAGACAAGAAATGCGAAGATTTGTCTTTCATGTCTTCCATGCTTTGTAACTAATGCACTAACAGTTTTTAGGACACCTTGTCGGAATAGTAACTACTCTGGAGCTTGATGAAGAACAGGGAATGTGTAGTAGTGATTTGGTCCTTTCTTTAGTAAAAGGAATGTCCTGCTGATATATCCTCTGCACTGCTACAATCAATGGTTTGTATTTAATCTATGCTGACTGTGGATTAGGCTTCTTAATCTTCAATATTATTCCTTTAACCTTTCTCAGAGATTTATTTCTCTGCAATATTGGCTCTGTGATAGTCTTTCTGTGCCAGGGCTATGACTATGAAAACAGTGTGAATTCACCACCTTTGAAACCTGCAAAAAAAAAGAAACATTTTGTAAATTCCAGGGGGATTGAGGGAGGACTGCTTCAGAGGCTTGTGGGGATGAAAGAGAAGTGATGGAAAAGGGTGTACGCAGTGGAAAAATGTCTGAAAAAATATGGCAGAAGGTGAAAACAGGTCTGATGGGAGCTTGGGATAAGGATGAACGTGGACCATCGGATTAGACTAATCGACGGCAGAGATCTGTCAATGAAGTCGTTTATAAGGTTATGTTATCACCTGATTTGGACCTCAGGTTGAAAAGGGAAATCAGGGTAACATCTAAACCACGCTCAGCCTTGTAGCTAGCCCTACAAGGTTAGGAGAGGGCTCTCTCCATAAAAGGATATTCAGCAAAGTACAATAATGGACTAATTTTAGGCTAGGTATAATAATGGGAAAGATTTAAATGAAATGAATGATATTTTCAGGGATGCGTGGGACAAATGGGACAGTTTGAAACTGGGGAATTAAATCAAGATACAGGGTATTTCATGGGGCAAGGTAGGCAGAAAATTTTAGCAATTAAGTTTAAATAATGAAGGAATGGAAAGACTGGTGAGGAGCTGAAAAGGGCATAAAATGGATCCTTTTCAAATAGAGGAAAACACAGAGTATGAATGATTTCCCAAGGCAGAGCATAAAAAATGAATTCTACCTTTCTATCTTGAAAGCATTCAAAAAAGAGATGTTTATCGATGAATGGTACACATAATAATTTGCATATGAACACAAAAGAGAAAACAAATGCTAAAACTCATACCACATGGATCCCAAAAATCAGAGCTGCATCTATTTATTAATTCCCTGTCCAAGACTGTTACAGTGGAGCAGAGAGCATTCTCCTTGATTTCCACACTATTCCCCTACTTACTGATTTACAAACTTCTTTACAAATGATTTACAATTACATTAAATATACTGAAATGTGGTAACATAGATCCACAGAAAAAGGGAGTTGTTTTAACAGCTGAAGAACTGAAATTCGAAGATAGAAAAGAGAACCAACAATCTCCCTAAAATAAGGAACAACATTACATTTTATCACTTTGGCAGATCCATTGTTACGGTGTTGAATAAAAAATAGGCAATTTGAAGAGCGGATTCCTATTTTTCTGCTGTTGTATAAATCTCGGTCTCATTGTAGCTCTCGGCCCTTTCACTGTCTCTCACTGTTTTTATTTTTTGAAGAAAATTGACTTTGAATAGACTACTTTTGAAATAAAATAAAATTAAATTATCCCTTTAGTGAAGGGAAAAACCGATTTTGGATAGAAGGATCAAAGGGAGAGGAGGTGGGGCCGAATCACAATCGCAATCCGAACCAATGGCAGAGGGGATACAATATAAAGTGGAGCGTTTAAAATACGCGTTGCGATGGAGCAATCGTAATCGAGGATTGGGGGTTTGAATATATGTGAAACAAGCCACAAAAAGCTCTGATGCGATTGGAAAAGTCAAAGCGAAGAAATCCCTTTTTAAAACAAATGAAAACAGTTTTTCTCTTTTTACAAAGGGAGGAAAGAGTTTTACTTTTGAAATAGGGGAGGGCCTTTTAAGGTGGGACCGGGGTATATGAATCGCAATCGCAATCGGGAGTGGAGGAGGGGAAAAATACAATGTGCCAATGGATTTTGCCGATGTGATTGGGGGAGGTCCTTTTAAAAAATGAAATAAACGAAGTTTTATTTTACAAAGGGGAAAGGCCTTTTTATTATGAACGGGCAAAGGTTTATGTGGTGGGCCCGAAGGTCCATCGGCATCAGGAGATCGGAGGAGAGTGGGTCAGAGTGTAATATAAAAATTCTGATTGCGATGATCTGATCGCATATGGGCCGTCAGATCTTTAATCGAATCAACGGTCAGGATATAATCAGGTGGGGCCGATCAGGGGTTTACAATGGGGAGCTCTCAATTGGGGACATACCATCGGGAGTTTTCAATCAGAAGGGACTTAATACAATCGCATTGGAGTTGTTACCATGGGTCAATCGGGGTGCACCATTTAAATGTTGTGATTGCGATGGGAAATGGAAGGGTTTGGAATGGTGGGGAATATAATATAACTTTAAACTTTATTACAAAGTTTAAAAGGTACGGAGGGGAAGTGGTTTGTAAATTTCGATTGCGACCGGAGGGGGGGGTATTTATAATATAAAACTTTAACTATATTATAAAGTTTCAAGGGCATGAGGAGAAGTGGTTATTAAATTGAATGGGATTTATAATAAAGACTTTGTGATTATGTAATCGGAACGAGAAAAGGAAATGGGACTTTATAATAAAAACTTTAAAATGTTTATTATAAAGTTTTAAAGGAGTATGGAGGGGAAGTGGTTTAACTAAATCGCATTATAGATCTATATAAGTCAAAAGACTTTACAAATTTGATTAAGCCGTCGGGTAGGGGAAGAAGGGTTTTTACAAAGGAAAACATTAAAAAAATTTATGAAGTAAAGTGTAGGAGGGAAATGGGAAAAAGGGGAGGGTTTAGGTTATATGGGACTTTATTCCCTTAGGCATAAATTTCAATCCAGGAGTCAATTTTGAGAGTGTAATATACCGTTGGAAAGCTCTTTCTGGGCTCTTTCCGATGGACATACTTGTAACATGATTTGATATTGAAAATGTTGTGGAAAATTTCTCTGAAAGTCAGGGTGATGACTTTGTGGAGATAACAGCTTCTGAAGTGTGACTTATTACATATGATGACATGAAATTACATAATAGATGATAATAAAGGAAAAGTATCATTTGTTAACCTCAAAACATGTTTTTGAGGTGAAAATTACATCAAACTAAATAAAACATCTCTTTGATCTTCCCAGGTGCTGTGACTTGAGTTTATTGACTTCCTCATGACCTTGCTGATATTTATTGACACTTGACTCATTAATTTGACCATGGTGAGACCCTAGAACCTAATGAGACCAACCCTATGACCTAATAATATGATTTTGAGATTGAAAGTGACTCATGACTAAAGACCATAGAGAGAAGAATCAGCAAGTTTCACATGAGGGAAAATTGATGAAAAAATCACTGTCATCAATGAATCCATGACCTTGCAGAATGGTGAAAATTTTTGGTACAGGACTCCTAATATGCAAATGAAAAAGAGAAATTTTGATCACTGATGGTAGTATGACTAGACTGACACTAACATTGGCTCTAATGGGGATGGTATCTCCTTGAAGGTGCCAAGAAAACCGTAGACCAAGTAGCCTTATCCATTGGGCATGGAGTCAAAACACTAAAAACTGACACAATGCAGACTGACTCTGACTCAAGACTAAGACTAAAAACTGAAATTAAGCCAAACCATACACATATCATTCAATTTTTATAGTCTTCACCTCAGGCCCCAAACTTCAATGACTGTGTACTTGAATTCTGACCAAAAATAACATGGTATATACAATGATTGTGACATAGTTTTTGGTCCATTGTCTTCGACAATGGTAGTGCTTCAAAATCCTACCATTCACTACTCCTACAAGGCAATCTTGGCCATCCATTTCTGAAAGCAAGAAAGCATTCTGTCCCCTGTATGTTGAAATCATGTATGGTCCTCTCCACAGGTTGTCAAACTTACCATGCTTCCCTTTGTCCTCATTTCTTGCATCCCATTTCAACACTACATCATCCAATTGAAACTTTTCCACTTTGGTCTTTCGATCATAGATCTTCTTTATCTTCTCCTGCAACTAAATAGTGTTCTATGACACTTCCTCTCTTGTTTACTGAAGGTGGATCATCTGATTGATCCTTCGATGATTGTCATCGTCTTCACTACCAACTTCTTGCAATAATATCATGACTGGAACTGTAAGTGATGTAGGAAAGACAACATCAATACCATAAAATAATTCAAAAGGTGACATACCTATGGATTTCTTACTACTAACTCTGTCTGCCCACAATGCATTGATGAGCTTTCGATGCCAATTTCTTTTATTTGCCTCCAGCATTTTCTTGATTATGTTTATCAAAGATTTGTTCGATGATTCTTCCAGGCCATTGCCTTATGGATAGTACGTTGTTGAATGGCCCAGCACGATGTTGTATTTTTTGTAGAAATCGACCATCTTCTTAGATCTGAACGATGCTGCGTTATCTGTTATAATTTTGTGAGGGCAGCCAAAACGAGATAAAATATTCGATTCTAGGAATTGAATAATTATCGTATCTGTAGCTTGCCTTGCTGGGATGGCCTCGATCCATTTAGTAAAGTAATTTGTTCCTGTCAATATCCATCGATGTTTTTTTGATGATGCAGGATGGATTTCTCCTATGAAATTGAGTCCCCACTGCTAAAAGGGAGCATTTACTGAAACTGGTTTCAAAAGAAGAAGAAGAAATTTCCTTTTTCCTTGGAAAATTTGACATTCATGACAAATCATCACTGTTTTATATAAATCAGAAAATAACGTGGGCCAATAATATCCTACTCTCAACACTTTGTTAGCTGTAGTTTTCCAAAACAATAGACCACCACAATCACCTTTGTGAAAATCGTGCATTACCTTCTGAGCCTCTTCTTCAACCAAACAATTGAGCAGAATACCTCCTGGATCTTTCCAATAAAGAGCACTATTTAAAATATAGTATTTAGCAGATTTAAGTTTTAGTGATCTACATTTTCTTTTAGACATTCCTAAAGGTGGTGAAAGATGCTGAAGAACATAAACAACATATGAATACCATGGCAATTGTAAGAAAATATCTGAAACTGGAACAAGAAAACCTTCATCTTCATCCTCTAACATTGATGTTATGAGGTTTATATCCAGGGTGCATGGATACTATAGATGGAGCAATATTTTGATCTCAATAATGTTCAAAACACACAAAAGGTACGCATTGAAACTTTACATTTAGAAAAGAATACATTTGTATGGTATTGATGGCTTTGCACCCATAAAAAAATTGTCAATTGGTAAATTTTTACAGAGGAAATGATAGCACATTATGAGGATACAAAGAACAACACCTTATTTATCCAATTGATAAATCTCAAACAAAAGGTTTCAATTGCAGAGCACATTAAGGACTTCCAAAAATTGAATATAAGGGTAACTGATATTCCAGAGGAACATAGGATTGATGCCTTCATAGGGACTTTAAAGGATAACTGTTGAGGTCCAAAGATGTCCTTTCCCTTCACAAAATTTCACTTCATTTCTTTTGTCCCTTATCAATTATAGGCTTAAATGATCAATAATATTGGTTAAAGACACTTTAGAAGTTTATACAATGACTGAATTACTATATTTTCATGGTTTTGTTGTTGTAGTAATTTTTTACTAGACTTAGCTACAGAATGCAGCCATTCTGTAGCCAGACTGCCTATTCCGCAGCTGTCTTCATGTTCTCACAGGTTCTAGGTGTCACCTAAAATAAAAACACATATGGGTGAATTCCAGACTTCATCCACATCATTCCTTGCTCCCTACGAAGTCTGAGCAGAATTCTACAGGTGGTTATGCACGTGGGAAACCAAAAATAAGAGATAGACTTCTAATAGGACAAGGACTGTACAGATGTCTTTAATCACAGTACGAGACCTCCACTAGAGTTCTAATTTGATTTTAGTTTGGAAAGACATTTATTCCTATTTTATCTCAAGGGAAGTTATGTAATTTTCTTATAAGAATGACTCGGAAGACCCAGAAACAACTAGCTAGATTTATGTTTTGTTGCTAGATCTCAGAAAACTGTAATACTCTGTTTTTGAAATACTTTTCCTTTGATGAAAGAAGCACCGCTTTATTGCAAGATCTGAGACAACCTTGAGGAGACTTGTATGCTAATCCGGTGGTAGAGGGCCCCTACTGCCCGAGAATCTTTTTGTACATTGTTTAGATAAGTAACTTTAGCCTTGTTGCATTCCTAGTTTAAGCAATTTTCTGAACTTTGTGTTTTATATTCACTTGCACTGGATGCTACAGTCTAGTCTTGTTCTTACGAATTATTCCAAAATATCACTAATATTGAATGAGATATAACTGTAGTATTTTAGGAGTTAGTTGCATTTCTCTGAGCTTTATGTTTTTGTGCTCAACTACATCAGTTGTTATAGCTAGTCTTGTTCTTATGAACTCTTCCAAAATATCACTAACACTGGATGAGGCATAGCTATGGTGTTTTAGAGCTTTGTTGCATTTTGTTGAACTTTATGTTTTTATGCTCATCTACATCACATGTTACAGCCAGTCCTGTTCTATGAATTATTCCAAAATACCACTAACTCTAAATGAGACAGAGCTGAAATATTTCAGTGATTAGTTGCATTTTTAGTTTAGTTGTAATACTCCGGAGGTTAACAGCACCCTAGTTCAGTTTATGATTTACTATGTTTCAAGTTAGTTTAATTTCACTCTAGTTTAGTTATAGTCCCTGTATTTCAAGTTTGATTAGCTAGTTGAATTAGACTTCACAGCCTTCATTATTTACAAATTACTCTTGTACTAATCTCTTCCAAACACATCATCACATGGACAAGGATTAGTGATATCAATTCAAGGCCTTGACTACTCTGCAACTTTTTATAATTTCACAAACTGCCTCATTTCCAAAGCTATTCCAAAAGATTTCTAATTCTTGAAAGAGGTTTAACAGTGATATTTTAAGTTGTAGAATAGATTAATTTCGGTGTCATAGGTTAATTTAGAAGTAGAATTCTTCACTAGGTTGCAGACTGTCTTAGAAGAGCCTCATTGCATTAAACTTATCCTTTTATCAAAAGTTATTCCAACATATTCCTAATGAATGAATTGGACTGAGTTCATGTTATGAGTTATTGAATTCATGTTATGAGTTATTTAGTTCTTGCTATGAGTTATTTTTCTTGTTAAAAGTTTTTTCATTTTCTGTTCTCAAGTGCCACACATAGTTTAGAATAGGTTTTGCTATGTTTTAGTGTGTCCAACAACTTCTCTTTGCCAAAACTTAGTTCTTTTCCTCTTTGGATAAAAACACAAAAATCAAAAACATTGAAAAACACTAAACACAACGTAGTGAGAAACAAATACCTAGGCACATATAGTGCACTTCACTTCAACAGTTTACTAACCCTGGTTGAAAATTTATGACCTCAATTTAGGAACACTAAGTTGAGCAGAAATTTTGGCGCCGTTGCCGGGGAAGTGTAACTAGGTAGCCTTGTTTCTTACCTCCCCAAAACAATGATATGCGTAGAGAAAGAGACTCAAGGGGTAGATTCATAAGAAGCATAAGCTTGATTCCTAGAACACCACTTGTTTCACCAAGACTAAGAGCTAGCACACCTTCAACTCAAACCCACATTCCATCCTTTACTGATCCTAGACTTCCAGATGACTTAAGATTAGATATTTCATTAGAAATACCTTCCACTTTATCCACTGAACCTGTCTTAGAAGAAGATTTAGGAACCCCTGCTAGGGACATAAAATTTTCAAAATGTGGTCGAAATCAGCTGTAGCGAGAATGATAGGGGGAGATACACAATGGAGAACACACTTTGGGAAGGGGAGTAGCGAGGTAGAGGTAGAGGAGAAGGAGGGTACATGTCTGAGAAGAGAAAGAAGCGAGAAGAAGGTAGAAAGAAAGAAATGGGAAGCTCTTTTGGATTTCCTATAGTGAATGAAGAAACCAATGCAACTATGAAAAAAATTTCACTCTCTGTCCTTCCAAATTTTTATGGACTTAAAACTGAAGATCCTGAAACCTTCCTATTTGAATTTGAAGTCCTATGTAGAACCTATGACTACTTACAAGATGCTCAAAAACTTAAACTATTCCCTTCAATATTGAAAGGAGCAGCATTAAAATGGTTTATGAGTTTGATCAACAGTTCCATTAGGATATGGGAAGACATGAAACAAGAATTTTTAGAGAGGTATTTGGATTAATGTATGCAAGTCAACCATAAGGAGGAATTTTTTAAAATGTTACAAAAAGAAGATGAAAATTTGGAAGATTTATTAGAGAGATTTCACTACAACATCAAAAGAGAAAAAATGGAAAACTTAGACCAAGACACTTTGAAAGCTCTCTTGTTGAAGACAATTAGGGATGAATGGTTGGATATAATTAACATGATGGGAAAAGGGGATATATCTCAACTCACACTACCTGAAATAGCTGAATTATGTATCAATATTTCAAGAGGAAAATCTAAAATTGTAAAAGGAGCGAGAGACCCTGCTCTTGCAAAGGCAAGTAAGTCTGCTTCTGGGACAGTAAGTAGGGCAGAAATAGGACATATGCTTGATGAATTCAAATCTAACATTTTAGGGAGTCTTAGTGAACAAATAGACACCCTTAAACTACAAAACAAGAAAAAATCTCAATCTGATGCCTTAGCAATCTTTTGTCCCAAATGTAGAAAGAAACATGCCTTGAGAGAGTGCCCTTTGGATGAAAATTTTGTGGAGACTTGTGTAATTTGTTCAGAAAAACATGAGGCCAAGAGTTGTCCTTCACTTCCAATCTTAAAGCTGTCTTTCAAGAAGAAACTCCTACAAGTTCCACAGAATCTCTCAATTTTGTCTCCAGGAGGCCTTGGCAAGGACCTCAAACACAAGGATTTCATGATCAGTTGTATAATCAACTCCCACTAAATTGGAATGCTTGGCGGCAACATTGGCCCCAATTTCAAAATAAATCACAAAATTGGGCGCAAGGAGCACAAAATCCCTATGGAAGATACTCTCAGTATTACCAATATCCACCATCCTATCCACCATATCCACATTTCCCTCCTAAACAAAATTTTCAACAAAATTCTCAACAGAATCATCAAAATACCCAACATCAAAATCAGCCACTTCCATTACCATTTCCTCAAAAAACAAATCAGTTGCCTGCCCAACCCATACCAAACCCCAATAATAAAAATCCTCAGAACACATATATGATAGAAGGCCAACAGTTTCCAAATTATTTGATTACTCCTTTAGACCTTAGTGATGTTCAACTTAGGTCTGGAAGAATACTTGAAAATAGGAAACCTTCAGTAATCATACAAGAGAAAAATAACTCTGAGGAAGATTCTCTACTGGCGAATGAAAGTCTTGAAGAGAACACATCTTTCCAAGACCCAAACATTGAAAAATCAAAACAAAAAGAGCCAATAATTTCAACTCCTATATTAGAGCATCCATCAACATCCACTTCTACACCTCCCTTTCCAGAAATATTACAAATTGATAGGGGTGTAGAAAAACAAATTATGGTGCCTAATTATGATTTCCTGGATGAGCTGAGAAATTTTTGTATTAAGATCCCATTATTGCAAGCTATCAATGAAATTCCAATATTAGCAAAGACAATAAAGGAGTTGAGCACGAAGAAAACAAGAAAAAGAATAAGAGAGATAAAGAAAATTCAACTGGCTGGAAAAATAGTAGATATCGTGATGGGTAAGATTGCTATTCCAAAGTGTCTAGACCCAGGAAATCCAGTTGTTAAAATTCACATCAATGGAATTGAGATCTAAAACACACTTATTGATTTAGGAGCAGAAATCAATATCATGAGTAGACAAATCATGGATAAACTGAAACTTCCTAATATTCTTTTTACACCCACATTATTACAATTAGCAGATAGATCTGTGATAAAACCTGATGGGGTAATAGAAGACATTCCAGTGTCCCTATATTCTTGGGAGTATCCTGTGGATTTTAAGATCCTAACTCCTAAGAAAAATCTAGGAGGACATCCTATTATATTAGGAATACCTTGGTTAGCTACAGCTGATGCTTTCATTAGTTGTAGATCCGGTGATATGTACATCTGCGATGGTAAGTTCAACCAAAAATTTGTGTATCCTCAAGCCCAAGTACAATTCAGAATTAGATGATACTCGATGGATAGAGGATGAAGAAGACTTATGACCTCTCTTCTAATTTGGAAAATTAATGAAAAGATAACGATTACGAAAGATACCTTGAAAACTTTGAATCCTCTTGATACAAACATGAACAATTTCAAGAAAGAATCCAACATTGAGTTTATCACTAAAGGAATATGTCTCTCCTTCCGCATGGATAAATTTGGCAGCTCTACAATTGAGATATTTCTAGGCAAAACTTTAAACATAAACAAGAACCTAGAGAAATCTCAACAAGAAGAGATAGTCAAGATCTTACAGAGACATTCTTCTGCATATGCATGGGAGTACACTAATATGAAAGGGATAAGCCCCAAGACCTGCACTCATCACATCTACATAGAGGAAAATTGTAAACCAATCAGATAACCTCAGAGACGGATGAATCCAAATCTTAGGGAGATTGTTAAGGAAGAATTGCAGAAATTGTTAAATGTCAACTTTATCTATTTCATTTTAGATAGTCAGTGGGTTTCTCCTTTGGTAATTGTGCCAAATAAAAATGGTAAATGGAGGGTATGTATTGCCTAACGAGAATTAAACAAAACTACTCTTAAAGATCATTTTCCCCTACCTTTCATAGATCAGGTATTAGATACATTCGCTGGCAAAAAGTACTTCTCATTTTTAGATGCGTTTAGTGGTTATAATCAAATCCAAGTAGCACTTGAATATCAAGAAAAAACCACATTTACCTGTCCTTGGGGTACCTATGCTTACCGAGTATTGCCATTTGGGCTATGCAATGCACCTGCAACATTTCAAAGGGCAGTACTAGGAATTTTTTCAGATCTAATACATGATTGTGTAGAGGTATATATGGATGATTTCACAGTTTATGGAAACACATTTGAAGAAGCCTTAACAAACTTGGAAAAAGTTTTAAAGAGATGTAAAGAAGAAAATCTTTCACTGAGTCATGAGAAGTGTTTTATGATGTTTACTGAAGGAATTGTTTTGGGACATCACATTTCAGGGAATGGGATTAGAGTTGATGAGTCAAAAGTTGAAGTCATCTCTAACTTATCTATTCCAAGTTGTCAAAAAGATGTTAGGAGTTTTCTCGGATTTACAGGATATTATCGAAGGATTATAGAAAACTTCACCAAGATAGCATCTCCACTTTTCAAATTGCTTACCAAGGACTGTGAATTCAAGTGGAATCCTGATTGCCAATTAGCCTTTGAGACCCTGAAAAAAAAGAAATTTTGAAGCACCTATTTTAAGGGGACCTAACTGGAAGTTACCTTTTCATATTTCAACAGATGCCTCAGATACAGCTCTAGGAGCAGTATTGGGACAAAAAGACCTGATTCTTTATGCCATCTATTATACAAGTAAAAATTTGACTCCTTCAGAGTTAAATTATATTGTAACTAAAAAAGAGTTTTTAGCTGTTGTTCATGCCATAAACAAATTCAGACACTATATAATAGGCTATGAAACTTTTGTTCACACAGATCACTCTGCAATTAGATATCTAATGAACAAATAAATTACTAATGGCAGAGTCATAAGATGGTTATTTATTTTACAAGAATTCAACATTACCATTCTAGATAGGCCTGGAAAACAAAACACAATAGCTGATTTCCTATCTAGACTCAAAAACATTAAAGATAACACTCCAGTTGAAGATCAATTCCCTGATGAATATCTTTTTGCAATTTCTACTCAGACTCCTTGGTTTGTTGACATTGCTAATTATTTAGTTTCAGGGAAATTTCCTTCAATAATGAATGCAAGAAAAAAAAGAAAGATCATTTATGATAGTGCAAAATATTCATGGGTTGCTAATGAGTTATACAAAACAGGTCCAGATTTTATCATTAGGAGATGTGTTCGGGAAGATGAGATGACTGAGATCCTCAAGGCATGTCATGATGAACCTTGTGGCGGACACTTTGTTGATAAGAGGACAACTTATAAGATCCTTCATTTAGGATACTATTGGCCGTCCCTTTTTAAAGATGCTAAAGAGTATGTCAAAAGGTGTGACAGTTGTCAAAGGGTAGGGAAACCTTCTCCTTTAGGTGAGATGCCATTGCAGCCTCAGGTACATATTGAACCTTTTGAAAAATGGGCTTTAGATTTTGTAGGACCTATTAGTCCTCCATCAAGGCAAAAGAAATATATATTAGTTTGCACTGATTATGTTACCAAATGGGTAGAGGCCAAGCCATTACTTTATGCTACTGAAGCATCTGTAGTTAATTTTCTTTTTGAGGATATTTTTACTCGTTTTGGTGTCCCAAGGGAAATTGTTACAGATCAAGGAGCTCAATTCACATAAAGGCTAGTGGAACAAATGATGGAGAGGTACAAAATCAGACACAGAAAATCTACTCCCTATCATCCACAAGCAAATGGTCAAGTGGAATCTACCAATAAATTCATTGAAGGGATCCTAACAAAGACTGTTCATTTACATAGAAGAGATTGGGCAGACAGGCTTCCTGAAGCTTTGTGGGCCTATAGAACTACATGGAGAAGCACAACAGGCCATACTCCTTATGAACTTGTTTATGGAAAACAAGTTTTGTTTCCCATAGAGTTTCAGATTCAAACTTTTAAAATGGAAGTTCAGCTAGGACTTGATGTAACAGAGGCACAAAAGCACAGATTGGAGCAGATTAATGAATTGGATGAGATCAGACAAGATGCAGTTCAGAAAACAAATATAGTCCAATAGCAAAGGAATAGATGGCATGATAAGTACATCAAGGAAAAGAAGTTCAAATAAGGTGACTGGGCTCTCTTTTTTGATTCAAAGTTCAAGGATTTTCAAGGTAAATTCCAAACACATTGGCTTCTAGTTAGATTTTGGTAAAATCGTGCAATTTTTTTTGGAAATCCCAATACACCTGTCAAGCTTCAAAATTTTGGGTGCCTTCCAGGTGTTTTTATTGTGCCAATCCATTTACACCATCAAAAAAAACATTCAAACATTCCTACCATTAATGTTTTCAGAAAAAATAGCAGATTCTACTATAGATAACTTCAAAAATATTATTTTACCTTATCCACAATAATTTCAGAGATATAAATGTACGATTCATCAAACACTACAACTCAACTCAAGTTGCATTCAATCTAATTAAATTAAATTAATTATTAAAAAGAAAATAACGAAAAAAAATCTTATCCTCATGCATTAAGCTCTCAGTTTCCCCAAGTCAAAAATAAAATTTTCAGCAAGAAAGTTGAATTTCCTTGAAAGGTGTTGCACTCCTTCTTCGGGCATTGTGCTTTTGACTGTGAAGCATTGCGCTCCTACTTCAGGGGCTACGCTCCTGCTTCATGCACTATGCTTTTGTCAACTTTCACCAATAGCCTCCAAATCTTCTTTGCAAGTGGTCTAAGCATTAAATCATGGTTTTCTCAATCAAATGCAAGTAAGTTACACCTCTCAAATCCCTCCTTTCACTTCATAATTTCAAATTTATGGTGTAAACCCTCCTCACTCATTATTTCAAGTTTTGAGCAAAGAAACCCTAGCTTTCACTCTTGCAATCCAGCATTGTTTTCCATAGACCCTATTTTCCCTTTCCACACTTCATAAAACACTCCCCCTACCCCTACATCACCTTATCTCTCATTCCCAAGACCCATTTCCTAAAACCCTACCCCTAGGCTGCATTTTCCTAGGCAACCACACTATATCCATGTCATCAAAATTCCTACCCTATCTCCCTTTTTTTTTCTATCCCCAACCACTTCCCTAAGTTCCCTAACTCTCTTCCCCACTTCCTTAAAGTTTCCTACACTTATTCCAACTCCCTAACCCTACTTTCTACTCCCTTTCCCTTCCCCTTTCCCCTAGGGTTTCAAAACAAAACATACACTATGGAGGAGGAAAGAGGCATTCTGGAGGAGGAAAAAGAGGAAAGGAGACAGCACAAAGGAGGGAGGATTTTGAGCTTTGAGCCATCCAACACTAGAGAATTGTTGGCCTCACCCATGACAGTCAATTGCTTCAAACATGTGGGTTGTTTTGACTTATTTGAGATGGTCCAAAGAGTACAGTATCACCCTACTTTGACCAGATTTTTCGTCTCTAACCTCGAAGACAACCAAGTGACCATTTCAGGGGTGACCTTCACCATCTCCACTGATATTATTGTTGTAGCCACAGGGATACCCAATGTGGGTGAAAAATGGTTTAAGACCATAGATGTAGATGCCCAACATTATGATCCATTTCTCAAGGCACGGTACAAAAATGACAAAAGGAAAGTATTTCCTTTTAGTCACCTACTTGATAGATTTTCTCCCATGATGAAGATCATCATGAAATATTTCACTTTTCAGGGTAGATTTTCTAGACTATACACCTATCACATCAGGTTGCTCATGCATTTTTGTTGGAACAGGGTCTCCTAAAGCTGCGAATTTTGTCCATTTTTGTATATTTTTGGTATTATTTAGTCTAACGCAGGGGTTTTGGGGTGGGTCAAAGCCCTGAATGGATTGTAATGGGTCATGGGTAGACCAAGAGTCCACAAACCACGGTTTGCGGACCATTGGATGGGTAGGCTAAATTGATATAAATGGATGAACAATTTTGAGTCTTAAGGTAGGCAAGAATTGAGATTGATGCTGAGAATGAATTGTTAGATCTGTTGTCGGGTTCTTGGGTAAGGGCTTCTGTTGGCTGTGGGCACAGAGATCCTCAGTCCTGATGTGTGCGGACCCTATTGGCTGTGTGCATAGGCAGTATTTTGGGGATTGTAAGTGGAATTTGGTATTAATATATATGCAAAGGACTATTGGACATCTGATGCTATCTGGATCTATTTTGTTATGATTGATGCAAACATGGGCTATATGATTAAGTTGCAAAAGTGTATGTTTAATAGCTGCGAACTGTGAAATTATCTATGTTTCTGTTATATGTATCTATGATCTGTTAATTGCTGCGATTATAGTTTTCTGTACTGATAAATTGGTATTACGCACGTGGATGCAAAGGTATTTACTAGATCTGTGCATGATAATAGCTCTGTTATACTTTATAATACTATGAATAGATCTGTCTAGTGTGAACTCGATAGGCTGGGAACACAGACCTGCTTGACTTACCTACTCTCTCTCAGGGTGTAGAAACCTAGTTCCAACACCCTCCCATACTGCTTCGGGTGAGACTTTGGCCTACGCAAGCAGCTCACTACCGAAAGGGCCAGTAGTATAGGGGTTTGTTGGAAAACCTTAACCTCCGAACCTAGGTCAGGACCCCTTGAGCCAAAAAATGGTTCCATTTCCGGGACCAGGAGAATTTTGAGAGAGAGATCGGGTAATGACAAGAACACATTGGAGACCTAAGAAGAAAGAGATCGATGAGTGGTTTGAAAATAAAATTCAGGAATTCGCAGTGAGGGAGAATCGTAGTGCAAAGCTAATCGCAGATAAGTGGAAGAATAAGTACATTTTCACAGAGATCTATGAAATTTTCTTTGTGACATTTGTTATCGAGCTTTAGGAGTGGATCGCAATGCTTGTAGATTTCCAGAAGTGTTGGAAGGATGAATGGGTCACGCAGTGGACCAAAAAGTTGATCCAACGGTTAGAAAATATTGATAACACCATCACTCGCACTGTAGATCACTAGGTGGACAGTGTGATAGGAGGATTTGTGACAGAATTTCCAATTGATCAATTTGTGTCCTACTCCGAGGCAGAAGGAAGGTTTTTTAAGGGTTTCCCGGGTAAGTTTCTGAAAACTCTGCCATTACTGAGTATTTTGTGCAGCCATACAGAGTGAATGAGCTCCGATCAAAGTGAGGGTACAAAGTGCAGTGGTAAGTACTACATTACTAACCAAGAAGGAGATAGATCTATCTATAGTCTAGTAAGGGATTCGGCTGCGCAAGAGCCTCCAACCACACCACGTCGAGCCAGCACAGGGGTAAGAAATCACCCGTACCTCCTCCCCCACCAGAAGACGAGATGGCCTCACACATGAAGCTACCTACCCTCAAGGGCGTAGGGGATGAATACATCGACCGGTTTTGGTTTGTTGAAGGATCGGTATGGACTACATAGAAAGTGGCCAATGATGTTGTGAAAAGGGCGCGGCTATCCCTTGCCTTTCAAGGAAGAGCTTTAGACTGGTATATGGGATACATAGCTCAGCATGAGAATGCGACCATTGAAGAGATTAAGAATGACTTGAAACAACGGTTGAAGAAGCCTAAGTCCTACTCTCAGATAGTGAACGATCTAAAAAATTTCAAGCAAGGACCATCCAAGTCTGTATGGGAAGTTGACCAACGGTTAAAGAAGGTAATTAGAGAAGGAGGATTTATGTATTATGATAGGCAACACACAGAGTGGTTCGTTGCTATGTTTCTGCCCCACCTGCGCATGCCAATGGGTCATCAAGCCATTGAATCGCAGGAAAAGGCCTTGGGGATTGCGATGAAGCTGGAAGCTACGCTGAGAGACGATACCCAGTTAGGAGTACAACAAATACAAGGACAGTTAGAGGCAACGCACATGGAGATCTAGAATTTTCGGAAGGAACAGGGAACAGAGGCTAGCCCTAATAGGTGGTGCATACGATGTAGAGTGAATGGCCACACCAAGGATAATTGTCCGCTGTTAGTAGACTACATGCAACCTGGGGGACCTAGCCTGTTGTGTCCTAGGGAAGCTGCAGAGCCAATTGGGCTGGTGCTGTGGAGTAATGATTGTTGTGTGGCTGGGCTGCATGATACCAACCACTGCCCCCACCTTGCCGCATATGTCCCAGAAGTGAAGAAACAATGGTGCAGGTTTTTCAAATATATAGGACACAATGAGAAAAATTGCCGGACCTATGATCTGATGATAGACAGAGGAAACCTATATAGGGTACAATCAGACCCCTCTTCACCAAGATCCCCCTCAGGTATGGGTGGCTCCCTAGCTAGGGGTAGGGGAGGGGATTGAGGTGGAAGCGCAGGTAGGGGGAGAGGACAACTGATTTGCTATAACTGTGGAGAAATAGGGAACTTTGCAAGGGACTGCACAAACCCCGCGAGACAATCCTGCAGATACTATAGATAGTTGGATCATGTGATCGAAGATTTCCCGTTCTGATAGCCAAGATGCAGGAGAAATAGCAGACACCTATGCAAAATTTACAAAGGGTCAAGGCGGAACCTCAAGTTGAAGGACCAAGTGTTAATGTTATAACACGTAGCAGCATGGCCACCGGAGGAGCTGCGGAGAAAGCTGAGGCGAAGCCTCTTATCCATAAAGAAACCATTAAACAATAAGGTTTGGACTTACAGAATGAAAAGGAAACCTTTGTCGCAACTCTCCAAGACTTTGCTAAGGCTGTGGCATCTACCCCTCAAGCCCCCGCGAACCTCAAAGCAGATGATGAGGTCAAACCATTCTTGTAGGTGTGTATGAAGCTGTTGTGCAACCAAAGGGTCGTAGAAAGCCTCCAAGCTTTAATCGACAACTGCACAGAAAGAACAACCCTACCCATGGAAGTTAAGGATGTGCACAAACTATATAAGCATCATAGGTGCACTAGTAGGGAGATGCAGTTAACCACGCAGATTGGTGATTACAAGATGGATCAGGTTATTCTAGACCTAGGATCAAATGCAAACGTACTACCTAAACAAACGTGGCAGTGAATGGGAGAGCCTAAGTTGGAATGGTCCACTATCTAGCTATACATGGCCAATCAACAGAATATCATATTGTTGGAGAGATTATCAAAGATCGTGGTAGATATTGCAGGAGTTAAGGTCTAGGCTAACTTTGAAGTCATTCATATTGTAGAAGATGCGAACCCCTATCCTACGCTCCTAGGGTTGGACTGGGCCATAGATATGGGTGGTATTATCAATTTGAAGAAGAGAAGCATGGTGTTTGAAAGTGAAGGAACGCGGGTGGTAGTATCACTAGACCCCACAGAAGGAGAAAGGTATACCGAGCCAGTGCATGAGGAAGAGGAGGTGAATCACATCTATAAGTTAGCTACGAGGGACGAAGACTAGATCAATCCTACGGCCGATGGCGTGCTATGCTAGGAAAAGGATAGCGAATACTCTTCTGACTCTGACAGGGAAATCAAAAATTGGAAAAATCGGTTACATGATGTATCTGCACTGCGATGCCTTAGGATCACATAGGAATTTCGATGCATCTCCTCTGAGGTAAGAGAACTGCCCTACTTTGATGGTTTTAGTAGTATTAAGGAGTTTCTGCGAGCATTTGAAGCTGAGGTTCCAAGAGAGCAAAGGGTATGGGCCCTTGATCTAGCCATGCGCGCAACACTTGCACGGTGGTGGGACATGCATAAGGGGGCATTCCAGGATTGGGAGGAATGTCGGGATACGATGATCCTAAAATTTGAGCCTCCGGCTAACGTGCGCATCAAGATGTTTCTTGGACCAGGGGATCCACGCAAACATATGTTCGCATAGATGGATAAATGGTGGGACCGAACTACAAAAGAGTGGGTTCACTTGTTTATTCATGCCCTGGGACCAATTACCACCTCATGGTACTTAGATGCAGAGCTACATCAATGCACCGGCCACTAGGAAACCTTAAAGGACGAATTTATGGAGACATTAATATTAACAGGAGGAATGGAGGTGTTTGAAGAAGCTCTACAGGATATAGATACCTTTATATTTGGTGAATCTAGCCCCTACGCAGCATTGGAGATACCAACATGGGAAACATAGATGCAGGACATTGTCAACTACCGCAATATCACCATAGAAGAAGGTGATGAATATCTACGCAATGTCTCGATCCCAGAGTCATAAGGGGAGTGCGCAGTTGCAAGACCCCATTACACACTGTGGATATTGCGAAACCTCTGAAGCTACAAGAAGTTAACATTGGCACGGAAGAGCAACCCAAGTTGGATAAAATGGGGGATTACTAGGATGATGATATAGTAGAAAAGGTTGAGAAATTACTCACAGAATATCAAGACCTATTCCTAACAAATTTTTCAAAGCTTAAGGGGATCATGGGGGACTTAGGGGTTATGTGCATCACACTGAAACCAGATGCGTGCCTTGTGAAGCAACGCCCTTATCGGCTAAATCCTAAGTATAAGTAGAATGTTAGGGAACAAATCGATCTCACCACAGGTATCATCGAACCGGTTGAATAGTCGAATTGGGTGAGCCCCGTGGTGGTTCAGGAAAAGAGGAAGAAGGGGGAAATCCACATTGCGTGGACTTGCGCAAGCTGAATGATTCCTGTGTACATGATCATTTTCTAACACCGTTCTTAGATGAGATCTTGGATAGCATAGGAGGCCAAGAAGCGTACTCATTCACTGATGGATTCTCGGGATACCATCAGATTAGAATTGCACCTCAAGATCGTAGCAAAACTATGTTTTCCATTGAATGGGGATCCTTTCAGTATACTGTCATGCCGTTTAGACTCAAGAATGCCCCTTCCATCTTCTCGTAAGTAGTAGTCGCAATGTTCAAAGATTTCATCCATAAATTTATGGACGTGTACTTTGATGATTGAACTGTCTTCAACTTAGTAAAGACACATGTTTCAAACCTGCGCATGATGTTAGATTCCTGCCGGAAGCACCAAATTTCCCTTAATATCAAGAAGTGTATCTTCTGCGTACCCTTCGGAATCTTGCTCAGACATATAGTTTGCCGACAAGGGTTGATGGTTGATCCTATGAAAGTTGCAGTTATCATCAATATGGTAGTACCTACGACTGAGAAATAGTTGTGTTCAATCCTCAGACATACGGGCTACTATATAAAGTTCATTCAGGGATACACACTGATCATAGTGCCTCTGGAAAAGCTGCTTAAGAAGGATGTTTCATTTTTTTTGGATGACGAGTGTCAAAAGAGCTTTGAGCTACTCAAGGAAAAGATGGTCTCAGCACCTATCCTCATTTTTCCTGATTGGGAAAAGGTATTTCATGTAAATTTTGATGCTTCCAGAATCGCCCTAGGAGCGGTGCTTACGTAGCCTGGAGATGGAGACATTGATCACCCAGTTGCATTTTCTAGTCGAAAACTCTCTGGTGTGGAGCGCAACTATGCCACCACGGAGCGGGAAGGATTGGCCATGGTCTATGCATTACAGAAGTATCGGCACTATCTATTAGGGGGTCACTTCAAAATGTTCACAGATCATTCGAATTTGAATTACCTGGTGAATAAGCCTATGTTGGGGGGAAATCCTCCGATGGCTTCTGCTGTTCCAGGACTACGACTTTGAAATCATTGTCAAACTAGGAAAGTTGAATGTTGGGCCAAACCACTCGTCCCCAATTGAGAGCCGCGAGGAACCAACCAACCTGGAAGAATGAATACCCCACGCACAGCTGTTTTCTATTAAGGTAGTTGATGTGCACTTCGCTGACATCATTCAGTTCCTGACTACAAGTATGGCACCTGTGGCATATTCGGTGCAACAGAAGAAAGAGCTAGTAGCCCGCGCTGCAGATTTTACCATCATCGCAGGACATCTATCTAAGATGGGAGAAGATGAAGTGCTACAAAGGTATGTCCTGGAACATGAACGGCATGATATTTTGGCAGAAGCCCACGATGGGGTAGCAGGAGGTCACTACACAGGGAAAGCAACGACGTAGAAGGTCTTAAGAGCTGGATTATGGTGGCCCACCCTGCATAGTGACTCTCATGACTATTTTAAGGCCTACGATACATGCCAATGAACCGAAAGGCCGTCCTGAAGAGATGAAATGCCTCTTCAACTACAACTGGTCCTGCAAGCTTTTGACAAATGGGCTATCGATTTTTTGGGACCTATCAACCCTCCCGGAAAGAAGACAGGTGCACGTTACATTATCACTGCCAATGACTATGTAACCAGTCAGGTCAAAGCACAAGTAGTAAAGGATTTCAATGTAGATACCGCTGCACACTTCATCTTTGAGCAGATTCTGACCAGATTTGGATGCCCAAAAATCTTAATGAGTGATAGAGGTACGCACTTTGTTAATGAAACAATACGGGTTTGACCGAAGAATTTCGGATCCATCATGTGAAAAGCACCCCTTATCATCCTTAGGCAAACAGAGTGGTTGAAGAATTCAATAAAGTCTTGGAGAATGCACTAACTAAGGTCTGTAATGCCGATCGCAATGACTGGGATGTGTGCATCTTGTCTGTTCTATGGGCTTACCAAACCACTTATAAGAAGTTGATAGGAAAAACACCATTTAGGATGGTCTATGGAAAGGAGGCCGTTATGGCCATGGAATATATTGTTCCTAGCCTACGCATCGCAGCCTTCACAAATATGGTGGAGCTTGATATCATGGAGGAGTGTTTAGCGTAGCTCATGGCTTTGGAGGAAGACCGTTTCATTGCTAACTTCCATCAGCAGGTGCAAAAGGCACAAGATAAGGCATGGCATGACCGACATATTCGACGAAAGTCCTTTCCGGAGGGTGACTTAGTGCTACTTAATGATAGCCAGTTTTCAAAACACCCAAGGAATTTCTGACAACACTAGCTTGGACCCTATACAGTTAAATAAATCACGAATGGGGGAGCTATTTGATTAACTACCCTATGCGGCGATATGCTACCTGGCTATATCAATGGAAGTCGGCTCAAACTGTATCAGGTCAAATGACTATATGGTCGGAGTAGCTGTATAAAGTGGGACAGACCCACCACGGAAGGTAAGCGCAATAGGTGCCATGCTCTGTGCCAGAGGCAGCCGCAGGATTGGAAGCCCGGGGGAGTGCATCGGAGGCACAGGAATAAATTCAGAAGGAATAAAATCAGAATGCAGAAAGTGCGTTGGGAGTGCAGGACGCATGCTAAATGTGAAGGGATGCACTGGGAGCGCAGGGGTGCGCTGTGCGCATGAAGGGTGTGAAAACTAGCCGTTGGAACAGTCAAATTGGGTAAAAAGAAAAAGTTACCGTTGGAAGGAGCGGGTGGCCGGCATTTAATGAGGTGATTTCTGGAGATGTTTTACCGTTTACTTGATGGTAAGTTCCAAGTGAATTTTACCCTACCATTGTTCGATCACAAAGGCTATAAAAAGGGCAGGATAGACCAGACAAGCGTTCTGTATCACTTAAATAGCTTGTACTTGGAATGTTTGTCCTTGACGAATTTGTGTTGTAATTATTTTTGTGCCTATAGCATCCCTTTCATGTCTGAGCAACCTACTCCTTCTAATAGTAGCCACCCGGGGTTGGGATTCATTTTTCGTGCCAGAATGACGACCACTAATCCTATTCAACCCTTAGCACCAGCGACCTCGCCAGAGCCAAAAACCAAGGAAGTGGTGGAGATTGAGTCTGAGCCGAAGAATTTATCTCCACGCTGAGCCAAGTCACGAAGAAGGGAAAGGAAAAATCATAGGGCTCATGGAAACCCCCGAAACTCATGAAATGGGCTGGAGGAAAGCCCCGTAGTTCCCTGAGAAATGTAAAATCCCCACGAGCGATGCCCCAGGCACATGTTTCTCAGGAAGAGGCTCAAGCCGCAGAACCAATCAACTGGCTAGCTCCTTTTGTTTAGCTGCGCAGGCCCTCGACACGCAAGCCGAAGAACCTCGATGGCCTGATCACCTACCTGCAAATGCCGCTAGCCCCGGGAGAGGTCCCCATTATTGGTGAGCCTTTTGGAAGTCTCCATGAGATCAAATTTGATGATCATGACTTGGCCAATTTGGAGGCCTTCCTTGAGTTTGTGCCTGAGTTATATCTTGATCGAATTCAGGAGGATGATGAGATAAAAATTTTCCACATAAGCTAGGTACGCGGAGTGGCAAGATCTGGCTCCTAAACCTACTCAAGATGCCACATTTTGGCCACTACAAAATCACGGACTGTCTGGTGCAACAATGGCTTGCCCTGGTCCATGATGGGTGTTTGTGGATCCGGAATCAAATCCCTATCGACGTTGCGCTTATCCATCAAATCACTGGTCTTCCTATGGAAGGGTTTGACCCTCTGCTACACATTGGGAAGAAATATGAGATCAAAACTTCTGAATATGTGCAACAAGAATACCATGTGGAGCAAAATACTCGCGACTTCATGATAAAAACCATCAGTGATCCTGCTATGAAACTGGGTACCATGTTATTGGCATGTAAGATGATGCGAAAATGTGGCCTCCATTCCTGCATACGTAATTCAGTTAGCAGGCCAGTGCGAGAAAGGGGTCTGCTTCAATTGGTCACAATATTTGTGTAATGATTTTTTGGCCAATCTCCGTGAATCCCAGGAGCAGGGATGGGCATTTTTCTATTCCTGGCTACTACTTCTCATCGCATTGATATCCTAGGAAGCACCTGAGGAATTGGTCCTCCTGGAGCTCACCCCCAACATGTGCGAGGGGGACCGATATACAAACTTATAGGATTCTAAGGGTATGCAGCGTCTTGGGGACAACCAAGTCTTCTGGGTCCTCTTTCAGAGTAGCTTGGAAGCAGCAATTAATTCTCGACCACGGTTGTCTCCAGAAGTATATGACAGATACAAGGGCATTGTGGCATCCCAGGTCACCATGCAACAATGTCCAGATCAGAGCTCGCAGGGATAAAGCTTGGGTCTCGCTCCCATATATGGTGGCTGACGAAGAAATTGACAATGTAATTGCGCTCTGGCCTCCTAACTAGAAGATCAGCTTCAAAACTAGTGTGAAGGGCACCGAAGGAACCAGCACAATGAAATTAATCCCACCTATCATCATCAAGGATACCAGAGGAACAAGCAAGAGTACAGGGAAGGACACGGGCACAACAGCACAAAAGGATGCACAACAGAAACAGATCACCGAGAAGGATGCCGAAGCAGAGACTCAGCTAGATTCGCCACCAGACCTGGGTGCAGAAGGACTAGATGCGGGAGGAACTGTCTCCCCCTGAGGCACAAAGCGAACAAGTGAGCCTGTCAAAGGGCCATGAAAGAAGCAGCGCTCTTAGCGCACAAAACGTGATGAGACAGTTACTCTGACCGAAGGGGACCTCAAGAAAATTGCTGACGCGGTCACTTTGGCCATAGAAGACAGATGGCTAGCCCTATAAGAACAACATAAATTTGCGATTAACACTCTTTAGTCTGAGCTCCATGCTCTGTAGTTGAAAACAGACACACTGCAGACCAGTGTAATTCAGGTACGAATGCCCTTGACAACCAACAGTGCAGCACTAGTTACAAAAGAAAGATGCCTTTATTTCTTACCTGGTGCAGCGCTTGTGATCAGTCCACCCGACTTGGGAATGAAAATCTAGGCCGATGCAGAAGTACAGCTGAATATAGCCAGGTTTCCACATGAGGCATTGTAGGTTCTCCACACCTCCTTTTTTCAAGAAATTCACCATCGGTACCAACAAGTACACCAATAGCTCGGTGTGGCTGATCAAACAATCACATAAAAGAACGCTGAAGTGTCCCTCACCACTCCGCAGCAAATGGAGCTGGAACACTTAATGCACAGAATTTGCGTAGATGCTACAGAAGAAATCCCAGCCACAACCACCCCCCAGGCTAAGATTGAGGGGTTGGTCGCAGCATTAAAGGCCTCCAGGATAGAGATTCAGGTGGTTAAAACATAGATGGAACAACGGATCGTAGATTTCCAGGCTAAGCTACAGCCATAGACACCGTCGGAGGTATGGGCCAAGCGAGCTGCGTTGGTTACCACAGCTACAAATTTTATTACAGGATAGATCGCTCAGGGCACCCAATTACTGGAAACAGCCATGCAGATATGGACCAAGGTCCAGCGGAACCCGATCCTGTGAGAAATCAACCAAAACCTGTGGAAGAAGGAAGAATCATTCAAGAAGTTATAAGCCACCATGCCCACTTTGGTTCCTGCTTAGCGCTTGGCTCAGCTGTGAACCAGCCACGCCCTCCAAAATGATATTGATGAACTCCGGCATAAGAAGAAATTTATCCATGACTGCTTGAATCCTTGGGCTGCCGAAGCCCTCAAGCTCTCGCAAGATGTTGATGTTGTTGTTAAGAAGCTAAACCAGACTCTAGAGAGTGTCACCGCTGCGACGGAAGGCCCAAATTTTCAGAATTTGGTAGACATTGCGCAAAGTGCTGCTTCTCAGAGTGAAAGTGTGCTGCCCCCATTGGCCAAAGAAATCAGACTCCCACAGGCGCAGGTGGAGGCCCCACCGTCACAGTGACTCGGGACGAGTCACAAGATTTTGTTGGGGGACTGATGGAACAATGTCTCCTAAAGATGCAAATTTTGACCATTTTTGTATATTTTGGTATTATCTAGTCTAACCCAAGGGTTTTGGGGTGGGTCAAAGCCCCGAATGCATTGTAATGGGTCAATGGTAGACTAAGAGTCCAAAAACCACGGTTTGCAGACCATTGGGTGCTTAGGCTAAATCGATATAAATAGATGAACGTTTTGAGTCTTAAGGTAGGCAAGAATTGAGATTGATGCTAAGCAGGAATTGTTAGATATGTTGTCGGGTTGTTGGGTAAGGAATCCTGTTGGCAGTGTGTGTTATTCATCAGTATTTTTCACCTATTGATGATGACTAATTTTTAAAGCCAATTTTTCTAGAAACTGATCCCCAATTTTTCAAATTTGTCAACTAGAAAACACCCCTAAACATTTTGTCCTCCTACCTTTTCAAATCAGCCTATGATGAAAAAAAACCTAGTTTTCAAGCCCTATCTAGTCTCAGTCATATAAGCTTGTCCATCATCTGTCATAAGCTGAAGTCATCTGTTGTCATTCACCCTCATCCCCAGGTCATTCATTAACCAATTGTTGATAAATGTCAGCCACCCTACCTCTGGTCATATGTCATCTTAAGATCTGGTCATACCAAAGAGAATAATCCAAATATGTCAAATATCTCCCCTAAGTTAGGTAGTGGTGCTTTAGGAAATCCTCCCTTAGTAAACTATCCTAAGCCAAAAGAACCTCTGTCTAATACCAACCAGTCATAGATGGCCTTCCTATTCTGCAAACAAAGCTTGATACACCCTTAGGTCACGCCACTAACAATTCTTGGTGTCTTAGTAGTGCATGTTTCAAAAGCCAAACTCATATTGTGTTTATCTATAGTGTTTCAGTGTCTTTTTCAAAGCAGAAATGTACCAGTGTTCCAGAAGACATTATTAAACTAAACATGAGAAGACAACTTCTTCTCATGTTGTTTTGAGCCTGGGATGAATGTACTAGTCAGAGAGGTAATTCAATGAAATTCTACAAACACATTAAAAAAGGTTAGTGACTTATGACTAGCAAGTAATACTCTACAGATACAAGTCAGGTTGCTCCTGGTTTCTAAAGATGCATAAGGGTATTTTAACAATAGGATACATATCTCAGAGAATGCCTCTCATAGCATATTTCTAAATTTTCACATTATTACTTACTGTGATATACCAAGAAGAGATAGGCATTACAAGGAAAGATGACACAGTTTGAGAAAGGGATGAAATGTCACTTGTTGTAAAACCTCCTCCAAACATGAGCAGATGGTTGGGTGACTATGTAAAACCTCCTCCAAGCATGAGCAGATGGTTAGGTCATTTGTTATAAACCTCCTTCATTTAAAAGCAAATGGTTTGGAAATATGATTAAAGACCTCCTTCATTTAACAAGAAAAGGGTCAGGAACAAAGGTATGGCCTCATTCAAAGAGCACAAGGCTAACAATGCTGCAATTGGCCTAAAAAACTTGTTTACACCTTTTTCTCCAATGGATGAAACCACTGATACAGCAATGGTGCTTCAAGGAATGCATAAATGGTTTCACTGTTTGAAAGACAGAGTGGAAATCAGTAGAAAACAATTCAAGATTTATGAGTTGAGGGCTGGTGTTAAATACAGGTCAGGCAGTGATATTATGGTATTCAAAGAAGATTTGTTTTTTTCTTCTATCAAAGATCTCCTTCAAAGGGTAATCTGAGGCTATAATTCCCAAACTTAGAACAACCTTATCAAAATGACAAAGAAAATAGTCTAAGCCTTGCTTCTGAAAGAGACTTTTGCAAATGAATACACAGAGATAGTATGTGTGAGGAAAGGGTATGACAAATGTTTTAAATTCAGAGACAGCACTCAAAGAAACAAGGCATAACATTGTCACAAACAAAGACCTATTTATGTACATATGAACAAACCCTGTTGTTGTATGTAATTTCATTAAGAGTTTCTAAAGGCTTTTCTCCTTGATCAACAGATATGAATCAAGCCATTGGTGAGTTCAAACAAAGCTTCATCCACAGTCAAAGGAAAATTTCCAAAGGCTCCTAACAGTTTTTGATCAACTTCACAAGGGGCTTAAATCATCATCAAACATCAAGAGAGTTGAATTGCCAAAATGAGTTCTAGAATTGTAGATCATTTCCTTCCAAGAGATATGGAAAAATATGCATCAATAGCCCTTGATATGGCTCCTAAGCATTTCCCTTTAAAGGAAAAACAGTGACAGAATTATTTCCTAAGTGAAAATGTAGTGAAAGGGGTTTTGTTTCTTAAAGAGGCCTTTTTACTTCAACAAAAGCCATGATTATGGTGTCTTCAAAAAGATGCTGACCACGGCATTTTTTTATATAACTTTATCGAAGATGGGTATTTGTAATGTTTTAAAGGTGATGAAATTACAAAAAACAGTGATTCATATTTTGACAAAACAAAAGGCCTTTTCAAACATATAAACCCTCCAAAGCATGATATGAGGACATTTGAATTTTATTTCATATAAAAGGCAGAGAAGACCATTGCAAAGTCCCATTTTCATTTCTCAAAACATAAAGCAACGCTCTCCTAGCTGTTCACTGGAGAAAACTTGGTTTTCGGGCAAAAGTTTCAAGTTTTTCAAGGATTCAAGCCTGCGCGACGCGCCTGTAAGTATGCGTGGCGCGCCTGTGAGCGCACATACACTGATTTTACACTGTTGTGCAGCGCGCCTGTAGCGGCGCGTGGTGCACCTGTGCGCACATTCACCCACTGCCTTAAGGCCGCCCGGACAGTTTACACTGCGCGACACTCTCTTCTACGAACGTGCCACTCACCCAAAAGCCCTCAAAAAACACCTTTGAAAGCTGAATCAAGTATCGACAAGGCCCTTAAGTGTTTTTCAAGGTATTTTTCTCACTCCATGATAAATTTTGAGGTTAATAGGTGGTGTGCTCTTGCTGTGTTTTCAAGAGAGAAACAGTGATTATAAGTTTGGGTTTTTGGTCGAAAATCAAAGGGTTTTTGTTGACTGTGGGTGTCAAACATTCACACAGTGATAGGAAAAAGTGTTTTTATCAGTCTTAAAGAGCCTAGCTGCCTTTAAAAATAGTGATAGTCCACAGTTGCTATAAGGAGCAGAATTTGTCAAAAAGAAGAGGATAAAACAATGAATAAATAGGAGGTTTTTCATACCAAATTTGAAAGCTTTTCTAAGGTTATTAAGAAGATAAAACTAGCCCACAACTGCTAGACAGATAAACAAAGGTGCAGAGATCACAAAAAAATTTTAAGTGATCACCTAGACAGTGATTATAAGGTGAAGGCTTAGTCATTTTAAAGGTCCTCTCTATATTATGAAATAGCAAACTTTGTGCAGCCACCAGAGTTCCAAAAACAGAGTGTATTGAAAGGTTTTTAATTCTGTTGGAAGGTGTCTTGTTTGCTTTTTGAAGGGCAGTAAACACAAAAAGAGCAGTGCTTGAGGGTAAGATCTTTTCGTGCCAAACAAAAGAGTTCTTTCTTCAACAAGAAACCACAAACACATATTTTCAATACCTTTTTCCAAGCACAGTGATCAAGGTGTTTTTGTTTTCATTTTGGCAAGTATTTGTTTGTTGGCATCAAAGAGGCACAGTGACTTGCAAAGAGGAAAAGGTGTGTTGTTGGGGGACTATTTCAGAAACCATTTGAAACAGATTGTCTTGGTCAAACATCAAAGAGTATACAAGGAAAAATTCCTCCTAGGCAAGACAGCAGAAGTGGCCCTCACGGGAGGTTTGAACCTATTTCAACTGAAGAGATAAATTCTCATCCATCAGTCCTGTTTAAATTTCATGAAGTTGGATGTCTGGATTTTTGTCAAAGGGTTTAGGAGGTGAAAATCTATCTCCCCTTGACACATCTATGTGCTTTGAGATTTCAAGGGAAACATTTTCAGCTGGCAGGCTTAGATTTCAAGTTTTTCTCCTAGATCCATTTCCAGAGCCACCAAAATCTCTTATTTCGGAGAGAAATGGTTTAAACAGAGCCACCTAGACTCATAACAGTACAAAGCCTTTTTTAAGCTGGAGCATCGGGATACATGCCCATCCATATTTCCTTTTTCATATCTGTTGACTAGCTATGCTCCCCTCATGAAGATAATCATGAAATATTTCACATGTGAGGGAAGGCTCTCCCGGTTCTATTCTTACCATGTCTGACTGCTCATGCACTTCACAAAAGCCCAATTGTTAAATCTCCCCTTCTTCCTCCATAGAATTATTGAAAAGATGGCCTCCACTATTCAAAAAAGACCTCCTTCTCAGCAGTCAGCTTGCCTTTTCCATCATTCCCTCATCAAGATTGTCATTCTTCATCAACTTGAGAAGAAGGGAATCTCTTGGGACACTTCCATTGCACATCCAAATTTCGCCACTGTTCCTTCATCCTATGCATCTCCTTCACCTTCCACTCAGCATCTTTCACCTTCTTCAAGTAAGCCCATTCCCAAGAAGCTAAAATTTCCCATGATTCGTGAAGAAGAGTGGTATGATGAAGAAGAAGAGCATGATGAAAAAGAGTAGCATCAAGGTGAAGAAGAACTCAGTGAGGAAAGGAAGCAAAGTGAAGAAAAAAACAGTGAGGATATGCAGCACAGTGATGAAGAAAAGTTCCATGAAAAAGAGCAAAACAGTGAGGAGGGAAATGATGAGGAAAGGCAGCAAGATGAGGAAGAGCAGCATGATGAGGAAAGGCAGCAAGGTGAAGAAGAACACAGTGAGGAAAGGTAGCAAAGTGAAGAAAAACATAGTGATGAAGAAAAGCGCCATGAAAAAGAAAAAAACAGTGAGGAGGGAAATGAAGAGGAAATTGAACAGTTTGATCAGGATTTTGGTAGCCCTCACAGCAGAAAAAATGATAAATATGAAGCCCAAAACATTGAGGAGATAGAGCCTCAAAGTCCTAAAGAAAGCAAGGACAAGAGTAAAGAGGGCAACCCTCAAAAAGACATGCAAGATGACAGTCAAAGAATTCATGAAGAAACTCAAAACAGTGGCAAGGATGATGAGGGAAGTAGCAAGGGCAAAGAGCAAATAGAGCATGTGCTAGCTGCCTCTCCTAGGCAAGGGGCCATGCTTTCTTCTCCAAAAGTGACAAAGCACAAGAAATCAAAGAAAAGAGTGCCTGAAACTATAACTCAAAATGTTACTAGGGCCCTCCGAAGCAAGGGGAAGTTGCCCAAGCAACCCATTTTCGAATTACCCAAGAGGAGGAAGACCAAGAAGGCCACCCAAAGCAAGGGAAAGGAGAAAGAAGAAAGCAGCCATGAGAAGGAGAGGGACTTTGAAATAATTCAGATCCAAAGTGATGATAGCGACAATGAGGCCTGAATCCTAGAGTATCTCTTGATCAATAGAGAAGAACAAATTCATAAATTGAGGGCAGATCTAGAAAGGTCTAGAAACTTCATTCACTTTTTGCAAACACAAAACAAACAGATGAGTGTCCACATGGCGGTATATGAGACACGGGCCATCAAATATAAAAAAGACGCCTCCAAGGTGCAAATTAAGTTGGAAGAACTCATGGGTGAGTTCAAGGATAGCGAAGATGAAGATCATCCAGGAAGAAAGAGGGCAAGGACCATGGGACTCAGAAGAGCCTTAGAGAAACAAAAGGAGGAAGAAGCTGCCCTTTTCCAATCTCTTCCTCTCACTACTTTGTTCACCCAAGAGATAGAAAACAATCGAGAAGCATGGATTGAGAGGGTGAATGATTACTTGGAGAAGAAGTTGGAAAATGACAATAGAGATTTGGACCTTCAAAGGAGGATGACCGGGCACTATAAGAAGCTTAATCAGTTCGCCCGACGGAAATTGAAGGGCACATAGGAAAAGCTCAAGGAAGCTCAAAAGAGGCGCTGGCACCAAAAATGAAGAAAGACACCTCAAAGCTCCGAATTTTTGCCTCATCTTCTCAGCATGTTTCTGAAAACCCTTGAGGGTCATGCTCACCAAAATTGGGTGAAATTCAACAAGTTTTGGTTTTTTGTCATTTTTGGGCTTTTGGCTAAAAATCATGGGCATCACCATTTCTGTTTGGGACATCCTCAAAGGATTAAAATAGTATCATTGGATGCCATAATTTTAGGGGGGTCTACTCAGCGATTTTTAGATCAATTGAAGATGATTTGGTCCCCCAAAATGGCGAAAAAAGTCACTTTTTCCACACTCTACCCCGTTTATCAGCAAAGTCTATTTTCTGGGTTTTTTCACACAGGTCAAGTTTTGACAGATTTCTAGTGATCAGTTTGGATAAAACAAAGCATTTTCAGAAACTAGACATCCAGATCTTTCCAACGAGCCGTCATGGGCCTTGTTTTGACATCAGGAAGGCTTCCAAAAGTTGCCAACAAGACAAAATACTTTCTGTTGATATTTTTCTTAAGTATTTTTGTGAAAAATGTACTTTTCTAAAGTGACTTTTCCTCATGTGCGTTTAGCTATTTTTGGCCATGGTTAGTTAGGAAAATTCAATTTATTTTCTTTTTTTAGCATTTTTAAGATATTTTATTAGATATTTTGTGCCTTGGGTTTTGCAAAGCCTCAAGGACAAAATCAGATATTTTTGATGGGCCAATGAGATTGCAAGTTGCACTAGGAGGTTTTCCCTCATCTTGGCCTATATATTCCAAGAGACTTCATTGTAAATGAGGCTGAACTTGATGATATAGAGCAATATATGGTTATACAAGCTTGGATGAAACACTTGTCTCATGCATTGGATAGTTTCTTGAATGTTTTTGGATGATGAAAGATGAATTTTGTTGGATTCCTTGACTTGGTAAAATGGTATAGTGTCCCTCTCTGTTATACTTCTTATTTTTCATTCATATTCCATGTTCTTGCTTTTTATAAGATAGTAGAGAATAGATTTGAGACATGCCCTTGGAGGCACCTCAAATTGCATGTTTCTTTATAGCTTCTATGTTTTCTTCCTTCTTAGTCACATCAAAGAATCCTTGATTTCTCTTTGATAACTGAAGAAATTGTTTGCTTGTTTCATTTATGGTTTTATGCATGCTAATTATGATTCACGGTATGCCCTTATTACTCATGGCTAGTCATAAATCCACCTCTGAAACCTTTCTTTGATTGTTTGATTGTCATTTGTTGAACCAAGGAGGTCTTGTACTAATCTTGCCCTTTGCTTAAAACTATGCAATCTTACTTCAAAGTGCCTGATAGCTTGGAATACTATGCTTAGGCGTTTCCTCATAGTGATTTGAGTTATTTGTTTGTCTTAAATTGTCTTTCCCCAAAGTCTGATAGCAATTTCCTAAAGTTAGAGAGTCATATATCTCTATGTATTGCTTGAATGGTTATTTCTATGCATTGATCAGTTTATAGTTACATTACTCATGATTAATGGTTAGCCCTACCATGTTTATGTCAGCTTTTGAACTATCTATGTTTGAAATCATTTGTTATTCACAAATTTAGTGTCCATCCCACTCCATTTTACCCAAATATCCATTTTACCTCGATCAAATCGGCCCTTCAACAACCTTGTATCACCATCTAAAATCTTTCTTGACCTTTTCGACCCCATAGCCTAGTTAATCCGACAATATTTTTATCTATATTAGTCTTTGATCAGTTCATCCCTCACAAACCTAAAAAAAAAACCAAAACCTACTACATAACTAGCCTAAAATCAAAAACACAAGAAGCAAACACACAGATATCCCTTACACAAATAGAGAGAGCCCTCTCTAAGTCTAGGAAGGCTAGGTCCTTGGGCTCCAAAGATTGGTTTGATGTTACCCTATCACTTGGCTTGCCAGTCATCCAAATCACGGGACCCCAACATAATGGCGATCACGGTGGGAATTTGAGTTAGTGACAATATAAGTACACCTTAGGACTCCAGAAATCCTTTATCTTCAAGAAAACCTAGTGAATTAGCCACCTCATCGCCACACTAACATAATGGCGATCACGATGGGACTCTGAGTGATAAACAAACTTAGATTCCATAAACATTCTAGCAACCTTAAGAATACTATCTGATTGATTTATCCCACCGTTCACTAACATAATGGCAATCACGGTGGGACTAACTGAGTACATAATAGTCTAGAAAACTCTTGTAGATTCATTAGTCTTTCAAAATTTAAACAGGCAAGCAGTCCATAGAATCATTTAAAGTAAACACTTTTTGTTTTCACCACCCTAGAAAAGTGATGAATCAGGTTTAGAACACTCTAATAAACCATAGGCTACACATAAAAACTTAGAAAACCCAAAAACAAACATCCCCAGATTGGCTTTTCCTAGTTATTGGTGGTGGACCATAGCTACATCTCTATAAAAATGACCAAGTTCCACCTGGCGACTCCACTAGCTTCCAGTAGGCCTAAAACTCCATAAAAACCAAAAATTTCATAAACCATACCTTTCTGTTGACTCGTCCTTTCCAAAACTTAAAATTCATGGTGCAAACTTTGTAATCAGTGACAAAATAAGTATAACTTAGTGATTCAGAAAAATTCACCTAAACATAGGAGATAAACAAAAATAAACTTGCAAATAGAATCATTAACTTGTCCAAACAGTCTGGAAAACTGTTAAAACTAAGTGATCACTCTTCCTTGCGAGTCTTCAGCTCAAATTTTGCTAGAAAAATTTTTCCCGAAAGCATCTTTGATAGTATTGGTGGTGGACCATACACATATCTCTAAAAACAACTAAAAACATCCACCTGGCGACTCCACTAGCCTCCAGTAGAACTATTACTCCACTAGTCCTTATAAAATCTCCTGGGAATGCATTAAGCAATCCCAATCATGCTGATGGTGGACAGCATAGTTCAAATCTTCCACCTAGCGACTCCACAACCTTCATTAGACCAAAAGACTCCACTGGTAGAGAACTTTAGACTGGCTGAAAAGACATAGTGATCCTTTCTGATTAACAAAGATGGATCCAAGGACACAAAGGAGATATGCTCCGATGAGCAGAGAACATATCCCTGGATTCCCACACAAAATGCCTAAAGACATAAACTAGATAGAAGACCTACCTATCTTTCGAGATGAAAAGGTTTATGACCCATTGTTACATCTCATCAATTTTCATATACATGTATGGAGGTTAAAGGTTGAATGTCATGAGGACTACCTCATGAAAATGTTCATGGGTACATTAGAAGGAAAATCAAGAGAATGGCATGAAGGCCTAGAACCTAGCATCTTGTTTTCTTTGAATAATTTCCACAAAGTATTTTGTAAACACTATATAGGGCATTTTCAATCTCTATCATTGGCTGAAAATTGTTGTGATCAATCTAAAGACCTCATACAACACCTTGTAAGCATTGATGAAAAATTAGGAGATTGGCATCCTGAGGATTATTTAGAGGAGATCCATAATTTTCTTACCCAAACTAACCATCAAGATGACCAAGAAGAGTTGATCCCAGATGAAATCCATCAAAAAATAAGAAAGGATCCACAAGAGCTCTTTGAAAAGGTTAAAACAAATAACAATCCATCTGGCCCTTCTTGTAAAATACAAGAGGACATTCAGCCACAAGATCAACTTCCACAAAAAATGGAAAGCAATTGTTGCCCAATGCAAAGAAAACAGAAAATACCTCCTCCTTTAACTGAAAAGGAAATAGATCAGATGTTATCCACTACTACCTCACCTACTAAAGAAATTGCTCATAAAGAAACAATAAAACAAATTGTTGTTGAGATTGAAATACTTCCTCAAAAAGACATTCATCCTTGTGAGCATTCACAAAAGGAAGAGAAACATCATGATTCCATCCAGAGAAAAAGAAAGACACCACCCCTTCTAACAAAAGAAGAAAACAATGAAATCCTAAGCATACAGCCAACATCCAAACCTTTTTGTGAAGAAGATATGTATGTGTTTTCTATTGCTGACTTATCTACCAATGTATTTTCTCATACTAAAAGTACAGAGCAGATTGATGTTGATACTACAATATCTTCTCGAGAAGACATGGTGCCAAAGAATGGTCTTACTCATCAGGATAGTGGCTCACAAATGGAAATCATCTCACTAAAACAGGGCATACCAAGATTGCTTGCAGATAGCATAGCATTACTTTCTGAAGCTGCCAAATCAGATAATCATACAAAGGGAGAAGATATTCTTTCTCAAAAGAATCCCAAGGTTAGTCAAGTAAAGGAGGGAGTAATCCTGAATGAGGTCTATTGTTCAAATCCTGTAGGCCAGCTATTATTCGAAGACCCCTTTGCTGTTTCCCTAGAGACCTTTAAAGAAGGAGTAGTGTGTTCTACCATGAACAGTTTGCTGCAAAGTATGAGGAAAAAATTAAGCACTACTATCCGAAAACAAATGAAGTGGAAGTGGCCTTTTGATTTCTTTAGCATCATGAAAGAACTGAAGCAAAGTCCCTCATGGAATCATCTGCTTGATTGGCTTTGTTGGAAAAGAAATTTCACTAAATGAATGTATATTGTGTATAGGTTAGATTAGGATAGATAGATAGCTATGAAAAATAATCTCAGCCTTGTGAGCATATTTTCAGTTCTAGATTGTTTGAAGAAAAAGTGAAAAAGCAGAAAATTCAAAAACAATAGAAAAGTAGAAAAAGAGGGAAGTTTGAAAATTAGAAAGAAAGCCCCATGTTCAAAAAATAGTCATTCTGAAAGCGTGCAAGTCTAAATGCCGCTACTAGTGCTCAAAATGTATTGTTCAGTTATCTAGCCTAATCATAAATGAACATGTTTTAAATTTATTTGCTGATAAGTTAGTGAGAGGAAAGATAGTCAATATTCTGTAAGCTTGACTTGTCAAATAAAATAGATTAGGAGAAGATATTGGTTCCACATGCTCAAAAGAGAACCAAAGAGGAAAGTAGGGATGAAAAACAAACTGTGTATCCTAGCCCTGATTTTCTAGATTTCATTTTATGCAAATAATATTTGTGTGCAGCTTGTCTTTTATGCCACAAGTACATGAAAAATCAGACTGTCTAATCCTGATTTGGTCATTTTTCAATTTCATGTTTTAGATTAGAGAATAAAATTCTGTCAAATAGCTTAACCTTGACAGTTGATCCAGAATAGGTAGAGAAACAAAGGAGTTCATCAGCTTAATCTGAACTCTCGGCGGATATAAGTGTAGAATTAGATAGTGTCATTTTTCAAAAATATTATGTCAAAGGGTTGTTAGTCCAAATGCACCTGAAAGAAGAAAAAATGTTAGGAAATGTAGCGGGGTAGGTAGAAATGACTTTGATGCTAATCATGCTATCAATTTTCAGAAATAGCATCAAGGAAGAAAGAAATTTTTCCCAATGGATAAAGGCACTGGTCTTCAAAGGACCGAGATCTGAAATTCTGGACACCTCCTGAAAAGGAGCTGCCCTCCCCAAATGGAGCCACTGTTAGTCATCAGTATTTTTCACCTGTTGATGATGACTAATTTTTAAAGCCAATTTTTCTAGAAACTGATCCCCAATTTGTCAAATTTGTCAGCTAGAAAACACCCCTAAACATTTTGTCCTCCTACCTTTTCAAATCAGCCTATGATGAGAAAAAAAACTAGTTGTCAAGCCCTATCTAGTCTCAGTCACATAAGCTTGTCCATTAGCTGTCATAAGCTGAATTCATCTGCTATCATTCACCCTCATCCACAGGTCATTCATTAACCAACTGTTGATAAGAATGTCAGCCACTCTACCTCTGGTCATACCAAAGAGAATACTCCAAATCTATCAAAGATATCCCCTAAGTTAGGTAGTGGTGCTTTAGGAAATCCTCCCTTGTTAAACTATCCTAAGCCAAAAGAACCTCTGTCTAATACCAACCAGTCATAGATGGCCTTCCTATTCTGCAAACAAAGCTTGATACACCCTTAGGTCGCACCACTAACAAGTCTTGGTGTCTCAGCAGTGCATGTTTCAAAAGGAAAACTCATATTGTGTTGATCTATAGTGTTTCAGTTTCTTTTTCAAAGCAGAAATGTACCAGTGTTCTAGAAGACATTATTAAACTAAACATGAGAAGACATTTGTTTCTCATGTTGTTTTGAGCTTGGGATGAAAGTACTAGTCAGAGAGGTAATTCAATGAACTTCTGCAAACATGGTAAAAAACGTTAGTGACTTATGACTAGCAAGTAATACTCTACAGATACAAGTCAGGTTGCTCCTGGTTTCTAAAGATGCATAAGGGTATTTTAACAGTAGGATACATATCTCAGAGAATGCCTCTCATAGCATATTTCTAAATTTGCACCTTATTACTTACTGTGATATAACAAACAGAGATAGGCATTACAAGGAAATATGACACAGTTTGAGAAAGGGATGAAATGTCACTTGTTGTAAAACCTCCTCCAAACATGAGCAGATGGTTGGGTGACTATGTAAAACCTCCTCCAAGAATGAGCAGATGGTTAGGTCATTTGTTATAAACCTCCTTCATTTAAAAGGAGATGGTTTGGAAATATGATTAAAGACCTCCTTCATTTAACAAGCAGAGGGTCAGGAACAAAGGTATGGCCTCATTCAAAGAGCACAAGGCTAACAATGCTGCAATTGGCCTAAAAAACTTGTTTACACCTTTTTCTCCAATGGATGAAACCATTGATACAACAGTGGTGCTTCAAGGAATGCTTACATGGTTTCACTATTTGAAAGCCAGAGTGGAAATCATTAGAAAACAATTCAATATTTATGAGTTGAGGGCTGGTGTTAAATACAGGCCAGGCATTGATATTATCGTATTCAAAGAAGCTTTGTTTTTTTCTTCTATCAAAGATCTCCTTCAAAGGGTAATCTGAGGCTAGAATGCCCAAACTTAGAACAACCTTGTCAAAATGAAAAAGAAAATAGTCTAAGCCTTGCTTCTGGAAAATAATTTTGCAAATGAATACACAGAGATAGTATGTGTGAGGAAAGGGTATGAAAAATGTTTTAAATTCATAGACAACGCTCAAAGAAACAAGGCATATAATTGTCACAGACAAAGACCTCTTTATGTACATATGAACAAACCCTCCTGTTGTATGTAATTGCATTAAGAGTTTCTAAAGGCTTTTCTCCTTGATCAACAGATATGAATCAAGCCATTGGTGAGTTCAAACAAAGCTTCATCCACAGTCAAAGAAAAATGTCCAAAGGCTCCTAACAGTTTTTGATCAACTTCACAAGGGGATTAAATCATCATAAAACATCAAGAGAGTTGAATTGCCAAAATGAGTTCTAGAATTGTAAATCATTTCCTTCCAAGAGATATGGAAAAATATGCATCAACAGTCCTTGATATGGCTCCTAAGAATTTCCCTTTAAAGGACAAACAGTGACAGAATTATTTCCTAAGTGAAAAGGCAGTGAAAGGGGTTTTGTTTCTTAAAGAGGCCTTTTTACTTCAATGAAAGCCATGATTATGGTGTCTTCAAAAAGAGGTTGACCACGACATTTTTGTTATATAACTTGATCGAAGATGGGTCTTTGTAATGTTTTAAAGGTGATGAAATTACAAAAAATAGTGATTCATGTTTTGACAAAACAAAAAGGCCTTTTCAAACATATAAACCCTCCAAAGCATGATATGAGGACATTTGAATTTTCTTTCATATAAATGGCGGAGGATACTGTTGCAAAGTCCCATTTTCATTTCTCAAAACATGAAGCAACGCTCTCCTAGCTTTTCACTGGAGAAAACTTGGGTTTTAGGAAAAAATTTCAAGTTTTTCAAGGCTTCAAGCCTGCGCGGCGTGCCTGTAAGTATGTGCGGTGTGCCTATGAGCGCGCATACACTGAGTTTACACTGCTGCACGGCGTGCCTGTGCGCGCGTTCAACCACTGCTTGAAGGCCGACCCGACAGTCTACATTGCGCGGCGCTCTCTTCTGCGAACGTTCCGCTCACCCAAAAGCCCTCAAAAAACACCTTTGAAAGCTTAATCAAGGATTGACAAGGCCCTTAATCATTTTTCAAGGTATTTTTCTCACTCCATGATAAATTTTGAGGTTAAGAGGTAGTGTGCTCTTTCTGTGTTTTCAAGAGAGAAACAATGATTATAAGTTTGGGTTTTTGGTCGAAAATCAAAGGGTTTTTGTTGAGTGTGGGTGTCAAGCATTCACACAGTGTTAGGAAAAAGTGTTTTTATCAGTCTTAAAAAACCTAGCTGCCTTTAAAAACAGTGATAGTCCACAGTTGCTATAAGGAGCAGAATTTGTCAAAAAGAAAAGGATAAAACAGTGAATAAATAGGAGGTTTGTCAGACCAAATTCGGAAGCTTTTCTAAGGTTATTAAGAAGATAAAACTAGCCCACAGCTGCTAGACAGATAAACAAAGGTAGAGAGATCACAAAACATTTTTAAGTAATCACCTAGACAGTGATTATAAGGTGAAGGCTTGGTCGTTTTAAATGTCCTTTCTGTATTATGAAATAGAAAAATTTGTGCAGCCACCAGAGTTCCAAAAACAGAGTGTGTTGAAAGGTTTTTAAGTCTGTTGGAAGGTGTCTTGTTTACTTTGTGAAGGGCAATAAACACCAAAAGATTAGTGCTTGAGGGAAAGATCTTTTTGTGCCAAACAAAAGAGTTCTTTCTTCAACAAGAAACCACAAACACATATTTTCAAGACCTTTTCCCAAGCACAGTGATCAAGTTGTTTTTTTTTTCATTTTGACAAGTACTTGTTTTTTGGCATCAAAGTTGCACAGTGACTTGCAAAGAGGACAAGGTGTGTTGTTGGGGGACTATTTCAGAAACCATTTGAAACAGCTTGTCTTGGTCAAACATCAAAGAGTATACAAGGAAAAATTCCTCCCAAGCAAGACAGTAGAAGGGGCCCTCATAGGAGGTTTGAACCTGTTTCAACTGAAGAGGTAAATTCTCATCCATCAGTCATGTTTAACTTTCATGAAGTTGGATGTGTAGTGTTTTGTCAAAGGGTTCAGGAGGTGAAAAGATATCTCCCCTTGACACATCTATGTGCTTTGAGATTGCAAGGGAAACATTTTCAGCTGGCAAGCTTAGATTTCAAGTTTTTCTCCTAGATATATTTCCAGAGCCACCAAAATCCCTTATGTCGGAGAGAAATGGTTTAAACAGAGCCACCTAGACTCAGAACAGTACAAACCCTTTTTGAAGCCGGAGCATCGGGATACATGCCCATCCATATTTCCTTTTTCATATCTGTTGACTAGTTATTCTCCCCTCATGAAGATAATCATGAAATATTTCACATGCGAGGGAAGGTTCTCCCGGGTCTATGCTTACCATGTCCGGTTTCTCATGCACTTCACAAGAGCCCAATTGTTAAATATCCCCTTCTTCCTCCATAGAAGTATTGAAATAATGGCCTCCACTGTTCAAAAAATACCTCCTTCTCAGCAGTCAACTTGCCTTTTCCATCATTCCCTCATCAAGATTGTCATTCTTCATCAACTTGAGAAGAAAGGAATCTCTTGGGACACTTTCATTGCACATCCAGATTTCGCGACTATTCCTTCATCCCATGCATCTCCTTCAGCTTCCACTCAGCATCTTTTGCCTTATTCAAGTAAGCCCATTCCCAAGAAGCTAAAATTTCCCATGATTAGTGAAGAAGAGCAACATGATGAAGAAGAAGAGCATGATGAAGAAGAGTAGCAGCAAGGTGAAGAAGAACACAGTGAGGAAAGGCAGCAACGTGAAGAAAAACACAGTGAGGATATGCAGCACAGTGATGAAGAAAAGTGCCATGAAAAAGATCAAAACAGTGAGGAGGGAAATGATGAGGAAAGGTAGCACGATGAGGAAGAGCAACATGATGAGGAAAGGCAGCAAGGTGAAGAAGAACACAGTGAGGAAAGGCAGCAAAGTGAAGAAAAACATAGTGACGATATGCAGCACAGTGATGAAGAAAAGCACCATGAAAAAGAACAAAACAGTGAGCAGGGAAATGATGAGTAAATTGAAAAGTTTGATCAGGATTTTGGTAGCCCTCACAGCAGAAAAAATGATAAAGATGAAGCCCAAAACATTGAGGAGACAGAGCCTCAAAGTCCTAAAAAAAGCAATGAAAAGAGTAAAGAGGGCAGCCCTCAAAAAGACATGCAATATGACAGTCAAAGCATTCATGAAGAAACTCAGAACAGTGGCAAGGATGATGAGGGAAGTAGCAAGGGCAAAGAGAAAATAGAGTATGTGCTAGCTGCCTCTCCTAGGCAAGGGGCCATGCTTTCTTCTCCAAAAGTGACAAAGCCCTCGACATCAAAGAAAAGAGTGCCTCAAAATATAACTCCAAATGTTACTAGGGCCTCCAAAACAAGGGGAAGTTTCCCAAGCAACCCATTGTCGAATTACCCAAGAGGAGGAAGACCAAGAAGGCCACCCAAAACAAGGGAAATGAGAAAGAAGAAAGCAGGCATGAGAAGGAGAGGGACTTTGACATAATTCAGATCTGAAGTGATGATAGCGACAATGAGGCCCGAATCCTAGAGTCTCTCTTGATCAATAGAGAAGAACAAATTCATAATTTGAGGGAAGATCTAGAGAGGTCTAGAAAATTCATTCACTTTTTGCAAACACAAAACAAAAAGGTGAGTGTCCACATGGCGGTATATGAGACACAGGCCATGAAATATAAAAAATAGGCCTCTAAGGCGCAAATTAAGTTGGAAGAACTCATGGGCAAGTTCAATGATAGCGAAGATAAAGATCAGCTAAGAAGAAAGAGGCCAAGGACCATGGGACTCCGAAGAGCCCTAAAGAAACAAAAGGAGGAAGAAGCTGCCCTTTTCCAATCTTTTCCTCGCACTACTTTGCTCACCCAAGAGATAGAACAAAATCGAGAAGCATGGCTCGAGAGGGTGAATTATCACTTGGAGGAGAAGAAGTTGGAAAAGGCCAATAGAGATTTGGACCTTCAAATGAGGATGACCGGCCACTATAAGAAGCTTAATCAGTTCGCCCGACGGAAATTGAAGGCCACACAGGAAAAACTCAAGGAAGCTCAAAAGAGGCGCCCGGAACCAAAAATGAAGAAATACACCTCAAGTCTCCAAATTTTTGCCTCAGCTTCTCAGCATGTTTCTAAAAACCCTTGAGGGTCATGCTCGCCAAAATTGGGCGAAATTCAACAAGTTTTGGTTTTTTGTCATTTTTGGGCTTTTGGCTAAAAATCATGGGCATCGCCATTTCTGATTGGGACATCCTCAAAGGATGAAAATGGTATCATTGAATGCTATAATTTCAGGGGTATCTACTCAGTGATTTTAAAATCAATTGAAGATGATTTTGTCCCCCAAAATGGGGAAAAACACTCACATTTTCCACACTCTTCCCCATTTATCAGCAAAATCTACTTTTTGGGTTTTTACACACAGGTCCATTTTTGATAGACTTCTAGTGATCAGTTTGGACCAAACTAAGAATTTTAAGAAAGTAGACATCCAGAGCTTTCTAACGAGCCATCACAAGCCTCGTTTTGACATCAGGAAGGCTTCCAAAAGTTGCCCACATGACAAAAGACTTTCTGCTAATATTTTTCTTAAGTATTTTTGTGAAAAATGTACTTTTCTAAAGTGAATTTTCCTCATGTGCGTTTAGTTATTTTTGGCCATGGTTAGTTATGAAAAGTCAATTTATTTTCCTTTTTTAGAATTTTTAAGATATTTTATTAGATATTTTGTGCCTTGGGCTTTGCAAAGCCTCAAGGACAAAATCAAATATTTTTGATGGGCCAATGAGATTGCAAGTTGCACTAGGAGGTTTTCCCTCATCTTGGCCTATATATTCCAAGAGAATTCAATATAAATGAGGCTGAACTTGATGATATAGAGCAATATATGGTTATACAACCTTGGAAGAAACACGTGTCTCATGCATTGGATAGTTTCTTGAATGTTTTTGGATGATGAAAGAGGACTGTTGTTGGATTCCTTGACTTGGTAAAATGGTATAGTGTCCCTCTCTGTTATACTTCTTAGTTTTCATTCATATTCCATGTTCTTGCTTTCTATAAGATAGTAGAGAATATATTTGAGACATGCCCTTGGAGGCACCTCAAATTTCCTGTTTCTTTATAGCTTCTATGTTTTCTTCCTTCTTAGTCACATCAAAGAATCCTTGATTGCTCTTTGATAACTGAAGAAATTGTTTGCTTGTTTCATTTATGGTTTTAGCATGCTAAGTATGATTCACGGTATTCCCTTCTTACTCATGGCTAGTCATAGCTCCACCTCTGAAACCTTTCTTTGATTGTTTGATTATCATTTATTGAAACAAGGAGGTCTTGTATTGATCTTGCCCTTTGCCTAAAACTATGAAATCTTACTTCAAAGTGCTTGATAGCTTGGAATACTATGCTTAGGCATTTCCTCATAGTGATTTGAGTTATTTGTTTGTCTTAAATTGTCTTTCCCCAAAGTCTAATAGCAATTTCCTAAAGTTAGAGAGTCATATATCTCTATGTATTGCTTGAATGTTTATTTCTATGCATTGATCAGTTTATAGGTACATTACTCATGATTAATGGTTAGCCCTACCATGTTTATGTCAGCTTTTGAACTATTTATGTTTGAAATCATTTTTTCTTCAAAAATTTAATGTCCATCCCACTCCATTTTACCCAAAGATCCATTTTACCTAGATCAAATCGGCCCTTCAACAACCTTGTATCACCATCTGAAAGCTTTCTTGACCTTTTCAACCCCATAGCCTAGTTAATCTGACAATATTTTTATCTATCTTATTCTTTGATTAGTTCATCCCTCACAAACCTAAAAACAAAACCAAAAACCTACTACATAACTAGCCTAAAATTAGAAACACAAGAAGCAAACACATAGATATCCCTTACACAATTAGAGAGAGCCCTCTCTGAGTCCAAGAAGGCTAGGTCCTTGGGCTCCAAAGATTGGTTTGATGTTGCCTTGTCACTTGGCTTGCCAATCAACCTAATCACAGGACACTAACAGTGTGCATAGAGATCCTCAGTCCTGATGTCTGCAGACCCTACTAGCTATGTGCGTAGGCGATATTTTGGGGTTTGTAAGTGGAATTTGGTATTAATATATATGCGAAGGACTGTTGGACATATGATGCTATCTGGATCTGTTTTTTTATTATTGATGTTGTTGGTGTCCCGTGTTTTGATATTTTGGAAAATCAAAAGACAAGGCAACATCAGAACCAATCTTTAGAGTTACAGGATCTAGTCCTCCTGTTCTCAGAGAGGGATCTCTCAAATGTTTGTTTGCAAAGGTTTATCTTATGTGCTTATAGTATTGATTTTAGACTAGTTATTAAGTGCAGGTGTTTGTTTGTTTGTTTGGTTGGATATAATTGATACATCATAACATGAAAGGTCTAGGAAAGATACATAGAATGGAGAAACATCTGGTTCATTGGGCAATGGAGTCAAGAAAAGGTCATAACAAACTCATCAAAGGATATGGGATATCAGAGGGAAAATCTAACTTTGCCACAGGATCCTTTTTTTTTTGGAATGGGATGAACATTAATGATTTGGAAAGTGAAATTGAATTCTCAACAAAGGGAACCTGAAAACATAATTTAAACAATAAAGAGATATTTGATAGACAGGGCTAACCATAAATTCTACAAATATTCTTTAAGCAAATAATGACTTCAAGACAACTTTCAAAATGAAATCTAAGATTCGGGGAACACCCTATTTCCTCAAATATTTTATTCTAAAGGACTTAGAAAACATAAAATATTTACTGACAATTACAGTCATAGAAGAGGGAACACCTAAAAACATCTATGATCATAATTATAACGACCTTAAAGCCAACTGTTTAAGTGAGGACAAAGGGCGAGATAAAAACAGACCTCTTTGATTCACTATAAGCAAAAACTTCAAAGGGAGACTTCAAGTAACAGTTTTTAAGAGGCAGCAGACAAGCAGGGAGAACCATAAATAATGCTGGAACCAAATGTTAAAACTATTAAGGCAATAAACAAGCATTAAGACTAAAGAGAAAGATTAAAGCCTCTAAAATACTTTAGCAGAAGAAAACATGAAACAGTGAAGGATGAAGAGGTCTAAGGTGCTTCCAAGATTCATTTATTAGCCAAAAAATTTCTATCCTACTGTAGTAAGAAATTATGGAACATAATGAAAACAGGGGGAAAACATAAGACAGTTCAGAATACTTCACCAACAACCAAGCTCATGGATCCAATGATAGAGCCTTCTCAGGAACAAGCATGCAACAACATCATCAAAATCTCCAAGACTTCAATTTGTTCTTCAACTTAAACATACTATGTATTTACTTCAAAGAGTTCATTATTACAACTTGTGATCAAACAATAACCAACAATTACTCATCTTCTACTGAAGTATTTATAGAAGGATGAGGAGGTGAGATCTGATAAAAGATCTCTTAAGGCAATTAATACAGATTCGAGACTTCTTGGCCTTTTGAGGGGCTCGATGAAGAAGTTTACAGGTGGTTCTGCATTAATTGTTTTACAATTAATAGTTAAACTCGGTGGGAGCTTTGTTGACTTCCAGGCTCTGCATAACATGGAGTAATCCTGAAGATATTTGTTGCATTAGCTTCCTGTGGTAGAATTAACTTCTTGGCAGCGCTGGAGGCAGATATTTCTTTAATCAATAACTTTGGCCTCTGTTTTGAATGGTTTGAGGCAATAGGTGGCTCTTGTAGTAGCTGAGGAATCAATACGCCTCAAATGCAGGTAGTGGAAACCTTTCTGTCAGTTTAAACACTTATGATTTCTTTTGACTGTGTTTGGATCCAGGGAGTTAGGTTTTTGATAATTATTTTTAACCGTAATTTCCTAAATTTGTCTTCAATCTTCATCTTCGCTGCGTTCTGTTCTTCGAACTTGTACTCTTTTTAAATGTGATTTAATCATAGAGTCTTGTCGATGTGCAGACCGCGCTGGGATTTTAAAGGCATTAATGCCCATTAAGCATTGATAAAACAATGAAATGAAGCCCCGTGAATGGTTCTCTTTGATAACTCAAGGGCGCGGAAAACGTCTTTCTCGGCCCTTCGCTTTCCTTCATTATACAATGGAAAACCATTAAAACACCTGAAAAACACAAAAAAAATTAGGAAATCCTGCGTTTTGGGTAAAACTACTTCAGAATGAGGGAGAGGAGCGTAGCCGTTTGATCTGGACACGTGGACGGTCCTAATCTAATTGGGAGATCGCAATCAGCGAGAGCGAACAGATGGGCCAATCAAAACATGCGATGCGATGAAGCGGAGGCCATCAATCTCCAAATTAGATCGACGGTGAAGGACAAATCGGGGGAGAGGCCAATCGGAAGAACAAAAAGTGGATGCGATGGAAAAATTGCGATGCGACTACGCTGCGATTGCGCAATCGGGAGAAGGGCGGAAGCGATTAAGCGATGGTCGTTGATCTAAGATCGAGATCAACGATGGAGAATGAATCTGAGAAATCGCAATTTAAGGTTGAGAATGAGGGGATGCAATTGCACAATCGAAGGAAGGGCCAACGCGATTGCGCGATCGGTCAATCGCAATCGGCGGTATCGAATATCGGAACCGCACCAAAGAAAAACTCCGATGCGATAAAAGACTCGGCCTCTGTGCTTGGTCCTATAATGAAAACAAAAGACCGGGGGCTATGGATATAAGACCTAATCGCATCGGAACTTTGATGCGGGTCTTTTTGATCAACCCATATGTCTTTTCTCCGATTGTGATTGCGCGATCGGTCTTTCAATCAACCCATTAAATATTTAAAACACGTGCTTCGGGTTTTTAACTTAAAACTTTGGAAAAGTGGGTTTTTCGACTTTACAAAGGAAAAGGGTGATCGGGAAGAAAATTCATAAGGTTTTTAAGTGCCAAGGTGGGCCCACAGGATACGTATATAAAAATGATGCGATCGGAGGTTTTTATAACACAAAGGATTAATCGCATCGGGGTTTTTTAATACAAATCTTGATCGCAATCGGAGTTTTGAATAGAGCAAAAAGACTTGCGGATTTGGAGATTTCTGATGCGATAAGCGCCAAGAGGGTTAGCGCTTGGTTTTTTATGACAAGGGCACGTGTGAGGAAGTGGTTTAGGGGGCTTGGCCTTAGGGGCTTAAGTATATAGCAAAGACTTTTCATTTTTTATGAATTTTTGGGAGTTTCTAATGGAATTTGATGGTTTCGGAAAAGCTAAATAATGAGTCTTTAACCTTTATAAAAGTGTATTTCATGAGGGGAAAAAGAAGAATCATGAATACAAAGGGGTTTTTATGGAAAAAAAAAAAAAACGGGAAGCAAATGAAGGTTTGTTAATGAGTGGGAGAAGGGGAAAAATGATGATTTTTCAGCAGTTTCTTACATGAAATCAGCAGATCTAATGGGAACAGCAATGTGGATTTTGGACAGAGGCATGAGGCCTTCAAAGAGTCTTCGAGAGCCAATAATTTTTAGTGATAAAATTTGTTCCTTGGAGGCTCAAACAAGTCTTAGCCACATTTTGGTATAACAAATATTATAGGTGGCTAACAGTGGCTCCACTTGGGGATGGTGCCTTTTTGAAGGCATCAAGAACTTCAGACTTGCATTCTCTGGGAGGCTAACCTATGCCTTATCCATTGGGCTGCCCTTCCTTTGTGGAGATGATCTTGCTCTGAAAAAAATTTAGCAACTATGAAAACAATGGATCTTCATCTACAAGCTTTCTACCTACCCAATCCTACTGATCTAACATTTTTTCTTCATTTAGAGTGCACTTGGATTGGAAAAATCTATTTACAGCATTTTATTCTTTTGAAAGCAGGAAATCTAATCTATTTATACTCCTTATTTCTCCCTGAACTCAGATTAAACAGTTGAATTCAGATGCTTCTCTACCTATTATACTATTTGTTGGGATTAAACTGTCCTAGAGATTTTATTCTCTAACTTCTACAACAGAAATTTAAAAGCATTCAAGTCAGGTTTAAATAGTCTAAATTGATGCTGATCTATGGCATGAAATGAGCTGCACATAGACATTTATTTTGCAGAAAAATTAAATCAAAATGGAAGGTTTAAGATCTGAAAATTCAAGCAATTCCTTCACTTTTTTACAACTCTGTTTTGACTCTTACTTGAGCTATTTTTCTTGTTTTCTGGTTCAGAATTTGAGCTGATTAGAACCAGATTTACACCTCTTGACTCAGAAAATAAAACAGATTTGAGTCATCTATTTCTTGGAAACTTAGGTTCAGGTTTTGAACATGTTTGAACCTTTCATTTCGATCCTAATCTACCTACTGATAAGCCAGGATTAAACATTTTGTAAAATCGAATTCACTATCCTATCAGCAGAAAATTTAAAGCTAATTAGTCAAGTTTAGGCTGTTTGACTAACTAGAAGTGTGTTATTCAAGAGTGGAATTTAAGCTTGCACACTTTCAGATTTGTTTCTCTTTTTTGGTATGGGGCTTATACCTTTCTTGTTTTGACAATCTGCCCTCTTTTCTTTCTTTCTTTGTTTTTGTATTTTTGATTTTTCTAACTTTGAATGCAATGGTTAGACTATGGCATTTACAATGAAAAATAAAATGCTTCAAAAATTAATATTCTTGGCAGAATTAATGCTTGAGCATCCTGCCATTAACAGGACCTCCATACAGATCTTCTCCATTCAATTCTTTCAAGAAAAATTCATTGTGACCCCTCTCATCATGGATAATATATGGTCCTTTCCACAAGTTGTCAAACTTTCCATGTTTTCCCTTCTCTTCTCTTCTTGAATCCCATTTAAGAACAACATTTCCAATTTGGAAAGTGTTTTCCTTAGTCCTCTTATCAAATAGTTTCTTCATTTTTTCTTGGACTAACTGTGTTCTCTCATAAACTTCTTCTCTAGTCTGTTGTAAATGGATTGTTTGGTTGATTCTTCTCTGCATATCATTCTCTTCAATCTGCACTTCTTGTAGGAGTTTCATGACTGGAACTCCTAATGAGGTAGGAAAAACTACATCCATGCCATAAACCAACTGATAGGGGGAAATATTTATTGATTTCTTTGTAGTCAACCTATCAGCCCACAAGGCATGAACCAGCTTACTGTGCCATGATTTCTGATTTTGCTCCAACAGTTTTTTGATTATATTGAGGAGACTCTTGTTGGAGGATTCAGCTAATCCATTTCCTTGGGGATAGTAAGCAGTGGAATGGCCCAAGGTTATGTGGTATTTGTAACAGAAATCAAGCATTTTGTTAGACTTAAAAGCAACAACATTGTCTGTTATGATTTTTCTGGGACAACCAAATCTGGATAGGATATTTGTTTCAAGGAACTTGATAATGACATATTCATTAGCATTTCTGGAGGGTATAGCTTCTATCCACTTGGTAAATAAGTCAGTGGCTGTGAGGATCCACTTATGTTGAGCTGAGGAGGATGGATGAATTTCTCCAATGAAGTCCAGCCCCCATTGTTGAAAAGGTGCCTCAACTCTGATAGGATGTAAAGGTAAGGGAAGGAGTTTTATTTTGCCATCAAATATTTGACACTTATGGCAAGACATGACCAGCTTTTGAGTGTCTGGGAAAAAGGTAGGCCAATAGTAACCAGATCTAAGAATTTTGTTGGCTGTGGCCTTCCAGTAGAGGTGACCTCCACATTCTCCATCATGCAATTCATGCATGATCTTTCCTGCATCATCTTCAAGTAAAAATTTAAGAAAAATTCCAACAGCATTTTTCTAATATAATACTCCATCTAAGATACAAAAACTCAAAGCGTTTTGTTTCAAGAATCTAGCTTTAGTTTTAGACAAAGAAGGAGGGGTATTTTAATATAAAAGCACATAAATAATGTCAGCATACCAAGGAGAATTTAGAAATGTTTCTTCAATAACGGGAGCATCATATTCTTTTATTTCTTCTAACCCATCTACCATATTCATGTCTAGTGCTTGGAAGTTAGATTCAACCATAAGTTTTGCTAATCCTTGCCCTTTAACTAGTTTGGTGGGCCTAATTTCTAATTCATATTCAAGAATAGTTGCAATCCATTTTCCCCTTTTACCATCAGGGTCTTGACTTATAATGTCCTTGACAACAGTATGCGAAACAAAATCAATTATGTGAGAGTGTAAAATATAGACCCTAAAGCCTTTCAATGCTTTCACCAATGCTAAGGCTTGCTTCTCCATGATATTATATTTGAGAGGAGCATCTCTTAAGGCCCTACTAAAGAAATATATTGGTTTTTCTAGCCCCAAATCATTCTTTTGAAGTAAAACTGCAGCTATTGTATGTTCTGATGCAAAAGAAAAGATGTAAAAATATTTGGTAAAATCTGGACTAATCAGGACCGGTGTTTGGGTAAGAGCTTGTTTGACCAGTTCGAATGATTTTTTAGCAGGTAAAGTCCATTTTACACCCACATCTTTCTTAAGCATGTTTGTAATTTTTTTTAATAGCTCAGCAAGGTTGGGGATAAACCTTCTCAAAAAATTAATCTTTCCGATGAAAGATTGCAACTCTTTGAGGCTTCTTGGATGGCTAATTTGCAATATGCCATCTATCCTTGTAGGGTCTATTTTGATTCCCTCTTCCGAAATTATATGTCCAAGAAGTTTACCTTCTTGGAGACCAAAGAGTGTCTTCTTGGGATTCAATGACAAACCAAATTTCCTACATTTCTCAAAAAAAATGCGTAAGTGAATCAAATGTTCTTCATCAATTTTTGAAAAGACAGTTATGTCATCAAGGTAAAAAATTATGAAATAGCCAATATCTTCATAAAAGGCTATGTCCATGGCCCTTTGGAAGGTGGGCCCTGCATTCATTAACCCGAAAGGCATTTTGACATACATAAAGGTGCCCCAAGGTGTGGTAAAAGCAGTTTTGATTTGATCACTTGGGAGTACTAACACCTGGTTGTAACCCGAGAACCCATCTAAGAGTGATATCCTTTTTACCCAACTACCCTCTGAAGTATATGATCCATCTTGGGCAATGGGTAGTTGTCTTTTAGGGATGCTCTGTTTAAGTTTCTGAAGTCGATACAAAGTCTGATCTCTCCTGTCTTTTTCCTAACAGAAACTAAGTTTGATACCCATTCTGAAAATCTAACAGGTACTATAATGCCAGCATCATGCATCTTTTCAATTTTGGCTCTAAATAAAGGCAATAAAAGTGGGCTTATTCTCCTCAGTTTTTGTTTGAAGGTCTTTTTATTTTCCTTCAAGGGAATCTTGTGCTGAATGATGCTGGTATCATAAGACTTCAGATCTGTGTATGCCCAGGCAAAAACATCTTTAAACTCTTTAAACAGATCAATGTATCGAGATTTTATGTGAGTTGGAAGAGTGCTAGACAATTTAATCATCTTGGGTTACGTTAGGGAGCCTATGTTATGTTCTTATACATTTGTTTCTACAGGCTCCATTTTTGGTTCTTTAGCTACATCATTAAAGTCAAAAAGGTGTTCCAAAGGTGAGATACCTCTTGGAATTAAACCGTTCTTACATTCTAAAACTTCCAGGTCTCTTTGGTCCATGTTGTCAATTGACTCTGCTTCAAACGTATTCTCATAATGACTTATATCAGCAGAGTGTGTTATTTCAGCTTCTGGGATTTCTTCAATATATGGACAGTTTTGATTATGGCTCGATTATGATGTAGGTATGGCGAAATCGTTTTCTGACCTCAAGAAATCATCTATGTGTTGGTCAGAATCAAAAACTTGCCAGTGATCTACGTTATCAGGCACTGCAGACCTATGTTTTACTTTTACACTAAGCTGTTCATTTATCTTAGGTATTTGACAGTTACTGGCATTAAAAGTGAGTTCATTTGCAAAATGGTTAAACGCTCTAGGAATGAAAACAGGTTCATATTTTTCTAAGGTTTTTAATAAATCGAGAGCAACGTTTTGATATTCCCTAAGCCTCGGATTTCTGGTTGATTATTCTCCTTTGATTTTTTTTATGATAAGTTCAGAATCTCTTAAGATTGTTACCTTTTGGGCCTGTAATTGTTTGAGTAATTGTAAACCTAGGAGAAGTGCTTCGTACTCAGCAATATTGTCAGTGCACGAGAAATCCAATTTATATGAAAAACTCTGATTTGTATTCTGGATCCATACGCCTACACCTGCGCTTGCTTTATTACAAGATCCATCAAAGTTTATTGTCCAAATTACGTTTGATTCATTTTTGTTTTCTTGTTGCTGTTGATTGTCGATTTTTTGAACTTGATTTGAGATGAAATTTGATTTTTCTGGTGAATCAATGGGGTCTATTTTCTCTTTATCTTGTTTAGTAATTTCATCTTCGTTACACAAGATAAAGGAATCTAAACTTGATCGGGTAGAATAGATTGGAGTGTTGTTCGGTTTTTCTAGGTTGCTCACCATATACTTCATGTGAGATTCCCTGTATAGTCTTCTGTTTTGGTTAAAAACAGGGATGGTGGCATAAGACATGTCCATTTGAAGGCTTCCCTGAATTTTGGCTCCCCAAGATCTTGATAAGAGCATGCCATACTTAGGGGGAATGTCAGCTACAACTATATCCATAACTAGACCTTTAGCAGGGATCTGAGCTAGATTAACACATAAATCTTTGATTAGACTCAAACATTTGACTCGGCTTGAGTCAAAAGAATAAAAATATTTGTCTGGTTTAGTAATCTCTAAGCCTAATCTCTCCATTACCACCTTGGTCATTAGATTGTGTGAAGCTCCCGAGTCTAACATGGCATTGTGTAAAATTTTCTCGTGTATGTTCAAGCTAACATAAAAGGGAGAGACAACCCCTTCTTGATATTCTCCCTCAACTTCAGGACCGAATAACAACTCAGTTTTATCATCTGTTAGGTTCAAAGTGTCAGTATCACTTCCTAAGTTCAAAGCTTTCAAAACTTGGTTTTTGTACACCTCTTGGGTTACTAGTTCAGCTAGGGGGATGGTAATTTTTATCTTGGCAATCTCTCCCTCAAGGCTGAAAGGAATAATTGACTTGTTGATATTTACATCTGCTTTTTCAATTGAATTCTTTTCAGCAACTTTGATTTGCTGAACTTTATTTGGACTGGTAATTGGGAAATTTTTGTTAGGACCATTAGCTGAAGTGCTAGGGGTAATTTTTTCAACATTTGGCTGAATATTTTTGTCTTTGTTTAAGTCTGGTTTTTTGGCCAAAATGTTGGTTTTCTCCACTTTATTTTTGGGCTGAGTTTTTTTGTTTTTCTTGACAGCAGTATTAGTGTTCTTGTCCTTTAAGTTATCTGCATTCCCTTTGCTCCTAAGATCGTATTGTTTATGCACTTCCATAATTGCATTTTCAAAACCCAATCTATAGTCATCAGAGTCTTCATAGGTGTTTGTATTTTGATCATAAGAGAAGAATCCTTGTTCTTCCTCAGTGAGGAAAAAATCATCTCCACTGTCTGATCCAATCAACTTTACATGATCTTCTTCCAACCTTTCCAACTCCCTATCTTCCTCATATTGATCTACATAGTTTTTTTGGAAGGGAGGTCTAATCTGTTGGTCATTCTCATTCTATTTGTCTTGATTGTTTTCTCTTCTATAATTCTGATTTCTATTTCGAGGAGAAATTTGATTTTGATTTTCTTGTGCTCTCTTAATTATTCTCATCTCTTTCATCATTTCTTCTAACATTCTCTCCATTTTTGAGCTTTAAGTAGAAGGAGTGGACTCTTCTTTAAAAGATACTCTCTTCTCAATTTTCATTCTTTCTCTCTTCTCCATCAAGTTGACTTCCACAGAAAGAGCCCCCTTTTGCATATCTTCAAGAGTTGCAAAATCTCTCTCTCTCAGTTGATATGTCATGCCAGAGTCAAACCCTTCAGGAAATTTTTTCAAAGATGAGCCCTGTGGAGATTTTAGTTCTGGGGAAAGTGCATTATACACACTATTAAATCTGGTGCGGTAAGCCTGCACACTTTCCCCAGTGTTTCTATGGAGGTTCTTGTAGTCAGAAATGACTTTGAGAGGGTTTTTCTTTACTTCCCATTTGTTTGGGAACGTTTGATAGAAGCCTTGGAGATCATTAATACTATGGGGGGCTAAACCTTTGAACCATTTTCTTACTTCTCCCCCTAGGATCTGAGCAAATAACCTAATATTTACCGAATCATCATCAATTTCATTTCTGTCAAAGTATTCATTCATTCTATCTACATGTTGTGATGCAGTTATAGCATTGTTAGCATCATATAATGGAATTTTGGACTGATAGTCCTGTGGAAGATTAACTAATGGTACAGGAAGGACTAGGGGAGCATACCATGCTGCCATGATAGGTGGTGGGGGTGGATTTATAACAGGAACAGTGGGCTGAGGTGAAGTGGTTTGAACAGTGGATGAAGGGTGAGCAGAAGTGGATGGACCAGGAATAGACTGCTGAGCAGATCTTGGATGAGAGACACCTAAGTTGTGAAGAAAATGTAAGTCAGGAGGTGTTGTTTCTCTACTACCAAGAGGTTCACTTGTTTCAGGAGATGATAGTGAAGACTCAAAATCTAACTGATCTAAATCACCAAAATACCTAGTTCTAAATGGATTTACTAAGTCAACTTGAGATTGTTGTAGAGCTGAAAGATTTTCAGGAACTAAATTATCTCTCAAGGGTGATCTGAAAACAGTTGATAATTTTATCTTAGGAGACTTCCTAAGGATACTTTCAGGGTTGTCAACTATTCCTGGTGGGTTTGGGTCAGGGTAGGTATGGATCTTTCTAGGAGCCACTATGTTATGTTTTTTAGACCCAGTTAAAAGAAAAGCTTAACCAAATATGACAATCTTTAATAGGCTGACTGATTTTTTCAGAAGAAGGAAAATTTTAATCTCAAAGCCTTCTAGCTGAGTGTGTAAGATGTTATTAAGACTTGGGGTCTTCCTAGTGGAGTCTTAAGGTCCAATTTTTAGGATTGTGGAGTTTCCAGGTGGGAATTTTTAGCTCTTTTGGAGGTAAAAAGGTTTTATAGTCCACCACGAAGTTTATTATGAAGAAAAACTGAAAATTTTTTTGGGTTTTTCTGAGTTATTTTGGTCTTATAGGTTAAGAGAGTGTTCTAAGTCTGATTTAACACTTAGCTAGGGTGTCAAAACATACAAAGTCTACTCTTATGGCTTGGTAACTGAAATCTTCAAGGTTTTGATAAGGCTTTATGATAATCCTAAGGGTTACTTAGTTTTTCACTAATTCAAAAGGTCCTATCATGATTACCATTATGCTTGGTAGTGCTTGAAGAAGGTTGCTTATGTTATGCTAGACAGTGAGTGTTTTGTTTTGCAGATTTTACTCAGTGTCCCACTGTGATCACCATTATGTTGGTGGCGATGAGGTGGATGATAATCACTGGATAGTATTTGAAAATAAGGAATTACTAGAGTCCTAAGGAGTACTTAGATTGTTACTGACTCATAAGGTCCCACCGTGATCGCCATTATTTTGGTGTCCCGTGTTTTGATAGTTTGGAAAATCAAAAGAAAAGGCAACATCAGAACCAATCTTTAGAGTTACAGAATCTAGTCCTCCTGTTCTCAGAGAGGGTTCTCTCAAATGTTTGTTTTCAAAGGCTTATCTTATGTGCTTATAGTATTGATTTTAGACTAGTTATTAAGTGTAGGTGTTTGTTTGTTTGGTTGGTTGGATTGAATTGATACAGCAGAACATGAAAGGTCTAGGAAAGATACAGAGAACGGAGAAACATCTGGTTCATTGGGAAATGTAGTCATGAAAAGGTCATAACAAACTCATCAAAGGATATGGTATATCAGAGGGAAAATCTAACTTGGCCACAGGATCCTTTTGTTTTTGGAATGGGATGAACATTAATGATTTGGAAAGAGAAATTGAATTCTCAACAAAGGGAACCTGAAAACATAATTTAGACAATAAAGAGATATTTGATAGACAGGGCTAACCATAAATTATAAAAACATTCTTTAAGCAAATAATGACTTCAAGACAACTTTCAAAATGAAATATAAGATTCAGGGAACACCCTATTTCCTCAAAGATTTTATTCTAGAGGACTTAGAAAACATAAAATATTTACTGACAATTACAGTCATAGAAGAGGGAACACCTAAAAACATATATGATCATAATTATAACGACCTTCAAGCCAACTATTTAAGTGAGGATAAAGGGAAAGATAAAAACAGGCCTCTTTGATTCACTGTAAGAAAAAACTTCAAAGGGAGACTTCAAATAACAGTTTTTAAGAGGCAGCTGACAAGCAGGGAGAACCATAAATCATGCTGGAACCAATTGTTCAAACTAATAAGGAAATAAACAAGCATGAAGACTAAAGAGAAATATTAAAGCCTCTAAAATACTTCAGCAGAAGAAAACATGAAACAGTGAAGGATGAACAGGTCTAAGGTGCTTCCAAGAGTCATTTCTTAACCTAAAACTTTCTATCCTACTGTAGTAAGAAATTATGGAACATAATTAAAATAGGGGGAAAACATAAGACAGTTCAGAATACTTCACCAACATCCAAGCTCATGGATCCAATGATAGAGCCTTCTCAGGAACAAGCATGCAACAACATCATCAAAATCTCCAAGACTTCAATTTGTTCTTCAACTTCAACAGACTATGTATTTAGTTCAAAGAGTTCAGTATTACAACTTGTGATCAAACAATAAACAACAATTACTCATATTCTACTAAAGTATTTATAGAAGGATGAGGAGGTGATATCTGATAAAAGATCTCTTAAGTCAATTAATACAGATTCGAGACTTCTTGGCCTTTTGAGGGGCTCGATGAAGAAGTTTACAGGTGGTTCTGCATTAACTGTTTTACAATTAATAGTTAAACTCAGTGGGAGCTTTGTTGACTTCCAGGCTCTGCATAACGTGGAGTAATCCTGAAGATATTTGTTGCATTAGCTTCTTGTGGCAGAATTAACTTCTTGGCAGCGCTGGAGGCAGATATTTCTTTAATCAATAACTTCGGCCTCTGTTTTGAATGGTTTGAGGCAACAAGTGGCTCTTGTAGTAGCTGAGGAATCAATTCGCCTCAAATGCAGGTAGTGGAAACATTTCTGTCAGTTTAAACACTTATGATTTCTTTTGACTGTGTTTGGATCCAGGGAGTTAGGTTTTTTATAGTTATTTTTAACTGTAATTTCCTAAATCTGTCTTCAATCTTCATCTTCGCTGCATTCTGTTCTTCAAACTTGTACTCTTTTTAAATGTGATTTAATCACAGTGTCTTGTCGATGTGCAGGCCGCACTGGGCTTTTAAAGGCATCAATGTCGATGAATCATTGATAAAACAATGAAATGAAGCCCCGTGAATGGTTCTCTTTGATAAATCAAGGGCGTGGAAAATGTCTTTCCCGGCCCTCGGATTTCCTTCATTATACAATGGAAAACCATTAAAACACCTAAAAAACACAAAAAAAAATAGGAAATCCTGTGTTTTGGCTAAAACTTCTTCAGAAGGCGGGAGAGTAGCGTAGCAGTTGGATCTGGACACGTGGACGGTCCTGATCTAATCGGGAGATCGCAATTGGTGGGAGCGAACAGATGGGCCGATAAAAACATGTGACGCGATGAAGCGGGGGCCTTCAATCTCCAGATTAGATCAACGGTGGAGGAAAAATCGGGGGAGAGGCCAATCGACGGAACAAAAAGTGGATGCGATGGAAAAATTGCAATGCGACTGCGCTGCGATTGCGCGATCGGGCAAAGGGCAGAAGCGATTAAGCGATGGTCGTTGATCTAAGAGTGAGATCAACAGTGGAGAATGAATCGGGGAAATCACAATCGGAGGTCGAGAATGAGGGGATGCGATTGCGCAATCGGAGGAAGGGCCGACGCGATTGCATGATCGGTCAATCGCAATCGGCGGTATCGAATATCGGAACCATACCAAAGAAAAACTCCGATGCGATAAAAGACTCGGCCTCTTTGCTTGGTCCTATAATGAAAACAAAATAACATGGGCTATGGATATAAGACCTAATTGCATTGGAACTTTGATGCGGGTCTTTTTGATCAACCTATTAAATATTTAAAACACGTGCTTCAGGTTTTTAACTTAAAACTTTGGAAAAGTGGGTTTTTCGACTTTACAAAGGAAAAGGGTGATCGGGAAGAAAATTCATAAGGTTTTTAAGTGCCAAGGCGGGCCCATAGGATACGTATATAAAATGATGTGATCGAAGGTTTTTATAACACAAAGGATTAATCGCATTGGGGTTTTTTAATACAAAGCTTGATCGCAATCGGAGTTTTGAATAGAGCAAAAAGACTTGCGCATTTGGATATTTCCGATGTGATAAGTGCCGAGAGGGTTAGTGCTTGGTTTTTTATGACAACGGCACGTGTGGGGAAGTGGTTTAGGGGGCTTGGCCTTAGGGGCTTAAGTCTATAGCAAATACTTTGCATTTTTTATGAATTTTTGGGAGTTTCTAATGGAATTTGATGGTTTCGAAAAAGCTAAAGAATGAGTCTTTAACCTTTATAAAAGTGTATTTCGTGAGGGGAAAAAGAAGAATCATGAAAACAAAGGGGTTTTTATGGAAAAAAAAAGGGGAAGCAAATGAAGGTTTGTTAATGAATGGGATAAGGGGAAAAATGATGATTTTTTAGCAGTTTCTTACATGAAATCAGCAGATTTAATGGGAACAACAATGAGGATTTTGGACAGAGGCATGAGGCCTTCAAGGAGTCTTTGAGAGCCAACAATTTTTAGTGATAAAATTTGTTCCTTGGAGGCTCAAAAAAGTATTAGCCACCTTTTGGTATAACAAATATAATAGGTGGCTAACAGATACGAACCCAGGCTATATGATTTAGTTGCAAAAGTGTTTATTTAATAGCTGCAAACTGTGAAAGTATCTATGTTTCTGGTATATGTATCTGTGATCTATTAATTGCTATGACTATAGTGTTTTGTACTGATAAATTGGTATTACGCACGTGGATGCAAAGGCATTTACTAGATCTGTGCATGATAATATCTCTGTTATACTTTATAAGCCTGTGAATAGATATGTTTAGTGCAAACTCGATAGGCTGGGAATGCAGACTTGCTTGACTTACCTACTCTTTCTCAGGGTGCAGAAACCTGGTTCCATCACCCTCCCATACTGCTTTGGGTGAGACTTTGGTCTACGCAACTAGGTCACTGCTGAAAGGGCCAGTAGTGTAGGGGTTTGTTGGCAAACCTTAACCTCCGAACCTAGGTCAAGACCCCTCGAGCCAACAATTTCACTAGGGTGAAATTTCTCAACATCCCTCACTATGTTTACAGGAGTATTGATAATATGTCCTATATAGTGAAGAACATAGAGTATGAACATCAAATTAATAGCCTCTCCCATCTCTCTCTAATCAAAATAATTGTCCATATCATCTAAATCAGCTGAACATTGCGTGGGAGAACTTCATTGAGAATTATGTCCTCATTACTCCACCACCTCAGCCTGCTAGACCAATTCCACCACCAGCATCAATGTCTCAAAGACAAACATGGTCATCTAGCAGGGCTACAGTTAAAGAGGCCGAAGAGGCCAAAGAGGCCAAATAAGTCAAAGAAACCAAAAAGGTCAAAGCCTACTAGAGGGGACCTAGGCAAGTGTTTTCTGCACAGATTGTGGACAGGTCGACAATTGTCCATGAAGAGGAAGACCTTCATGAGGAAGAAAGAGATTTTGAGTTGATGGACTTGGATAACTAAGATGATTGAGGCCTCAAATCTGATCATCAAAGAAAAGGATTCCATAATCAAAGAACTGCAGGAAAACATGGCAAGAGCCCAATTTGTCATATCATTCCTTGAACAAGAGAACAAGCAGCTGAAAAACAAGCAGGTACTCATGGAGTTAGAGATGCTAAAGGAAAAAATACAAGACATCAAGGGTAAGTTAATGATGGCACATAATTACTCTGACTATGATGATACTCAAACCATCAAGTCAATATCGAAAACAAGAGGTCTTAAGAGAGCTTTAAAGCAGCAGAAACATGGGGCAAAGAAACTCAGTTTTGAGGAAAGGATTGCAAAGGAAATTGAATATGGAAAAGAGGTGTGGCTTGACAGGGTTAACCTTCACCTTGAGAAGCTCCTCCATAAGGCAAAAAAATACAATGAGATGCTCAGACACATGTCCAATAGATACATCACTAGAAACAAGATCTGCAACATTAAGCTCAAGTAGTTGAAGGACAAATACAAGAAAAACCTAATCAAGAAAAAGGGGGAGGATAAACTTGAGATTATTATTGATGCCTCCCTGATTGCTTGAGGCACTTCACCCACACTCCATCTAACAATTTTGATCAATTTTGGACAAGTTTTCAAGTTTTTGGCATTTTGCCAAATTTTGACAGACTTTCAGCACAGTCCACTTGTCAAAAACTTAGGAGCCTCCAAATGACAAATGGCTACCACCATTGGATTCAGAAGTGCCTCTATATCAAAATTTGACTATTGGAACATCAAATTTTGACATTATGACAGGGAAAAATGGCCAAAAACATCCAACAATCTCACTTTTCTGGTTGGCGTTGCACTTTTGACCAGTCTTAGGAGATTTCAGTTTTGAGGGACTTAACTTCATCATTTTCAAAACTTAAGGTAATATTTGGAAACTATATAGGATAAAATTTCAAATGAGCTATCTTGGGCTCAATTTTGACTTCATAAATTCCTCCAAAAGTGACCTTGAAGTTGGCGTTGCACTTTTGTTAAGGGCACTGCGATTTTGCCAGTTGCCTGATATTTTCAGAATTTTCCAGATTTCTCATTTTGGTCATGGAATTGATGAATTTTAATGATGTAATTAATCCATGAAAATGTAATTAAGTTAATTTTAGTTACTATAGGTAGATACATTGGATAAAAATGTCTTTTTGGGACAAATTAATCTGTTTCACGAAAGTTAGGGATGAGTTTGTTGACCTCCCTAGTCTTTGGGTTTCTAGTTGAGCATTTTGGGGATCAGCTCCACAAGTCAAGGATTCTACTCCTGAGGGTGGGAGAATATTTTTTTGGTCTATATCTTTCACCTCCTTTCTCATTGCAAGGGTTGGATGTTTTTGGATTGATCACTGAACACTATTGTAATCAGATTTTTGGAAAGTAATAACAGATCAAGTTGCAGTTATTTTGATGGAATTATTGTGGTAAAGTGATTTGACATTGTTTCTTCTTATGTTTCAAAAATGTGTGAATTTATTGTGATTTCATATTCATGCCATCTCTGTATGTGATTGTTTTTTAGATTTAATAAGAAAATTTCAGCATCCATGCCTAGTTTCATTAAGCACCCAAACTAGGGTGGGGCCCGCAGCGCTATTTTTAGGTGCATGTCAACTTTGGTTATCCCTTAATTAATATGGACACTAAAATGTAATATATTCTCAATGATGACTTGAAATAGTTAACTAAAATTTATAAACTCATTTATCTAGTGGATTTCAAGTTAGAGGTAGTTGGTGAGGCATGCAGAGTAATTCTAGTTGTAACAGAGTTTGAAGTGTAGTGGTGCATTAGTTAATGCAGGTTGTAATTAGTTTAACTTAGTTAAGTGAGTTAAAATCAGTTGTGCTAGTTGTATCTGAAGATACACTAGTGAGAGATCAAGTGAATTAAATATTAATTAATTCATAATCAGTGATCTCACATGCAACTAAGGATTTACTATTATTAGTTGCATGCATGTCAGATTTAGTGGAGACCCAGTTGAGATCTAGGTGAAAGGGAAGTTGAATATCAGTTGTAAGATTATTGGGTTGCACACACGCAACCAAACACCCATTGGAGTGACCATGATACTTGCACATTTAAGGAAGGAAATAATTCCTATCTTCTATGGATTGCATCCATCAGAGATTGTGCAAGCAAGGCAGGTTATCTAGAGGCTGAAAATTGGCTATGTGTTGTTCATTTTTGCATATGACAGTGTGAGACAATTAGTTGAATACTGTAGGGATCTTCCGAGAATATTTTTTTATGTAATTGTTTCATGATCCCTGCTTAATATACAATAGAAGATAGTGGGGTTTTTAGCTGTAATCTTTCCCTAGGAAATTATCTTTGTTGTGTGTGATTTGATTCTTCTTCATGTTCATGTGATTGGCGATTGTGTTTTTAATTCCACAAAAGCTTTGTAGAAGTGATTCAGTATTTAACTTTAGTACATTGTTAGATCGGGTGAATCCAAGATATACATGTATGTTGTATAATTTCTACATGGTATTAGAGCACAGAAAATTGCAGAAGTGAAGTAAGAGCTGATTTTGTGATTGGATAGAATTCGAATTTGCAGAAAGACTTTATTAGTGCTACAAATGATTCAAGATCGAAATGGCTTTCAATGGCTTGTGGTGAGATTATGCACTCGAGGGCAGCTCGAACTATATTTCTTGGAAGGACAAGATGGAGGCAATACTCGAAGACAATGGCTTAAAGGAATTCATTGAAAATGATGTCCCTAAACCCACTGTGGCAAATGCTGTAAATATTGATGCATGGAAAAAGAAAGTGGCAAGGGCGAGGAGGATATTGTTGGAGGGAGTACGAGACCACATTGTCTCAAGCCTCCATGGAAAAGCCACACCATACGCAATATGGAAGGCTTTAGAAGATCTATTCCAAAGTAGCAACAACCATAGGAAATTGGCGCTCAAAGATAAACTCGGGAAGATCAAGATGGAGAAGGGCAACACCATTCCAAAATATCTAACAAAGTTTGTCCAATGTCGGGATGAACCGGGGAGCATTCAAATAACAGTCACTAATGATGATTTGGTGAGCTTAGCTCTCCATGGACTTCCAAAGAGTTGGCACAGTTATCAAGACTCTGTCAATGGAAGGGAAAAATTACCATATTGGGAACGATTGTGGTCAAATTCGGTTCAGGGGGGGTTCATATGAAACACCACAGATGGATATTCATCTAAGAATGAGGATGAAGAGGATTTTGCTTTGGCTTCCAAGGCGAGGAAGGGGAAGGGGAAGAAATTACATTCTAAATCTGAGTCCAAGAATGGAAAGAAGCAAGACATGTCCAAGGTGAAGTGTTTTCATTGTCACGAGCATGGACATTTTGCTACTAACTATCCACAAAAGAAGAAGAACAAGAAGGTTGGAGGATTTTCAGCTGGTGAGGCCCTTTCCTCGCAATTTGAGCTTTAATTCTCATTGATCACATGCATGGTGTCCTTTCACATGACAGGAGATAAGGAACTTTTCAGTGACTTGGAGGAGAAGGATCTCCAGATGCATATTGAAATGGGCGATGACAGGCAGTACAGTGCTACCAGGATTGGTACCATTACCTTTCAGAGGCAATCAAGCAAACCCTTTCAATTAAAACTTGTAATGCATGTACCAGGTCTAAAGAAAAATTTGGTCTCAGTCACAATGTTAGAGTATAGAGGCTATGATGTTGTTTTTAGTGATGGAAAAGCTTTCTTGCGACATAAAACAATAGTACAAGCCAAGAGGATAGGGATTTGAATTAAGAATCTCTACAAGCTAGAGGTAGATGGCTACACAGAAATGATGGTTAAGGAAGATCAAGTGGTGAGCCAGGATGAGGGCGAATTATGGCACAGGAGATTGGGACATCTTCACCATGGAGCCTTGAAATTCATGCAGCAGATTCTACTAGTCTTCCCAAGGGTACACTTGCACAGTTAGACACATGCAAGGGGTGTACTATGGGAAAATATGTAAATGACACCTTTCATGAGAAGAAGAACTGAGCTTCGGGGATCCTTGAGAGATTTCACACAGACGTGTGTGGACCATTCTATGTTGCTTCGATAAAAAAACATAAGTACTAGGTAATATTTTTTATGACTTTTCTCGTAAGTGTTGGATCTTCTTCATCCAAAGGAAAGATTAGAAATTCTCTAAGTTTTGTGATTTTAAGGCACTGGTGGAGAAAGAGTCGGGGAAGCAAGTGAAAGCCCTTATGAGTGATAATGGTGGAGAATACATCTCTAATGAATTCAATAACTTCTACAGCAAAGAAGGAATTCGAAGAGAACTCATAGCGCCTCATAACCTACAAAAAAATGGGGTCGTAGAGAGGAAGAAAAGAGCTATTGTGGGTGTAGCACGAGCGATGTTGCATGATCAAGGCCTACCAATGCATCTGTGGGCGGAAGTATGCAACACAGCAGTACATGTGCAAAATCATTGTCCTCATAGAGTACTTGGCATGAGTACACCTGAACAAAATTTCACTGGTAAGAAACCCGATGTTTCACACTTTAATATTTTTGGCTAATCTGTTTATGTGCATGTGTCCAAGGACAGCAGGAAGAAGCTGGAACCAGCAACTGATGTTGGGATTTTGTGGGGTACACTAAAACACCCCATAATTATCATGTGTATTTTCCAAACAACAGAATGACTATTGTGCGATGGGATATAAAATTTGATGAGGAGAAATCCATGTGGTTGTCCCTTGAGAGGGAACTGGACTTACATGCAGAGGAGGAGGAGTTGGTTCCCAAGGATGAGTCTCAAGATGTGGATCAGCCACATGAGGAGGTTCATGGAGTGGAGGAAAACACTCATGCAGTGCCATCCATCAGAAATGGAAGAAGGCACGCCATGGAATTTGATAGATTGAGACTTGATGCTGCAGAGAATGTAGAAGCCCCTACTTCACAGCACAAACAGAGAAAGTCTCCTAACTGATTTATTGGATACATAGCTCTTATGAGAAAATGTATTGTGACTGAACCATCTTCCTTTCAGGAAGCAGTGCAACAACCAACTTGGGTTGATGAAATGGTGGAGGAGTATGTATCCATTGTCAAGAACAGTGCATGGGAGATTGTCCCAAGACTGGACAACAAATCAGTGTTTGGATCAAGATGGATCTACAAGGTAAAGCAATCTGCTGATGGGAGTGTGGAGAAATACAAGGCAAGATTTGTGGCCCGGGGATTCTCACAGATTGAGGGGATAGATTATGATGAGACTTTTGCACCTGTTTCAAGGTACTCTTCCATAAGATCCATCCTTGCATTCTCAGCGCAGATGGGCTTTTGCATTCATTAGATGGATGTGAAAATTGTGTTTCTCAATGGGTTCATTGAGGAAGAGGTGTAAATAGAGAAGCCTGAATGTTTCGAGATCTTCAACAGTGAGTCACATGTAAGAAGACTCAAAATAGAAGTGTATGGGTTGAAGCAAGCACCCCGTGCTTGGTACACTAATATAGACAGCTATTTCACCAGACTGGACTTCACCAAAAGTGAAGAAGGTGAAAACCTGTACTAGATTGTGGTTGAGGGTAAGATATTGATCATTTTTTCTTTATGTTGATGATCTAATTTTGATTGGTGATGAGCAATTGATACTCTCATGCAAGGAGGATCTTGCAAGGGAGTTCAAAATGAAGGATATGGGAATCCTTCATTATTTCCTTGGATTGGAAAAATGGCAGTGGGATGGTGAAATTTTTGTGTCTCAAGGAAAGTATCAAAAGGCGATACTGGGTAAGTTTGACATGGAGAGTTGCAAACCCATGGATACTCCTCTTCCAGGAAATTGGAGGAAAGAGAATGCTACTTCTGGAGAGGTAGTGGATGCTAGTGTCTACAGGAAGTTACTTGGTTCATTGATGTATCTAGTGAACACCAGACCAAACATTTGCTATGCAATTAACCAGCTGAGTCAAGCTATGGTTAAGCCTGCCAAGTTCTTTTGGAAGGAGGGAAAGCATGTCTTGAGATACCTGAGTGGCACATCATAGTATGGTCTATGATACAAATAGACAGAATGAGTGAAGCTTCAAGGCTTCACGGATGCAGATTGGGTGCGCAGTCCATCAGACAGAAAGATCACATCAAGAGGGATCTTTAGAATAGGATCGAAAAACAATTTCCTGGTACAGTATGAAACAACGATCTATGGCACTCAATTCAGTGGAAGAGGAATACATGGTAGCAATTCAAGCTGCATGTGAGACTATCTGGATGAGAAAGATCTTGGTTGGTTTGTTTGGTTCTCAGATGGATCCGACAGTGATTCATTGTGATAATCAGAGTTGCATTAAACTCTCGATTAATCCTATGTTTCATGATAGGTCCAGGCATATAGATATCTGGTACCATCATCTTAGATATTGTGTGCAGAGAAGGATAATGTTGCTTCAGTACATTCCCATGGAAGATCAAGATGCAAATATTCTGACGAAGGCGCTCACCAGGAGAAAATTTGAATACCATAGAGACAGGATCGGGGTGAAGGATAATCCCTTTCCTATTGAGAGGGAGTGTTTAGATTCAACAAGAAAATTTCAGCACCCATGCCTAGTTGCATTAAGCACCCAAACTAGGGTGTGGCCCACAATGTTATTTTTGGGTGCATGTCTATTTTGGTTATCCCTTAATTAAGATGGACATTAAACTGTAATCTATTCTCAATCATGACTTGAAATAGTTAAATGAAAGTGATAAACTCAGTTAGCTAAAGTATTTCGAGTTAGAGGTATTTGGTGAGGCATGCAGAGTAATTCTAGTTGTAACAGAGTTCGAAGTGCAGTGGTGCATTAGTTAATGTAGTTTGTAATCAGTTTAACTCAGTTAAGTGAGTTAAACTCAGTTGTGCTAGTTGTAACTGAAAATACACTAGTGAGATATCAAGTGAATTAAATATTAATTAATTCACAATCGGTGATCTCACATGCAACTAAAAATTTACTATTATTAGCTTCATGCATGTCAGATCTAGTGGAGACCTAGTTGAGTTCTAGGTGAAAGGGAAGTTGACTATCAGTTGTAGGATTATTGGGTTGCACACATGCAACCAAACACCCATTGGAGTGCCCATGATACTTGCGTAGTCAAGGAAGGCAAGAATTCCTATATTTTAGGGATTGCATCCATCAGGGATTGCGCAAGAAAGGCAGGTTGTATGGAGGCTGAGAATTGGCTATGTGTTTGTCAGTTTTTCATATGACACTATGAGACAATTAGCTGATTACTGGAGGGCTAATGTGAGAATAGTTTTGCATGTAATTTTTTCATGATCCATGCTTAACATACAATATAATATAGTGGGGTTTTTAGCTGTAAGCTTTCCCAGGGAAACTATATGTGTTATGTGTGATTTGATTCTTCTTCATGTTCATGTGATTGGAGATTGTGTTTTTAATTCCGCAAAATATTTATAGAAGCGATTCATTATTTAACTTTAGTACATTTTTATATTGGGTGAATCCAAGATATACATCCATGTTGTATAATTTCTACAATTGTTTCCTAAGTCAAAAAGACAAATTTCATTAAGCTTGTGCTCTATTTTGGAGGAATAGTTAGAGTTTGTTTCATCTTCTTCTTAGTAGAAAATAATTCATAATTCTTGTGCTCTTTTCTCAAACCCTAGCATCCTAGACCACTTCATCAGATATCCTTTTGTGTTTAACTACTTACCTACCTTTCTCCATCAGATCCCTACAATTCTGATCCTTATTTTCAGTGACCTAGTTCCCTCCTTGACCTATTCACCATCCAGCACCTCAAAAATTCAATCAATCAAACCCTTGTGCTACTATGCCTAGCCTAATATCTCATTGATCCAGTCATATTGGATGAGATCCATTGGATAGAGCCCTCTCCTGCTTAGTAGGGATAGCTACTTGGAAAAATATTGGTCTGTGGCTACCTTTGCTGGTCTAAAATATTGGAGTGATAACATGACCTTTCAGGATCTTCTTGAATTTCCACACGCGACTAACCCCACATATATGAGTAATGGTGTTAATGCAACATCCACTTGGTACCATGGTTTCAACAAAGTAACTCAACTTGTGGGAGGCATAACTTATACATATGAACTTTGATTAAGGTGATTTTCACATTGTTATAAAGCTACACACTCACAAAATTTTGACCCATTTGATACCCAAAATGATTCTAGAGGGCTTTAAATTCTAAATCTCAAAATTAATACATGTTATAAAATATGCCCCAAAATACAATTCTTCCTATTTTTCTTCCTATTTTTCTTCCCAAAAAATACCTAAATAAATGACAAATTAGCTAATAATTCATTTTAAATTAGACAAAAAATTAAATAAAAATTACACTATATCATAATTCAAAATATCTAGCCCAAGGGGCATAGAATACAAGATGATGAGATGGAGGAGGATGGGATGTACTGTTAAATCACTCAGTGATAAGTGATGTGAAGGTCATTAGTCGTGGGAAACAATCGAGTCATGTTAAGGGTTGGTCTAGTCCAAGCTAGATGACATCCCTGATTTTGATGACTTAAATGCTCTTGATCGTGATTCCTCAAGCCATAGGTCAAGCTTGATATACTCACACCACTTACAAATAAATAAAATTCAACACATCTATATAATTCTAAAATAAATATTTAAACTACTATAAATTAATATATATATATATATATATATATATATATATATATATATATATATATATATATATATATTAAATATTATTTTAATTTATGCACAGTATTTCATAGCTATAAATTTTCGATTCATTTTTCCATCAAACTTCACAGCTCATCCCAACTTACATTCAATCTCATTAAATTAATTTAAAAAGCCAAAAAAATATTATTTCTTAAAAAATATTATCATAATCTAGAGTAAATTGCCAAAAAAAACAATGATTCTCTGGTTAGATTTTGGTAAAATATTGTAATCTTTTTTTTTAAATCTTAGTACATGTCAAGCTTCAAAATTTTGGATGCCTTCCATGTCACAACTGGCTTAATTGCTAACTAGTTTCTCTGCTATTTATTTTTAAAAGAGACTAAAACATTTATTTCTTTTGAGAAAAGGATTATTTGATGAACATAAATTAATTATGTTTTGTTGAAAAAAAATTAATTATGGAATAGTGGTTCCATAAAAAGTTAAAAGGCTGATGATAAAGTATTGCAAGAACTAAGAGTGGTTGAACATAAAATAGTTAAAGATAGTCACCTTTCGTCTGGGGATAAAAGTACATCCCAGTGAAGAAAAGGGGTTATGTTCTATGACTAAGGAGAGAAAGGAAGAGAATGATGATTCCTGAGCTGGTGGTGACCAGTGGAAACACTCAGCATTCCTGAATCTTGGAAAAGAGAAGAGTACTGGACTTGGGGTCTCGAGGTCTCTTCTAGAATTTTCTGTCAACGTACCCATCTCAGGTGTAGAGCACGGGGGGAGAAGAGGACACCATCGCCTCTCTCATGGTAGGGAGGAGATCATCAGCATATTTGAGACTAGATAAGTAAATACACTGCTGAGGTTGAAAAAACTTGATATGTTGTTTGGACATAATTATTTTTAAAAGGGAAAATGTTCTTAAATTATGCAGTGTAGAGTTTTACATAGAGAATTATTGTAAATACAAATGATTATTAATTTTTTTCCTGAAGAATAGAGCAAGTTACATTATAATTTTTATTATTGCTGACTGTGTGAACATTACATTTCCTGAAGTTATTAACTGTTTAAGAAAGAGAAATATTTATTTCCTTAAATATAATAAAACCAAAAAACAACTACACTATAAAGCCAATACCAGAAAACCTGTTAGTTTTGGGTCCATGGTTGAGACTCTAGACCCAAACAGGTCATTAATATCTGTATTCTATGATATACATGGACATGCTGAGTGTAGAAAACAACTCAGCGAATGGATGGTCTGGACACCCTAGAGTAAAATAGATAAAATCACCAAAGTAAACAAGAGGGTTGAAAACCCAATCTTGACAAACTACTCCATGCGAAATATTAGAGAAAACTATTACTGTAGAATCCATAGAACAAAGAATAAGGATGTAATGTCTACACAAGAAAACTCTATGTTTATATATATATATATATATATTGCTACTGCCAGAATTGCAGAAAGACCTTGTTATGGGTGAGATAGTCAATGAGATTATGATCTTTTATACACACTAAAGAAAATGCACATAAGAAGGAAAACAAATCCATTTTTAGCTAAGTCGTAGCCATTTAAAAACTGTGGATATTAAATTCTCAAAAAGTAAACTTTCTTCAAGAAGAGATTGTAATATGTCATTCAAACAAAATTTCAGTAGTATATATTAACAAAATATTGCAAGACTGTATATAGAAACAAAACTCTGTTCTCATTAAGGGCTAAAACACTTGGCTAGGTCGAGGGTTTGGCCGTAGCAGAGGAAAACAAAACATAAATAGCCGAGACCAATGCATGCCTATTAGCCAACAAGGTTAGGCCTTAAACCATAAAATTTGTATAGGAAATGTGTGACCTGCATGATATACTCTCCTGTGGGGCGAACCCTTAATAAAATAACAAGACTAGTAGTATAGACAGCTTGAAATTCGTTTACCGGAAAAACCCAAATTCGCAAGGGCCGAGAAGCTAAAAGAGCCAAGACTCTGTTCCGAAGAGTTAAAAATTCCTTTTTAATGACAGCAATGTAGCTACGAAAATAACAATAAGGTCATCGTGGTCGACGAAATCCACAAAAGGAAGAAAAGTGGAAAAGCAGGCAGTACTAAAAACTACACCGGGAAGTAAAACGTATACCTGTTTCGCAAGAGAAACAAAGCCTGTAAGGTTAGAAATTATATAGTGGAGGATGTTAGTAACCTATAAATATAGCATTCATAATTTTGACTTGACTGATGGTAGTCTTGTAAATATGTACAAATTTTTCTTTCTGCAAGTTATTTTCCCATATTTTGTAAAAAATAAAAAATAAATAAAAAGTAAAAAAAAGGGTAATAAGTCCTAAATGAAAAATCAAAGGACTTAGAAAAAATAATATACCCTAAAAGAAAAAATATGAATAAAACATGAAAGTGTGCAAGTCTAAATGCCACTACTTTTACCTTTTCCAGTTGATTATGGCGGAGTGTCAATAAATGCCATAATTTGTGATGAGTTGAACAATTTAATCTTGACTTGTCATCTTTCAATTTCAAATGTTGTAGATAGTGAATAAAGAATTGTCATACAGTTTAATGATGACAATTTAGTAGTTAGGTAGAGAATAAAAGAATCCAACAGTTTAATATGGATTCTTGGATGAAATAAGTATAGAATTAGATAGTTTACTACTTTCAAAAAGAATAAAATGTTGTAAGGTTGCTAGCTCAAATGCATCTGATTAAAATAGAAGAAAAAATTTTAGAAGATACGACTGAGTAGGTAGAAGAAGGTGGGAGACATAATTGTAAATATCTTTCACCAAGCTATAAATAACTAATTTCCCCTCCCCATAGCAATTTGATATTCTATACTATCAATTAAAGAGGCTCAAGGCATTTCCTTGACTTCTGTTGGGACCGGACCCAAGGCTCAATGACTGATTAGTTGAAAATGTTAAGTTTCTATATTAATCCCAGAAATTCGCATCATTTACCCTTCATGTACTCATCACCAATTAATTTCATAAATGAGAACTATTTTCTTACTTAAATGTTACATAAAGGCCCATTTGATTAACTTCCTCCATTTTACAAAGCATAAAACCCTCAAAAAAACATGATATACTAAGTAAAAGTGAATGAGTTATGAAAGCTAAACTTTATTCTAATTTTCACTTTCCTTAGTTTTCTTTATGAATTTTTGAGTATTCATTATCCCTTTTCATATTAACACCTAACTTATTTTATTAAATCCCTATAAAATATCCTAGTCCTATTAATATAACACCTTTTAATTTAATATCCCCAAAAAAACCCCTTATTATAAGCTTTTTATGTCAAAGTTATTAATCACATGTTTAAATTAAATCTCGAAACTGTCCCTTTGACATAAAAACTAACCATATAAGTATTTTCGCCCTTATAGTAAATAGACACCTCCATAATCTATTACTATATAATAAAAATAATATGCAAAAAATGCTTTATACATATTTTATATATGTTTAAATCAAAAAATATATTCCCCAATCCCATTTCCCGAATAAATTATTCTACCTTGTAAATAGCCTCACACTATATACACTAATCTTAAACCCTGGTTAACACATTAATCCACCTCATGTGCTTTTACCTTATATATAAAATTGGTTTATGTACATGAATCCTTTTTCCAAATAATGTAGCCTGGCGCCCCCACAAGTTATCCATAGCCGCCCGATCAATCATAAACTTCTAATCCAACGGTCCTAAATTAACGCGATACCCAGTTGACATACCCCACCACTATATTCCTTTCCTAATGCCGCGTTAAACCTAGACTGTATATCTATCCTCTCATATCAACGGCTTATATTACATCTCGATCGCCCTTACCTTTTCCCACAGCTTAAAAAGCAATCTCAACCGTTCACATCATATGAACAAATCCAACGGTGCGTGTTCCATATCACGCTCCGAAAGTAATCGGTCGATGTTTATCAAAAATCATGCGATAAAAGTAGTTTTTCCAAACCACCCATTGCTACGTGTCTAAATTCTATTCGATTGCACTCCAATTGCCCAAAACTGCTTACCATCCCAAACCAACGCGAAAACCACCAAGTTGTTTTCGCATTCAAAGAGAATCCGCCTCCCCCCATTGAAGGAACCTTTAATTAATGACATGAACAGTGTTTGATGTTAAAAGTTTTTAACCTAAATATTGCATTGTTTTGTGTATTATTTACCTCCCCAACTAATTTAGCCTGTGCCCAACTATGTGATTGAAACTTAAAACTTTGCTAGCCAATTTCTCCCCTTGAAGCGGAATTTCACCAGAGAGACTGCATTTAAATGACTCTTGACGCTTTCCACTGAGTCATAACATCCAGTTTCAAGATGATACAAACAAAAACTCTTCTCGACCACCAAAATACCTACAAAGGTATTTTTCAATATTCCAACCTACAAATTCACAAATTCAAAGGCAATTTTCACATATTGACTATTAAAACAGATGAATTAAGCTACAGAGACCTAAATTTCTAGCTGAGAAATACCCAAACCTTGAAAAAAGAAGGCGAGCCCTGGAAAATTTTTTCTAGAAATTACCATTTCTCCTAACCCTGTTTTAAAGCCATTTTCGGCCATCTAAAGGCAATTTTCATGATTCAATTTGATTTAAATTACACCAAGAGCCATTGAACCTCTGTTTCAGTCCTCTGCACCTTGAAAACTTGTGTTTTCATCCCAAAACCCTTGCCTAGATTCCCAAATTTCTCCCAGATCCACTCAATTAGCCCCTGTTTTCAAAATTAACTAAGAAAACAGTCTAATCTTGCTTATTTTTCCCCAAAATGACAAGAAAACAGATTACCCCTAAGACTAGAGGTCCTAAAGCCCAAAAATCTGCCTCAAGCAAGCTTGTACTCCCTGAATTTGCTAAGATAAATAAGCCTACCCCAGCCCTAACAGCAGATTCTACTAAAGTGGTCAGACCTTTACAACCACTTGTTACTTCTGAAGAGAACATTTCCTTGATTGATTTAGACTACAGAATTACTGATGCTACATTAGAGTTTGATCTAATTCAAGTGCATAACTGGTGTCATGAGAAATTTGTGAAAAAATTTGAAAGTGATGTATCTTTATGGGATTCAAACTTGCCTAAATATGTGGTCCCAATCACTTTTCCAGCTCAAGACTTGATTAGACTATGCCAATTACACTATGTCCCTGACCAGAGATGTATTGTAAACAGAGATAGAGAAGTCTTGTTTTCTATAACTGCAAAATCCATTAAAGAGATGCTTCAACTGAGCCGTGATCCAAGAGTAGTCTCATTATCTATTGAAGATTTGACTCAATTGTACCTAGACTTAGATTTCCCTAAGAAATTTATGATTCTGCAAAATTTCATGCCTACTCATGTTGATTTTCCAAAAGTAAATCCACCCTATTCCACATCTGATTTTCTTGAATCTTCCAGACAAATCATATCTATGCTTTCCTTCATACTAGGTTACTCTAATGATGAGTTCACAGATGCATCAATTCTTGGCTTTCTTTCAACTTTATCCCCAGGGCAACCTCCTGCAATGATATTTAACTTTGTTAAATTCATTGTTGACAACATGCACTATCAGTTGACCAAATTGTCTGAGGAAGGAGTGTTTAAATATTGATCCTATCTATTTCACCTCTTCCTTTTTTTCCAAGTAGAACAGTTCCCAATTTCATTGCAGAAGATGGATGTTGAAGGTAAACCTCTTTCAGTGGTAGTCTGGACTTCTTTACTCAAAAGAGATGGAAATGAATTCAGCTACAAGGACTTAATAGATTTGTTTATAAGACCATCCATGAGTTTATTGAACAAGACAGAGCAACCAAGGGTTAATGAAGAAATAAAGAGAATTCTACAGTTGTCTGAAAATTGCAAAGTAGGTGACTGGTACCTATATGAAAATCATATAGAACTGAGGATATTTGGAGCAAACCTGGCCCCTTATAAATTGCCCAAATTTCTAACTATCAGGGTTTTTTCTTAGGAGTACTTGAGACAAATTTTGAATGCATATGCAGTGAATTTTATGGCTTCCAAAAAGAAGACACATTTTAAGCTCAAAAATCAAATAGGTCCCTTCATAGTAAACAACAGGGATGCCTTGAAAGAAATAGTCAACAAATTGTCAGAATTCAAGTTCCAATAAAGCTTTCATTGGAACTATGATCCCCAAGGCACTTTGAGTAACATAAGGGTCAAATGTAAATTAACACCTTTCTTTCATGAATCCAGACCATAAATTGAAAAATATGCAAATCAAATGGAATGGATAGAAAATACACTGATTGATACTACAAATAAGGAGAAACAGATAGATAATTCATAGGCAATAATAGTCATTGAGCAGATAGAAGCTTCAAACAAAAGAAACAGGAATGAAGAAGGCTATACAGCAGAGACCATTACAGAGAATAAGTTTAAAATTATTTACAACAAAAGGGCCAAAATCACTGATGCTAAGAAAAACAAAGATATGATCAGTGGTTAGATAATGTTGAAGCCACTATGATTGTGAATGAAACTCTAGTAGAAATTTAGAAAGATCATATTTCAACACAAGAACAAGAAAAAGAAACAGTGTAAATGCAGGTAAATTCAGAAGCTCCCTCCTCTTCCAAAGTAGCAGAAGAGACAGATTCTGACATTCAAAAGAGATACAAACAAATCAGAGAAAGAAACGAGGAAATTAAGAATGAGGTTTATTCTAAATTCCTTAAAGAAAATCCAGGAAACAAAGACAGATTGCTTACTTCTTTTGATTACTCCACCAACAAGATGATCATGTCATTTCTGAAACCCACCATTGCAGATCCAAATTCAATTGATGATTATACTAAAACAGATGTAGAGATGGACACTAATACCATACATGAATTAGATCAGATTGAATTCCACAAAATTACCACTGAAATGCTTTATTCAAAAGTGGTTAACAAAACTATGAGTGCTACCATGCTTCAAAAGACTGTATCTAATTTACAAACTCAAATGAAATTAGATAAATCATCTCTACATGCTAAGGATTTAAGGATCAAGTCCTTAGAATATTTGGTGATAGAAACTGGAGTGGATCCATCCAATATTGAAGTTGCTAAAACTCTCATAAGGCAAAAGAATGAAGATATTGTTGCCTTGAGAAAGCAACTTAAACTTCCACAGAGTGAGCATCCATAGGCAAAGGAGATTCTTCAATAGCAAAAAGAAAAGGATGAGACTATGCACCTAGTACTGAAGATGACAGCCCAAATCAAAGAAATGGAGAATTAGACAGAAAATCTGATGAAGGAAAATGAAACATTGAAAAGAGAAAATGAGGTCTCCATTCCTACAGTCATTCCAACTGTCAGTACTGATGTTCCTTCTACACTGGCAGAGCATTTGGCACCAAAAGGAGTATTGGTAACTGCGATGTCAATAACATCTATAGATACCTCTGCCACTGCATCATCTACATCACAGGTACAGCAAGTAACAGGTATAGCAGACCTAGTTAAATCTATGGAAGAAATGTCCCTTAAGAACACTAAGATCAATAACTTAAAGAAGGCAAATAAAGATCTCAAATCCTCTTACAATAATTCTTTAATCACATCTAAGGGACATGAAAAAAGAGAAAATAGACTTCAAGAACAGGTAAATATTCTACAGCAACAGGTCAATCTCATTGAACAGGTACAATATATCAAAAACTATTTTTGGAATAACATAATTCAAGGCATACATCTACAGTGGCCTTCCATTCAAATCATTTATGAACAGAGAGATCTATTCAAAGTAGCACAAGTAGAAATTCAGCAAACAAAAAAGGAGCTTGTCGATAAGCCATCTCGAGCTTTAAAGCTGATTACATTTCTAAACAGTAAAAATAGAGAAGAGCTTAAAGAACTGAAAATTCAGGATAGGACTGAAACCATACTACAAATCAAAAAGGTCCTAAGTAAAAGGAATATAATGAATAGTTTAGAGGAAAGATTCAAAGACACGAACTTGTCAATAACAAATTTCTTGGCCAAATACAATATATTAACACAAGCAAGCCTTCCAGACATTCATGGCTTCAATAAAAAACTAATGGTTCAGACAGATTATGACAAGAAGATCAGAGCATATGCCAAATAATAGGTGAACAAACCTCTGCCACAAGGTTCCCCAACTGGAAAATTTATCTTAGAGTACTTTGAGAACTTGTTTTTTCTTCAAAATGAAATTAAGCACATCTTCATTATCAAGCCAAACTTTGCAAATTACACTAAGGCTAATGAAAGCTACAGAAAACTAAAAAGCCTAAAGATACCAAGTGATCAGCAATGGCAGGAATTCACTGATTTGATATAACATCATGCAAATAGAGCAGAATAAATGCAGTCATATTTTTCATTTTTACAGTTATCAAAGGGTAAAATTTTTCATTAAAAGTGTATCAGGTGAAAGAGCAGAGTCAAAGAGTATCCGGGAATAAAACAGTGAAATCAATGTTTACTGTGGTAATTCTTCATTTTACAGCAGTAAAGTAAAAAAGTAGCAACGTGAAAGAGTGTCAGAGGTGAAGCACAAGTTAAATAATGTAAATTGGAAAGATTGTCTTCCAAGCTATCTTCTAAAATGATATTGTTTCCAAGTGCCAGCAAGCATCTACAACAAAGCAACAAATCAATTTTGATAAGATAAATCAGTTCTATTTTCCTTAACAAGAGGACAACTTGCTAGTTTGTTTTGCAGCTGTCCCTCTTTTTTATGTAATAATCTTTATTTTTTCCTAGAGATATTCCTACATTTCTCTCAGATATTTTGTAATAATTTTGTATAAATACTTCACTCTTCGAAGTATCTAGGGTGGAATAAAAATTGTCAAGACTACTATAGCCATTTTTTCTGAATACATTGGAGTTTGTGTGAGTCGATTTGTAAAGCAGTAGACTGGAACTAAATCAAACAGACATCATATCTCAGGATTCTTGTGTTGATCAGATAAGTCAAGTATTTTCCTGTTTTCACTGTTTATCTTTCTAAGTTCCATACATACATTTACATGTTTTATGTCTCGAATGATTGACTAGGAGGATTTATACAGGATTAGTGTCAAAAGCTCCCTATTTTTTACTAGTTACTTATTGATATGTTTTCTGCTAATAACTGGACTTAAGAATTCTTAAATGCTCTTAGTCCCTGTTTGACCCCTTTCTTTCATCTTCATTTCTATAACTTAAGGATCCTTCATTTCCCTTTTGTTCAAATATTTCCATTTCATCAAAAAACCTATTTCCAAACCCTTTGAAGGTCATCTACCCTGCCCTCAGTACATTTGCTCTTTTGACCTTATTTCCTAGCTCTGCTTGCCAAAAATTTGACTCCATAGCCCAATGGTCTGGTAGATCCCTCTGTGGTTTACCTTGAAATACCTTTTATTCCCACCAAACATTCAAAACAAACCAATTGTCCAATCATACCTAGCCTAAAATATTATAGCAAAAATCAAGCTAAATCTTGAGGGGAGATCCCTCTCCGGAATTTAGGAAGGCTAGATCCTAGATTTCAAAAGAGGTTCTTGGTTACCCCTAGTTTTCTTTAACTATAAATCAAAATCCCACGACCTAAGAAATTACTAGGGTGATAACAAAGGATAGAAAGCGAAGCATGGAATTATGTAAAATATTGTGAGTATCGAACCCACCTTACCTGGCTTAGAACTCCGCATAACAATAGAACCTTTGCACCGAAACATTCATTCAAACAAGTTAATAAAACAACTCACTGTCGGTGATATAAGCAAGAGAAAACAAGATGTGCAGTGACGCCTAGAAAGAAGTTACCTGTTACGGAAGGAAGGAGAAATCTGAGCGCTGGAGGATGCGTTGTTGGGAAGGAAGCTTCCGATACCTAGGAAACTCATCATATAAAACCTTTGAACTTTCCACACAACCTGCATGCATGGTAGGTGGATTATCCCCATTTCCATCTCCTTGCAATGAAAAATATACAGTGAGAAAACCATAAAGGAAACAAATTAATGAATCATACCGTTGTAAGAATGGCCATGCCTAAGCTAGTCAAGTTCCAGAGGTTACTTTTTCTAAATGCGCCATGGAAAACAAGCTGGCATTCATAGAGTGGCGGGGGGATTGACGAGCCAGATGGAAGGAGTTATAAAGGGCAGTGCTGGCAGAGCACAACCGTGAAAATGAGGAAATAGTTAGGGTTTCTTTGGTGGTCATACCTTAAATGGGTATCGGAGAATACTCCACTATTGATCCCTAAACCCTAGATCTGAGGGTGTGAGGATAGGCAAGTGGCAGATGAGCAGTAAAGCTCCTGATGGTACAACATTAAAACCCTTAGTTAACCCTTAATTATCATCGTAGTACAATCAATAGTGAAATAATAATCCAGTATGAGTTTATAGCTATGTGGAGATATGATATGTCCTTCGGGACTTTAATCATAAGTGATGTGAGTTTCAATTACAAAAATTAACCACCATCTGAACCATAAATATGATTAGTATTGTAAAGTGTCTATGCATCATAGTTAAACCATCGACATGCTCCAACAAGACAAACCACATGGACTTTCATGATACATGAATATTTATAATGTGAACCCAAATGATATGTCATATTAATATTTATAATGAGAACCTAAATGATATAGTGCCGACATATATGTGATTGAAAGATCATAAAATTTAAATAGAATGATAGGTTAATGTTGACTTAGTTAAATGGTAATAATGGTGTATGTAAAAAAAAATTATTTTACTGTTATGTATGTTACAAGTGGTATTAGAGCAACGTTCATACGTTGGGACCCAATGGGTCACCTAACGTGATAAACTATTGTTGTGTGTGTAAATGATGCAGAGAAAAGAAATAAGATAGAGAAAGACAAATGAGGATGGGATCGACACAACAAACGCCTCGAAACCCAGGGGAACCTACACCCCAATCCCAACTGGAAATGAATTTGGAAATGTGGATTCAGCTGAGTGTGGACCAGCACCAGCAAACCAGTAGAATACTGGAAGATAAAAAACACCAAACCAGTATTTTTCTAAGCACTGTGCAGAAATTACAGGAAGAAATGGCTCGAGTTAGGAGTGACAATGAGTGCTTGATGCAAGAGCAAGAAATGGTACTCAAAAGCCTTTCGGATAAACAAAATCAAGGAGTGTTACAACCCAGTCATGATAGAGATACACAGGAAGAAAATGAACAGTAAGCTAAGGACCAAACCAATGACAAAGTAGAAATAATCCATTCACAACAGAGTAAAAAAAATAGAAACTATAATGAGGCTGAGTTTGGTAATGTGTCAAAAAAATAAGAAATTAACAAAAAGTGGAACTACAAGGTGAGTTCTGAAAGATAAAACCACCTACGTTTGATGGAGAAGCAGAGGAGGTGGTTGAAGCTTGGTTGATTAATATGAACAAATACTTTCAATTTTATGAGTAAAACAACAATCTTAAAGCCAGGTTGGCCATCTATCAGTTGAGATAAAAGGCCATCCTCTGGTGGGAGGAAGTCAAGAATGCCCGCATCATTGAAGATCAGGATATGACATGGGATACATTTCAGCAATACTTCAAAGACAAGTATCTAACAGAATGTTTATATGACAAAAAGTCCAAATAATTCCATGATTTGAGGTTGGGTCAAATGACAATGGATGAGTACATAACCAAGTTCACTTCCCTATTAAGATACGTTCCTTATTTAAGGGATGAAAATGCTAAGGTTCAGCGATTCTTGAGTAGTTTTTCGACCCACATGAAAGAACGAATTGAGTTCATGAATACAAGGACCATGGATGAAGCAATTTGAAAAGTGAGAATGTGTTACCAACAGTCCAAGGAAAAAGGAGAACTGGGCAAAAATTGGCAGCCAAAAAAAGGGCAGAAAATCAGTTCAAATTTCAAAAATACTAGGACTAATAATGTTAAGAATTTTGCAAGGAATTAAGTGCACAAATATTTCGGGAGAAACCATCAAAGAACCTCTTGGCCTATGGAAGAGAAGCCCAGAGAGGCTTCTAGAAAACCTGAACAAGGACAAAACCATAAACCACCACTACAGTGTTGGGGGTGTGGTGAGGCTCACTATTATAAAACTGCCCACAGTGGGGAAGAAATGATACAGTGGCCAATCTACAAGAAGCCTCCATAGTGGGTGATGTAGCTCAGAACATACCCAAAATAAATGCAGCCTTGGAGGATCGGTAGGTGGATTATCAACCAACGATGATAGAGCTGGAAGGTAAGTTACTTTCGCAACCTATTTCTATTTTGGTTGAACCAGGTGCTAGTTTAAGTTATGTAAACCCCAGAATAGTAGAAATTTGTAAGTTACAAAGTCAAAAATTCAAAAATCCCTAGCTGGTACAGCTAGCTACTGGGGCCAAAAGAAAATTTTGTGCCAAAATTCCAAACAGTACACTGGAAATTGGAAACCAACAGCTAAATGTGGATCTGAATATACTGCCTTTGGGATACTATGATGTATTACTAGGCATGGATTCATTAGAGAGACACTAGACACTGGTAGATTGTAAAGATACGATCGTATACTACAAAATTCCAGATGGAACACCACAAGAATTACAGGGAATCAAGAAACCCTTACAGTTGCGACCCATCACAACCTCCCAAATGAGTAAGTGTATTAGAAAGGGATGTCATATTTATGCCATTCAGGTGGGTTTCGCTAATTCTAAGAAAAAGACCCCTATGCTGGAAACCATGCAAGTAGTACACGATTTCATGGACGTGTTTCCAAAAGATGTACCAAGCTTACCTCCAAGAAGAGACATTGATTTCACTATTAAGTTGATGCCAGGAACATCACCAATTTCAAGGGCCCCATATCGAATGAGTGTACTAGAGCTAACTGAATTGAAAATGCAACTACAAGAGTTGTTGGACAAGGGGTACATTCGACAGAGTGTGTCTCCTTGGGGAGAACTGGTGTTGTTCGTAAAGAAAAATGATGAAACCATATGAATGTGCATGGACTATAGATAGCTCAATAAATTGACAGTCAAAAATAAGTATTCGTTGCCACAGATTGATGACTTGTTTGATCAGGTGAAGGGGGAAATTGTATTCTCGAAGATTGACTTAAGATCTAGATATCACCAGATCCAGATTAAAGACGATGATATCTATAAGACTGCTTTCTGTACCAGATATGGGAATTACGAGTTTGTGGTTTTACCATTTGGTTTAACTAATGCTCCAACAACATTTATGAGGCTGATGCATGGCATATTTCACCCGTTTTTTGACAGATTTGTTCTGATATTCATTGATGACATTTTAATTTATTCAAAAATCATGGAAGAGCACAAGGAGCACTTAAGGATAGTGTTGGAGATGTTACGAAGACATCAGCTGTATGCCAAGTTCAGCAAATGTGACTTCTTCAAAGAACAGATCCAGTACCTAGGCCATGTTATTTCCACTAAGGGAATAGTGGTCGATCCAGAGAAAATCAAAACTATTATGGAATGGCAAGCACCCCAAAATGTCGCAGATATCTGATCCTTTATGGGGTTAGCTGGATACTAGCGACGTTTCATTTAAGAATTCTCCAAGATTGCTTTTCCAATTACATCTTTACAAAGAAAGGGAAAAATATTTAAATGGACTAGTGAGTGTCAGAATAGTTTCGAGAATTTGAAACATCTGTTGACCACTGCCCCCGTGTTGAGGGTAGCTGATCCCAACAAGGAATTTGAGGTCTATACCGATTCTTGTAAGGAAGGTGTTGGGGAAATTTTATCGCAAGAAGGAAGAGTGGTTGCCTATAAATAAAGAAAATTAAAGGAGCACGAACAACGATATTCAACTTACGATTTACAGATGACAGCAGTAGTGTATGCACTCTGGGTATGGGGGCACTACTTGTTGGGAAAAATATTTGTGTTAAAAACCGATCACAGTAATCTAACCAGCGACTAAGAAAGATTATTTAAATGCGTACCAAGCAAGGTGGAATGCTTTCTTAAGCGAATTTGATTTTGATATATGTCATGTAAAAGGAAAATAAAATCGTGTGGCGGATGCCTTAAGCAGAAAGCTACATTTTTGTTATGAAACCAGCTCCAAAAATAGAAGAAAATAGATATCAACGCCTTAGAAATATCCACTTCGAGGGGGAAACCTCCAATACATTACATAAATGAACAATTCTTGGATGATATAAATGAAAAAACCTCCTTTCTATATATAGGAGTCCATGTGGCCACAATGTAATCCTAGTGGGGCCACAATGTAATCCTAGCCGACCTAACAACAATAATCTAAGGGCACAATAATAACAATATGGGGGTTACATGGGGTACAAAAATAACAATAAGGGGGGCCACACTAACATAATAAGGGACTACACTATTAATATAGGGACTTAACATGCCCCTCTCCTTCAAACAAGTGTTGTCCTCAACGCTTGATTATTTCTTGATGCCTCTATATAAAATTCTCATCCTCCCATGTGGAATCTTCTACAGGAAATTTTTTCCACTTGCTGAGATACTATGAAATTGTTCGTACTTGTCGAGTTCTTGTTTCTATGAATTCTTCAGAATTTCTTTCCATGTGATATTGATCTCCCTGTTGTTTCATTAGATTCTGCACCAAAGTTAGGTTATCCTTTGAGAGTTGGAGAACTTGTTGTTGATGCTCGATGTGATATTCCAATAATTTATCATCCATATTAGCTATTATTTGATCCTTCAAACCATCCAACTTAGCCTCCATTTATGCTTTAAACCATCTATGTCATCTTCAGTTTCTCTTCGTAAGATCGAAATTCGTTGCACTTGGTACCGTAATTTTGATATCTCATACTACAATTCTTCCTCTTCATGCATCATAGTATAGCTTTTTGAGGGCTTAATGGCTATGGAATTATTTTTTGGAGGAATTATAGAACCCAATACTGATAAACTTCTAAAATATGCCCTTGGAATCACTTCAAACTGCTTTTTCAAACAAACGTTATGCAATTTTAAAAACCAAATACACACCTTTTTCTTTATTTTGAGAAGCTTGATATTGAAACTGAATTATCTATGTGTGTTCAAATCCTCAATTGCGGAAATTCAGCCTTGAAGTAGCCCTCTGAATCTGGTTTCAAATGCCACGGGTCTGACATGATTTGGATTCTTGAAGAAAAGGTTATGCCCAATCTCCTACGATGACCTAATTATGGACTGGTTCAGTAGAGTGAACTTGTACGACTTGCCACGTGTCACTTTTTGCTTCTTTGGCTCTGAAATTGATATAATGGAAACCAAATTCTGTGTACTTCCACACACTTTTCACATAATTCCAATCTGATGCTCAGAGAGAGAGTTATGAATATTTTCCCACGATCACCTCTTTGAGATGAAATTCGGGAGCCTGAAAAAGACCTATATTCTACAGATCATATCTCCGAAAATATTGCGAACCAAGCTCTAAAATTTTGCGACTATGTTCCTCAAGATTTCGGCTTCGCTCTGTGAAAAAATCATCTTCTGAACCCTCGTAGAAAAACGTTATAGCGAAAATTCCATGATGACCTGTTGGAGCAATGAAACCCTAGAATCCAAAGCTCTGATACCAAATGTTGAGAAACCAGCTCCAAAAATAGAAGAAAAGAGACCTCAAATCCTTAGAAATAAGCCACTTTGAAGGGGAAACTTCAAATACATTACATGAATGAACAATTCTTGGATGATACAATTGAAAAAATCTCCTTTCTATATATAGGAGTCCATGGGTCCACAATGTAATCCTAGCCGACCTAACAATAATAATGTAAGGGCACAATAATAACAAAATGGGGGTTACAGGGGTACAACAATAACAATAAGGGGGGCTACACTAACATAATAACGGACTACACTATTAATATAGGGACTTAACAATTGTTTTTATGAACTATGTTATAATCAGATCAAGTGCAAATTTTTAGATCAGATAAAAGATGAAGCCGAGAAGGATCCTGAATATCAATTTTTATGGCAGAAAGTGGAGGAAGCCAGAATAAAAGAAAAACCTTCTGACTATGAAATTAACAAAGATAAATTATTAACCTTCAAAGGAAATTTATATATCCCAAACTGAATGAGTTTAAAAGAGCTGATCATGGATGAGTATCACCGCAGTAATTACTCAAGACACCTAGGATACCGGAAAATGTTTACAGAAATTAGAAAAGTCTATTCCTTGCATGGTATGCAAAGAAATATTGTTGAGTACTTAAAAGAATTCTTGGAGTGTCAACAGGTTAAGGTGGAGCACCAACACCCAGCCGGATTGTTGCAGCCTATACCAGTGCGAGAATGGAAATGGGAAGTTATATCCCTAGATTTCATTATTGGTTGACAAAGATTAAAAAAGGGCACAATGACTCCATTATGGTGGTGGTTGATAGACTGAGTAAAGAAACTCATTTCATACCCGTAAAATCTACTTAAAAAACCGTGCAAATAGCAAATATCTTCATGAGAGAAATATTTAGACTGCATGGCATTCCAAAGACTGTTATATCGAATAGATATGTTAATTTTACTTCAGCATTATTGAAGGTCCTATTTACAAGTTTGGGAACCCAAATAAATTTCAGCACCACTTATCATCCCCAGACAAATGAGCCGAGTGAGCAGGTCAACCAAATCTTGGAAGATATGTTGTGCATGTACGTGATGCAGCAGCCAACAAAATGGGAAGAGTATCTACGTCACTTGGTAGAATTTGCATACAATAATGGTTACCAAGAGTCTCTTAAGATGAGTCCCTTTGAGTCTTTGTATGGGCGAGAGTGTCGTATTCCAATAAATTGGGGCAGCCCTGAAACTAAGTTGATGCTTGGACCAAAAATGTTGGTCGAGATGGAATCAATGGTAATAAATATCAGACAAAATCTGAAAGCAGCTCAAGATCGGTAGAAGATATATGTAGATAAAAAGAGAACCTACAGAGAGTTTGAATTGGGTGATCATGTGTATGTAAGGATTAAGCCTAAGAAAAGCACACTGAGGTGGACTTGCTGTGCCAAATTGGCCCCCAGGTTCTGTGCACCTTTCTAGATATTGGAAAGAGTGGGACCTGTGGATTATCGGGTGGCTTTACCCAGCCATATTTGGGTGCACAATGTGTTTCATGTGTCCTTGATAAAATGATATGTGCATGACCCAAAGCATGTGATCCACTGGCAAAGCATTCAGGTAGGGTAAGTTTAAAGATCCTATCTTAAAATACTAAGCTTTATGAGATTTTAACTCATGGTATTGTTGAATGCAGGTCAAACCACATGGGGAATTTCTGGTCAAACCTCAACATGTACTCGATCGGAGAGAAATCATGCTTCGGAGGCGAGCCATCACCCGGGTTAAAGTGCAGTGGAAGCACTTCACTCCGATGAGGCTACCTGGGAAGATGAAGGATTTGTTCATGAGGCTTATCTAGAATTTTTTGCTAAACTGAAATGAAACACTAAGGATGGTGTTTACTTCCAGAGGGGAAGTTGTGACAACTGGCTTAATTGCTAACTAGTTGTTATGCTATTTAGTTTTAAAAGAGGCTAAAACATTTATTTCTTTTGAGAAAATGATTATTTGATGAACATAAATTAATTATTTTTTTTTGAAATAAAATTTAATTATGGAATAGTGATTCCATAAAAAGTTAAAAGACTGATGATAAAGTATTCCTAGAACTGAGAGTGGTTGAATAGAAAATAGTTAAACATTGTTACCTTTCCTTTGGGAATAAAAGTACATCCCAATGAGGAAAAGGGGTTATGTTCTGTGACTAAGGAGATAAAGGAAGAGAGTGATGATTCCTGAGCTAGTGGTGACTAGTGGAAACACTCATCATTCCTGAATCCTGGAAAAGAGAAGAGTACTAGACTTGGGGTCCCAAGGTCTCTTCTGGAATTTTCTTTCAACCTACCCATCTCAAGTGTGGAGCATGGGGGGAGAAGAGGATTTCATCACCTCTCTCATGGTAGGGAGGACATCATCAGCAGATTTGAGACCAGATAAGTAAATATACTGCTAAGGTAGACATAACTTGATATGTTGTTTGGACAGAATTATTTTTAAAAGGGAAAATGTTCTTAAATTATGCAGTGTAGAGTTTTACACAGAGAAGTATTGTAAATACAAATGATTTTTAATTTTTTTTCCTTAGGAATAGAGCAAGTTACAGTATAAATCTTATTATTGCTAACTATGTGAACATTAAATTTCCTGAATTTCTTGACTGTTTAAGAAAGACAAATATTTATTTCCTTAAATATAATAAAATAGAAAAACAACTACACTGTAAAGCCAGTACCAGAGAAACTGTAAGTTTTGGGTCCATGGTCGAGACCCTGGACCTAAACAAGTCGTTAATCTCTGTAATCTATGATATACATGGACAGACTGAGTGTAGAAAACAACTCAGCGAATGGATGGTTCGGACACCCTGGAGTAAAACAGATAAAATCACCAAAGTAAACAAGAGGGTTGAAAACCCAATCTTGACAAACTGCTCCATGCAAAATATCATAGAAAAATATTACTGTATAATCCATAGAACAAAGAATAAGGATGTAATGTCTACACAAGCAAACTCTATGTTTATATATATATATATATATATATATATATATATATATATATATATATATATATATAATATAAGTGAAAGACCTTGTTATGGGTGAGATAGTCAATGAGATTATGATCTTGTATACAAACTAAAGAAAATGCACAGAATAAGGAAAACAAATCCATTTTTACGCTAAGTCGTAGCCATTGAAAAACTATGGATAGTAAATTCTCAAGAAGTAAAATGTCCTCAAGAAGAGACTATAATATGTCATTAAAACAAAATTTTAGTAGTATATATTAACCAAATATTTCAAGATTGTATATAGAAACAAAACTCTGTTCTCATTATGGGTTAAAACTCTTAGCTGGGTCGAGGTTTTGACTACAACAAAGGAAAAAAAACATAAATAGACAAGATGAATGCATGCCTATCAGCCAACAAGGCTAGGCCTTAAACCATAAAATTTGTACATTAAATGTGCGACATGCATGATAGACTGTCCCTTCGGGCGAACCCTTAATAAAATAACAAGACTAGCAGTGTAGACGGCTTGAAACTCCTTTACAGGAAAAAAACAAATTTTCAAGGGCCAAGAAGCTAAAAGAGGCAAGACTCTATTCCAGAGAGTTAAAAATTCATTTTTGATGATAGTCATGTACCTGCGAAAATAGCGATAAGGTCACCATGGTCGACGAAGTCCACAAAAAGGAAGAAAAGCGGAAAAGCAAGCAGTACTGAAAACTATGCCAATAAGTAAAACCTATACATGTTTCACAAGAGAAATAAAGCAGGTAAGGTTAGAAATTAGATAGTGGAGGATAGAAATAAAAGCATGGAATTATGTAAAATCTTGTGAGTATCGAACACACCTTACCTGGCTTAGAACTCTGCATAACAGTAGAACCTCTGCACTGAAATGTTCATTCAAACAAATTAATAAAAGAACTCATTATCGGTGACATAAGCAAGAGCAAACAAGATGCGTAGTGATGCCTGGAAATAAGTTACCTGTTACGGAAGGAAGGAGAAACCCGAGTGGTGGAGGATGCATTGCTGGGAAGGAAGCTTCTGGTACCTAGGAAACTCATCATCTAAAACCTCTGAACTTTCCATACAACCTACACGCATGGTAAGTGGATTATCCCCACTGCCATCTCCCTGCGATGAAAAATATACAGTGAGAAAACCATAAAGGAAACAAATTAATGAATCATACTATCATAAGAAGGGCCAGACCCAAGCTAGTCAAGCGTCGGAGGTTACCTGTTCTGAATGCGTGTAATATCCCAAAATGGGAATACACAGCAAAGCCTGCTGGAATAACACTCTCTTCAGAAATTGGTGTACTGAAATGAGGTTGTAGCTCCTGGGTCCCTTATATCAGTGGATCTAATGTCTAAATCCAAAAGGAGAGTAAAAAAAAATCAAACTAGGTGAGGTAAACAGACCTCCCACCACCTAGTATGGCTGAAAGACACCATAAGAATGGGGTTGCAGTCATGCACATCAACTCTGCTTCAGAAATCACGTAGTCCCACTGAGTTAAAGTAGAATAACAATATGGAGGCTGAATAATTACATGTACATCAGTAAAACATATCTATAATGTGGCCCATACAGTGTACAAGAGAAAAATAGAATATTTACAAGAAGAAACCCTCAAGATTGAGGTGCTGCAACAACAAATTGAGACTGCAAAGATTGACACCATTATTTTATGGGTTGAAGCAGTTGTATATTAAATTTCATACCTAGAACAGATCTATGTACAAAATTATAGATCTATATCAAATCTGTACACTAGATGAGTTCCTCTACAGATTCCCCTTGGGGTTTTGATCAAAACATGAAAGTACAGGAGTAGATATGAGATTTAGAATTACAGATCTGTAGAAATATTCAAGAATTATGCAGTAGATAGAATCATAATTAAATCATATCTGAAACAAACATGGATTTGATGGTCAATCCATGGATCACCACAGTGAAAGGGAGAATCCTATCACCAGAGATCTCTCCTCCAAAATGTAGTCAAAACACCCTGCAACTAAATACTTGCAAATAACGCAATTATGGAAGGAAAACTACACTGTAGGCTCTAGCATTGGTTTGGCTTGATGCCAAGATCTGAAATGGTATCTCCAAAGATCCATAATCCTCTTGCCAATGGGATAGACATATTCCCCACTAAAAAGAGCCTCTAGATTTTCCTAGATCTGAGTAGATCTAGCCTCCACTTGCTGCATCTTACAAAAACAATCAAACCCTCAAAAGGATCTGAATTGTGGTTGGAAGATGAAGCTTGGCCAACTTCTGGATAGTGGATAAGATGAAACAAGACTCCTCCAAGAGCTGCTCTAGGAAGGAGGTGGGATTCCCGACCGGGAACACCCTAGTGCTAAACAACACTATTCTCAGCTAAACAGCCAGAGAATGAGGGATGTCTAAATAGACAATACCTTCAGAAATATCAAATAGTCAACCCCTTCATTGGTGTCCTCCTCTTTCTTTTATAATATAGAAATCTTTTCAAACCCTAAACAATCTTGATGAATTAGCTTCATTCACATGAGTGGCCTCCAACATGAACTACGATGTGCCTTTAGGAGATACACTGCATCTGGATGACGTTGTTGATTTGGTCCTGTTGACCTAGTCAAATGATCTAACCTCTTTCCCACTTAAGTGTGTTTATGAAAATAGCTCAGATTTAACTTTGTTCATATTGAGCATTGATTTATTTTGCTGTTTAGGAGCTTTATTGATCCTCCTTCACAATTTTATTCATGAGATAGAAAAGTTAAAGCAAAATTGTATATTCCCATTAGCTTAGCTAATTGGGAATATTACAGTCCTCCCCTCCAAAATGTTGCTTGTCCTCAAGCAACTAATAGGGTGAGTGCTGCAACACTTCTCCTTCCCCATTGGTGACACCATCAAGGATCCAGCTTCCTGCATAAGCTGAGTGTTCACCAATCCATCCTTCCATGAGTTGTCCCTTCAAAGTCATTATGAGATGTACATGATCCATCCCACAAAGAGTCAAGAATTTTACTGAAACAACCATGGTTGAACCCCTACTCTCCCTGAAATATGTAGCAAATTATACAAAGAGATTCTCCATCCCATGTGGTACACACATGCCTCCTATTCGTCCTCCATACAAATCCAAAAATAGGACAAGTACATAATCCATGTATGGAAGAAAAATTACAATTTCATAAACAAAAATTTGAACAAGAGGGGGTGGGTCATAGTCCCACATATGGTACCAACGTAGGGCATCTCCTGCCTGCATCAGATCAAGATGTGGTAAGTGGTCTTCCCACCACTTAATTTTTTCCCATGTTACCTCACTATGGCTGAAAGTGTGAGATAAGTTTGGTGCCTTAGGGAAGCACCCATCATGATAGAGAATCTCCCTTTTTTCATCAATGGAGTGGCCAAATTTAGAAATTTGAGTGGCCCACTGTTTGCCATGATATTTACATGATATCTCACTCATCCTTGGAGCCATGGCCTACATAAAAGTGGTGACAGAATATGTATAATCAGAAAATAAAACTTGACTTAGATAATCAAATTCCTCACCATCGATACCTCCCATACACATGGACTTGTGCATGAATCTTTCTCCTCTCCCAAAAGAAGGAAGAGATGGTTGAAATAACCCCTTTATGGAGTCATGTTGCTGCCCCAACTCCACATACTTCATGCATCTTTGAAAATGCTTATACAGTTCTTCTTTCAAGCCTTCCCAATCAAAGCTTCTCATGATGATGTTGTAGATCCTCATGGAGTACATATGGCTAAAACATAACTCTTTGTAAGCTCTTTGTAGCATCTTCTGCTTGAGCTTGGAGGCTCTAGGCAAGAAGACCCTACCATGATGATAGATGACCTCGTCTTAAGCTAAGTAGCCCTCTTCATGCAGTTGGTCATCAAGTATCATACAAGTGTGTAGATATTTGGAATAATCCACTAGAAGTTGGGATTTCCAATACAGATCTAGACTGCTCAACAATGACAGCGCAGATGATGCATCAACAGAAATGTCTTCCATGTTTTTTATCTCCTCCTTGACATTTCCTATATCAAAGGTGTGTGTTGGAAGGTTGATCCTTCCATATTTCTCTTCCCACAGCGCAGATCCAGATATGAGAGTGGGTGGTGATGATAAGGGAACAATATCTCCCTTCTTCTCGAGCTTACCCAAGCCTCCCAGCACTGTAGCTCTGTCCTCTAATGCTCCAATACTTATTGGATTCATGAGTGGAGCACCAAGATGTGATACACCTTTCACCAATTCTAAATCAGGTGGTCTTCCAGGTGGTTTTCCACAAGACAGTGATGCCTCATGGTTCATCCTCACATGCCTGTCAAATGGAATCATCATCTCCTCACTTCCACTGTGTAAGTTCACCTCTGATTTCTGTGTGGAAGTCCCATGATCATGTGATGTCACTCTTAAATATGCAAGAGTGCTTTTGATTGGAACATTTTCTCCTTCTCTTTTTCATGCACTAGTGGATCATCTCTTTCTATGATAGTGTTGTGACCCCTCTTCTATTTTGTCCTATTGTCTACTAGCATAGATACTTGCTGCTCCTCCTCTTCATGTATAGGATCCTTGGGGCCTTCTTGCAAAGATACAAGAGCCCTCTTAGTGGAAGCAATGGCTTCATCTCCATCTCTTAATAGAAATAGATCTTCTCCTGCTGTCACGGCACTGGACGAACCTTTTAGTTCTTCTTCTTTCTTCTCCTCATCAATGGAGTATGCCTCATCAATAAGAGATCCTTTTCTTGATCTCTCCTTGAGGAAAGGACACTCATGTCTTCTTCTTGAGAAGAATGTTCTTGCTGAAGTGGGGCCTTTGCCCTTGGAAATTCATGTAGCAGATCTTCAACCCCTTAAACAATGTTCTGAAATGGAGTTATCTTCATGGATATTTCCATCTAATGCAAAGGTTATGATCTCTTGGGCTTAGTTTTTTCAACCACAGAAATTCTAGATGGCATAGAATCAAATCTTTTCACTAACCTCCTAGTGAACTTTGCATAAGTAGAGATGTTTACATTTTTCAATGATGAAGACTCAAATAACCACCATGCATATGCTTTACCTTGGACGTGCAGTGCTACTACCTTCATGGCTTCTCCTTCTGAGACTTGATGTAGCTACAAATATGTGTTAAGCTGCCCTACCCAGGATTGGGCTGAGCTCTTAGGTGATTCATCAAAAATAGGAAGAGAAAATATACCAAAAGTGGGCTGCATGCACCCTCTTCTCCTACTATAGTTGTAGGATATCCTTTCTTCCTTAAGCTGATAGAACTTTGGAAAACTGAGATGCTCTCTGAATCTTCTTGACTGAGATTCATACTCTTGGAGATATTCACCAAGAGTTTCCTCCTTTGGTGTTCCTTCTCCTCCTTCCTTTCACAAGAAAGTGGGCATGTTACAACGTTGTAGATCAGGTTGTGTGGTTGAATGCTCACACACATAATAAGAATTATTGGGGCTTCATTGATATGAGAATATCCTTGAGGTATCTGCATGTCTTTCCCTTCTCATTCCCCGCATTTCTTCCTTCATCTCATGCATAGCTTGAGAAAGAGTGTTAAAAAACTCTTCTCTTTTAATCCTTCTAGATAAAGGGGTTTCACACTTCTTCTCTTTTTCCTCTCTTTAATATTTCTTCTGTCTTCTTCTTTGGTACCTCTCCTCTATGTCAGTGAGAGGTTCTTCTTCTTCTAAAGACATATTGTCTCTGCAAGGAAAGCATACGCTGTTTTATCTCCCTGTAATTTCAGCAGATTGGTGAGACCAAAACTGTGGAGAGTTCATTTGAACCACTTTGGGATTCTAGGATCTAGCCCTCCTGAATCCAGAGAGGGATCTCTCTATAAGTGTAAAGATTGATTTATCTTTAAGGCTTTTGGGTATGATATTAGGCTAGTTATTAAGAACAGGGGTTTTTGTTCAGTTTTGGATGGTTGAGCATGATTTTTAACTAAGTGGAAAGTCCTAAAATGTAAGAGCTTCAAAGGGGTGAAGATGCAAGAAAACAGAACAAGATCTGGCTGATAGGATAGATATAATGTTGGTTTTTAGTCCATTAGGCTATGGAGTCATAAAAGGGTTTAATTGTGCAACAATAAAAGTGTTGAAGGGGTGGAAAAAGACAATAATTTCAACTACAATTTATCATTCTTTCTGAACAAGAAAAGCCTTTTTAAGTAACTATTTTAAACCAACCAAAGGACAGGGCTAACCATAGACTTCTTTGGACAAGCTTGTGTTAAAGCTAACTTATCAGACAAACAATCCAGTAATCCACATAATTACTTTCAGAAGGGATGAAAACAGATAAGAAAACAAAGTGCAGCCTAAGATTAGATAAGATACTTTTAAATCTAAACTTCTTTCAGCATACTCTTAGGGAAACTTTCAGAATTACCTTTGGAGAAAGAAACTAGAAGACAAGGCAAACCATAAAATTTTCTAGTCAAACTCTACTAAGCATATAATGAAAATATCATTGAAGAAATTCCTTTCAAGCTTTTCACATCAAGATAGGGACAAACCAACATTCCTTGATAATGTTTACACTTAACTTAAGTCATTCTTAAACACACAATTTGGAGGAAAACATTGAGATAAAGCTTATCAGTCAAAGAAGGGTACTGTAAACAGTAAATCCTAACTCTACGATTGTTGTTCTTTATCAGAGAATAAGTGGAAAAAATGGAATACATGAAAAGAAAACAATAACACAGAAAGAAGAACTTCACCAGTGATATAGACGAGGATCCCAAGAATCAACTTGTATATTGATGTCAATCTAATTACATTCTTCAACCCCAATGTTTCAGTTTAGCAATCATCTTCTCTTCTCAGCCTAACTTATTTGATTACAAACAGAGCTTCAATAGCCTCTGAGCATTATTTACATGTATAAAGTTTCAAGCACAAGTATTATATCAAATTTTAGCAACCAACCCTTTACAATGTGCTCCTCAAGAAGATTTTATAGGAAAATGAGGAGGTGGAAATATTTCTAGGATTCAAGTATCATAAATTCTACAATTAACGCAATTCTTTGCCTTTAAAACCATGAAAGGCATAATACAGGAATACATTCAATCTATATCTCTGTGTCATAACTCTATTATGCTTTCGAGGTTTAGTGGATACAAAGATTTGACTTTTAAGCCTATTTCTTATCCTTCTAATAACTCTGTTGATAGTTGTAATAAGTTTCTTTGATCTGAAATAACTATTCAGCTGTCTTGAGGCGAATATCTTCTGTTCTGGCAATAACTAGGCCTCTTTTGAATGCTTTGAGGCTACAGGTGGATTTTGGTAGCTGAGAGGATTCAATTAGCCTCTGATGTGGCAGTGGAGGCTTTCTCGGAATGATAGATCTGATTGTCCTTCTTTAATCACTGTTAATTTGTTCTAATTCCATGTGTTAGGCTTAATTAGGCCTAATTTCCTGTCTTATGTTCTTCAAACTGTGTTTAATTGAATGTATTAGGCTTTTGATAGTCGATTTAGGTCGTAATCCCTCAAAACTGCATTCAACAATCTTCAATTCTTCATCTCTGTTGTGACTAGATCCTTTCACACTGATACTTTTTGCTTGATTAAGTTTTGTTGTGTCTTGTTGATGTGCAGACGTTACAGAGGTTTTATAATGGCATCAGTGCTCATGAGGGACTAATGAAACATAATGGGAAAACCCTGCAGAATGATCTCTTTCATGAATAAAGGCGTGGGGGATCGTCATCCCCGACCTTCAACTTTCCTTTAAAATAATTGAAAAACCATTAAAACCTGCACAAACAAAGAAAACTTAAGAAAATCCTGCGGGGATGGGTTCAGACTGCTTTCAGAGTTTTAGGTTAGATCGTGACCATTGGATGAAAGCATCGAGTGGTGAATATTGCTCGAGGGGGTCAAATGGGAGAGGGTTGGATAAATGGTGCAAGAGATTAAGTCTGGTTCGTTGATCTGCAAAGATCAATAGTCGAGATTGATCGGGAAAATATAATGTAGAGAGGGACACATTATAGCGAAATGGGACAAAATGCAAAGGAAAAGGGTGAATAAATTTGGTGAAGTTAACAAAGGGTTAAAATGAAATTTGGGGTTTCTAAAAGATTTTGGGCCGTCGGATTAGGTCAGCCACAAAGATCAACGGTGGAGATTTACTTATAAAACCCTTGGAGGATGAGTGGAGGGCGATAGTTTAATGTTCAGATGAAATCTGGGCCGTTGGATGAGTGTGACGAATGGCGGAGATTAAAATATGAGAAAATATAATATGACGGGGGAAAGTGGTTTCGACCAAAGAAACCACTGGTGTCGCGCTGCTCTTAAGTGGTTTCCAAAATCTTCATAAAAAATGCGATATGCCTCACTGCCCGTCATGTGTCCTTAAAAAACTGCCCATATCATGTAAATTTTAGGAATTAACGGTCAAAATCATATTTACGTGATATGGGTCCCTGACCGTTGGATGAAGGGTGGGCAGATCCAACGGTGGAGTTTGGAGGGTGATAAGACAAGATGCGTGGGCGGAAAGAGGTGGGGTAGAGTCAAAGCGGTTTTAATCTGGACCGTCAGATCAGGAAATGAACAGCTAGGATTGATCATCGAGGGAGGTAGGTCCCAAATGAGTTGGGCCTACTGGGTTAAATATGGACCGTTAGATCTTCAACATGAATGGCCCAGATTCAATCTAAAGGCTAATGGAATAAAATATGAGGCGAGGGTCGGGCGAAGTTTGGGTTAATGCGAGCCGATGAACTGCAGAGATCAACGGTGAATATTCATTGAAAAATTTATACAGCGGGGTTTCACGAATTTTAAAAAAGGGTGTCAAGCTTCAATATGGACCGTCGGATGTATGAGATGGATGGCCTAGATCCCATCGCAAGGTACCCAATCGGTGGGGGAGAGAGGAAAGGTTCAATGGTTTTCGTGATGTGATTGAGTAAGGATCGTTGATCTTAAAACCAGATCAACGGCGGAGATTAAGTTACGTGTGTAAAACGCAGATATGCGGGCTTATGAACAGAGCAATGTGGGTCGTCAAATCTAGGCCTGGCGGGGAAGATCAACGGCTGGGAAGCCATCGCAAGGTGGCCAATCTGAGGGGGGAAATAACTGTTAAAATATGTTCAATGAAAAAAATCCGATGTGATTAGCACTCAGGACTTAATCGCTTGGTCCTGGGCATGTGTTATATGGTGGGGAAGTGGTTCTGGGGTTTTAACCAAAAGGGGCTCAAGGCTTAATCGCATCAGAAGATTTGAAGGGAATAAACAAAGGATTTTTTTTAACTCCAATGCGAGATTCCGGCGATAGTCGATCGAGGAATAGATCAACTGCTGATTTTCGTCAAAACAACGAACCGGTGGGTTTTCTTCAAAACATAGAAAAATCAGATTTTTTTATAAAATACAATGGAAAATTTGTTTCGAGGAGGGTTTTTTTATGGTGTTTAGCGCCCGATTGCGGGGCTCGAGGTTTTATGTAAAGACAAAGGAATAGGGAGTTAGCAGAAAACGGGCCAATCGCATCGGAAATTTTTTAAAGGCAAAAGGTAACAAGAGGAAAAGAAAACCCCGATTGTGATTGAGCAAAAGGGGCTTAACTGTGGGTCATAGCCCCAGTTTTATATGAAAAAAGGAGCTGGGGGCTAAGGCCAAAGGGGCTTAAGGCCTTAGCACAAAAAGGTTTTTTTCATGATTTTTCAAGTATTTCAGAGGAATTTGAAAGCTTCCGATAAGGTAAAAAGGGAGTTTTAAACCTTATCAAAGGGGTTTTTATGAAGGGAAGAAGGGAAGAGAGGAAAAATAGAGGATTTTTATGAGGAAAAATGGGATAAAAATGAAGGTTAATAATGAGTGAAAAGAGGGGTAAAATGAAAGGGAAAATGGGTTTTTATCAGTCTTTGTCTTCAGGAAAACAACAAATTTTTTAGAGTTTAAGAGGGAAACAGCAGTGAAGATTAATTAAAGGATAAGATATCTTCACAAGACTTCAAGAACTAACAATTTTGCAATAAAATTGTTTCTTGAAGGCTTAAAACATGATTTAGCCACCATTTTCTATAACAAATTTTATAGGTGACTAACAGTGGCTCCACATGGGGATGGCACTTTCTTGAAGGTGTCAAGAACTTCAGACTTGTATTCTCTGGGGGGCTGATCAATGCCTCATCCATTGGGCTGCAACTTTCTTTCCTTGGACGATTTTCTTCTATTCTGATAATATTAGCAGCCATGAAAAACAATGGAAATATATCAAACAAGCTTTCTACCTACCCAATCCTACTGATCTATCATTTTTTCTTCTTTGAGACTGCATTTGGATTGGAAAACTCTTTTACAAACATTTTATTCTTTTGAAAGAAAAAACTAATCTAATTCTACTTCTTATTTCTCCATGAACTCAGATTAAACAGTTGAGTTCATCAGCTTCTCTATCTAACTACTATCTGTTAGGATTAGACTGTCTAATAGATTTTTATTCTCTAACTTCCAAAACAAGAAATTTAAAAAGAATCCAAGTCAGGATTGAACAGTCTAACTTGTTGCTGATCTATGGCATAAAAACAAGCTGCACATAGATTATTATTTGAAGAAAATTGAATCAAAATGGTGAAGGCTTAAGATCTGAAATTTCTAAGCACATCCTTCTCTTTTCTTCAGCTCTGTTTTTAGGCTTGTTTGAGCTATTTTTTCCTCGTTATCTGGTTCAAATTTTGGGGTTATTAGAACTAGTTTACTTCTATCTTTGAATCAAGATTTAAACAGATTGGAATTATTCTCTGTTTTGGAATCTACAGGTTCAGATTTTGAGCTTGTTTGAACCTTTATTTTCTATCCTAATCTACCTAACTGATAAGCCAAGATTAAGCTATTTGGAAAATCTAATTTCACTAACCTATTAGCAGTAAATTGAAAACTAATTAGTCATGATTAGGTTGTATGACTAACTAGGAGTCTGTTTCTTGGGAGTGGCATTTGATCTTGCACACTTTCAGACTTTGTTTCTCTTTTTTGGTATGGGGCTGTACCTTTCTTGCTTTTACAATCTGCCCTCTTTTCTATCTTTTACTGTTTTTGTATTTTTTATTTTTCTAACTTTGAATGCAATGATGGATGAAATATTTATAATGAGAAAAAAGATAACAAGGCTTCCAAACATGATAGGATCAAGAGAAATAATGTTTGAGCATCCTGCCATTGACAGGACCCCAAAATAGTTTAGCTCCATTCAACTCCTGTAAGAAATAAGCATTGTTACCAGCAGAAGAATGAATGAGATAAGGGCCAAGAAATAATTTATCAAATTTCCCATGCTTTCTCTTATATTCTCTCCTTGAGTCCCACTTTAACACTTTGTCACCAATGTTAAAATTATTGGCCTTTGTCCTTCTGTCAAAAGACTTCTTGATGTTCTCTTGCTTTTGTGATGCTCTGTTGTAGACCTCCTCTCTAGTTTGCTGAAGATGTATAGTCTGATTAATCCTTCTGATCATGTCATTGTCTTCAGACTACACTTCTTGAATAAACTTCATAACTGGTACACCAAGGCTGGTTGGAAAAATTGCATTTATTACATACACAAGCTGGTAGGGTGACATTCCAATAGATTTCTTAAGTGTTAATCTGTCAGCCCATAGTGCATGTACTAGCTTTGTGTGCCAAGACTTCTTGTTGTCCTTTCTTGATTATGTTTACCAAACTTTTGTTTGAGGATTCTGCCAGCCCATTACCTTGAGGGTAATAAGCAGTAGAATGACCCAATGTTATCTGATATTTGTGACAGAATTCAACCATTTTCTTGGATACAAATGCAGCAGCATTATCAGTGATGATCTTCCTAGGACAGCCAAATCTAGAGAGGATATGAGTCTCAATAAATTTTATGATGATAGATTCATTGGCTTGTCTAGAAGGGATGGCTTCTATCCATTTGGTTAAGTAGTCTGTTGCAGTGAGAATCCATCTATGTTGGGCAGATGAAGGTGGATGGATTTCTCCTATGAAGTCTAAACCCCATTTTTGAAAAGGAGCTTCAACGGTGATTGGATGCAAAGGTAAGGGAAGAAATCTTATTTTTCCTTCAAAAATTTGGCATTTATGACAGGCAATTATCATCTTGTGTACATCTAGAAAGAGGGTGGGCCAATAGTAACCAGCTCTAAGGATTTTTTTGGCTGTAGTCTTCTAGTAGAGGTGGCCTCCACATTCTCCTTCATGGAACTCGTGCTTAACCTTCTCTGCATCATTCTCAGGCAAACATTTAAGCAATAATCCACTTGTATTTTTCCAATAAAGACATTTATCTATAATGAAGTAGTTTACAGCTTTTAACTTTAAAAACCTTGCCTTTGTTTTTGATAAACCAGGAGGTGTATTCAGTTTGAGCAAAACATATAGAATATCAGCATACCAAGAGGAATTCATAAAATGATCTTCAACAATGGGAGTTGACAATTCCTCTTGTTCATCTAAAGCATTTATCATATTTATATCAAGAACTTAAAAATTTGATTCAACCATTAATCTAGCTAGTCCTTGGCCTTTAATGAGTTTTGTGGGCTTGATTTCTAAATCATATTCAAGTATCACAGCTATCCACTTACCTCTCTTGCCATCTGGGCCTTGTGTTAGGATGTATTTTACAACTGAGTTAGGCACAAATGCAATTACATGGGAGTGTAAAATATAAACTCTGAAATCCTTTAAAGCTTTGACTAAGGCAAAGGCTTGTTTCTCCATAATATTATTACTCAGAGGCGCATCTCTCAATGTCTTGCTAAAGAATGAAATTGGATGCTCTTGTCCCTGTGGATTTTTCTGCAATAGGACAACAGCTATTGTATGTTCTGATGCAAATGAAAAAATGTAAAAATCTTTTGAAAAATCAGGACTTATTAGAACTGGTGTTTTGGTTAATGTTTGTTTTACCAGTTCAAAAGATTTCTTTGCTTCCAAGGTCCATTTAACTCCTTGTTCCTTTTTTAGCATGTTTGTTATATTCCTAAGGAGCTCAGCTAAGTTGGGTATGAACCTTCTCAAGAAATTAATCTTTCCAATGAAATATTAAAGTTCCTTGATGTTTCTAGGATGAGTGATTTGCAATATAGCCTCAATCCTCTTCGGGTCGATCTTTATCCCTTCTTCTAATATGATGTGCCCAAGAAGTTTACCTTCTTAGAGACCAAACAATGTTTTCTTTGGATTTAAAGATATCCCAAACTTTCTGCATTTCTCGAATACTTTTCTCAATTGTTCTAGGTGTTCTTCATCTGTTTTGGAAAAAACTGTGATATCATCAAGGTAAATAATGATGAAGTAGCCTAATTCTTCCGAGAATGCAATGTCCATGGCTCTCTGAAAAGTAACACCAGCATTCATTAAACCAAAGAGAATTTTCACATACATGAAAGTGCCCCAAGGTGTAGTAAAAGTGGTCTTTAGTTGATCATCAGGATGTACTAAAATTTGATTGTACCTTGAGAAGCCACCAAGCAAAGAAATTATTTTAGACCCTACTACCCTTTGTAAAATATGGTCCATCTTGGGTAAAGGGTAGTTGTCTTTCAATGAGGCTTTTTTTAAGTTTCTAAAGTCTATACAAAGCCTTATCTCTCATGTTTTCTTCCTAACTGACACTAGATTAGACACCCACTCTGAATATCTAATAGGGACAATAATACTAGCTTCATACATTTTCTTATTTTCCTTCTCAACCAAAGGTAACTAAATAGGCTTTATTATGCGCATTTTTTGCTTAAATGGCTTTTGGTTTTCCTTGAGAGGTATCTTGTGCTGAATTATTTCAGTGTCATAGGATTTCAGATCCTCATAACTCCATGAAAAAAAATAGAAAATTCTTTAAATAGCCCTATATATTTTAGTTTGATGTGAGCTGGTAAAGTTTTAGACAGTTTGACCATCTTTGGTTCTATTTCACTACCTATATTACACTCTTCAACTTCAGATTCAACAGGCTCTAGTTTCGGTTTCTTGGCCACATCATTGAAATCAAAAAACTCTTCTAAAGGGACCAGACCTTTTGGCAAACTTTGATTGTTAGACTGCAGAGTTTCTAAGTCTTCTTTTCCTAACTCTGAACTAATTTCTATTGTGTTTTCAAGTTTGTTAGACAACAGATTTACGTCAGCCATCTCTGGAGACTCTTTTTCTTCATCAAGTAGATTTTCTTCACTAGGACAGTCTGTTTCATAGTCTGAATCTGAACTTGGTAGTTCAAATTCATTTTTGGACTGCAAGAAGTCTTCTATTTGTTTGTCTCCATCAAACACTTGCCAATATTTCTCGTTATCAGGGATAGCTAGTCTCAATTTAATTTGAGTTGTGCATTTTTTGGTTTCAAATGATGTTAAACATGTTCTAGCAGAGAAAGCTAAACTCTGGGCAAGGATATTATTTTCTCTTAGGACAAAAATAAGTTGTGATTCCTCAAAAGTTTTCAATAAATCCATGACATCGTTCCTATAGGCTCTAAGTCTCGGGTGTGTGTTGTATTCCCCATTTACTTTCCTAACATTTAACTCTGAATCCCCATGCACTTTCATTCTTTTAGCTCCTAATTTCTTCAACAAGTGTAAACCTAAAAGGAGGGATTCATACTCAGCTATGTTGTTCGAACACTGAAAATTTAATCTGTAGGAATGGCCTTCAGTGTGGTTTTTTCAGTGTTATGTATCCAAACGCCTGCACCAGCATTGCTCCTAGTGCAAGACCCATCGAAGTTCATACTCCAAATAGGACTAGTTTCAGGTTCAACAGTTTGGTTACTATCCTCTTCAACTAGTGTGCTTTCGGATTGTTCTTGATGGGCAGCACTATTTTGAATCTGTTTTGATTCCTCGGGTTTTTTACTATGTTGAGGACTGCTTTCTTGACACTCAAGGTTTAAAAACAATGGATGAATTATTTGTAGCTCTAGACCTGTGTTTTGTTTGCTGTAGTTTTCGGGTTTAGCAAACAGTTTTGACACTTTTGTGTTGTTTTCCTCCTCCTCTCTATCTGCCATTAATTCAGTTAAGGTCACTTGTTCAATGAATGTTTCATCATTGAAAAGGATAAATGAGTCAAGGCACGTATTTACAGAATAAAGGGGAGAGTTTTGCGGTCTCTCTTGGCTAGTAACCATGTATTGCATATGAGACTCCCTGTAAAGTATTATAGTTTGATTAAATACAGGGATAGTTGCATATGTCATGTCCATCTGCATCGTTCCTTGTAACTTAGCTCCCCAAGATCTTGATAACAGCATACCATATTTTGGGGGTACGTCAGCCACAACAATATCCATGACTAAACACTTGGCTGGAATTTGTGCTAAGTTAACACAAATTTTTTTTATTAATCCTAAACATTTCACTCTGCTTGATTCAAAGGAGTAAATATCTTTGTAAGGTCTAGTGATTTCAAGGTCGAGACTTTCCATTACAGCTTTGGGCTTTAAATTGTGAGAGGCCCATGAATCATGCATAGCGTTGTGCAAAATCTTGTCATGAATCTATAAACTTACATAAAAAGGAGGAACCGATCCTTCTTGATATCTACCCTCAATCTTAGGACCAAATATGAGCTCTGGTTGGTCATCATTAAGATTGACAGTGTCATTATTCTCTTCTATGTTAAAAGCCTTCAAAATTTGGGATCTTTACACATTTTGGGTGGCTAATTCAGTAAGGGGAACAAAGATCTTTATCTTGGCAATTTCCCGCTCTAAACTGAAAGGTAGCTGAGTTCTTACAAGGTTTGTTTCAGCTTTTTTAACCACCATTTTATCAGCAAGATCAGCTTGTTGATTTTCTCTATTTACATTGGTTAGAATTGTTTTAACAGGAGCACTAGCTGAGGTACTAGCACTGCTAAGACCTGCACTCTGTTTTTCATTGTTTTGAGTGCTTTTCTCTTTGTTTTTATCAGAATTTATAGCCACTGTATTGTGTTTCTGCTTTGTAACTTTGGGTTTATTTACATGGTTGTTTTTTGCAGAATTTTCAGAGGTTTTAGTCTTGGGAGTTTCCCGATTGCTTTTGCTCCTAAGGTCATATTCCTTTGTGGTTTCTATGATAACATTTTCCATTTCCTGATAATAAAATTCATCTTCTTCTCTCTTGTCATCATAGGGTGTGTATAGACCTTGTTTCCTATTGTAATGAACTTAAAAGTCATCATTATCTACTCCCAACATGTTTATATCATCTTCCTTTGTTTGTTCACTTGTTTATTCAACCTCACTGACATAATTTTGGTGAAAAGGAGGTGTGATCTGTTGATCATCCCCCCTTGGTCTATTCTGAGGTTGGTTTCTCCTAAAATTATGATTTTGGTTTTGATTTCTGCTTTGAGGAGCTGATTGGTTTTGACTTGCTTGTGCTCTCTCAAGGATGCTCATATTTTTCATCATCTCCTCCATCATTCTTTCCATCTTAGAGCTAGATGTGGAAGGTGCAGATTCCTCCCTAAAGGATACTTTCTTCTCATTTCTCATTCTAGCTCTTTTCTCCATTAGATTAACTTCCACAGCAAGAGCTCCTTTTTGCATATCTTCAAGAGTCATAGGATCTCTTTCTCTTAGCTGATAGGCCATCTCAGGATCAAATCCTTCAAAAAAATTGTTTAAAGCTGAGCCTTTTGGAGGTTTTAAGTCTGGAGGAAGGGCATTTTAAACACTATTGAACCTAGTGCAATAAGCTTGTACGCTCTCCCCAGTGTTTTTTTGGAGATTCTTATAATTAGAAATTATTTGGAGAGGATTTTTCTTGACTTCCCATTTGTTTAAAAATAAGTGATGGAAGGCTTGGAGATCATTAATAATGTGAGGGGTTAAGCCTTTGAACCATTTTCTTACTTCTCCCCCTAAACTCTGAGCAAATCATCTAAGTTTGACGGTTTCATCATCAATCTCATTTCTGTCAAAGTAGTCATTCATCTTATCCACATGTTATGAAGCAGTAGTAGCATTACTGGCATCATACAATGGTATCTTGGACTGATAGTCATGTGGAAGATTAACTAAAGGTAAAGGAAGGACTAAGGGAGCATACCATGTTGCCATGATAGGAGGTTGTGGAACAAGTGGTGGGTTGACAAGAGGGAAAGTGGGCTGGAATGAAGTGGTTTGAACAGTGGATGTATGAAGAACAGATGTGGATGGACCAGTAATAGATTGTTGAGCAGATCTAGGATGGGAGAAACCAAAATTATGAATGAAATGTGAATCAGGTGGTGTAGTTTCCCTGCTACCAAGATGTTCACTTCTGTTTTGGGATGAAAGTGAAGCCTCTAAATCTATCTAATTTGTATCATCAAGCGACCTAGTTCTAAATGGATTTCTTAAGTCAAATTGTGATTGTTGTAGAGCTACAAGGTTTTCAGGAACAGAATTAGCTCTAAGGGGTGATCTGAAAACAATTGAAGATTTAACCTCAGGAGACTTCCTAAGGATTCTTTCAGGGTTATCAACTATCTCAAGAGGGTTTGGGTCAGGGTAAGCTCTAGTATGAATCTTTCTAGGAGCCACTATGCTGTGTTTTTCAGACCCAACTAAACAAGAAAATTTTAACCAAATATGACAATCTTTAGGAGGCTAACTGATCCTTTAAATAAGAAAAATTTAATCCTAAAGTCCTCTTACTGAGTTTATATGATTTTATGATGATAATGGGTCTTCCCAATGGATTCTTAAGGTCTGTTTAGGATTGTGGAGTTGCCAGGTGGAGATTTTTAGCTCTTTTGGAGGTAAAATGTTTTATGGTCCACCACCATGTTTATTTGAATACCAATCTGAAATATTTTGGGGTTTTCTGAGTTTTTTCAGTCCTATGGGTTCTAAGAGCGTCCTAAATATGTTTCAACACTTAGCTACGGTGATGAGACAAATAAAGTGTACTCTTGTGGCTAAGCGAGCTGATCCTTCAAGGTTTGATAAGCTCTTATGAGAATCCTAAGGTTTCCTTAGTTTCTCACTGATTCAAATAAGTTTTATCATAATTTACCATTTGTTTGGTAGTGCTTGAAGAGGTCTACTTTCACTCATGGGGTTTTATGAAGTCTTAAGGGTACCTGAGATGAAATTTGACTCAGTTCCCCAGTGGAGTCACCAGAAATGTTATGCCTGGTGGCTCAACTGGCTAATATACCAAATGTTCTTGAATCAGGGGTTTTTCTAAAGTCCTAAGGTGTACTTAGATTCTCACTAACTCAGAAATCCCCAGTGGAGTTGCCAGAAATGTTATCTCCCCGTAATTTCAGCAGATTGGTGAGACCAAAACTATGGAGAGTGCATTTGAACCACTTTGGGATTCTAGGATCTAGCCCTCCTGAATCCAGAGAGGCATCTCTCTATAAGTGTAAAGATTTATTTATCTTTAAGGATTTTGGGTACGATATTAGGCTAGTTATTAAGAATAGGGGTTTTTGTTCGGTTTTGGATGGTTGAGCATGATTTTTAATTGAGTGGAAAGTCCTAAAATGTAAGAGCTTCAAAGGGGTGAATATGCAAGCAAACAGAACAAGATTTGGCTGATAGGATAGATATAACGTTGGTTTTTAGTCCATTGGGCTATGGAGTCATAAAAGGGTTTAATTGTGCAACAATTTCAAGAGTGGTCCAAGGGGCAAGTCATCCATATCACAAGATCTCTTAGATAAAATGATGGAATGGAACAATAAAAGTGTTGAAGGGGTGGAAAAAGACAATAATTTCAACTACGATTTATTAGTCTTTCCGAACAAGAAAATCCTTTTTAAGTAATTGTTTTAAACCAACCAAAGGACAGGGCTAACCATAGACTTCTTTGGACAAGCTTGTATTAAAGCTAACTTATCAGACAAACAATCTAGTAATCCACATAATTACTTTCTGAAGGGATGAAAAAAGATAAGAAAAAAAAGTGCAACCTAAGATCAGATAAGATACTTTTAAATCTAAATTGGTTTCAGCATACTCTTAGGGAAACATTCAGAATTACCTTTGGAGAAAGAAACTAGAAGACAGGGAAAACCATAAACTTTTCTAGTCAAACTCTACTAAGCATATAATGAAAATATCATTTAAGAACTTCCTTTCAAGCTTTACACATCAAGAAAGGGATAAACCAACATTCCTTGATAATGTTTACACTTAACTTAAGTCATTCTTAAACACACAATTTGGAGGAAAACATTGAGATAAAGCTTATCAGTCAGAGAAGGGTATTGTAAATAGTAAATCCTAACTCTACGCTTGCTATTATTTATCAGAGAATAAGTGGAAAAAATGGCATACATGAAAAGAAAACAATAACACGGAAATAAGCACTTCACCAGTGATATAGACCAGGATCCCAAGAATCAGCTTGTATATTGATGTCAATCCAGTTACATTCTTCAAGTCTAATGTTTCATTTCAACAATCATCATTTCTTCTCAGCCTAACTTATTTGATTACAAACAGGGCTTCAAGAGCCTCTGAGCATTATTTACATGTAGAAAGTTTCAAGAACAATTATTATATCAAAGTTCAACAACCAACCCTTTACAATGTGCTCCTCAAGAAGATTTTATAGGAAAATGAGGAGGTGGAAATATTTCTAGGGTTCAAGTATCATAAATTCTACAGTTAATGAAATTCTTTGCCTTGAAAACCATGCAAGGCATAAGGCAGGAATACATTTGATCTATATCTCTGTGTCATAACTCTGTTCTGCTTTCGAGGTTTGGTGGATAAAAAGATCTGACTTTTAAGGCTATTTCTTATCCTTGTAATAACTCTATTGATAGTTGTAATAAGTTTCTTTGATCTAAAATAACTATTCAGCTGTCTTGAGGCGAATATCTTCTGTTCTGGCCATAACTAGGCCTCTTTTGAATGCTTTTCGGCTGCAGGTGGCTTTTGGTAGCTGAGAGGATTCAATTAGCCTCTGATGTGGCAGTGGAGGCTTTCTCGGAATGATAGATCTGATTGTCCTTCTTTAATCACTATTAATTTGTTCTAGTTCCGTGTGTTAGGCTTAATTAGGCCTAATTTCCCGTCTTTTGTTCTTCAAACTGTGTTTAAGTGAATGGATTAGGATTTTTATAGTCGATTTAGGCCGTAATCCCTCAAAACTGCATTCAACAATCTTCAATTCTTCATCTCTGCTATGACTAGATCCTTTCACACTGATACTCTTTGCTTGATTAAGTTTTGTTGTGTCTTGTTGATGTGCAGGCGTTACAGAGGTTTTATAATGGCATCAGTGCTCATGAGGGACTGATGAAACATAATGGGAAAACCCTGCAGAATGATCTCTTTCATGAATAAAGGCGTGGGGGATCGTCATCCTTGGCCTTCAACTTTCCTTTAAAATAATTGAAAAACCATTAAAACCTGCACAAACAAAGAAAACTTAAGAAAATCCTGCGAGGATGGGTTCAAACTGCTTTCATAGGTTTAGGTTAGATCGTGACCGTTGGATGAAAGCATCCAATGACGAAGATTGCTCGAGGGGGTCAAATGGGAGGTGGTTGGATAAATGGTGCAGTAGATTAAGTCCGGGCCGTTGATTTTCAAAGATCAACGGTCAAGATTGATCGGGAAAATATAATGTAGAGGGGGCCACATTATAGCGCAATGGGAGAAAATGCAAAGGAAAAGGGTGAAAACCTTTAGAAAAGTTAACAAAGGGTTAAAATGAAATTTGGGGTTTCTGAAAGATTCTGGGCCATCGGATTAGATCGGCCACAGAGATCAACGGAGGAGATTTACTTATAAAGCCCCTTGGAGGATGAGTGGAGGGCGATAGTTTAATGGTCAGATGAAATCTAGGCCGTTGGATGAGTGTGACGAACGACGGAGATTAAAATATGAGAAAATATGATATGACGGGGGAAAGTGGTTTCGGCCAAAGAAACTATTAGTGTCGCGCTGCTCTTAAGTGGTTTCCAAAATCTTCATAAAAAACGCGATATGCCTCGCCACCCGCCACGTGTCCTTAAAAAACCGCCCATATCACGTAATTTTTAGGAATTATTGGTCGGACTCAGCTTTACGCGATATGGGTCCCTGGCCATTGGATGAAGGGTGGGAAGATCCAACGGTGGAGTTTGGAGCGCGATAAGACAAGATGCACGGGCTGAAAGAGGTGGGGCAGGGTCAAAGAGGTTTTAATCTGGACCGTCTGATCAGGAAATGAATGGCTAGGAATGATCAACGAGGGAGGTAGGTCCCAAATGAGTTGGGCCTACTGGGCTAAATATGGACCGTTAGATCTTCAACATGAATGACCCAGATTCAATCTTGGGGCTAATGGAATAAAATATGAGGTGAGGGTCGGGAGGAGTTTGGGTTAATGCGGGCCGTTGATCTGTAGAGATCAACGGTAGATATTCATTGAAAACTTTATACAGTGGGGTTTCATGAATTTTAACAAAGGGTGTCAAGCTTCAATCTGGACCGTTGGATGTATGAGATGGACGGCATAGATCCCATCGCAAGGTCACCAATCGGTGGGGGAGAGAGGAAAGGCTCAATGGTTTTCGCGATGCGATTGAGTAAGGATTGTTGATCTTAGAACGAGATCAACGGAGGAGATTAAGTTACGGGTGCCAGAGGCGGATATGCGGGCTTATGAACAGAGAGATTTGGGCCGTAAGATTTGGGCCTGGCGGGGAATATCAATGGCTGGGAAGCCATCGCAAGGTGGCCAATCGGAGGGGGGAAATAACTGTTAAAATATGTTCAATGAAAAAACTCCGATGCGATTAGTGCTCAGGACTTAATCGCTTGGTCTTGGGCGTGGGTTATATGGTGGGGAAGTGGTTTGGGGGTTTTAACCAAAAGGGGCTCAAGGCTTAATCGCATCGGAAGATTTGAAGGGAACAAACAAAGGATTTGTTTGTTTAACTCTGATGCGAGATTCCAACGATCGTCGATCGGGGAGTAGATCAATGGTTGATTTTCGTCAAAACAACGAACCGGCAGGTTTTCTTCAAAACATAGAAAAGTCGGATTTTTTTATAAAATACAAAGGAAATTTTTTCTTGGGGAGGGGTTTTTTATGATGTTTAGTGCCCGATTTCGGGGCTCGGGGTTATATGTAAAGACAAAGGAATCGAGAGTTAGCAGAAAAGAGGCCAATCGTATCGGAAATTTTTTAAAGGCAAAAGGTAACAAGAGGAAAAGAAAACCCCGATTGCGATTGAGCGAAAGGGGCTTAATTGTGGGTCACAGCCTCATTTTTATATGAAAAAAGGTGCTAGGGGCTAAGGCCAAAGGGGCTTAAGGCCTTAGCACAAAAAGGTTGTTTTTCATGATTTTTCAAGTATGTCAAAATATTTTGAAAGCTTTCGATACGGTAAAAAAGGAGTTTTAAACCTTATCAAAGGGGTTTTTATGAAGGGAAGAATGGAAGAGGGGAAAAATAGAGGATTTTTATGAGGAAAAAGGGGATAAAAATGAAGGTTAATAATGAGTGAAAAGAGGGGTAAAATGAAAGGGAAAATGGGTTTTTGGCAGTCTTTGTCTTCCAAAAAACAACAAATTTTTCAGATTTTAAGAGGGAAACAACAGTGAAGATTAATCAAAGGATAAGATATCTTCACAAGACTTCAAGAACTAACAATTTGGCAATAAAATTGTTTCTTGAAAGCTTAAAACATGATTTAGCCACCATTTGATATGAAAAATTTTATAGGTGGCTAACAGTGGCTCCACATGGGGATGGCACCTTCTTGAAGGTGTCAAGAACTTCAGACTTGTATTCTCTAGGGGGTTGATCAATGCCTCATCCATTGGGCTGCAACTTTCTTTTCTTGGATGATTTTCTTCTATTCTGATAATATTAGCAGCCATGAAAAACAATGGAAATCTATCAAACAAGCTTTCTACCTACCCAATCCTACTGATCTATCATTTTTTCTTCTTTGAGAGTGCATTTGGATTGGAAAACTCTTTTACAAACATTTTATTCTTTTGAAAGAAAAAAATAATCTAAGTCTACTTCTTATTTCTCCATGAACTCAGATTAAACAGTTGAGTTCATAAGCTTCTCTATCTAACTACTATCTGTTAGGATTACACTGTCTAACAGATTTTTATTCTCTAACTTCTAAAACAAGAAATTTAAAAAGCAGCCAAGTCAGGATTGAACAGTCTAACTTGTTGCTGATCTATGGCATAAAAACAAGCTGCACATATATTATTATTTGCAAAAATTAAATCAAAATGGTGAAGGCTTAAGATCTGAAATTTCTAAGCACATCCTTCTCTTTTCTTCAGCTCTGTTTTTAGGCTTGTTTGAGCTATTTTTTCCTTGTTATCTGGTTCAAATTTTGGGCTTATTAGAACTAGTTTACTTCTATCTTTGACTCAAGATTTAAACAGATTGGAGTCATTCTCTATTTTGGAATTTACAGGTTCATATTTTGAGCTTGTTTGAACCTTTATTTTCTATCCTAATCTACCTAACTGATAAGCCAAGATTAAGTTGTTTGGAAAATCTAATTTCACTAACCTATCAGCAGTAAATTGAAAACTAATTAGTCATGATTAGGCTGTATGTCTAACTAGGAGTGTGTTTCTTGGGAGTGGCATTTGAGCTTGCACACTTTCAGACTTTGTTTCTCTTTTTTGGTATGGGGCTGTACCTTTCTTGCTTTTACAATCTGCCCTCTTTTCTATCTTTTACTTTTTTTGTATTATTGATTTTTCTAACTTTGAATGCAATGATGGATGAAATATTTATAATGAGAAAAAAGATAACAAGGCTTCCAAACATGATAGGATCAAGAGAAATAATGTTTGAGCATCCTGTCATTGACAGGACCCCCAAATAGTTCAGCTCCATTCAACTCTTGTAAGAAATAAACATTGTTACCAGCAGAAGAATGAATGAGATAAGGGCCAAGCCATAAGTTATCAAATTTCCCATGCTTGCCCTTGTCTTCTCTCCTTGAGTCCCACTTTAACACTTTGTCACCAATGTTAAAATTACTGGCCTTTGTCCTTCTGTCAAAAAGCTTCTTGATGTTCTCTTGCTTTTGTAATGCTCTGTTGTAGACTTCCTCTCTGGTTTGCTGAAGATGTATAGTCTGATTAATCCTTCTGATCATGTCATTGTCTTCAGACTGCACTTCTTGAATCAACTTTATAACTAGTACACCAAAGCTGGTTGGAAAAATTGCATCTATTCCATACACAAGCTAGTAGGGTGACATTCCAATAGATTTCTTAAGTGTTAATTTGCCAGCCCATAGTGCATGTACTAGCTTTGTGTGCCAAGACTTCTTGTTGTCCTTTCTTGATTATGTTTACCAAACTTTTGTTTGAGGATTCTGCCAGCCCATTACCTTGAGGGTAATAAGTAGTAGAATGACCCAATGTTATCTGATATTTGTGACAAAATTCAACCATTTTCTTGGATCCAAATGCAGCATCATTATCAGTGATGATCTTCCTAGGATAACCAAATCTAGAGAGGATATGAGTCTCAATAAATTTTAGGATGACATAATCATTGGCTTATTTAGAAGGGATGGCTTCTATCCATTTGGTAAAGTATTCTGTTGCAGTGAGAATCCATCTATGCTGGGCAGATGAAGGTGGATGGATTTTTCTTATGAATTCTAAACCTCGTTGTTAAAAAGGAGCTTCAACAGTGATTGGATGCAAAGGTAAGGGAAGCAATTTTCTTTTTCCTTCAAAAATTTGGCATTTATGACAGGCAATTATCATCTTGTATACATCTAGAAAGAGGGTGGGCCAATAGTAACCAGCTCTAAGGATTTTGTTGGTTGTAGTCTTCCAATAGAGGTGGCCTCCACATTCTCCTTCATGGAACTCGTGCTTAACCTTCTCTGCATCATTCTCAGGTAAACATTTAAGCAATAACCCACTTGTATTTTTCCAATAAATACATTTATCTATAATGCAGTAGTTTACAGATTTTAACTTTAAGAACCTTGCCTTTGTTTTTGATAAACTAGGAGGTGTATTCAGTTTGAGCAAAACATATAGAATATCAGCATACCAAGAGGAATTCATAAAATGATCTTCAACAATGGGAGTTGACAATTCCTCTTGTTCATCTAAAGCATTTATCATATTTATATCAAGAACTTCAAAATTTGATTCAGCCATTAATCTAGCTAGTCCTTGGCCTTTAATGAGTTTAGTGGGCTTGATTTCTAAATCATATTCAAGCATCACAGCTATCCACTTACCTCTCTTGCCATCTGGGTCCTGTGTTAGGATGTCTTTTACAACTGAGTTAGGCACAAATGCAATTACATGGGAGTGTAAAATATAAACTCTGAACTCCTTTAAAGCTTTGACTAAGGCAAAAGGCTTGTTTCTCCATAATATTATACTTCAGAAGTGCATCTCTCAATGCTTTGCTAAATAATGCAATTGGCTGCTCTTTTCCCTGTGGATTTTTCTATAATAGAACAGTAGCTATTGTATGTTCTGATGCAAATGAAAAAATGTAAAAATATTTTGAAAAATCAGGACTTATTAGAACTGGTGTTTTGGTTAATGCTTGTTTTACCAGTTCAAAATATTTCTTTGCTTCCAAGGTCCATTTAACTCCTTGTTCCTTTTTTAGCATGTTTGTTATATTCCTAAGGAGCTCAGCTAAGTTGGGTATGAACCTTCTCAAGAAATTAATCTTTCCATTGAAAGATTAAAGTTACTTGATGTTTCTAGGATGAGTGATTTGCAATATAGCCTCAATCCTCTTCGAGTCTATCTTTATCCCCTCTTCTGATATGATGTGCCTAAGAAGTTTACCTTCTTGGAGACCAAATAGTGTTTTCTTTGGATTTAAAGATATCCCAAACTTTCTGCATTTCTCGAATACTTTTCTCAAGTGTTCTAGGTGTTCTTCATTTGTTTTGGGAAAAACAGTGATATCATCAAGGTAAATAATGATGAAGTAGCTTAATTCTTCCGAGAATGCAATGTCCATGGCTCTCTGAAAAGTAGCACCAGCATTCATTAAACCAAAGGGAATTTTCACATACATGAAAGTGCCCCAAGGTGTAGTAAAAGTGGTCTTTAGTTGATCATCAGGATGTACTAAAATCTGATTCTACCCTGAGAAGCCATCAAGCAAAAAAATTCTTTTAGACCCTACTACCCTTTGTAAAATATGGTCCATCTTGGGCAAAGGGTAGTTTTCTTTCAATGAGGCTTTTTTTAAGTTTCTAAAGTCTATACAAAACCTTATCTCTCCTGTTTTCTTCCTGACTGACACTAAATTAGACACCCACTCTGAATATCTAATAGGGACAATAATACTAGCTTCATACATTTTCTTGATTTCCTTCTCAATCAAAGGTAACTCAACAGGGTTTATTCTGCGCAGTTTTTGCTTAAATGGCTTTTGGTTTTCCTTGAGAGGTATCTTGTGCTGAATTATTTCAGTGTCATAGGATTTCAGATCCTCATAACTCCATGCAAAAACATCAGAAAATTATTTAAACAACTCTATATATTTTAGTTTGATGTGAACTGGTAAAGTTTTAGATAGTTTGATCATCTTTGGTTCTAGTTCACTGCCTATATTACACTCTTCAACTTCAGATTCAACAGGCTCTAGTTTCGGTTTCTTGGCCACGGCATTGAAATCAAACAACTCTTCTAAAGGGACCAGACCTTTTGGCAAACTTTGATTGTTAGACTGCAGAGTTTCTAAGTCTTCTTTTCCTAACTCTGAACTAATTTCTGTTTTGTTTTCAAGTTTGTTAGACAACAGATTTACATCAGCCATCTCTAGAGACTCTTCTTCTTCATCAAGTAGATTTTCTTCACTAGGACAGTCTGTTTCATAGTCTGAATCTGAACTTGGTAGATCAAATTCATTTCTGGACTGCAGGAAGTCTTCTATTTGTTTGTCTACATCAAACACTTGCCAATATTTCTCGTTATCAGGGACAGCTGGCCTGAATTTAATGAGTTGTGCATTGTTTGGTTTCAAATGGTGTTAAACATGTTCTAGCAGCGAAAGCTAAACTATGGGCGAGGATATTCTTTTCTCTTGGGACAAAAATAAGTTGGGATTCCTCAAAAATTTTCAATAAACCCATGACATCATTCCTATAGGCTCTAATTCTAGGGTGTTTAGCTCTGTATTCCCCATTTACTTGCCTAATAATTAACTCTGAATCTCCATGCACTTTTATTCTTTTAGCTCCCAATTTCTTCAACAAGTGTAAGCCTAAAAGGAGGGATTCATATTCAGCTATGTTGTTCGAACATTGAAAATTTAATCTGTAGGAATGGCCTTCAGTGTGGTTGTTTTCAGTTTTATGTATCCAGACGCTTGCACCAGCATTTCTCCTAGTGCAAGACCCATCGAAGTTCATACTCCAAAGAGGACTAGTTCCAGGTTCAGCAGTTTGGTTACTATCCTCTTCAACTAGTGTGCTTTTGGAAATTTCTTGACGGTCAGCACTATGTTGAATCTGTTTTGATTCCTCGGGTTCTTTACTGCGTTGAGGACTACTTTCTTGACTCTCAAGTTTTAAAAGAAATGGATGAATGATTTGTAGCTATAGACCTATGTTTTGTTTACTGTAGTTTTCGGGTTTAGCAAACTGTTTTGGCACTTTTGTGTTGTCTTCCTCCTCCTATCTATCTGCCATTAATTCAGTTAAGGTCACTTGTTCAATGAATGTTTCATCATTGAAAAGGATAAATGAGTCAAGGCCTGCATTTACAGAATAAATGGGAGAGTTTTGCAGTCTCTCTTGGCTAGTAACCATGTATTGCATATGAGACTCCCTGTAAAGTCTTCTAGTTTGATTAAATACATGTATAGTTGCATATGTCATGTCCATCTGCATCGTTCCTTGTAAATTAGCTCCCCAAGATCTTGATAACAGCATAACATATTTTGGGGGTACGTCAGCCACAACAATATCCATGACTAAACACTTGGCTGGAATTTGTGCTAAGTTAACACAAAGGTCTTTGATTAATCCTAAAAATTTCACTCTGCTTGAGTCAAAGGAGTAAAGATCTTTGTAAGGTCTAGTGATTTCAAGGCCGAGACTTTCCATTACAGCTTTGGGCATTAAATTGTGAGAGGCCCCTAAATCATGCATAGCATTGTGCAAAATATTTTCATGAATCTGTAAACTTACATAAAAAGGAGGAATCGATTCTTCTTGATATCTACTCTCAATCTTAGGACCAAATATGAGCTTTGGTTGGTCATGATTAATATTGACAGTGTCATTGTTATCTTCTATGTTAAAATCCTTCAAAATTTTGGATCTATACACATTTTGGGTGGCTAATTCAGTAAGGGGAACAGAGATCTTTATCTTGGCAATTTCCTGCTCCAAACTGAAAGGTAGTTGAGTTCTTACAATGTTTGTTTCAGCTTTGTTAACCACCATTTTATCAGCAAGATCATCTTGCAGATTTTCTCTATTTACATTGGTTAGAATTTTTTTAATAGGAGCACTAGCTGAGGTACTAGCGCTGTTAAGATCTGCACTCTGTTTTTCATTGTTTTGAGTGCTTTTCTCTTTGTTTTTATCAGAATTTACAGCCACTGTATTGTCTTTCTGCTTTGTAACATTGGGTTTATTTACAGGGCTGGTTTTTGCAGAATTTTCAGAGGTTTTAGTCTTGCGAGTTTCCTGATTGCTTTTTCTCCTAAGGTCATATTACTCTGTGGTTTCTATGATGACATTTTCCATTTCCTGATAATAAAATTCATATTCTGCTCTCTTGTCATCATAGGGTGTATATAGACCTTGTTTCCTATTGTAATGAACTTCAAAGTCATTATTATCTACTCCCAACATGTTTATATCATCTTCCTCTATTTGTTCACTTGTTTCTTCAACCTCACTGACATAATTTTGGTGAAAAGGAGGTGTGATCTGTTGATCAACCTCCCTTGGTCTATTCTGAGGTTGGTTTCTCCTAAAATTCTGATTTTGGTTTTTATTTTTGTTTTGAGGAGCTGATTTATTTTGACTTGCTTGTGCTCTCTCAATGATGCTCATCTTTTTCATCATCTCCTCCGTCATTATTTCCATTTTAGAGCTAGATGTGGAAGGTGAGGATTCCTCCCTAAAGGATACTTTCTTCTCATTTCTCATTCTAGCTCTTTTCTCCATTATATTAACTTCCAAAGCAAGAACTCCTTTTTGCATATCTTTAAGAGTCAGAGGATCTCTTTCTCTTAGCTAATAGGCCATCTCAGGATCAAATCCTTCAGGAAACTTGCTTAAAGCTGAGCCTTGTGGAGGTTTTAAGTCTGGGGGAAGGGCATTATAAACACTATTGAGCCTAGTGCAATAAACTTGTACGCTCTCCCCAATGTTTCTTTGGAGATTCTTATAATCAGAAAGTATTTGGACAGGGTTTTTCCTGACTTCCCATTTGTTTAAAAATAAGTGATGGAACGCTTGGAGATCATTAATACTGTGAGGGGTTAAGCCTTTGAACCATTTTCTTACTTCTCCCCTTAAAGTCTGAGAAAATAGTCTAAGTTTGACGGTTTCATCATCAATCTCATTTCTGTCAAAGTAGTCATTCATCTTATCCACATGTTGTGAAGTAGTAGTAGCATTACTGGAATCATACAATGGTATCTTGGACTCATAGTCCTGTGGGAGATTGACTGAAGGTAAAGGAAGGACTAAGGGAGCATACCATGTTGCCATGATAGGAGGTTGTGGAACAAGTGGGGGGTTTACAAGTAGTGGGTTGACAAGAGGGAAAGTGGGCTGGAATGAAGTGGTTTGAACAGTGGATGTATGAAGAACAAATGTGGATGGACCAGTAATAGATTGTTGAGCAGATCTAGGATGGGAGAAACAAAAATTATGAATGAAATGTGAATCAGGTGGTGTAGTTTCTTTGCTACTAGGATGTTCACTTCTGTCTTGGGATGAAAGTGGATGCTCTAAATCTATCTGATCTATATCATCAAGCGACCTAGTTCTAAATGGATTTCTTAAGTCAACTTGTGATTTTTGTAGAGCTGCAAGGTTTTCAGGAACATAATTAGCTGTAAGGGGTGATATGAAAATAGTTGAAGATTTAACCTCAGGAGACTTCCTAAGGATTCTTTTAGGGTTATCAACTATCTCAAGAGGGTTTGGGTCAGGGTAATCTCTAGTATGAATCTTTCTAGGAGCCACTATGCTATGTTTTTCAGACCCAACTAAACAAGAAAAGTTTAACCAAATATGACAATCTTTAGGAGGCTAACTGATCCTTTAATTAAGAAAACTTTAATCCTGAAGTCCTCTTACTGATTTTATATGATTTTATGATGATAATGGGTCTTCCTAGTGGAGTCTTAAGGTTTTTTTAGGATTTTGGAGTCGCCAGGTGGATATTTTTAGCTCTTTTGGAGGTAAAATGTTTTGTGGTCCACCACCATGTTTATTTGAATACCGTTGGGTATGTTTTATATTCTTTCCATGACTATGCACGCACGGGGGGGTAAGAGGGGGGGTGATAGCCCCCCCTGTCGGGGTCTGGGGCAGCGCCCCGGCGAAAATTTTTGGTCCTTAATTTCCGGTGGGTAGTCCATGTCCATGGTTTTGTGCATGGTTTTGCACATGGTTTTGGGGTACGATGGTTTTCGGCCCCTGGTATTTTTGTAGATCCGGTCAAGGGAACTACGGTTATGTTCTAATCCAGGTTTTATGGATTGGGGTTTATGTATGATTCAGCATGTATATATATGTGTTGTAACACTAAAAGGAATATAATGAAAAATCAAGCTGGTCGTCCCGATTTGGGATCCAGGGGAAAATATCTGTGTTTATCTATTTATGTTTTATGCTCTCGCTATTTTTTATTTTCTATTATAAGATTCATGTGTAGATAATTTCTGTTCAGGGTTAAAACCTACATTTGGTATCAGAGTTGTTTCGGCTTCAAGGGGACGCCTTTGCTGCTGAGGGTTTTTAGTTCGGGCCTGAGGTAGACCCTGTTCAGTGGGAGATCTGCGAGATCGATTCTTGCGGTGAAAGAAGATGGCGAGCGGCAGAAAGATAGAGATAGAGAAATTTAATGGTCAGATTTTTGAGTTGTGGAAGCTCAAGATGGAGGATCTGTTGGTGGATAAAGATCAGTGGATTGCGGTAGATCCAGGTACTAAACCAATGGGAATGTCAGATGAAGACTGGAAGAAACTGGATCGGAAGGCTAAGAGCACAATATGGTTGTGTGTCTCAGATTCAGTATTGTTGAATGTATCTGGGGAAGCTACGACAAAGAATTTGTGGGAAAAACTTGGGACTTTGTACCAATCTAAGTCTCTGGTGAATAAGTTGTTCCTGCGGAAAAAGCTGTATAACCCGAGGATGAAGGATGGAGACTCGGTGACAGAGCATCTGAACGCCTTCAATACTATGGTAAGTCAGCTGTCATCTGTTGATATTAAAATCTCAGATGAAGATAAGTGCATCAGTTTGTTGTGTTCTCTACTAGACTCGTGGGACAGTCTGGTTATTGCAATAGGTAGCAATACAAATACCTTGAATTTTGATGACATTGTCTCAGCCTTGCTGTCGGAGGAAATGAGACGGAGAAATATGGAGGGTCAAAATGGAGATGCCTTATCTGTACGAGGAAGGTCCCAAAACAAAAACAAGAATAAGGTTTCGAGTGGGAGATCCAAATCTAGAGGGAGATCTAAATCTCCTGGAAAGTTTGTAAAGGTGTGCTGGAAATGCGGAAAGGAAGGGCACTCCAAAAAGGACTGCAGATCTAAAGCTCCTGAGAAAGGAAAGGGATCTGATGATGCTCCTTCTGCAGAGGCAAAAACCACCTCGGATGAAGGTGGGGATGTATATTTGGCTTCTTCTTCAAATACACATGTAGATCATGAGTCATGGTTGATTGACTCAGGTGCATCCTTTCACTTCACTCCCCATAGGGAGTGGTTCTGGGAGTATGAGAAATATGATGGTGATGTCTTCCTAGGGGATGATAGGAAGGCCAAAATTGTCGGACGTGGAAAGGTAAAGCTGAAGCTACAAGGTGGGAGGATTAGAACACTTCCTGGTGTTCTGTATATTCCCGCATTGGCCAGAAATCTGATTTCTGTAAGCAAGATGGATGATACAGGTGTAAAAACAGTGTTCAAGAAAGATTCCTGCAAGATGGTTCGGGGAGCATTGGTATTAATGCAGGGAGTTCAGACTGGAACTCTGTACAAGCTACAAGGTAGAACTGTTATTGATGGGTGTAACAGTTCTATGGTTCCTGAAAGTGGAGCTGAAAGCCTAGCTATCTCTGGAGAAAAGACCATGCTATGGCATCAAAGGCTTGGACATATTGGAGAGAAGGGCCTTCGGATACCGCATAGAGATGGTATGGTAGAAGGTATGTCTAATTGTTCTCTAGATTTCGATTTATGTGAACATTGTGTATATGGGAAGCAGAATCGGGTGAGTTTTCCTTCTGGTGCTAAGAGGGAAAACAAGATATTAGAACTTGTGCACAGTGATGTGTTTGGGCCTGTGTCAGTTCCATCACTGGGAAAGTCTGTGTACTATGTTTCATTCATAGATGACTTCTCAAGGAATACATGGATATATTTGTTGAGGAAGAAATATGAAGTCTTTGACAAATTTAAAGAATTTAAGGCTCTGGTGGAAAACCAGACAGAGAAGAAGATAAAGGCGTTGAGGACAGATAATGGTGGGGAGTTCTGCAAGAAGGAATTTGAAGAGTTCTGTAAGAAGTGTGGTATAGCACGGTAGAAGACTACTCCATATACACCTCAGCAAAATGGAGTTGCAGAAAGAATGAATAGAACACTGATGGAAAAGGCAAGAAGCATGCTCAGTGGTACCAGGTTAGGACAAGAATTCTGTGCAGAGGTAGTGGAGACTGCATGTTACTTAGTTAACAGATCACCTTCATCGGCGTTGGAGGATAAGACCCCACATGAGGTATGGACTGGTAAGAAACCCTCTCTTTCACATCTAAGGGTATTTGGATGTGATGCATATGTACATGCTCCAAAGGAGAAAAGGACCAAGTTGGATAATAAATCTGAAAGGTGCATCTTTATTGGGTATAAGGATGGTTTAAAGGGTTACAAGCTTTGGAACCCAGAAACAAGGAAGGTTGTGTACATCCAAGATGTGATGTGTAGAGAAGTGAAAGATGTTGTTAAACATGAAGTCCTACCAAAGGAACCTGAGAAGATAGAGTTTGAGCTAAAGGAGGATGAATCAGACTCTACAACAGAAGAAGACTCAGAAGATGAAGAGCCACAAACTCCAGCTTTGAGAAGATCAGTTCGGGAAAGAAGGAAACCAAAAAGGTATAGTTCATCTGCTTTCTGTTCAGGTTTTGCCTTAACTATAACTGATGATGAACCCAGAACTGTCAGGGAGGCAGTAGATTCAGAGGATGGAAAACTATGGAAGGAGGCCATGGTTGATGAAATGGCATCCTTGTACAAAAATGATGCATGGGATCTGGTGGAGTTGCCGGCTGGAAGGAAGCCCATTGGGAGAAAATGGGTGTTTAAGAAGAAGATGAATGTAGAAGGCAAGGTGGAGAAATACAAAGCTCGTTTGGTAGCGAAAGGTTATTCCCAGGTGCCGGGAATTGATTTTGGTGATATTTTTTCTCCTGTTGCCAAAGTTACTTCTATTATATTAATTTTATCTGTTGCTGCTGCATTTGATTTTGAGATAGAACAGATGGATGTGAAGACATCATTTCTTCACAGGGATCTAGAAGAGGAGATCTACATGAAGCAACCTGAAGGCTTTATTGTGAAGGGTAAGAAAGAACTGGTATGCAGGTTGAAGAAGTCTTTGTATGGGTTAAAACAGTCACCAAGGATGTGGTATCAGAAATTTGATACCTATATACGGGGACTTGGCTTAAATTAATTGGTGACCGTGTAATTTATTTGGTCTTGTATGTGGATGATATGTTGTTGATTGGAAATGACAAAGAAATTATCCAAGATTTGAAGACCCAACTGTTCTCCAAATTCGACATGAAAGATCTGGGTGCTGCAAAATATATTTTGGGCATGGAAATTAAGAGAGATCGGGCAAAGAGGAAGCTCTGGTTAAACCAGAGGAAGTATGTCGAGACTATATTGCAGAGGTTCAATATGCAGGATAGTAAACCGGTGAATGTTCCTATTCCTGTAGGTGTAAAGCTGTCTGCTAAACAGTGTCCCAAGACACAAGAAGAAGAGGAGTATATGTCTCGTGTTCCATATGAAAGTGTAGTGGGTAGCCTGATGTATGCAATGGTTTGTACTAGACCAGACATTGCACATGCAGTGGGAGTATTGAGCAGGTTTATGTCAAACCCAGGGAAGGAGCATTGGACAGCAGTGAAGCAGGTTTTCAGATATTTGCGTGGCACTAGTGATTATGGCTTGTGCTACCAGGGAAGACCAAGATTGGAAATAATGTTGGACATTCGTGGTTTGTTGATGCAGATTGGGCTGGAGATCTGGACCAAAGAAGATCTACAAGTGGGTATGTGTTTAGCCTATTTGGAGGCGCAGTCAGTTGGATGAGTAAAAGACAATCTGTAGTGGCTCTTTCAACTACAGAGGAAGAATACATAGCAACCACTCATGCAAGCAAGGAAGCAATTTGGTTGCAGAGATTGTGTTCAAGTATGGGGTTGGTACAACAAGCTATAAGGATAGACTGTGATAGCCAAAGTGCAATTTTCTTGGCTAAGAACCCTGTTTATCATTCAAAGACAAAGCACATTGATGTTCAATATCACTTTGTTAGAGATATGGCTGAGGCTAAAAGGGTGTTGTTGGTAAAGGTGGACACTTTGAAGAATGTTGCAGATGCATTGACGAAGTCTGTGAGCACTCAGAAGTTCTCTTGGTGTAGAGAAACAATGGGTGTTGAAGAATTGGGCCAATGACTAAGCTCTCCTGTGGCCCCCTGTGGAAAGAAAACAAGTGGGAGAATGTTGGGTATGTGTTATATTCTTTCCATGACTATGCACGCGCGGGGAAGTATAGCTCTCTGCGTTGGGCGCACCCGGGGGTCAGCTGTGGGGGCGGGGGCTCGCTGTTCGGCTGGCCGCCTCGTTGAAAATTTTTGGTCCTTAATTTTCGATAGGTAGTCCGTGTCCATGGTTTTGTGCATGGTTTTGCACATGGTATTGGGGTACGATGGTTTTCGGCCCCCGGTATTTTTGTAGATCCGGTCAAGGGAACTACGATTATGTTCTAATCCAGGGTTTATGGATTGGGGTTTATGTATGCTTTGGCATGTATATATATGTGTTGTAACACTAAAAGGAATATAATGAAAAATCAAGCTGGTCTTCCCTATTTGGGATCCAGGGGAAAATCTCTGTGTTTATCTGTTTATGTTTTATGCTCTCGCTATTGTTTATTTTATGTTATAAGATTCGTGTGTAGATAATTTCTGTTCAGGGTTAAAACCTACAAATACCAATCTGAAATATTTTTGGGTTTTCTAAGTTTTTTCAGTCCTATGGGTTCTAAGAGCGTCCTAAATATGTTTCAACACTTAGCTATGGTGATGAGACAAAGAAATTCAACTCTTATGGCTAAGCTAGCTGATCCTTCAAGGTTTGATAAACTATTATGAGAATCCTAAGGTTTCCTTAGTTTTTCACTGATTCAAATAAGTTTTATCATAATTTACCATTTGCTTGGTAGTGCTTGTAGAGGGCTACTTGTACTCATGAGGTTTTATGAAGTCTTAAGGGTACCTAAGATGAAATTTGACTCAGTTCCCTAGTGGAGTCGCCAGAAATGTTATGCCTGGTGGCTCAACTGGCTAATATACCAAATTTTCTTGAATCAGGGGTTTTTCTGAAGTCCTAAGGTGTACTTAGATTCTCACTAACTCAGAAATCCCCAGTGGAGTCGCCAAAAATGTTATCTCCCCGTAATTTCAGCAGAATGGTGAGACCAAAACTGTGGAGAGTGCATTTGAACCACTTTTGGATTCTAGGATTTAACCCTCCTGAATCCAGAGAGGGATCTCTCTATAAGTGTAAAGATTGATTTATCTTTAAGGCTTTTGGGTATGATATTAGGCTAGTTATTAAGAACTAGGGTTTTTTTTTGGTTTTGGATGGTTGAGCATGATTTTTAATTGAGTGGAAAGTCCTAAAATGTAAGAGCCTCAAAGGGTGAAGATGCAAGCAAAAATAACAAGATTTGGCTGATAGGATAGATATAACGCTGGTTTTTAGTCCATTGGGATATGGAGTCATAAAAGGGTTTAATTGTGCAACAATTTCAAGAGTGGTCCAAGGGGCAATTCATCTATATCACAAGATCTCTTAGATAAAATGATGGAATGGAACAATAAAAGTGTTGAAGGGGTGGAAAAAGACAATAATTTCAACTACGATTTATCAGTGTTTCCGAACAAGAAAAGCCTTTTTAAGTAACTGTTTTAAACCAACCAAAGGACAAGGCTAACCATAGACTTCTTTGGACAAGCTTGTATTAAAGCTAACTTATCAGACAAACAATCCAATAATCCACATAATTACTTTTAGAAGGGATGAAAACAAATAAGAAAACAAAGTGCAACCTAAGATCAGATAAGATACTTTTAAATCTAAACTGCTTTCAGCATACTCTAATGGAAGCTTTTAGAATTACCTTTGGAGAAAGAAACTAGAAGACAGGGCAAACCATAAACTTTTCTAGTCAAACTCTACTAAGCATATAATGAAGATATCATTTAAGAACTTCATTTTAAGCTTTGCACATCAAGACAGAGACAAACCAAAATTCCTTGATAATTTTTACACTTAACTTAAGTCATTCTTAAACACACAATTTGGAGGAAAACATTGAGATAAATCTTATCACTCAGAGAAGGGTACTGTAAATAGTAAATCCTAACTCTACGCTTGTTGTTCTTTATCAGAGAATAAGTGGAAAAAATAGCATACATGAAAATAAAACAATAACACAGAAAGAAGAACTTCACCAGTGATATAGACCAGGATCCCAAGAATCAGCTTGTATATTGATGTCAATTTGGTTACATTCTTCAAGTCCAATGTTTCAGTTCAGCAATCATCTTCTCTTCTCAGCTTAACTTATTTGATTACAAACAGAGCTTCAATAGCCTCTGAACACTATTTACATGTAGAAAGTTTCAAGCACAAGTATTATATCAAATTTCAGCAACCAACCCTTTACAATGTGCTCCTCAAGATGATTTTATAGGAAAATGAGGAGGTGGAAATATTTCTAGGGTTCAAGTATCATAAATTCTATAGTTAATGCAATTCTCTGCCTTGAAAACCATGCAAGGCATAAGGCAGGAATACATTTGATCTATATCTCTGTGTCATAACTCTGTTCTGCTTTCGAGGTTTAGTGGATAAAAAGATTTGACTTTTAAGGCTATTTCTTATCCTTGTAATAACTTTGTTGATAGTTGTAATAAGTTTCTTTGATCTGAAATAACTATTCAGCTATCTTGAGGCAAATATCTTTTGTTCTAGCAATAACTAGGCCTCTTTTAAATGCTTTGAGGCTGCAGGTGGCTTTTGGTAGCTGAGAGGATTCAATTAGCCTCTAATGTGGCAGTGGAGGCTTTCTCAGAATGATAGATCTGATTGTCCTTCTTTAATCACTGTTAATTTGTTCTAATTCCATGTGTTAGGCTTAATTAGGCCTAATTTCCTGTCTTTTGTTCTTCAAACTGTGTTTAATTGAATGGATTAGGCTTTTGATAGTCAATTTAGGCCGTAATCACTCAAAACTGCATTTAACAATCTTCAATTCTTCATCTCTACTGTGACTAGATCCTTTCACACTGATACTCTTTGCTTGATTAAGTTTTGTTGTGTCTTATTGATGTGCAAGCGTTACAGAGGTTTTATAATGGCATCAGTGCTCATGAGGGACTGATGAAACATAATGGGAAAAATCTACATAATGATCTCTTTCATGAATAAAGGTATGGGGGATCGTCATCCACGACCTTCAACTTTCCTTTAAAATAATTGAAAAACCATTAAACCTGCACAAACAAAGAAAACTTAAGAAAATCCTGCAGGGATGGGTTCAGACTACTTTCAGATGTTCAGGTTAGATCGTGACCATTGGATGAAAGCATCCAACGACAAAGATTGCTCGAGGGGGTCAAATGGGAGGCGGTTGGATAAATGATGCAGGAGATTAAGTCCGGGCCGTTGATCTGCAAAGAGAAACGGTCGAGATTGATCGGGAAAATATAATGTAGAGGGGGCCACATTATAGAAAAATGGGAGAAAATGCAAAGGAAAAGGGTGAAAACCTTTGGCGAAGTTAACAAAGGGTTAAAATGAAATTTGGGGTTTCTGAAAGATTCTGGGCCGTCGGATTAGATTGGCCACAGAGATCAACGGTGGAGATTTACTTATAAAGCCCCTTGGAGGATGAGTGGAGGGCGATAGTTTAATGGTCAGATGAAATTTGGGTTGTTGGATGAGTGTGACAAACGGAGGAGATTAAAATATGATAAAATATAATATGATGGGGGAAAGTGGTTTCGGCCAAAGAAACTGTTGGTGTCGCGCTGCTCTTAAGTGGTTTCCAAAATATTCATAAAAAACAAGATATGCCTCGCCGCCCGCCACGTGTCCTTAAAAAACCGCCCATATCGTGTAATTTTTAGGAATTAACAGTCGGATTCAGATTTACGCGATATGGGTCCCTGGCTATTGGATGAAGGGTGGGAAGATCCAACGGTGGAGTTTCAAGCGCGATAAGACAAGATGCGTGGGCGAAAATAGGTGGGGCAGGGTCAAAGCGGTTTTAATCTGGACCGTCAGATCAGGAAATGAATGGCTAGGATTGATTAACGAGGGAGGTAGGTCCCAAATGAGTTGGGCCTACCGGGTTAAATATGGACCGTTAGATCTTCAACATAAACAACCCAGATTCAATCTTGGGGCTAATGGAATAAAATATGAGGCAAGGGTCGGGCAGAGTTTGGGTTAATGCGGGTTGTTTATCTACAGAGATCAACGGTGGATATTCATTGAAAACTTTATACAGCGGGGTTTCATGAATTTTAACAAAGGGTGTCAAGCTTCAATCTGGACCGTCAGATGTATGAGATGGACGGCCTAGATCCCATCGCAAGGTCACCAATTGGCGGGGGAGAGAGGAAAGGCACAATGGTTTTCGCGATGTGATTGAGTAAGGACTGTTGATCTTCGAACCAGATCAACGACGAAGATTAATTTACGAGTGCCAAAGGCAGATATGCGGGCTTATGAACAGAGCGATGTGGGCAGTTGGATCTGGGCCTGGCGGGGAAGATCAACGGTTGGGAAGCCATTGCAAGGTGGCCAATCGGAGGGGGGAAATAACTATTAAAATATGTTCAATGAAAAAACTCCGATGCGATTAGCGCTCAGGACTTAATCGCTTGGTCCTGGGCGTGGGTTATATGGTGGGGAAGTGTTTTGGGGGTTTTAACCAAAAGGGGCTCAAGGCTTAATCGCATCGAAAGATTTGAAGGGAACAAACAAAGGATTTATGTGTTTAACTCCGATGCGAGATTCCGACGATCGTCGATCGGGGAGTAGATCAACGGTTGATTTTCATCAAAACAACAAACCAGCGGGTTTTCTTAAAAACTAAGAAAAGTTGGATTTTTTTATAAAATACAAAGGAAAATTTGTTTCGGGGAGGGGTTTTTTATGGTGTTTAGCGCCCGATTGCGGGGCTCGGGGTCATATGTAAAGACAAAGGAATCGGGAGTTAGCAGAAAAGGGGCCAATCGCATCGGAAATTTTTTAAAGGCAAAAGGTAACAAGAGGAAAAGAAAACCCCGATTGCGATTGAGTGAAAGGGGCTTAACTGTGGGTCACAGCTCCGGTTTTATATGAAAAAAGGAGCTGGGGGCTAAGGCCAAAGGGGCTCAAGGCCTTAGCACAAAAAGGTTGTTTTTCATGATTTTTCAAGTATTTCAAAGGATTTGGGAGCTTCCGATAAGGTAAAAAAGGAGTTTTAAACCTTATCAAAGGGGTTTTTATGAAGGGAAGAAGGGAAGAGAGGAGAAATAGAGGATTTTTGTGAGGAAAAAGGGGATAAAAATGAAGGTTAATAATGAGTGAAAAGAGGGGTAAAATGAAAGGGAAAATGGGTTTTTAGCAGTCTTTGTCTTCAGGAAAACAACAGATTTTTCAGAGTTTAGGAGGGAAACAACAGTGAAGATTAATCAAAGGATAAGATATCTTCACAAGACTTCAAGAACTAACAATTTGGCAATAAAATTGTTTCTTGAAGGCTTAAAACATGATTTAGCCACCATTTGATATGACAAATTTTATAGGTGGCTAACAAGCTGTGCCAAGAAAGATGCTTTGATACCACTGTAATATCCGAAAATGGGAATACACAGCAAAGCTTGTTGGAATAACACTCTCTTCACAAATTGGTGTACTGAAATGAGTTTGCAGGTCTTAGATCTCTGAGATCAGTGGATCTAATGTCTAAATCCAAAAGGAGAGCAAAAACAAATCAAACTAGGTGAGGTAAACAGACCTCCCACCACTTAGTATGGCTGAAAGACACCCAAAGAATGGAGCTGCAGTCATGCACATCAACTCTTCTTCAAAAATAACATAGTCCCACTAAGTTAAAGCAGAAGAACAATATGGAGGCTAAATAATTACATGTACATTAGTAAAACAGATCTATAATGTGGCCCATACAGTGTACAAGAGAAAAATAGAAGATTTACAAGAAGAAACCCTCAAGATTGAGGTGTTGCAACAACAAATTGAGACTGCAAAGATTGACAACGTTATTTTATGGGCTGAAGTAGATGTATATTACATTTCAGATCTAGAACATATCTGTGTACAAAATGATAGATCTATATCAGATCTGTACAGTAGATGAGTTCCTCTACAAATTCCCCTTGGGGTTTTGATCAAAACATGAAAGTACAGGAGTAGATCTAAGATCTAGAATTACAAATCTGCAGCAATATTTAGGAATTCTGCAGTAAATAGAATCATAAGTAAATCAGATCTGAAACAAACATGGATTGGATGGCCAAGCCATAGATCACCACAGTGAAAGGGAAAATCCTATCACCAGATATCTCTCCTCCAAAATGTAGTCAAAACACCCTGCAACTGAATACTTGAAAATAACGTAGTTATGGAAGGAAAACTGCATTGTAGGCTCTAGCACTGTTTTGGCTTGATGCCAAGGTCTGAAATGGTAGCTCCAAAGATCCAGAATCCTCTTGCCAATGGGACAGACAGCTTCCCCACTGAAAAGAGCCTCTAGATTTGCCTAGATTTGAGTAGATCTAGCTTCCACTTGCTGCAGCTTACAAAAACAATCAAACCCTCAACAGGATCTGAATTGTGGTTGGAAGATGAAGCTTGGCCAACTGCCGGATAGTGGACAAGATGCAACAAGACTCCTCCAAGAGCTGCTCTAGGAAGGAGGTGGGATTCCCGACCGGGAACACCCTAGTGCTAAACAGCTAGAGAATGAGGGATGTCTAAATAGACAATACCTTCAGAAATATCAAATATTCAACCCCCTCCTTAGTGTCCTCCTCTTTCTTTTATAATATGGAAATATTGTCAAACCCTAAACCATCTTGATGAATTAGCTTCATTCACATGAGTGGCCTCCAACATGAACTGTGTTGTGCCTTTATGAGATACATTGCATCTGGACAACGTTGTTGATTTGATCCTGTTGACCCAGTCAAATGATCCAACCTCTTTCCCACTTAAGTGTGTTTATGAAAATAGCTCAGATTTAACTTTGTTCATATTAGGCATTGATTTATTTTGCTGTTTAGGAGCTTTATTGATCCTCCTTCACAATTTTATTCATGAGACAGAAAAGTTAAAGCAAAATTGTATATTCCCATTAGCTTGGCTAATTGGGAATATTACAATGCGCCATGGCAAACACGCTGGTGTTGGAAGAGCGGCGGGAGGATTGACAGGCCAGACTCAAGGAGTTGTAGAGGGTAGTGACGGTAGAGCACAACTGCAAAAATGAGGAAACGATTAAGGTTTCTTTGGTGGTCATACCCTAAACGGGTATCGAAGAAGACTCCACCATTGATCACTAAACCCTAGATCCGACGGTGTGAGGATAAGCAAGTGGCAGATGAGCAGTACAGCTCCCGATGGTACAACATTAAAACCCTTAGTTAACCCTTAATTAACATCGCAGTAGAATCAATAGCGAAATAAGAATCCAGTATGAGTTTATAGCTATGTGGAGATCCGATATGTCCTTCCTGACTTTAATCATAAGTGATGTGAGTTTGGCTTACAACAATTAACCACCAGCCAAACCATAAATACGATTAGTATTGTAAAGTGTCTATGCATCAAAGTTAAATCATCGACATGCTTCGACTTTCAGGATACATGAATATTTATAATGTGAACCCAAATGATATGTTATATTAATATTTATAATGAGAACCTAAATGATGTAGTGCCAACACATATGGGATGGCAAGATCATTACATTTAAATTGAATGATAGGTTAATGTTGGTTTAGGTAAATGGTAATAACTGTGTATGTAATTTTTATTTTATTTTTACTATTATGCATGTTACATTCCAAGTTTTTATAAGTAGTCTTTAGTGCGATTTTTTGAAGGTTTTTTTGGTGGATTTTTCCGTTCTAATTTCTCTAAAATCCACCAGGAATTCATTGAAAACAAAAATTTGATGCTAACCTTGCACAATGGAAGTGCCCTACCAGAAATTCCAAAAAATCTCACTAAAAACAACTCTTGTTTATTATGCCAATCCATTTCCACAATCAAAAACAACATTCAAGCACTCCTACCATTAATTTTTTTAGGAAAATAAATTCCCACATTCAAATTTCCAAACCAATTTACGATAGATAACTCAAAAATATTAATTTACCTTATCCACATAATTTCAGAGATATAAATGTACGATTCATCAAACACTGCAACTCAAGTCAAGTTGCATTCAATCTAATTAAATTAAATTAATTATTAAAAAGAAAACAACGAAAAAACACATTATCCACATAAAAGGGTTAAAAGTAACGGTAACTCTTCAAGTTGAATTATAACCAAGTTCTTCCAAATTTTTGTCATCATGACGCCAAGCTCCAGCGGCCACCGCAACAAAGATCCACGGAAAGCGAGGGCACCTTAATGATATCGACATCTGGCACTGGCACTGACACTGACAGGATGTCAGAGAAACCTACCACCCAACTTTTGTTCTGTCACCAGTGGACAGTGTGGGTCGGCGTGCGTATTGGGAAGAGAAAAAACTCAGTGGAGGATGATGATGGTCGGTCAGGCCGTCGGCATCAGCATAGGGGATCATGGATGGCACGGCATGATTTTACGTGCAGCAATCTCTGTCAACGTCAGACCTCACATGGTCCGGTGCTGCTCCACTCGCACACTGACAATGACATTTACTCACTGCCCACTGACACTGCCAGCGCGACTCTGAATGTGACAATCTCCTCCGACATACTCGTGCCTGCAGTACCTCACCCACGTCGGTCTCTCTCCAGGCATATAATCTCAAACAGGCCACGGAATATTCCCTCCCGAATCCCAACCAATACATCTTTTCACCTAAATAACTGTAAACCCGGCCCGGAATATTCGCCGTCGAAGATCTGCCTGAACCCTAGATAAGTCAGGCCGTCAGGCAGATGTTCCCCGTAACGGAGCCTGTCCAACTAAACCCGACCCGACCCGACCCTTTTATAGGTATTAGACTTTTCTTTTCTGATTGGTTAAGCTGACAAGGTACACTTCCCGTTACTCAAGCCTGCCACGTGGAGAATCTTAACACGTTGGCGGCGTTCCAGCGGGGTTCGTAATCCCTCGGACCCCTTTTTGCTCTTTCCCAAACATTCTTCTCTCGCTGAACTGCATTTGGAAATATTGCAGGGAGGTACCCTTCCAAAATATATATCCTCCACGCTGGCCCCCTGATAACGAGGTATCTTTCTTATTTCGTCAAACACATGGGGACCAGCTTGCAGGTCCGTTTCTATCCCCATTATCTTCCTGTGACGATCAAGGGAGGGAGCAGGAGTTTGTAAGGATATCTAACGCAGTACGTTTGGAGTTCTTTTTTCTTTATATTTATTAGGAATATGGTAAAGATGCGTTACAGTTATTGTTTTTTTTTAATATGATGAAAAAGAAAGAAAGGGTTGTGGTTTTTTTGGACTAGTCAATATCTATGATATGCAAGAATCTCTATATAACAATGTACTGGTTGTTTTGGTTTGGTTTTTTTCAATATGATGAAAAAGAAAGAAAGGGTTGTGGTTGTTTTGGACTAGTCAATATCTATGATATGCAAGAATCTCTATATATTAAGAAAGAAAAAAAGGGTTGTGAAAGCTTTTGGTGGTTATAGTAATTAAGTTATGATGGGGACTTATATGGATGTGCTTGTTTATATATTTAGTATGATATATTGTATAGCGGGGTCGAGAAAAAAAATTAAGGAGTTAAGAATTAATTGTTTTAGATTTTTTTTAATGAAGTTGTTGTGTTTTAGTTCTATAATGTTGTTTTTAATGTATATATATTTATGAATAATGTATATATATATTTTTTTCTTTTTGTGATTGGTTGAATTGAAAATTAGGCTAAATTCACACTGACATGGTATAGAGTCAATTTTAGTTGCTAACACAATATCCTTCAATTAAATCTACTCGTTTCTATGGATATATTACGAGTTAGTCTAGGTTTGAACCAATAATGTCACAAACCCTATCACTCACCGACGTACACCTCAAGGGCTTGTGAATGATAATTTTTTAGATTATATTAAATTTATTATTATTATACTTTTACTTTTCTATAATATTTGATATTGTGTTTAGCATGTAAAGCTCGTGCTCCTCTCAATAATTGATAGACTTATGAAGATTTGGATAAAGAAGTAATGTTGATGTCACATCGTCATGAATGCATGGGATTCTACTTGTCTCCATGGATATATTATGAGTTAGTCAAGGTTTGAACCAATAATGCCACAAACCCCTATCACTCATTGGTGCACACCCTAAGGGCTTGTGAATGATAATTATTTAGATTACATTAAAGTTATTATTATTACTATACTTTTAGTTTTCTATAAAAATTGATATTGTTTTTAGCATATAAAGCTCGTGCTCCCCCTCAATAATTGATAAAGTTATGAAGATTTGGATAAAGAAGTAATGTTGATGTCACATCGTCATAAATGCATGGGATGGATGTCACAATCTCTTTAATACTAGGTTCTTGAATGCACTTCATTTCTCTACATGCGATGAGACCCAAATGTTTAATAAATAATATATACTTTGGTGGACATGTGTATTTAAATATGAATGTGCATATATCTGCATATCACAATAAGAAATATTTGAACATTGCATACTTATGAAATAAGGAAAAAAATATAATAAATGACATTGAATCGTAGCATTTAAGAGGTATTTTTCCAAATGTTTGAGTTAGAATATGTGGAGTTTTCCCTTTTTATTTTCTCTCATTCTTTTTTGTATGGTTCCACTTTAGAAATAAATAGTAAATAGCAAGCATAAGTGCTAATAGAGGGATCCATTCCTCCTTCATGGGTTAATGTAGAAGACATGGCACTAGGATATTCTCCTTAGAGGAATTACACATGCTTGAAGCCTATGTTAGGTACTATATAAGCTCCTTGTTAACTCTAAAATCTCTTATTAAGCCTTATATATTGAATTATGTTTTTATTGTTATATCATTATGTGGCTAGAATATTTCATTGTACCATTTCGTTATAATTGTACCCCTTATATCCTATATATACACTAACAAGACATATTCTTATGATAGTCAAATATTGTGTTATACATTGTAGTTATTGTAAAATGAGGTCTCCCCCTCAAAGTGGACTACAATTATTGGCTTCTTATCACTTTTAATGTGCATGGTTCATAATATTTGGTGTCGAAGCTGTGATCCTATGGTTTTTCTTTTTTAAATGAATCATCTTGTCATTTTCATTATAACTCTTTTTTTGGGACATTTCAAATGGTAAAATGTTTAGGACGTTACAAAGAAGATCTCAAGGAAAATTTGGTTAAAACATATTTTGGTTGGATATATTATCAAATATATATGGTATGGAATTTAGGGTTTTGTTATTGGTCCTTAAATTTGTTTCAAATGAGTCATCTTATAATTTTCAATATAATATTTTTTCTGGAACATTTTAGACGGTGAAATTTGGAGCATGTTAAAAAGAGATCTCAAGGTATGTATGGTAAAACATTTAGATTTAGGTTCACTATAATTTTGGAGAGACATCCTATGGAAGTTAGGGTTTGTAAAATTTGAAAATAATTTCAAATGAGTGATCATAGAGTTTTCACGATAACTTTTTTTCCTGGGACACTTATGTTGGGAAAAATACTGAGAGGGGGGGGTGAATCAGTATTTACTGCATATTCAAAACTTTCACATTTTCTTGCTTCTAAAACCCATACGCTACTTTCCTGAAACAGACTCGCGTATATACGCGGATACCCTTTATGAAACTCGCGTATACACAGATATCTAATTATGTCATTAGTTCTTCACTTAAATCATTCCTTCATTCATTCATCAGATGTTGGAAATAAACGAGTAAACATATGAGATAATTACCGAGCAAAGCCATCACACAAAGAAGCATCACATGAACACCGGGATTTTAGGTGGAAACCCAAGTCGGGAAAACCACGGCTGCGGTTACTTTCAGCCTTCAATATTTTATTATAAACATCTTACAACATATGTCTTTGGCGCAGAGACTCTACCGGCAGAGGCACCCTGTGGCTAGTTTGACCTCACGGAAGGGAGGCTCCAACCTGACTCGTTTACCAACCTCTCCCTCGTTTTGACCTCACTGTGGAAGGGCTACGACCCCACGATCTCGTTTACCCGCCCTCACACAGGAAGGGAGCTACCACCCCTGGCCAGAGGCTACAGCCTCGGAACCTCTATGGACCACGTTTCATCAATTTTTACTTTGGATCCAACAACTTCAATAGAACAACACTTACGGTATTTCATCATATTTTCAGACTGGACCCTTTCCATACTTTTAAGCACAAACATACATCACCAACAGATACTTATCAACATAGATCAGATAGCAGAAACACAGCAAAACAGATCAGATATTTCATACCCCTTGCTTCAACAAACCCTAGTTTGCATACGCGCTTTCCCTTCACTGATGTCACGTATATACGCCAGTCACCCGACCGTATACCTCTGTATGTATTTCATTGCGCATACGCGCTTTCTCTTCAGCGAAGCCGCATATATACGTGCTTCCTCCGTGGCTAAGTAGCGTATAGATCTTCAATCATTCTAGAGCGGCATACTTCTACAGATCAGATATTTAGTTCAGATTTACCTTTTTACTTCAGAGAGATGTTCGCCTAGATGTTCGCCTCATCACAGATCTAGTCATTCCATAAGCAAATACAAGTATATTTTAGATCTAGATCCCCTTCTTCATCACTCCTTCATTGGTGCATCATACATTCAGATCCTTCATTCAATTGTAACCCTTTCCATTCAGATATACTCCAGAGAGAAGTATTCATTCAAGCTCAGACATCTTGCACCCACACTTGTGTTTTGCATAATGAATTTCATCTCTTTATATATGTTTTATCCTTTTTCAATACCATGAGCCCCTTTTTCAATACCATGAGCCAAAACAATACCATGAGCCCAAAACTACATTACTTCCGATGGTATTCCTGGACGGGGTCAATTAGGCGGATCATTACCCAATACAATGGGTCAATACCATGGTGGTTACCCCTGGTTTTGCACTTTTTGAGCGCTTTTTCCCATACGCGACTTGGCACGTTCTTTCCCGCGTGCATATGCGACTTCCCTTAGGCAAATCCGCGTATGCCTTGAGACATACTCTTTTCACCAAAGATTTAGCACATGCTGAATTCCTTTCTTCATTGCCTTCTGTACACACTGTAGATACATCAGATTTAGTTCATCAGGACATAATCTATTAAGCACAACTTCATCAAGTAAGTTGTCATCATCTTCATCAAGAGGGTTGCCTTTCAAGAACAACTCTCAGCATCATATAGTCAATAAACATCATATCACATCATCTACCAAATCCATCAAGTCAAGAATAACTTCATCAGGTGGTTTGCCATCAAGAACAACACATGTCAACCACGATGGTGTTTGGTTACCTCTACCAAATCCATCAAGTCAAGAATAACTTCATCAGGTGGCTTGCCATCAAGAACAACACATGTCAACAGTCTCATGTCTTCATCTTCATTCAGTGGGTTGCCATCAAGGACAACATTCTGCATCATATTTCCAACAATCTCCCCCTTTGGACTTGATGGCAACCACGATGGTGTTTGGTTACCACTACAGATAGGTACATTAATAATACAATGACACCATGTCACTCTCCCCATTCTTTGACACCATTATCTTCATTCAAACACCATGTCACTCTCCCCCTTTGACATCAAGGGCAAAGGGTGGATCAAAAACCAACATACTCTCCCCCTTTTCTCCTCATGTAGAAGAAGCGTTCTGCAGATCTGATGTATACTGAAGTGACCAAGCTCCCCCTGAGTTCATGCTGAAACTTCAAACATATTTTCCAATAAAGTACATGACTCTATGAACTTCTTACCACCAAAGACTCATACTTACATCAAATATCCAACCAAGTGGATTTACATATGAGACTCAAGTACCCAACCAAGTGGGTTTACACATTTCAACTGCAGCTACCCAACCAAGTGGGTTTACAAAATTTGACTCAGCTACCCAACCAAGTGGGTTTACAAATTTTGACAAGTCCTTACATGACTGAATATTACAATTTTTGCATCATGGGTCTCAACATGACCTTTTCATCAATAATACAAATATGAATTTTCATAACCAATACCAAAAAGTCCTCAAGAAAGAGAACATATTTCAGAACCATCATAATGCCAACAATGCATTATACTCAGCAAAGCTAACGCTCCTCCTGAAACTGTGCAACCAAGCAAAAAGCATGAAAAGCGAAATGAAATGGAAATTATGGAAATGTATAAACAGAAATGAAACAAATGCAATATATGAACATATGAATGGATTATGACACAATGGAATGAAAATAAAATTATACACTAATACACAAAACCTTAGCTGAGCAGGGGCCCTCTACACAGCCTTGGCGACGGTCCTCAAATACGAATTAAGTTGAAAAACAGAGTCTTCTCATATTAAAAAGCAGTTCATTACAGAATGGTAATGTTACGGCACAAGTGCAGCGTAATCACTACAGAGCAGACTAATTAAAAAGAACAGAGACTATATTCACTGACAACGACTAACTTCATATGCGTATGCAAACGCAATATATATAACAACAAACTATAACTGTTTCCTAAAGTTCATACTAGTGGAGAGCACGTAGACCACTACGTCCACGGATATAGGAGCATGGCCGTGTTGGAAAGTAGATCTATGAGAGGTGGATGCTTGAATTCGACTCTAGAACCCTGTACAGATGTCGATTTAACCTCCGCAGGCTTAGAAACGGCCGTATGGATCTTTATGTGACACGAAACAGAGTCCAGCCGACATGAAACTCCATGGTTGACTTCCATGTGGACGCCTTTGACCGCGGCTTCTTTGGACGAGTTTTCTTGAACCAATAGGACACGAACCATGTCCACGTCATTCCTGACCTGCCCATGTGGCTCTTTTCCCTTGTGGACACCTGTAGCATAGAGTTTCACAAAATAGCTGCGGAAAGTAGCAAGATTCCGCAGCTGAATGAACAAAATCTAGATCAAATAGCAAACACAAAAATATAATTAAAAACCACGTTAGATGCTCTTTTGCACATGATATTGACAATTTGGGAGGTTTAGGTGAGTGAAAAAGGTATGGAAAAATGTATGGAAAAGATGCAAATCTGGGACTCAACATACCCCCACTATGAAGGTGTTGCATGTCCTCATGCAACCAAAATTTTGATACTCTCTGTTCAGTTCATGTGCCTTGATACTTCAGCCAGCACATCCAACCCTCTTCTCTTCTTCTTTGGTACTGCCATCATTCTGGGTTTCTTCATTAAGCACCTAAATTTGATATTTACAAGTGCTCTGCTCAATTTCTGGCATTTCCTTTTCAATTTCTTATTCTTCTTCTGCCATATTCCCAAATGTAACATAGTATTATCATGGATGATCTTGTCCAGCTTGCCTTGTTCTTTCAATGTTTCATTTTCATTTTTGACGTGCCTATTTAAAAGCTCCAGCTCAAAAATTTCTTGTTTTAATGATTGGACTAAATCATCCTGCAATGTATGAGGCTGAATGGAAGAAGTACTTGGATCTGTGGCTGCCTTTTCCAAGGATTCTATATAGTCATATACCTCCTGCTGCTTGGGGTCTATTTCAGGTGTCATTTTGATTGAGTTGTCCCCAAAATGTTGTAAAGGAGAATTATGTTCAAAATCTGGCCGAGGAGGGCTTACATCAATATTTTGCTGAGAATAAGATGGAGTATGCTCATTGTCTGATTGGGAATGAAAGGAACCAGGTTCACTAACTGACTGAGATGGACTATGGTCAGTTGGGGACTGTTCAAATGTCTCCTCACCCAAATCAATGAAATGAGGACCCTTAATTTGCGTTTTTCTCAATTTCCCTTTAAGTCTGCTGCTTCTCCTCACACGCTGTGGTACACTATCCTTTTGTTTTTGTTTTCCTTTCTCTACCTTCTTGGGCATGGATGACTGTTTTTGAAGATAAACTAATCTTTCAGAGAGTATTTGATGATCTTCTTCTTCAGAAGAAGGAGTTTTATGTACAGCCTCAATAGTTTCTTTCCCTTTTGGTATTATTGGCTTCTTACCCTTGATTTCCTTCTTCTTTCTTTTTACCAATCTCTCTTCTCTATCAGTTCTTTCCATAGTAGTAGTAGTAGTAGTGTTTTGGATTTCCTCAATTGTTCTTTTCCTCCTACTTCTTCTGGTTGTGCTGGCTGCGGGAATTTCCTGAGTAGGAGTAATTTGGGTTTCAACATTTATTCTTTTTCTTCTACTCCTTCTTATTGAACTACCTTCAAAAATTTCCTGAGGTTCCTCAAAGAAATTTCTAACTAGAAATTGTTCCCATGTATCTTTTCTTTCCTTTAACTCCTTTTCAATCAGAATTTTTATAAGGCCGTGGTGATATAAATGAGGCTCTACATCTCCTAAGTGTTTTTGAACAGTCACAACCATTTTCTTCAAGCTATTGAATAGAAAATATGGGAGATTGAGAGTTTGGTTTTCTAGAAAATTCATTAATAGCCTGGTATGGTACATGTACATGGACCCAAAACGGCCTTCACATGTAATTAATTTCTGAACAATTAACAGTAAAGTGGCCCATTCTTCCTTCAATGCATGCACAGGAATTCCTCTCTTAAAAACAGTTATATCCATACCTTGATTTCGTAGGATTGTTCTCCATGCCTCATCACTGATGCTTTTATTTTTGAACCAACGTTCTCCCTCCTGAAGAAGTTCCGTGGCTGTTGCTATTGATGCTTCATTGACCGAAAACTTGAGGTCTCCAATTTCTGCTTTTGAGCCATCAAACGACCTTGCAAATGCTTTCGTAACTTCTCTGTGGTAACCTCTGAATTTCTGAATAAAACGCAGCCATTTTGCTTTCTTCAATATCTCTTTTGCTTGCGGATATCCCTCTATAAACTTCGGTCCTTCCGGCTCTGCCCTTAGCAATTTACCCATTTCACTTTTCTGTGCTTCACAAATTTGCCTTCGTGAGGGTTTAAGTGGAAATGGAACGACTGAATACACAGGATCAAACACAATGACTGTGGGAATGTATCATAAAATGGGAATGAGTACCATAAACGGAATGGAGTAAGACTGTGGGTAGATATACGGGAGTGAGAATGAGCAAAAGGAACGAAATGGAGTGAAACAGGGAGTGAGAATGAGTAGAGTGGGGTTTTGTAAACACGACAGAGACACGACAAAGGGGTTAACAAAGTATAATACATTCGGCCGCGTTTTGAATTTTGGTGGCTGTGTAATAAATATGAACACGTTTCAATCAACGGTTATGAAGTTATGCGGCTTGTAAGAGTCCTTTGTCAGCTCAAATACGTCTCATTATCTCCGGTGGGATATTGGAACATGAGTGAGAATCGGAATTTCAATGATGAAACCGTTTATGAATGAATGCAAGAGGATAACATGGAGATCGTGACAGGTTACGGAACTGTCAATATAATCATTGCGCGTAATGGGTAGAGCTCATGGTTTAAAACTATATAAAAATGTGTTTTTCAATACTATTTGAAATAAATTTTATTCATACCTTTGGAATCTTTGCTTTTGCCCTTGGTCTTCAATTGATTGATCTCCATTGGTGTCTTGAATGCTCCATTGATCCTCTCACCTGCATTTTATTTCATAATTATGGAAATAACATCTGACTGTACATTCTCTTTGAAAACAGAGTAGTAGCTGCAGAATCTGCTTCTGGCTGCGGAAACTGGAGTCAGCTGCGGAAACTGACACAGCTATTACTTTGATGAATGGAAATGAACAAATGACAAATGACCAGATGGAAATGGTCATGAAAAAGATTTTTATTGATGGAATGGAATGAAATGAAGTGAATGAAGTGGAATGAGATGAAATGAAATGGAATGAAGTGGAATTAAGTGGAATGAAGTGGAGTGGGTGGTGACAAAGCTTGTGAAATGAAGGAGAGATTATTTTTTGGAAAATATAGAGTGTCAGGTTTCCCTGATTTTCACCCTATATTTTCTGTATAAGACTGCCAATCAACGATTGGTTTTCAGGCTTATACCATTTTTTTTCTTTTCTTTTTTTTCTTTTTTTTCTTTTTTTTTCTTTTTAAACTGAAAAACAAAAGCTAGGCTGGTGGAGAAGAAGAATTCTTCTGTACCAGCCTAATTGCAGAACTTTCTTGAAACATCTTGACAAAATCCTCTTTTGAGAGTGGCTTATGATAAACTTTCAATCTATGGCCATTCACAATAAGAGGAGTTTGAAACTCATCAATGGTCTTGATTCTTACAGCTCCATTGCTAAAGATCTTGTCAATCTCATATGGCCCAAGCCAATGAGTCTGAAATTTCCCTTGAAAATCTTTAAACTTGGAGTCAAATAACAATGCCCAATCTCCTTCTTGAAACTTCTTCTCTTTGATATATTTGTCATGCCACTTAGTTCTTTGATATTGAACTAGATCGGTTCTTAGAATTGCTTCTTATCTGATCTCATCTAGCTCATTCAATTGCTCCATTCTATGCTTTTGAGCTTCTGATAAGTCCATTCCCAACTGAACTGCTATCTTGAAGGTCTTGACTTGGAACTCAATGGGGAACAAGACTTCTTTCCCATAAACAAGTTCATAGGGAGAATGTCTTGTTGTATTCCTCCATGTAGTTCTGTAGGCCCACAAGGCTTCTGGAAGCCTTTCTGCCCAATCTCTTCTATGTAGATGAACAGTTTTGGTGATGATACTTTCAAGAACTTTGTTTGTGGACTCCACTTGACCATTTTCTTGTGGATGATAAGGAGTAGATCTTCTGTGCTTGATTTTGTATTCTTCCATCAACTTTTCCACCAAATTGGATGTGAATTGGCTCCCCTGATCTGTCACAATTTCTCTTGGAACACCAAAGCGAGTAAAAATATCCTCATAAAGAAAATGAACAACTGAATTTTCAGTAGCAGATACTAATGCTTTAGCTTCTACCCATTTAGTAACATAATGAGTACAAACCAATATATACTTCTTTTGCTTAGATGGTGGATTAATAGGTCCAATGAAATCTAAAGCCCATTTTTCAAAGGGTTCAATGAGTACCTGTGTTTGCAATGGCATTTCATTTGAAAGGGTAGGTTTCCCTACTCTTTGGCGGCTATCACACCTTTTGACATATTGTTTTGCATCTTTGAAGAGAGAAGGCCAATAATATCCCAAGGAAAGGATTTTATAGGCCGTCCTTTTGTCCGCAAAGTGTCCGGCGCATGGTTCATCATGACATGCCTTAAGAATATCAGGCATTTCATCTTCCCTGACACATCTTCTGATCACAAGATCTGGCCCTGTTTTAAACAATTCGTTAGAAATCCATGAATATTTTGAACTCTCTTGAATAATGTTTCGTTTTTCTCTTGGAAATAAATGTGAAGGTAGTTTCCCTGTAACCAAATAGTTAGCAATATCTGCATACCAAGGGGTCTTAATAGTTACTGCAAACAAGTATTCATCAGGAAATTTATCTTCTACAGGAGAATCTTCTTTAGTATTCTGAATCCTAGACAAGAAATCAGCTACTGTATTCTGTTTTCCTGGTCTATCCAACACAGTAATATTGAATTCTTGCAAAATTAAAAGCCATCTTGTCACTCTGCCATTAGTAACAGGTTTGTTCATCAAATATCTAATTGCAGAATGGTCAGTATGAATAAAAGTTTCATAGCCTGTTATGTAATGTCTAAACTTATTAATTGCATGAACAACGGCTAAAAACTCTTTTTCAGTCACAGTATAGTTCAACTCTGTGGGAGTCAAATTTTTACTGGTGTAATAAATGGCATAAGGAATTAAATCTTTTTGACCCAACACAGCTCCAAGAGCTGTATCTGAAGCATCCGTAGAAATATGGAAAAGAAGTTTCCAATTTGGTCCTCTCAAAATAGGTGCTTCAGATATTCTTGTTTTCAAAGTTTCAAAAGCTGATTGACAATCAGGATCCCATTTAAATTCACAGTCTTTTGTAAGCAATTTGAAAAGTGGAGATGCTATTTTAGTGAAGTTTTCTATAAATCTTCTATAGTAACCAGTAAATCCTAGAAAACTTCTAACATCTCTTTGACAATTTGGAATAGGTAATTTGGAGATGACTTCAACTTTTGATCTATCAACCTTAATCCCATCTCCTGAAATATGATGTCCTAAAACAATCCCTTTAGTAAACATCATAAAGCATTTTTCATGGCTTAATGAAAGGTTTGTTTCTTTACATCTTATGAGAACTTTTTCCAAATTTTATAATGCTTCTTCAAATGAATTACCATAAACTGTAAAATCATCCATGTAAACCTCTACACAATCATGGATTAGATCAGAAAAAATTCCTAGTACTGCTCTTTGGAATGTTGCTGGTGCATTACATAACCCAAAAGGAAGCACTCGGTAAGAAAAAGTTCCCCATGGACAAGTAAATGTGGTCTTATCTTGGTCTTCAGGTGCTACCTGAATTTGATTATAGCCACTAAAACCATCCAAAAATGAAAAGTACTTTTTACTTGCTAATGTATCTAATACCTGATCAATAAAAGGCAAAGGAAAGTGATCCTTCAAAGTTGCTTTGTTCAACTCCCTGTAATCAATGCATACTCTCCATTTACCATTCTTTTTGGGTACTATAACCAAAGGAGAAACCCATCGGCTATCTGAAATTGGATAAATGAAGTTTACATTGAGAAGTTTTTGGAGCTCTTCTTTCACTATCTCCCTAAGATTTGGATTCATCCTTCTTTGAGGTTGTATGATTGGTCTATTGTTTTCCTCAATATAGATATGATGGATGCAAGTCTTAGGATCAATACCTTTCATGTCAGTATACTCCCATGCAAATGCAGTAGAATGTTTTTGCAAGATTCTGTTTAGTTCTTCTTGTTGTGACTTCTCCATATGTTTGTTGATATTCAATGTTTTTCCTGGAAAAATCTCAATAGTAGAACTACCAAATTCTTCCATAGAGTAAAGAGACATTTGTCTTGATGATAAATATTCTATGTCAGATTCCAACTGAAATTGTGTGGGGTCATATTCTGAAAATATCTCAAAATTCTCTAATGTGTTCAGAATTTGACTATCCTCACTGATTTCAGAAATGGTAAAGACAGGTTGTATAGTGTTCTTATCATCGACCCATTCATTGTCTCCTATTTCTGTGATTGCTCTTGCTGGAGGATACAAATTGAATTTCTTTGTCGAATTACCATTAGAAATGTACATGTCTCCGGATCTACAACTAATAAAAGCATCAGCTGTGGCCAGCCAAGGTCTTCCTAAGATAATTGGATGTCCTCCTAGATTACTTTTGGGAGTCAAAATCATAAAGTCTACTGGATATTCCCAAGAATCTAAGGAGATTGAAATATCTTCTAATACACCATCTGGTTTAATAACCGATCGATCTGCAAGTTGCAATAAAGTAGGTGTAAAAAGAAGGTTAGGAAGTTTTAAATGTTCCATAGTCTGTCTACTCATAATGTTGATAGCAGCCCCTAAGTCAATCAATGTGTTTGGAATTTCTATCCCATTTATATGTGTCTTGACAATTGGACTTCCTGGATCTACATACTTTTGCATGGTAATTTTTCCCATCATAATGTCTGCAATCTTTCCTACCAGGTGGATTCTTCTTATGTCTTTTAGTTTCCTTCCTGGTCTTTTGAAACTCAACTCCTTTATGGTTTTTGCTAGAATAGGAATTTCTCGAATGGCTTGTAGCAATGGAATCTTGATACAAACATTCTTCAATTCATCTAGAAATTCATAGTTAGGCAACAAAATTTGTTTCTCCACCCCCTTATCAATTTGTAGTCTTTCAGGAAAAGGAGGTGTAGATGAAGATGTAGGTTGCTCAACTATAGGAGTTGTGGGTGTTAACTTTTCTTTTTCTTTTTGCATGCTTGAATTTTGAAGAGATTCTTCCTCAGAACCCTTATTGACTTGAAGAGAGTCCTCCTCAGAGGTATCTTGCTCTTGAATATCTATAGAAGGTTTTTCTAAAACTCTACCAGATCTGAGTTGTACATCTTTGAGAGGAACAATCATATAGGTAGGAAATTGTTGTCCTTCTACCATGTAAGTGGTTTGAGGATTCTTATTGTTAGGATTTGGCAATGGCTGAGCTGGAAGTTGATTTGTCTTCTGTTGGTATGGGAGCATGAGTTGAGGATTTGTATTTTGTTGAGAAGGTTGTTGTTGTGGAAATGGAAATGAAAGTTGTGGATTTGGGCTTGGAAGTTGTGGAATTTGTTGATTTTGAAAAGATGGAGGATATTGATAAAATTGAGCAAATCTCCCATAAGGATTTTGCATCCCTTGTACCCATGGCTGATATGAATTTTGATGTTGGGGCCAAGGTTGTTGCCAAGGATTCCAATTTGGTGGGTTTTGAAGATTCATAGGGTTATTAAACCCTTGAGATTGTTGTCCCTGCCAAGGTCTCCTTGCGACAAAACAGAGAGATTCTACTGAATTTGGATCTTCTTGAAAAATAGCTTTGAGTCCAGGAATTGAAGGACAATCCTTGATCTCATGATTTTCTGAGCAAATCATACATGTTTCTACAACTTTTTCATCCAAGGGACATTCCCTTAAAGCATGTTTCTTCCTACATTTAGGACAAAAGATGGCTAAAGCATCTGTTTCTGCTTTCTGCTTGTTTTGGATTTTAAGGGTGTCTAGTTGTTCACTAAGGCTCCCTAAGATATCAGTTTTGAACTCATCAAGCATATTACCAATCTCTGCCCTACTTACCGATCCAGTTGCAGATTTATTAGCCCTAATAAGAGAAGAATCCCTAGGCCCTTTTCCAGTTTTAGATTTTCCTCTTGAGAGATGGATACATAGTTCTGTTATATCACGAAATGGGAGTTGAGAAATATCTCCTTTCCCCATCATGTTTAAAATGTCTATCCATTCATCTCTAATGGCTTTTAATAGGAGGGCTTTCAAGATTTCATTATCTAAGTTGCTCATCTTTGCTCTTTTCAAGTTGTATTGAAATCTTTCAATTAAGTCTTCCAAATTTTCATCTTCTTTTTGCATCATTTTGAATACCTCATCCTTGTGATTGGTGGGCGTACAATAGTCCAAGTATCTATCCAAAAATGTTTGTTTCATATCATTCCAAGTCCTGATAGATTGAGTGGCTAATCCCATGAACCATTTCAAAGCAGATCCCTTCAATGTTGAAGGAAGCAGTTTGAGTTTTTGAGAATCTTCCATATAGTCATAAGTTCGGCACACTACTTCAAACTCAAACAGAAATGTTTCAGGATCCTCACTTCGCAATCCATAAAAGTTAGGGAGAACAGATGGTGAAATATTTTTCATTGTTGCATGAGTTTCCTCATCAACTATAGGGAATCCCAACAAATCCCTATTTCTATCATTATTTCCTTCACCATTGTTATCTCCATTGTTTCCTCCTCTTCTACCTCCACCTCTATTTATTACTTCCTCTGCCATGATAGTTTCTTTAGAGTCCTGGTAGTCCTCTAATTCTTCTACCAAGGAAGGATGAGAGAAAGTCTCTTTGTTTTCTAAGTGGGTTTTAGTAGGTGGTATAGGAGAATCCTCTAATTCAACTGTTCCTTGACTTCCAAAAATCTTAAGGCTAGGGGTAGATGGTGGTGAATCTGGTCTATGCCTTGAAGAAGATGGAGTTGTGAAAATCGAACTCTTGGCTTTAACTATAAACCTTCCCCTAGAATCTCTTGCTCTATGCATGTCATTTTTTTTTTTTTTTTTTTTTTTTTTTTGAAAAGTTGGGCTAATAATTCTCTTTCTGATCTTCCAGGTCACACTAGGTGCAAGAAGAGAGCATACTTAAGAAATTACTAAACCAATAACTCTCTTTTCTGATCCTCCAGATCACACTAGGTGCAAGAGGAGAGCATACTTTAAGAAGTTATCAAGTTTTCCCTTCTTTTATGATTTTATGTTTTTTTTTTTTTAAGAAATTGGCTACCTAGTTACACTTCCCCGGCAACAGCGCCAAAATGTTTGGTCAATTTAGTGTGTCCTAAATTGCTGCATTTAATTTGTCAATCCGGGAATCGTAAGCTGATGAAGTGCGGCGCACTATATGTGCAAGATAACCTATTTCTTAACTTTTTGTCGTTTTTGGTTTTTCTAAGGTGAAATGGAAATTCTAAGATGAAAACAAGTTTGGTTATGTTTGTTCAAGGAAGTGATATCCCCTATAATGATTTACCAACTTGAAACTTTAAAAAGCGAATTGAAATTTACAATGACAAGACTTGAAAGAAAATGAAAATGTACTGCTGAAATGAAAAGGTGCTGCTAATCTAATAAATCAAAACAGTAAACTAGTGAGCATGAAAACCAAACTATTCTTGCTGCCAACTAAACACAAAAGAAACTATGCTTAAAGAAATTCAAAATTGCAACAAAATAAATCTAAATCAGATTACATCAATTCATTTTCTGACCCTTCATCATTAGACCAGCTATGATTTTCGGAAGTAATCATAAACAACTTGTGTAACTGATAGTTAATTTGCAGAAAGTAAACTAATACTAAACCATACACTCATGATTCAATCCCTCGCCATCAGTCCAGCTGTGGCTTTCGGAGGCAACCGAAGATGTCATGCATGATTTAATATATCTCAATTTGCAGAAAAGAAACTAATACTAAACTACACATTTCATAATGCAATCCCTCACCATCAGTCCAGCTGTGGCTTTCGGAGGCAACTGAAGATGCTATGAGCAGCTTAATATATCTAAATTTGCAAAAAAGAAACTAATACTAAACTACACATTTCATAATGCAATCCCTCACCATCAGTCCAGCTGTGGCTTTCGGAGGCAACTGAAGATGCTATGAGTAGATTAGTATATCTAAATTTTAACTACTGAAGCAGAAAAACAAAACTGAAATGTACAGAGCAATACTGAAATTAAACAAAAACTATGAAAAGCAAACTAGCAGCAGAATAATGTTAGTTCCATGTCTTTAATCAAAAAGCTATGAAAATGCCCGGGCTGCCTATCTAAAACCTGAAAAACATAAACACTGATCAGTGATTAACAATCATAAAGCATGAAAGACAGAAATGAAATGGAAATTATGGAAGTGTATAAACAGAAATGAAACAACTGCAAAGTATGAACATATGGATGGATTATGATACAATGATTTTTAAAGAAATGAAATGAAAAATATACACTAATACACAAAACCTTAGCTGAGCAGGGGCCCTCTACACAGCCTTGGCAACGGTCCTCAAATACGAATTAAGTTGAAAAACAGAGTCTTCTCATATTAAAAAGCAGTTCATTACAGAATGGTAATGTTACGGCACAAGTGCAGCGTAATCACTACGGAGCAGACTAATCAAAAGATAACAGAGACTATATTTACTGACAACGACTAACTGTATGCAAACGCAATATATATAACAACAAACTATAACTGTTTCCTCATGTTCATGCTAGTGGAGAGCACGTAGACCACTACGTCCACGGATATAGGAGCATGGCCGTGTTGGAAAGTAGATCTACGGGAGGTGGATGCTTGAATTCGACTCTAGAACCCTGTACAGATGTCGATTTAACCTCCGCAGGCTTAGAAACGGCCGTATGGATCTTTATGTGACACGAAACAGAGTCCGGCCGACATGAAACTCCATGGTTGACTTCCATGTGGACGCCTTTGACCGCGGCTTCTTTGGACGATTTTTCTTGAACCAATAGGATACGAACCATGTCCACGTCATTCCTGACCTACCCATGTGGCTCTTTTCCCTTGTGGACACCTGTAGCATAGAGTTTCACAAAATAGCTGCGGAAAGTTGCAGCAGCTGCGGAAAGTGGCAAGATTCCGCAGCTGAATGAACAAAATCTAGATCAAATAGCAAACACAAAAATATAATTAAAAACCATGTTAGATGCCCTTTTGCACATGATATTTGACAATTTGGGAGGTTTAGGTGAGTGAAAATGGTAAGGAAAAGTGTATGGAAAAGATGCCCAAATGCGGACTCAAATGAAACACATCTTTTGTAGATACATTAGATTTTCTTCATTAAGAACATATTCTATCAAGCACAACTTCATCAAGTAAGTTGCCATTATCTTCATCAAGGGGGTTGTCTTTCAAGGACAACATTCGGCATCATATTGTCAACAAACATCATATCACATCAGATTTACATCATTTACCAAGTCCATCAAGTCAAGAATAACTTCATCAGGTGGATTGCCATCAAGGACAACACATGTCAACAGTCGCATGTCTTCATCTTCATTCAGTGGGTTTCCATCAAGGAAAACATTCTGCATCATATTTCCAACAAAAATTTCTCTAAAAATCCCTTCTTTGGATTCATAATTCCAAAAATAGTTAGGATAGACTATTGGTTCACTGAAAATGGCATCCAGCTTCTTCGGTTTCGCCTCCAACACCTGTCTGAACCCCTTGGCACTAAGGTCACTGAAAACTTCTTTGATGGGTTCTTGACCTATAGAAGTAATAAAAATCTTTTTAAACCTCAACAAATGGATTCATAATTCTAATTACAGTCATAAATAACTATTGGTTCTCTGCATAAGGTCTCTAGCTGCCCTGGCTAGGCCCCGAACTGCTGTTGGCACTTGCTGGCACTAGTGGCCCATGGAACTTAACAGAAGCATATCAGTCTTCAAAAGTACTATACACACTTTTAAAACATCACCATTAGTTCCAAAACATTTTAAACATCTAAAATTAACTATTTTATTTATGAATAAGGCCTCTAGTTGCACTGGCTAGGCCTCTAACTACTGCTGGCCCATGGTGGCTCTAGTGGCCCCTAGAACTTATCTGAAGAAAAAACCTGCTCAAAATTCCTCTAATGGATCTGGAACTTTCACCAATGAGTCTAGAATGTCTGAGATAGTCGAAATCAAATATTGGCACTCTAGCTCAAGATAGAGCCAAAACAAGATTTGTCCAGTGTCCCCTAGAAATCATCCACTAAATTTGGAGGAACTGCACATAACTGCAGTTAAGTTTGGAATCTGCGCCAAAAATGGTGGGCACTCCAAAATTTCTACCAAGCTAACCATTGGCATTAATTTTCAACCAATGTTTGCGCACATGCACCATAGACTCCACACAGTTATGGTGGGCAGTTAACTAAACCATCAGTGTTAATAACTGAAACCACGCAGTGAATTTGACATGTTACAGGTTTACCCGTCGTAGTTAGCAGTTTTGTTACCATCATAGTTTTTGGGGCTTAGCCCTTGGTTTTTGGCACTAAGGCCACATGGTGGGGGCTGGCCCCCCAAAAACTCCATACCGAAAACTGTCAATCTTCAAATAACACCACAATCGTTATATGGTTAAGTAACACGGTTAGGGGAGCTAGTTAAGGCTTGTGCACTGCAATCTTGAGGTCGGGTGTTCAAACCTGGATGGATTAACAAAATTTAATCGAGCATTCCTGGGCCACGTGGTGGCCTACGAGCTTGCCACATGGTGGCCTTCCAATGGCTCAAAAACTCGAGAGTCAACCAATAGCTGAATCATACGTTGCCACTTGTCCAATGCTGATTGGTCCAAATGTAATATTATGGGGAATATTTCAAGGAATATTTTGAGGAATATTCCAAGAATATTCCCTGGAATATTCTTTTTTTTAATTTCCCAAAATTCCATGTCAAACTTCATCAAAGTCCAAATTTTGCAGTTTACTGGATTTTTCAAACTGCGATAACTTCTTCATATTGTGTCAGTTTTTCGAACCGTTCATGGTGCCGAAATCAGGAAGACGAGATCTATCTGATCACTCAAGTTCGGCACACTTCTAAACACTTTGAATTTTTAGCTATCACTTAGGTCCATGATCCAGTTCTGATCACCTAACAACCTTCACTTTGGAAATCCTGCCTCTCTCTTAATATTTAAACTAACTTTGATTAGCACAGGGCAACGAAGGCAGAGCAGACTAGCAGAGTAGATTTATGAAGAAGGGAAGAACCATGGGTGGCCAGAGGGGTGGAACCTTTCCCTGAGAATAATGTGGGACATCAGAAATATTCCTTGAGTTCCAAAACTTTCCAGAGTCATAATTTGACTAATTTTATGTCGATTTTAAACCTCTCGGAGACAATAACTCAATGGCTATGTTCGTTTCAGCAACAGAGATTTTCATTTTCAGCCATTTTCTAGATTGGAGTGACGGTGTCGTATTCCCAAGTGTGGACAGTTTATTTTATGCCTCTTGATGCCACAAATTTGATGGTGCAACTAGATTCAACAGCTAAGCATCCACTTCTTCAACCAATTTTAGGAGTTGAAGTATTGATGAAATGTGCTTCTTTTATCATTTGTTGTGAGATGTAATATGTTGTTTAGATCCCTGCTTGATGTATGTTGCGGGGTATATGTTTCTACTTCATGTGAGATGTATTCGCCATGGATTTTTATGTTTTATTGAAATCCCTATGTAACCTTGATGAAGGGATCCTCATCGTCACCTTGTGTGAGATTATGTCATGCTGATAGGAGGCCTATTGTGAGTGATAGTTCATGTAGCAGAACATATCATGGAGAGATAACACACTCGTGTTGAGGGCATATATCCTTGTATGATAGGAAACCTAGTCCATGTACTTCATCACCATTTTTGGCACTATATGAAGATACCTACCCCATATTGACTCCCGACTCGGAAATGTAGCCCACATTGGGTGAACTCCATTATCAACGTCTTGTGTTCTTATGTTGTTGGTTGTTGTCTTGTTCCCCTCTTCTTTACAATATGCATATATGTTCATTTATGGTGTTTTAAATTCAATTCTAACCACATCATAGAAGTAAAATATATTGGATGAATCTGGCACTGAAGGAACTTAGATCAATATGGCATCAAAGTGGTATTCTCGCTGATGTGAACTGTGAGAGTGAACAATGATTGAATGTGCGACAATGAAGGATGAAAAATACATGTACAAGGATATGCTAAGAATGTTGAAAATGGTGGACATAATGTATGACACTTATGAGAAGAGAGTATAGGAAGATGAGAAAAAAGATCAGAGAACGATGCTTCATCCACATCTTCCAGTTCTTACGCATATTCTTTGTCGCCTTCATCGTATTCTCATCATTCGAATGAGGAGATAAACCAGAGTCTTCAAGAAGATAATGTTGAATTAAGGAGGCTACTATGAGAAGAGAAACAGGAGAATCAGAGATTGCATCTTCACTTGCGAGCCACGAGAGAGGCGTTGGAGGAATTGAATCACAACAAGGGCTTGGAGAAGCCCTCATCATCTCTTTCAAAATCGACGATTGAGGTAAAAAATGTTCATTTCTCTTCAGTTTCATCTTCACATGCTATCATTTCTATTGGAAATGTGGATATATCCATTACAGGATCTGGCATGAGATTCCTCACTAAGATGGGATACAAAGGAGGAAGACTTGGTGTTAATGGCCAAGGAATAACTCAGCCATTGGAGGTTGTGAAAATACCTCGATTCGAAGGTTTGGGGTACACCAAAGGATAGTGCTCAAAGGTGTCAAAATATTTTGAGACATTGTTAAGGCCATCGAGGACAGAGAATGAATGGAACACATCACCATCATTCCATAACACTACACATTGTAGAGAAAGAGCTGAGGAAATCTCTCATCCCCATGATCGCACTAGAGACCAATAGGAAAGGTATAACAAGCCTTGGTATTCTAGTGTTAATTTTTATTACAAACATGTTGTCAATAATGAACGGAAATCATGGCATAGAAAAACTTGAAGTTTTTGTGGATTACATAACCATGTGTTTGTCGAGTGCTAGAAAAGAATGGAAACACAAAAGAGGATGAGGCATGAAAGGCCTTATCCACCACAAGAAAATAATAAGGTAAAGCAGGTATGGAGGAAGAAGACTCATTGTAGTCATTGCAATATAATTGGCCATCAAAAATCCATGTGTTGGAGGCTCTATCTAGAGTAGTGTCTCAAGGACAAAGTGTACATACATGAACCAGTTGAAACAGTTGCTTGACAAGCGAATCCGCCACAGGAGGATAACTCGTTCACTTTGATAAGTGAAAGATGGTTTTTCTAGATGTGTTAGCTTGTTTTGGACTTAATTTTCAAAGCATATGTTGCAACTTAAAATGTAAAAGTGATGATGTGTTTTCCATCACTTGTTGAAGCAACAATATTTTTTTTGCCTTGTAATGATAGTTGGGGTATTGATTCCATTTTGATGTAAAATTGACCACTGAGTATGTATTATAAACTTGTGGCAGCTATGGGATTATTTGGTCATATTTGGTCATGTAATATAACATATAATTTTAAAAATGATTTTACTACAATTTTGCAAAGGATGCAGGTGTCAGCTCATCGCTTATGGCTCTGAAGGAAAAAGGTGAAGGAGAATGAAGGCTGACCTTTCAGGACACTTGTGGTGTAGACAAGGTACAAAGCAGTTTCGGATTATGTTCATGCTTTTGGTGGACCAAAATATCCTCAGTGGGGAGGATTGATCCAAGTGGCTCCAAACACCCTCAAGAGACCAGGAGGGCTTAGAAATTGTCAAAATTCAAATTGGTCAGAATGCTTTCTAATTAGGATAATATTGAACTGCTCCTCGCCCTGATTCCAACAGTGTGAATGGTTCTCCAATATGAGATCATATGGATAAGTTAGAGCCAGTCAATTTTTTGGTCAAAGTGGGCAGTGGACCAAGATTAATGGTCCTACAAATTGACTGAGGACGGGAAATGAAATTTGGCTCTCGAAAGTGGGTGAAATTGTGGTGTGGCCTCTTTAAAATGCCCAATGACCCTTAATTTTGTTAAAATCAAGAATAACTAATATTCTTTAATAAAAAATAAATTATATTAAAAAAAAGGTGGGTGGCCATGACCCCCACCACCTCCACCGGCATTGTATTAATATAAAATAAAAAAACATGGGCAATGGGTTGCTACCCCCGCCACCCCCCCCATTGAAAAACCAAAGCTTATGTGGGTGGGCGGGCCGCCTCTGGTGGACCCCGCCCATGCCACCACCTGCACACCAATTATAAAGTTTGAAGCCTGTGGGAGTTGAACCCACAGCCGACGGACCGGCCCCACCCATGCAGCAGTTTCACATGACAACCAACAATACAATGCACACCTCCAAAATAAAACGCCATATTTATGTTATAACACACCATGTTTAAAACATTTCAAACAAACTCTAATATTAATAGCACCATATTTAATACATTCAGTTCAAAAATGTTAAAGTCTCATTAATGTTACCGCCAACATCTTTGAACCAATTACCATTAATACAAAAAATGGTGGGGCGGGGTTTCGATCTTGGGACCTCAGCCCACCAAACATGGCCATTTTCCAATGGCCCAAAAAATTTGAATTTGGAAAGCCCGCATCTCTCTTAATATTTAAACTGGCCTTCATTAGCACAGGGTCATGAAGGCAGAGCAAACCACGGAGTGGATTTTTGCAACAGGGTGGAACCATGAGTAGCCAGAGGGGTGAAACCTTGCCCAATGAATAATGAGGGGCATCCAAAAGATTATTTGAGGTGCAGCAAGAGCCAGAATTTGACAAAATTTATGTCGATTTTACACCTCTTGGTGACAGGAACTCAATGACAATGTGTGTTTCAACATCAGAGCTTCCCATTTTTCATCCATTTTCCATATTGGAGTGACGGTGTCAAATTCCCAAGTGTGGACAGTAGATTTTATGCCTCTCGATGCCATGAATTTGATGTGCAACCAAATTTAATAGCTAGGCATCCAATTCTTCATCCAAATTTAAGGGTTGATGTATATGTAGTATTGATGACATGTGCCTCTTTTATCATTTGTTGCGAGATGTAATATGTTGTTTAGATCCCTGCTTGATGTATGTTGCAGGGTCTATGTTTCTACTTCATGTGAGATGTATTCACCATGGATTGCTATGTTTGATTGAGATCCCTATGTAACCTTGATGAAGGGATCCTCATAGTCACCTTGTGTGAGATTATGTCATGTTGATAGGAGGCCTATTTTGAGTGAGAGTTCCTGTAGCGGAACATCTCATGGAGAGATAATACACTCATGTCGAAGGCATATATCCTTATATGATAGAAAACCTAGTCCATGTACTTCATCACCATTTCCAGCACTATAAGAAGTGGCCTACCCCATCTTGACATTGGGCCCAGAGGCATAGCCCACACTAGGTGAACTCCGTTATCAAAGTCTCGTGTTCTTATGTTGCTAATTGTTGTCTTGTTCCCTCTTCTTTACAGTATGCATATATGTTCATTAGCGCTATTTTAAATGAAATTCTAACCACATCAAATAATTAAAAGGTATTGGATGATTCTGGCATTGAAGGAACCCAGATCAAACATGATGGTGTGATCTATTTCCTCATCTGAGAGGTAGATCTTCAGTCAACTTGCAGGGAAGAATATTTTGGGAATCCTGAACCAAGTTGACTTTATACTCATTTTACTCATTTTTGTGCAAGGAGTACAGTGGTAAAGTTATATTTTTCATCTGAGAAGCACATTTCAGTCAACCAACAAGGAGAAATATTTTTTGGAATTATATTTGAGATTCCTGAGGGTCCATATTTTCACCAAGTTAGAACGTGGTCAAGTTTATAGTCATTTGACATGATTTCATGCCCATAATTCTGAATGGTGTGGTCCATTTATTCAATAGAGGCGTGCATTTTCAGGCCATCCCTAGAAGTGGAGGTATAAGTTGTATTTTTCACATGCATTTAATTTTATTTTTTTTGAATATTAATGAAAGCAGCCTCCCCACTTTGAGAAGAGCTCAAAGACGTAGGCCACACTAGGTGAACTATGTTACCAATCTGTTGTGTCTTTGTTTCTCATGGTTGAATTTTATTTCCACTCCTTTCATGTGATTTTATTTCATAGTTACATGCTCTTTTATATGAAACTTTGTATGCATATTTGAAGTAAAAACATCTAGACAAATATTGGTATCAGAGTCGGTCTTCTGTTGATTTGAATTGCGAGTGTATGATAACTAGGGGAAATCTCAAAACATATGAAGGAGAAAATAAGTCCTTTGATCCAGAAGCGGAGCTTCCAACATGAAGAAGGAAAATGGTAGATGAATATGCTCAATTGGAGGAAGAGAGAAAGTACCACAAGTCCTTCTACACCATTGCAGAAAAAGTTGACAACTTGCAGAATATGAGAAGACAATGAAGCAAGAGAAGAGAGAATCAGATGATCATGCCTTGGTGAATCATGAAGGAGGAGGAAAAGAGCCTCCTGAACCTTGCTCTCCATCTTCTAGAGAAATTTATTTTTCTTCCTCTTCTCATCATTTGAGAGGTAGAAGAACTCGTAAAAATCCATTTTTCAAGTTGGATGTCAAGTTTGATTTGCATGTGTTTAGTGGAGAATCTAATACCAAAAACCTAGATAACTCAATCAGATAGGTTGAAGTATATTTCCGTATACAAGTAATCAAATAAGATGAAGCCAAGATCCAACTAGACACCCTTCAATTGAGTGGCATTACTCTCGCATGGTCGGGAGGAAAACTATATAAAGGTGGTAAGAATATTCATAAACTTTTAATGAAGAATGAAAGAAGGATGCATTGTCTTGGCTTCAGTGGAAAAAGTTGACAACTTGCTTGCAGAATATGAGAAGACAATGAAGCAAGAGAAGAGAGAATCAGATGATCATGCCTTGGTGAAGAGCCTCCTGAACCTTGCTCTCCATCTTCTAGAGAAAGTTATTTTTCTTCCTCTTCTCATCATTCGATAGGTAGAAGAACTCGTAAAAATCCCTTTTTCAAGTTGGATGTCAAGTTTGATTTGCATGTGTTTAGTGGAGAATATAATACTGAAAACCTAGATAACTCAATTAGATAGGTTGAAGTATATTGTTGTATACAAATAATCAAAGAAGATGAAGCCAAGATCCAACTAGAAACCCTTCGATTGAGTGGCACTACTCTCATATGGTCGGGAGGAAAACTATATAAAGGTGGTAAGAATATTCATAAACTTTGAATGAAGAATGAAAGAAGCATGTAATGTCTTGGCTTCAGTGAAAAGGACGCATTTTTAGTGGCTAATACTGCATCGGAACATTATAAATAAATGGGTCTGAAAATAGCATGCTCATACAAGGCCAAAAATGGAGATCTATGCTCCTCAACACTTTTCCTAGACAACCCAGGAAGGGTTTCCAGAAATGCACAAAATATCAGAATGTCGGAATGCAGCCCTAGGGATGAATAAAATCAGCAACTAGGCACCTAAAAAGGAGGTGGTTGAATATGATGTAGATCTGAAATAACTCCTCTTCTGCACCCTACAACTCAGCACATATCTAAATAGAATCTGTGTTGTATAAGAAAGTTGTAGCTTGGCCAAATGCCGTAATGTGGAAATAATGTTCAAGAACTCCTCCTGAGTAGGCACTCTAAGTCCCCCAAGGATAGAGATGGGATTCCCACTCAGGAACACCCTTGTGCTAAACAACACTGCAATCTTAGCTAAACAGCTGAAGAGAGCCAAAAGTATTAACAAACCACAATCAAATAATAATAAAAAACATGAGCACAATGGCTGCCATCCTCTTTCTTATATTTTTGGTGAGCTTCCTTACCCTTCACCCCACTCATTAAAGGCAATACTTCCATGCAAAGGATCTCCCTCCAAAACTGCATTGTCCCTCATTCAATGTCCACTACTTCCATGCGAGTGCTATTGATTTGGTCAAAGTTTACCAAGTCCACATGCTTCATCCCTTGTTCATACATAGGGGAGCTTTATCCAGCTCTTTTGATGCCCTCCATTCACATTTGGAGTGGTTTTATTCCTACTAAAGAGATTTATGGGTCTCTCTATCCTCTTATTCTTCTAACTAAGAAGAAAAATTAGATTTTAATATTCCAATTAGCTGCATGCCAATTTAGGAATATTACAATCCTCCCCTCCCAAAGGTTGCTTGTCCTCAAGCAACTGCAAGGATAGATATGAAAAATGTAGGGAACCTTCATTCCCATGTGAAGCTCCAATATCTAAGCTATCATCCATATAAAATGAATCACCTTCCAGAATGGTAATTCATTGAAAAACTCCTCCCACGTGCTCATGAGACTTTCTTCCCAAAGAATCAAGTCAATCATATGGCTTACTTCATACGGAAGCAAGTGATATACTGTAGCAGCCATATAATGTCCCATGTTTCTCCTGAAGCATGAAGAAGTGTGGGGAGTTTCATTCCCAATGGACACATCCAACGAATGTGTCAACCCTCCAATCATGTTCCCAACAATAATAATAAAATCATCAACATATGGGATCACAATCAAAGTCATGCTAGCTGCCATGTGTAGTAAAGGAGAATGAAAATGGTCCCTCAAGTGCAACCAATGCAATTTTAATCCTAACTGCATCAGAATATGGCATGATGAGTGGTCTCCCAACCACTTGTTTGTTTCCCCAATATTCTCACATGCTTGAAGAAGGTGTATGATGTATGGTGCAAATTGAGCACACCCTAAATAAGATATCATCTCCCCAACATCTCTTAGGGAGTGGCCATCATCAATACTGCTTGTGGCCTCAAGTATACCATGAAGTCTAGAAGGAAGAGTGCCCCCTCTTGGAGCAATGTCCTACACATGAATGGTAAGGAAATACAAATACATAGTAAATGAATCATGATGTATAGAAATACAATCTTTACCATGTACTTGATTCAAACTAGTAAGGTGGCTCATAGATGGGCCTCCTCTCACTCCCAATAAGAAAGGAAGTGGTTGTGATAACTCTACCAAAAATTCATGTTTCTCCTAATCATCCAAATAATCCATGCATTTCCTCATATGATGATGCATTTCCTCATCTTTGAAGCCTTCCCAAGTGAATCCCTATAAAATAGTACAGTATGCTCTTATAAAACCAGTGGGTTTGGAGAGAAAACCCTCATATGCTACATTCAGTAGCTTCTCCTTGAGCTTAGAGGCTCTAGTCAAGAAGATTATACTCTAAAAATAGATGACCCAATATCTTACTGCATATTTGCCATCTGATAACTAGCTATCAAGAATCCTGCATGAAAAGAGATCCTTGGAATATTCTACTAATAGTTGGGATCTCCAATAAGGTTCAATACTCAATAATGATAGCACTGCTGATCTATCATGTAAAACACCTGTCATGTTTCTTCTCTTTTCTTTGACATCTCCCATGCCAAATTCATACACCGAGATGCTGCAATCTTACCTCTGTTGCTCCTCCTTGATCCGAATGGAAAATGGCATCAACTCATGTTATTCATCTACCCATATTATCCATATACCCATGGAATTTACCCATGGTATTGTAAATGGCATCGACTCATGGTATTCATCCACCCATGATATTTATTCACCCATGGTATTATAAGTGACCCATGGTATGTATCCACCCATGGTATTCATCCACACATGGGATTTACCCATGGTATTGTAAGTGGTATCTACCCATGGTGTTGGCCCATGGTATCCACCTATGGTATGGTATCTCAAAAAAGGCTATAAATAACAAGCCTCACTTTGTAAGGCAGTTATCAGGCCACGATGCCAGCTTCTACGATTATTCTCTGTTTTAATAAAACAAGTTTCTTTGTGGTTTTATTTTCTTTGTGTTCCAAATTTTTTACGGCATTATAATTTTGCGAGATCTTGTCGGATACATTTCAACTTTTAGATCTTAGGGGGCCTCCCCCTAAATCTAAAAGTTAAGGCTAAATGCAGCAATTCTACAAAACAAATAAACCACAAAAACATTAAAAAGCGGAAGGAGTGTAAAGCTACCTTGTGCGGACAATACATCTACAAAAGTGAGCCTGTTATGATACAATATAGGTGGGTGCAGGCCAATACCATGGGTAAATCCCATGTGTGGATGAATACCATGGGTGGATACATACCATGGGTCACTTATAATACCATGGGTGAATAAATATCATGGGTGGATGAATACCATGAGTCGATGCCATTTACAATACCATGGGTAAATTCCATGGGTAGATGGATAATATGGGTAGATGAATAACATGAGTTGATGCCATTTTCCATTCGAATCACTCCTGTAGCTACTCATGCTCTAGTGAAGGTGGAAGTTTTTGGAGGCTAGCATTCCATGAGAAGCTATCACCCATCAAAAAAAAATTGGGTTTGGCTTTTGTAAGCATGAGTGTCCAAAAACCTATACCAAATGTGGAAGATTCCTTCCTATGTGGAAGTATCTTTTGATTCTCCAAAGCCATGTATTGGCCTCCTTGCACCATGATGGTGCCATCCATCTCTAAAACATCTTCTCTCAGTGCAAGATGTTTGGTGAGAGTGGATAATACTGATATTGGGAGACTGTCTCCCTCCTCCTTGAGCCTACCCCAGACTCTTTGCGCTGTGTCAAGTCCTCCCAAGGTTTTCACCTCTCCAGGATCTATGAGTAGTGCAACCAGATGTGAGGCATCTCTCATCATCTCTTGATCTGGTGGTCTCCTAGGAGGAATGCCTCCATGTAAGGAGACATCAATGTCAAGAGTATACTGCATATGTGAGTGAACTGCTTGGTCCTTGCTTTCACTACGCAAATCAATCTGCCTCTTTTGTGCATCAACCTTCTGAAATAGGTAGGGATGTGTCCTCCTAATCATATGATGTTGGCCATCCTCCCTATATTCTCCTTTCATCTGCAAGGTCTCACAATCTATCAATGTGTAATATTCCTAAATTAGCATGCATCTAATAGGAATATTAATTTTTCCTTTTAAATCTAGTTGAATGAATAAATGGGCAATGAGGCTCATAAATTGATTAATTAAGAATAAAAAAATCCCTCATAATGTGAAAAGGGATCATGAAATAACGAAATCAAGCATCCACATGTGTGAACAAGGTCCAAACTATGTGGACAAGGTCAATTTTGACCAAGTCAACATGATTTATTCTCAAAATAGTGGATCCTAAATAAATCGAGCTCAATGTGAATGAAAATCAAGCTAGCTAGTCAAAATGAAGACACCTTGATTGTGAAAGGAGACAAGGCATGAAGACTTAGTCAAGGATGACCCTATCAAGATTGATCCAGTCAAGCTTGATTAAATCAAACTGCGTTGTCAAAGGATTACCCTCACTAATGGAGACAGCATAATTGTGATGGAGGAACCTTTGCATGGAAGCAACCTCATAGTGTGTGGGACCCTTGGTGAGGAAGCTCATCAATTATATAATGGAGGAGATGGCAAGCATAGGAACATATTGGAGATTTTATTTTTATTTGGTCTGTTAGCCCCCCTATGGAATTCTTGACAAGCAAGCTGGGGGCTAGATTGTTCTGGAGCCTCCAAGGAATGCCTTTCCCCTGAAAATTCATCCTCCTTGGAGTCTCTCTGTACTGTGCCTAAAATGTAGTCCCTCTGCCGATCCAAAATCCATAAAGGCCCATTATTTCCCTTTATACCTTTGCAAAATATCACCTTCACCCTCTCCCTTTGTCAAACTCCCCTTTAATTCCCCCCATTATCCCTTTAAATCCTCTCTAAATCCTATTTTTCCCCTACTTTGACCGTTCCCACCTTTCATTCCCCTATCACTACCCCTAGCTAGCCCCAAATTGCATTAAAAATGAATAAAATCCATAAATTTCACCATTTCAGACCTTAGCCCCCTTAGCCGTGGCCCCATGCTCCTTTGTCTTCCACATGACCCGACGCCGTGACCGAAGCCTTTCTCTACGGGGGGATTTTCTCTGTCTGTAGAGTCAAGCCATGGAGCCCCTGTAGTTGACTCCTCGGGATGTGTGATGACCCAATCGAACGGTTTATATTCACTACGGGGGGTCACCCCATACTCTCATGCCCGTACGCCTTGGCCCCCCCGTAGTCCATCTCCGCCGTCCATTCGCCCGACAGATCGACGGCACGGAGCGCGCCCGAAATGGTGGACCCCGCCAGCCATACATCATCTGCCCAGAAACCGCCAATTTATCCCGCACTGCCCCCGCATGCTTGGTGGTTTTTCCCCGAAGGCCAGCAATTCCATTCATCTCCTGCCACGCGTCCTCCTGTATTATTTTGAAAACCGCCATTTCGCGCATTATCTCCCGGACGAATGCCGGGCAACGGAATTCGCGATCACTGTCTGATCTTGAGCGCTTCATCCAACGGCTGTCATCTTCCGAAGCTGCACACCATTTAACACCCGTCCATCGTACCCGCGGGCCCGCCTTCCGTCGTTCTCTGCCGTTGATTTTCGCTCGTTCGACGGTCCAGATCTATCTGTTCATTGTTGACCATTCCGTTGCCCCGGGACCTCCACGTCACCCGTCCATCGTTCTCCGTCCCACCACGTCACCCCCACGTGTTTCATCCGTACTTTCTCCCATTCCATCGCGTATATTTGATTCTTTTCGTGTTCTTTAATGTTTTCTCATTCGTTTTCGTTCTGTGTTCCGTCAATTACCTACCTGAGCAGTTTTTCACCATTCTTCTGCGTTTTCTTCCACCATGTCACTGATTGCACGTCCATTTCTCCCACCTACATCACCCGCCACCCTTTTCCATGGATTTCTTCATGGTATTCATGTCTCCTGCAGGTTTATAAAGAAAAAATGGCCGCCGTGATACACTTCCATGCTACCAGGACAACTAAATCCGAGGAAGATCACCCACAGCAGCTGAATTTATGAACAAAGGCCCAGGAAGGTGGAGATGAGATGTTCATTAAAGGAATAGAGATTGAACTCTGTAGGAAACCTCCCATCACCATTAAAACCGAGCTGAGCTGTCAGAGATAGAATTGAAGCAGCAGAGCTTTCCAGTACAGAGCAAAAGGGAGGTTAAGGCACGCTAACGAAGATCCAGAGCCTTAAATCAGTGTTTTCAAAGGAAGAGCAGCAGATCACAGACCCCGAGGATCGATCAAAGGATCCTGAGTGCAGGAAAAGGGTAATATCAGGGTTTTCATCAGCCGAATTTTTTTCTTTATCAGGTACAGAGCACCCATACTGTTTTATTTACACACCGTGTCCCTGAAGAGAATTCCGCCAAAAAACAGTTCAAAACCACCGGAGCATTTATGTGACAGACCTTTCAGTAGTTTATTTTATTTTTTCTCAAGACACCAGGAGTACTTCAGTCAAAAGATGTCAAGATCAAATCTGGAGCAGATCATTCTCTCACAAAGAAGGTGACAGAGATTAAATATACAGCATGACAAGAAGAATGGGTTTCGGCCCTGAATTCATTTGTGTATTTAATGATATATTCAACTTTCACCTACTCCTTCAGTCGATCTTAGGTTCATTCTTTGCTATAAAGCACAGAAGGAAACATTGTAATGGTTGTTGATGAGATATCAGTGAAATGCAAGTATTTTCCTCTTGAGACAAGTTCTCTGTGTATATTGTAAGATAGACTGAGATTAGATGTATTCAGACTGAATGTTCAAGATATGGGCTATGATGTACCTGATTGGTGTTGTTTTTAGTATGACAAGCATGTTCCTTTGGATCCTGATCTAAAGCAGCTGGTGATGTTTCCTCTTTCTCTGTATTTGTGATTGACTTGCTTTCATTTCATTACATTTCTTCAGGCTTGCATCAGAAGTTTGGCATAAGATTTACCCTTGATAGGTACCTTATGCTGCTGCTCTCCCAGCCTTCTATGTTTTCTGCTTACGTGTGTATCTGAATGTTGATTTCAATTGATTTAACCAGTGTAGTGGATGTCATTGCCTGCTCTCTGATGTATGAGTTAATGGAATCAGTATTTAGATGTTCTAGTTAGGATTTAGTTGAATGTGTTGAGAACCTGGGAGGTCTAGAATCCTGTATCTGCCTCGCTAGGAGCTTTCCATCCCAATTAAACCTTTCCAAGATCCCTTGTTTTACCTCTAATTCTGTCCAAGCAGGCCTGGAGTTAAATGACCTCTGGTCTGATCTATAGACAGGGTTGGTTGGTTCTCCTCCTTTCATTTTCAACCCTTAATGTCCCATTCCAAATATCTCCTTCAAGATCCAAATGCTCTAGATGACTAGCCCAATTGAAAGCTTGCACATTCATTACAAATAAATCCTTTCTTGACTCCATCACCCAATGGCTTTGATGTTCTCTGAGTTAGTTGTATCTGCCTAAGCTTCCTCTTTGCTCATCCTTGTCGCATATTGGTCCTTCCTTTCCTAATTCCCTCCAACCAAACACAAACAATGAAACAAACAACCACGAGCCTATAACTAGCCTAAAATCATAACATCCGAGCTTCAAAGACATAAACCTTTGACTACCATAGAGAGATCCATCTTTGGACCTAGGAGGGCTAGATCCTAAGGTATGAAAGTGGTTCTATGTTGTCTCATCTTTTGGTTTCTGTCAACCTGGCCAAAACATGGGAACACCAACATAATAGCGACTCCACTGGGGAAGAGACCACTCTTCCTTTAGGTTGGCTTTTTATTGCTGATGGTGGACAGCATTCTGCTTCAAACATTCATATACATCCACCTGGCGACTCCACACTCCCTATGATCCAAAGACATAATGACTCCACTGGTAGAAGACTCTGAATTGGTTGAAGAGACACTGTGACCTCTTTCTGATTTACAAACATGCTTCCACGCATACAGAGAAGATATTCCCCAATGAGCAGGGAGCATATCCCTAGATTCCCAAGCAAAATGCCTGAAGTGGACTGGTTAAAAAACCTGCCTATCTTTCAGGGTGAAAACACTGAGGACCCCTTGCTACATCTCATCAGGTTTCATATACATGTGTGGAAATTTAAAGTTGAGTGGCATGAAGACTGCCTGATGAAAATGTTCATGGCAACATTAGAAGGAAAAGCTAGGGATTGGTATGAATGGTTAGAACCTCAGAGTTTGTTTTCTTTAAAAGACATGCACCAAGTATTTTACAAGAATTATAAAGGGAAATCTCCATCCTTATCATGGGACTGTTGTGATCAATCTCAGAATATCATACAATATCTGTTAGGTATTGATGATGATTTGGTTAATATGCATTCTGAAGATCTATTAATAGCCATTCAAGATTTTCATATGCATCCTAGCTATCACAAGAACATAGATGAATCATCTGAGGAAGAAAACAGCCAAGAGACTGTGGACATTCTTGAAGATATCCCTGAAAACTCAGATGCTGATTTATCATCCCTTATGGTTGAGGCTCAAGATGACATCTTGCCTCAAATCCAGTCTTCAAAGGAAACAGAGGGTTGCTGCACTTCTGCACAAAGGAATATAAGACCATCTTCCCCTTTGACAGAAGTAGAAATAGATCAGATCATCAATAGACAGCCAGCCTCTGAAATTTTTTACAAATCAGACATTCTTGCCCATTCATCTGATGAGCTCTATTGTATAGGATTAGAAAGCTCAAATGTAAATCAGAGTGAGGAAAAATCTGTTGATGATCCAGTATGTCCGGTTGACAGCATTACTTACATTCATGATTTTCCTATTTTTGATCTCTCTGATGATGATGTTCTCCAAACAGAAGAAGATCTTGTAGGGTCATCATTAGTAGATTCATGGGAGGAGAATCAATCCTTGTCACTTCCAGAGAGTAATGAGCCAATGCAGGCTATTTATGACACTGATGGGGAGAGCTATGACAGTATAATAGCAGATGAAGATTCTTTGAATCTTCATTCTGCCTTACCGCAGATCATCAGTGAGACTAGAAACTAGCAGTCTTTCCTTTCAGAAGTTGGAGAAGAGACTCTTGAGCAGGTTGGAAATAAGGTGCCTTCTCCTGAAAAAGAGGAAGCAATGGAACATGCCCTTGCTCAAGGATGCATTGACCTCTTCACTGAGCCCAGCACATCAGAGCAGAACATATCAGAGCTCCAGGAGGACAACACTGCCATATATGATGAGTCCTCCAGTTCAGAAAGTGAAGCAGATGAAGGATATTCTCTTTCTCAAGAGAGTCTCATTCTTGAGCCAGTGGAAGAAGAAGAGGAAATATTGGTTGAAGCCTACCTGCCAGATACTCATAGCCAGATATTTTTTCATGATCCTTATGCACATTTCCTGCATACATTTGAAGAAGGATCAAAGGTCTTCTTGAGCAGCATGTTGCAAACAGAAAGAAAATCTTTCAAAGCTGCCGTTATTGAACAAAAGGAGTGTGAGCTGCCCTGCCTATCTAGCCTGCTCAAGGAGTTGAGCAAGAAAGACCAGTCATGGGATCACTTGAAGGACTGGTTGCATTGGATGACAATGTTTGTAAGCTAGATTGTAAATATTCCAGTTAGAGTAGGGTAGGTAGGAAAATCTCAATAAAGCTCAGTGTGTGAGCATGTAGTAAATTGTTTCAATTCCTGTCTTAGAATGTAGAGAAGAAACCTGCTAGACAGTCTAATCCTAGCAGGTAGTAGTGTAGGTAGATTTAGAATAGGTTTTTTTTTGTTTTGAAAATAAAATGTAAAGGGTCTGCTAGTTAAAATGCACCCAAGAAAACAATGTAGAATTGTAGTTTGGGTAGGTAGTTTGTTGGGAAAATGTTTTTGCTGATGTTTCTATCATACTGTGGCAGCTAAAATTGAAGAAGAAAGATGGCTTACAACAGCAGGCATCTGGCCTACTCCAAGAGATCAATTTCTGAATTCTTGACTCCTCCAAGGAGCATCCATCCCCATGTGGAGCCACTGTTAGCCCCCCTATGGAATTCTTGACAAGCAAGCTGGGGGCTAGATTGTTCTGGAGCCTCCAAGGAATGCCTTTCCCCTAAAAATTCATCCTCCTTGGAGTCTCTCTGTACGGTGCCTAAAATGTAGTCCCTCTGCCAATCCAAAATCCATAAAGGCCCATTATTGCCCTTTATACCTTTGCAAAATATCACCTTCCCCCTCTCCCTTTGTCAAACTCCCCTTTAATTCCCCCCATTATCCCTTTAAATCCTCTCTAAACCCTGTTTTGCCCCTGCTTTGACCGTTCCCACCTTTCATTCCCCTATCGCTACCCCTAGCTGGCCCCAAATTGCATTAAAAATGAATAAAATCCATAAATTTCACCATTTCATACCTTAGCCCCCTCAGCCATGGCCCCGCGCTCCTTTGTCTTCCACATGACCCGACGTCGTGACCGAAGCCTTTCCCTACGGGGGGCTTTTCTCTGTCCATAGAGTCAAGCCATGGAGCCCCCGTAGTTGACTCCTCGAGATGTGTGATGACCCGATTGAACGGTTTATATTCACTATGGGGGGTCACCCCATACTCTCATGCTCGTACACCTTGGCCCCCCGTAGTCCATCTCCGCCGTCCATTCGCCCGACAGATCGACGATGCAGAGCATGCCCGAAACGGTGGACCCTGCCAGCCATACATCATCCGCCCAGAAACCGCCAGTTTATCCCGCACCGCCCTCGCGCGCTTGGTGGTTTTTCCCCGGAGGCCAGCGATTCCATTCATCTCCTACCACGCGTCCTCCTGTGCTATTCTGAAAACCGCCATTTCGCGCATTATCTCCCAGACGAAAGCCGGGCAGCGGAATTCGCGATCACCGTCCGATCTCGAGCGCTTCATCCAACGGCTGTCATCTCCCGAAGCTGCACACCATTTAACACCCATCCATCGTACCCACAGGCCCACCTTCCGTCATTCTCTGCCGTTGATTTTCACCCGATCGACGGTCCAGATCTCTCTGTTCATTGTTGACCATTCTGTTGCCCCAGGACCTCCACGTCACCCGTCCATCGTTCTCCATCCCGCCACGTCACCCCCACATGTTTCATCCGTACTTTCTCCCATTCCATCGCGTATATTTGATTCTTTTCGTGTTCTTTAATGTTTTCTCATTCGTTTTCGTTCTGTGTTCCGTCAATTACCTACCTGAGCAGTTTTTCACCATTATTCTGCGTTTTCTTCTGCCATGTCACTGATTGCACATCCATTTCTCCCATCTACATTACCTGCCACCCTTGTCCATGGATTTCTTCATGGTCTTCGTGTTTCCTGCAGGTTTATAAAGAAAGAATGGCCGCCCTGATACACTTCCATGCTACCAGGACAACTAAATCCGAGGAAGATCACCCACAGTGGCTGAATTTATGAACAAAGGCCCGGGAAGGTGGAGATGAGATGTTCATTAAAGGAATAGAGTTTGAACTCTGTAGGAAACCTCCCATCACCATTAAACCCGAGCTGACTTGTTAGAGATAGAATTGAAGCAGCAGAGCTTTCCAGTACAGAGCAAAAGGGAGGTTAAGGCATGCTAATGAAGATCCAAAGCCTTAAATCAGTGTTTTCAAAGGAAGAGCAGCAGATCACAGACCTCAAGGATCAATCAAAGGATCCTGAGCACAGGAAAAAGGTAATATCAGGGTTTTCATCAGCCGAATTTTTTTCTTTATTAGGTACAGGTCACCCATACTGTTTTATTTACACACCGTGTCCCTGAAGAGAATTCCACCAGACAACAATTCAAAACCACCAGAGCATTTATGTGACAGACCTTTCAGTAGTTTATTTTATTTTTTCTCAAGACACCAGGAGTACTTCAGTCAAAAGATGTCAAGATCAAATCTGGAGCAGATCATTCTCTCACAAAGAAGGTGACAGAGATTAAATATACAGCATGACAAGAAGAATGGGTTTCGGCCCTGAATTCATTTGTGTATTTAATGATATATTCAACTTTCACCTACTCCTTCAGTCAATCTTAGGTTCATTCTTTGCTATAAAGCACAGAAGGAAACATTGTAATTGTTGTTGATGAGATATCAGTGAAATGCAAGTATTTTCCTCTTGAGACAAGTTCTCTGTGTATATTGTAAGATAGACTGAGATTAGATGTATTCAGACTGAATGTTCAAGATATGGGCTATGATGTACCTGATTAGTGTTGTTTTTAGTATGACAAGCATGTTCCTTTGGATCCTGATCTAAAGCAGCTGGTGATGTTTCCTCTTTCTCTGTATTTGTGATTGACTTGCTTTCATTTCATTACATTTCTTCAGGCTTGCATCAGAAGTTTGGCATAAGATTTACCCTTGATAGGTACCTTATGCTGCTGCTCTCCCAGCCTTCTATGTTTTCTGCTTACGTGTGTATCTGAATGTTGATTTCAATTGATTTAACCAGTGTAGTGGATGTCATTGCCTGCTCTCTGATGTATGAGTTAATGGAATCAGTATTTAGATGTTCTAGTTAGGATTTAGTTGAATGTGTTGAGAACCTGGGAGGTCTAGAATCCTGTATCTGCCTCACTAGGAGCTTTCCATCCCAATTAAACCTTTCCAAGATCCCTTGTTTTACCTCCTGATGCATCCAGCGGGGCACGGAGTTAAAATGACCATAAAGTGCAGTCTGTAAGCAGGGTTGGTTGGTTCTCCTCCTTTCATTTTCAACCCTTAATGTCCCATTAAATATTTCCTTCAGATCAAATGCTCTAGAAGACTAGCCCAGTTAGCTTGCACATTCATTACAAATAAATCCTTTCTTGACTCCATCACCAGTGGCTTTGATGTTCTACAGATTTATCTATCTGCTGACTTCCTCTTTGCTCATCTTATGCATATTGGTCCTTTCTTTCAGATTCCTCAACCAAACACAAACAATCAAGCAAACAACCCTAAGCCTATAACTAGCCTAAAATCATAACTTAGAACTTCGAAGACACACACTTTGACAATCATAGAGAGATCCCTCTCTGGACCTAGGAGGGCTAAATCCTAAGGTCCGAAAGTGGTTCTATGTTGTCTCATCTTTTGGTATTGCCAATCTTGCCAAAAAATGGGAACCCCAACATGGTCTGCTTAGACTTCCTACATACTTGATTGTTTAGCTAATTTTTTTCACTGCTTAGTGCAAGGGTTTTCCCGGGTGGGGATTCCCTACTCTTTCTTGGAGATCTTGTCTAAGAAATCTAAGAAGAGATTTCTGATCCGAATTTTCTACTACCTAGTGTTGGTCCAAGCACTTACCTTCAGCACAAATTTAGTCCCTTCAGAAAACTGTGTTATTTCTTAAGGTGTGCAGTGGGAGGGGTCAAAACCCCATTTTGAGGAGCTAGTTTCCCAAGAGGAGGATCAACCTTTCTTTGGGAAAGCTAGAGGAAGCATCTACAGCCATTTCTTTGCATTTTCAGCCATATTTATGTATATCTCCAGCTACACAGCATGATTCAACCACATATCTGCAACAACTCTTTCAAGTATATCATTTCTGTCAAGAAACCCTTACCAAGTCTTCTTGGATCTCTTTAAAATAGATTGGATCTCTGTCTTTATGCCTCATTGAGTAATATAATAAGAAGATATTATTTCTCTTTCTATTTTCTAATTTTTACCTCCATTAGACTGCGCAGTCTCTTATGCAACAATTTTTGTGTGGGGTTTTGCCAACTTTAAGTTGTTTTGAGCATGGGAGGCATGTTTAACTAGGCTAAAGGCATTTGTTTCTGAAAATATTTTGCTTGCATGTCCTATATTGTCTATTATAAGGGAAAAAACCATTATTTTTCACTCTTATAACTCAATCTTCATAAAATAACATTTTTGGGGTCAAAATTGTTGCTTTTCCCCACTTGGTGACATTGTATAAAGGCATAGGAGGTGGTAATGATAACTTTCCCCAAGAGATTTGTTCCTCCTCAACATGATTTATTCTCAAAATATTGGATCCTAAATAAATCCAGCTCAATGTGAATGAAAATCAAGCCAGCTAATCAAAATGAAGACACCTTCAGTGTGAAAGGAGACAAGGCATGAAGACTCAGTCAAGGAGGAACCTATCAAGATTGATCCAGTCAAGATTGAATAAATCAAACTATGCTATAAAAGGATTACCCTCACTAATGGAGACAGTGTAATTGTGATGGAGTAACCTTTGCATGGAAGCAACCTCATAGTGGGTGGGACCCTTTGTGAGGAAGCTCATCAATTATATAATGGAGGAGATGGAAAGCATAGGGACATATTGGAGATTATATTTTTATGTGGTCTGCTTATACTTCCTACATACTTGGCTGTTTAGCTAAGTTGTTGCACTGCTTACTGCAAGGGTTTTCCTCGGTGGGGATTCCCTACACTTTCTTGGAGATCTTGTCTAAGAAATATAAGAGGAGATTTCTGATCTGAATTTTCCACTACCTAGTCTTGGGCAAAGCACTTACCTTCAGTAAAAATGTAGTCCCTTTAGAAAACTGCATTATTTCTTAAGGTGTGCAGTGGGAGGGGTCAAAACCCCATTTTGAGGAGCTAGTTTCCCAAGAGGAGGATCAACCTTTATTTGGGAAAGCTAGAGGAAGCATCTACAGCCATTTATTTGCATTTTCAACCATATTTATTTATATCTCCAGCTACACAGCATGATTCAACCACAGATCTGCAGCAGCTCTTTCATGTATATCATTTCTGTCAAGAAATCCTTGCCAAGTCTTATTGGATCTGTATAAAAGAGATTGGATCTCTATATTTATGCCTAATTGAGTAATATAATAAGAAGATATGATTTATCTTTCTATTTTCTAAGTTTGACCTCCACTAGACTGCACAGTCTCTTATGCAGCAATTTCTGTGTGGGGTTTTGGCAACTTTAAGCTGTTTTGAGCATGGGAGGTCTGTTTAACTAGGCTAAAGGCATTTTTTCTGAAAATATTTTGCATGCATGTCCTATATTGTCTATTATAAGGGAAAAACCCATTTTTTTTTCACTTTTATAACTCAATCTTTAGAAAATAACGTTTTTGGGGTCAAAATTGTTGCTTTTCCCCACTTGTTGACATTGTATAAAGGCATAGTTTGTTGCTATGGTTTCTCTATGAAAGCTATGTGTTTAAACACACTACATGATTTTATTAGTTGCTACTCTCCAACTTTGGAATACCTTAAGGTATTCTTATTTTTGTAGAATATCCTGGTTTTGGGATACTACACAATGTTGGAACTTCTTTCAAGGGTACAATAATTCCTCTCATTGGAGCAATTGCTCCATCTCCCTCTTCATGAGGTACTAGATATGCTCCTGATGTGACAACGCTATTACCTCCTACTTTCTCTTCCCCTTCATCATGAATGGAGGTTACCTCATCATCATTAAGAGGCTCTTTGCTTTGATCCTATTTTGAAAAAGAGATCTCTATGTCTTCCTTTTGAGAAGAGAGCTCTTCTTGAAGTGGGGATCTTACCTCTAGCAAGGTATTCTGCAAGTTTTTAACCCCCTCAATAGCATTATGTAATGGAGTTTGGTTTATATATTCTCCCATATCATGCAAAGGTTTTGTTTGTTTAGGCTTGGCTAGCTCAATCAAGGATGTTTCAGAATGTTTTACATCAAATATTTTCACTAACCTCCTAGTGAACCTTGCAGAAGTAGATACATTTACATGATTCAAGGAAGAAGTTTCATAAAACCACCAGGCATAAGCCTTACCTTCTAGATGCAGTGCTGCTACTCTAATGGCTTCATCTTCTGAAACTTGGTAGTGCTACAAATAGGTGTCTAGCTCCTTCACCCAAGCCCTAGCTCTACATTTAGGTGACCTATCAAAAGTTGGTAGAAAGAATCTACCCAAGTCATGCTGCTTGCACCTATTGCTTCTATTATGATTTCTAGGTCTTCTATTCTCCTTGAGCTTGAAAAAACCTTGGAATTTTAGATGATCTATGAATATTTGATATTTGGATTCATACTCTTGAAGATAGTCACCAAGAGTCTCCTCCTTTGGTACATCTCCTTCCTCCATCTCTCTTGATATGAACATAGGCATGGTAGAGCGTTGTAGATATGGTTGTGTGGTTGAATGTTCACACCCATAATATGAAGAACTAGACCTTTCTTCATGTGAAAATATTTTTGAGGGATCTTCATGTCTTTCCCTCCTCAGTCCCTTGATTTCTCTGTTAAGCTCATGCATAGTTTGGAGAAGAAGTTATGAAAACTTCTTCCCTCCATTTCTCAAAATAATGGAGACTTGCCTTTGTCTCTTCTGTGATTCTTCTCCTTTATTTGAGAAGCTTCTTCTTCATAGGCTGAGCCAAGATTATGCTCTGATACCACTGTAATGTTCCCAAATAGGGAAAGAAGAAATATAGCTCACAATAACGAAAAATAGTAGTACAAACAATACATAAATCATGAGCCAAAGATAGATCCATGGTATTATGTATAACAACAAGAAAATAAGTACAATATCTTAGGGATCAAATCCCTCAAGCTAGGCAAGAGAAGCCTCCAATGCCTAAAAGCACCAATACATGTAATACCACTGCTACATAATACACTGAAGCCAAGACAGTGTAGTTTTAGTGGCTAATACTACAACTTAACATTATAAATAAATGTATCTAAAAATAGCATGCTCATACAAGGCCAAAAATGGAGATCTATGCTCCTCAACACTTTTCCTAGATAACCTAGGAAGGGTTTCCAGAAATGCACAAAATATTAGAATTTCGAAATGCAACCCTAGGGATGAATAAACTATGCAACTAGGCACCTAAAAAGGATGTGGTTGAATCTGATTTAGATCTGAAATGACTCCTCCAAAATACTCTCTCAATGAAGGGTTGATCCCTTCAATGGAAAGCGCACACTCCCAATGGAGAACTGAACTCACCCCTGCAACAGATCTCTAAAATAATGCAGTCATCGACTAGAACTGTGTTGTAGGGGAAGATGATGACTTGGTCTGATGCCAAAATATGATATGAAGCTCAAGGACCTTCCTTACTAATCTCTCAATGGAAATAAACCTTCCTCTAGTGAAGACAAGCTCAGAAATGATCCAAAGAAACCCTCCACTGCTGCACCCTGCAACTCAACACATATCTAAACATAATCTACGATGTAGAACAAATTTGTAGCTTGGCCAAATGCCAGAATGTGGAAATAATGCTCAAGAAATCCTCCTGAGTAGGCACTCTAAGTCCCCCAAGGATAGAGGTGGGATTCTCACTCGGGAACACCCTTTTGCTAAACAACATTGTAATCTTAGCTAAACAGCTGAAGAGAGACAAAAGTCTTAAGAGACCACAATGAAATAATAATCCAAAACATGATCACAATGGCTGCCATCCTCTTCCTTATATTCTTGGTGAGATTCCTCACCCTTGGCCCCACTCATTAAAGGAACTACTTCCATGCATAGTATCTCCCTCCAAAACTGTGTTTTCCCTCATTGAATGTCCACTACTTCCATACCAGTGTTGTTGATTTGGTCAAAGTTGACCCAATCCACATGCTTCATCCCTTGTTCATACATAGGGGAGCTTTATCCAACTCTTTTGATGCCCTCCATTCACATTTGGAGTTGTTTTATTCCTACCAAGGAGATTTATGGGTCTCCCTACCCTCTTATTCTTCTAACTAAGAAGAAAATTTATATTTTAATATTCCAATTAGCTGCATGCTAATTTAGGAATATTACAATCTCTTGGGACTGTGGAAGGTGGACTGTTAATTTTGGACAACTAGGTACAAACTCCATGTTGTGATGCTCAGATGAAGATACCAATATTTTTATTGGGTTCCTCCTTCGGAGAGGTGTAAGATCAATCTAAAGATCATCTTGATCTGATGAGCAGAACATTTATTTTGAATTTATTCAAGATATGTGCAGGTCAGCCTTAAGGTTTTGTGCCCCAGCAGTTGTGTCACAGACCCTCACTTATGGATATATATTCTTTAATGTTGGAGGACATTTTCACTCAACTCATCCTCACACATTTCTCTCTCCTCATATGATTGGCTCAATGTCCTTGGTGGCTCTTCTCTCCACATGTGGGAAAATTCCAGCAGTAACGCATTTTTTATTTCGGTCTAGCGTTTCTGCAACAAAATTTTCCCAGCATTGAATTTTTTCAACGTAAGGTCAAATCAACCTAAAACTCTCCCAAAAGTGTGATTTTCCTAATCTGCATTTTCTGGCACTATTCCCAAGGCAAAACGTTGACTTTTCCCTTTCAGCATTGACCTAGGTGCTACTACTGTTTGTGTTGATCGTTGACTTTTGAGTTGAACGTTTAGCTATCATAGAGGGTTGTGTGACATTGCTCGTTGGCTGACCATATTGAGACTTTTCTGTTTGAAGCATCCTATTGACCGTCATAATGCACCAACAAACTTATATATTTCTGGTTTGTATATGTCGATCTACAAGTATGTTCTATCATCATTTTACTTTATTGTTTATGTGATTGTTGTCTAATATTGAATAGAAAGTAAAGTTGCATCAAGCATAGAAAATCTACATAAATTTATATCAAATCAGAGCTGAGGTGAAGACAAAGCCCTAATTTGTAGCAATCACCGAAGAAGAGGATGGGTTCCTCAAACTACAATGGCTTTAAGGCTGATGACAAATTCACTGGGAAGGATGAATTCCATGCTTGGAAGATGACATTGGATCTTAACATGGAAGACCAAGATGTCATGGACTATGTGCAGGGTAAAATCCAAGAGCCTCCATCCATTGCTACTGTTGCTGCCAAAACAAAGTATAAGAAGGGGGAGATCAAAGAAAATTTGATGATCAGGGACTCAATTCACAAGAGTCTGGTTGCATACATCTCTGAGTTGGGCACATCCAAAGATATGTATGATAGGTTGGTCCACATGTTCAAGGCCAAAAATGTGAATCAAGTCCTATTCTTCAGGAATCAATTGAAGAATCTGAAGAAAGGCAGGGATGAGTCTGTTCAATCATATTTTCTTAAGTTGACCGAGATCAGGAAAAATCTGTTGGCTATTGGGGAGACAATAGTTGATCAAGAGATGTTACTCATCGCACTTGGAGGGCTCTCATCCAAATGTAATGTGTTCAACAATACCATTCTCAATAACAATGTGATACTTGACTTTGACGAAGTACTATCGAGATGCGTACAAGAAGAGACAAGAATGTAGGAGTATGAAAATGAAGGAAATGTTGCCTACGCTGCTCATTCTAGAAAGAAGAACTTCGGTGGTCCAAAGAACAAAGGAAGAGCAGGGGCCCAAGGAAAGAAGGGCAAGTGTGACATTTTTCATAGGCCAGGTCACTATGCTAGATAATTCTCTTTAAAGAAGGATTATCCTGATGATGATGACTCAAAAACAACAACCAGAGGAATGGAAATAAAAGGAATAACAGGTTCAAGGGAAACAGGAAGGTTCCCTCCAGCGGAAATGGTCAACCCTTCAAAAGGTAAAGAAACTCCAGGTATGAGGAATAAAATGTTATTGATAAAAGAAATGAATTCATTCTTGTATCTGCCCTCTCTGCTACATCTCCACTGAACACTATGGATGTCTGGTTGATAGATAGTGGTGCCTCAAGGCACATCACTGGGTTCAAGGAAGCACTTTCTGATATGGTTGAGAAGGATACTAATCTGAAAATTATCCTTGGATATAATTCCACATATCCTATGAAAGGGACAGGGACTCTGACCCTCCACTTGTCTCAAGGTCAAGTCCTCCGCTTGCAAGATGTACTCTATGTGCCTAATTTGAAGAATAACCTTGCATCTATATCAACCATGGAAGAAAAAGGTTTCAATGTGGCATTCATTGATGAGAAGGTGTGCATCGAGAAGAAGAGCTTCAAGGAAGATATCACGATTCGGTTTAGAGTTGATACACTCTACCAGGTTGGAGGAAGTCCACTAGGAGCGATAACGTGTGCTACTATTCGAAAGACTGAACTATGGCATCAAAGGTTTGGACACCTTCACTAGAAGGCCCTTCCCGAAGCAAGGAAGGTGGTGACAGGGGTGCCTGAGTTTTCAAATAATCATGAAGGTGTATGTCAAGGTTATGCCAAAGGAAAGCATACATGGGGACCTTTCCCCTCAAGTGTCACAAAGACATCTGATGTCTTGCAATTGATACATTCTGATCTGTCTAGGATGTTTCCCATGACATCCTTGGAAGGATGTTCTTATTATATGACATTCATAAATGACTTCTCTCGAAAAACCTAGATATAATTCTTGAAGAAGAAGGATGAGGCTTTCATGTGGTTCCGTACCTTCAAAGCCTTGGTGGAAAATTTGGCAGGGAAGAAGATCAATATATTGAGGACCGATAATGGAACTGAATATAAGACGAACAAGTTCAATAAATTTTGCAGAGAAGCTGGCATTAAGAGGGAGACCTCAACTATCTATACTTCTGTTCAAAATGGTGTTGTTGAATGAAAGAATAGGACCATTGTGGAAGTTTCACGTGCCATGCTATGTGGCCAGGGTCGAATGAAGTTTCTGTGGGGAGAAGCCGCAAACGCTTCTGTATACATACAAAACTAATGGCCACAATCTGCTCTGGACTCCAAAACTCCTGAAGAGGTTTTCACTAGTAAGAAACCTAATGTCTCACATTTTAGAGTTTTTGGATGTCCTGTTTATTTTCATGTGCCAAAAGAGAAGAGGAGCAATATCGATGCTTCTAGGAAGAAGTGAATGTTTGTGGGCTAAAACGAAACTTCAAAGGCCTATAGATTCTATGTGCCTCATCAAAGGGAAGTGGAGATATGCCACGATGTCACCTTTGACGAAGATGCTTCCTTGAGGAAAGTAGTCAATCTTCTGAGATCTAGGGAAGATCATGAAGCAAGGCCTGGAAATTAAGAAGAACCGAAGGATGAGACAATGACCAATGTTGAAGGACCGATGGACCTGATTGATCCACCTCCTTCACTAGGGAAGAGACCATCATGGCTCAAGGACACTCTCGAGGATTCCGAGGGATATATGGCCCCAAGGGGGACATTCTGTGAAAGCAAGAAGTCGAATAGATACCAAGGGTATCTAGCAGCCATGAGTATTATTGTACAATCTGAGAATCGATCTTTTGAGGAATCCGTAAAGCATCAAGTCTAGAAGGATGCTATGCACGAAGATTATGAGTCCATATTGAAGAATGATGTCAGGGATGTGGTTCCAAGACCGGAGGAAAAAGTAGTTGTCACCTCAAAATGGCTCTACAAGAGCAAGCATGGATCTGATGGAAGTGCTGAAAAGTTAAAGGCAAGATTCATAGCTTGTGGCTTCTCTTAAGAGGAAGGAATAGATTATGATGATATATTTGCACCTTTGGCCTGATATACCACCATTCAATCTATCATAGCCCTTTCTACTACGCAAGGATGGAGTCTTCATTAGATGGATGTGAAGACCGCATTTCTACATGGTGCGATAAAGGAAGAGGTGTATGTGGAGCAACCTCTGGGGTTCGAAGTCTAGGATTGGGACACCCATGTCTGCAAGTTGAAGAAAGCCCTCTATGGGCTGAAGCAAGCACCTAGAGCTTGGTACGATAGGATAGATAGCTACCTGATGAAGCTGGGCTTCACTCGTAGTAATGCTAATCAGAACCTTTACTTCAAGGTTGATAGAGAGAAGCCTCTCATTCTGGTGTTGTATGTGGATGACCTCTTCCTAACAGGTGTTGATCCTCTCATTCATTAGTGCAAGAGGGAGCTCACTGTTGAGTTCAATATGAAGGACCTAGGACTAATGCATTACTTCCTAGGCTTGGAGGTCTAGCAGAGACCTGGCCAGATTTTCCTTTCTCAAGGAAAATACATTGTGAAGCTTCTAGAAATATTTGGTATGGTCGACTGTAAGTCCGTGTCGACACCGATGGATCTCAACTTCAAGAAGTTGAGTGGTAGCACTGTTGGGCCCATTTTAGCAAATCCCACTAAGTATCGTCAACTCGTAGGGGCCCTGATGTTCTTAGTGAACACCTGTCCTGACATATGTCTTGCAATTAACACTTGAGTCAACAGATGGTTGAGCCTCATCACACTCACTGGGTTGGTGCCAACAATATTCTGAGATATCTTCGGGGCACAATAAACCATGGGCTAAGATACACTTCCGGGAGAGTGACACTCCTTAGATATATTGATGTTGATTGGGCTGACAGTGTGGTGGATCGTAAAAGAACATCAGGATGCTACTTCACACTTGGATATACTTCAATATCATGGATGAGCAGGAAGCAGAAGTTGGTGGCTTTGAGCACCATGGAGGCCGAATACATTATAGGGAGTATGGCATGTTGTGAAGAAGTTTGGCTATGAAAGCTCTTTAGTGAGATGCTCGGGCATGTGCTAGATACCACCGTGATACTTTGTGATAACCAGAGTGGGATTCGGTTCTCCGAGAATCCCATGTTCCAAGATCAGTCCAAGCATATTGATATCAGGTACCACTTTATCCAGTATATGGTACAGCGAGGTGCCATAAGGCTCAATCATATAGGAACTGATGAGTAGGTTGCAGATATTCTCACAAAGTCCCTAGGGAAGGTCAAGTTCCTAACCTTCTGCGAGAGTCTTGGTATCGTGGAACGACCCTATGCTGAGGGTCCTATTGGACGATGATATTTGTGAGCTCAAGGGGGCTTTGGGGATAGCTTCTCGGAGCTATTAGCAACCACAAGGCTAGGCTTGCCAGACCTTGTTGGTGTGCTTCTTCCCCACCGTTGTGATGATTGAGTTGGTTCACCTCTCACTATCTGTGCCTCGTATCATCCTACCCATTGAGTTCAGGGCTCATGGTAGGTGCCTCTCATTTGGCGAGTGAGGTGGGAAAAGCTAGAGACTAGTCGCAAAGACTGATGGATGCATCAAAGATTGTCGTACTCCCTATCTAGGATGGCACGATCTAACCACTTGATCTGGGATCAAGTCTAGTGAGGTTTCAGACCTCCTACTGACTTTGGGTTAGATAAACCAACTTCGGGTTGGTATGAGACTCTTTGTGAGTCCTATAGAGGTTTTGGACCTCTGGGCTAAATATTTCAGCTAGGAATAATGTTTTTATGACTAACTCGCTTATGTTCTGAAATAAAGAAGCCATAAAATCAAGTTACAGCGGGATGACACACAATGTTTGGATTGCACGGGTGGATGGAGTTCTCCCTAGTTGAGAGGGAGTGTTAATTTTGGACAACTAGGTACAAACTCCATATTGTGATGCTCAGATGAGGATACCAATATTTTTATTGGGTTCCTCTTTTGGAGAGGTGTAAGAACAATCTAAATATCATCTTGATCTGATGAGCAGAACATTTACTTTGAATTTATTCAAGATATGTGAAGGTCGGCCTTAAGGTTTTGTGCCCCAAAAATTGTGTCACACACCCTCACTAATGGATATATACTGGTCAATTTTGGAGGACATTTTCACTCATCTCATCCTCACACATTTCTCTCTCCTCATCTGATTGGTTTGATGCTATTGGTGGCTCTCCTCTCCACGCGTGGGAAAATTCCAGTAGCAACACATTTCTGATTTCAGTCTAGGGTTTCTGCAGTAGAATTTGAATAGCGTTGACCTTGGTCAACACAAGGTCAAATCAACCTGACACTCTCCCAAAAGTTTGATTTTCCTAATCCACATTTTTTGGCACTATTCCCGAGGAAAAATGTTGACTTTGACTTTTCAACATTGAACTAGCTGCTGCTGCTATTTGTGTTGACCATTGACTTTTGAGTTGACCGTTTGGCTGTCCTAGAGGGTTGTGTGACATTTCTGGTTGGCTGACCATATTGAGACTTTGTTGGTTGAAGCATCATGTTGACCGCTATAACGCACCAACAAACTTATATATTTATGGCTTGTCTTCTGTCGATCTACTAGTATGTTCTATCAACATTTTACTTTATTATTTATGTGATTTCTGTCTAATATTGAATAGAAAGTAAAGTTTCATCAAGCATATAACATCTACATAAATTTACATGGACCTATTGACTTGGGTTCTGATTCAGGAAATGAGTCAAATATTTCAGCGGACATTGTGCCAAAAGTGAGAAGGGAACCAAAGACTACATGTCTCCAATAAATCAAAGAGATCAACCAAAGAATCCAAGTGGAGAATGTTGAACTAAAGAGACTCCTATAAGAATAAGAGGAGGAGAAACAAAGGTTGCAACATTAGTTACAAGCCAAGGAGGAGGCCCTGGAAAAGTTTCAGGATAACAAGCCTGAGGTAAAAATGGATTCTTCAATTTCCTGTTCTTTTTATGATGATGATTTCACTGATTTTGAGAAACATACTACAGGAATTGGATCAAAATTGTTGAAGAAAATGAGGTATCAAGGAAAGGGCCTCGACATTAATGGCCAAGGCATTGTGAATCCCATAAAATTGGATGAATTTCCTCATTATGCATGACTTGGATATGTCAGAAAAGAGGTTGGGGATTGCTCCAAGACAACCATTGAACAACCAAAAATAGATGATGAGAGGAATTTATCACCTTTCAGTGATAGTGAGGACTCCACATGCACTTATCAGAGGTGCAACAGGAATAATATTTCCAAGATGATCCAGAAAGTTTGGGGGAGAAATAATCATTATAGTTACTGCAACAAGCATGGGCACTAGGGAGCCACATGTCAGATACTCCATGCTCATAAAGAACCTATGAATAAACCAGTTGGTGAAGTTGTTCAACAAGTGAACCCACCACAGTGAGATGTCCCATTCCCTTTGTTGAGTAAGAGATGGTTTTACCAGATATAGTAGCTTGTCATGGTCACATTTTGTAAATCATGTGTCGCGATATAATTGTAAAAGTGATTATGTGTTTTCCATGGCTTATTAAATAAATGATGATATTTTTGGCCTTTTTTATACAGTCAGGGTATTGGATTCTATTATGATGTAAGCTTTACCAAAGAGTGTGTGTTATAAACTCTTGGAAAGTATGGGGATGCTTGGGTCATGATTGGTAATGTAATTGAACATGTAGTTTGCAAAGGTTGTAATATAGGTTTGCAGAGGATACATGTGTCGGTTCATCACTTATGGCTTTGAAGAACAAGGGTGAATGAGAAGTAAGTGTGGCATGTGACAATTCTTGTAGTGTAGACAATGTAACACAAGAAATGTAGATTATGTTCATGATTTTGGAGGACAAAAATATCCTCATTGGGGAGGAATGATACAAGTGGCTCTAGAGAGGCTTATAAATCAAAGAGGGCTTAGGAAAGTCTCAAATTTCATAGTCTTCAAAATGCATCAAAACCAAGACCAGGTTGTATTTCTTGTCGTTACGATTCTGGGGGCATAGACGACACTCAAATCCGAATTCCTATGACCATTTTATGACCATCAAAAGTTTGCAAGTTGTAACGGGATGTGGGACCCACTTAGTTTATGCAGCAAAGAAATGATCAATGAGCTTTCGAAACATGGAATGAAAACATTGACCTCCTAAACCTACACAAAAATACAAAACAAAATATTAAAAAAATAAAATAATTAAAAAAGGTATTAGAAATGGTTATTAAATAACCATATAAAACAAAGAAATAATATTAAAATAAACTACAAGCAAAATTGTATAACATATGGTTATCATAACCATATAAAATCCAAATATGAAAATTTATGGTGAACATATGAGTTTTTTATGCCATATAAATATGGTTTTATGAGTTGGTTAGTGCAATATTCCATATGGTTTAAATAACCAACAATGGTCAACATTTATTATGACAATTACTAGATTTCGGTTCCACATTGTTTTTATATGAAAATTTTAAATTGGCGAGGTTGATCGCATGATCCACCAGCCCAAAAAACTATTTTTATATATGACACTCAAACCAATAGCCCATCAAGAAAGTCTTAGTAACTTCGCCCACCATGGAGTATATAGACTAAGCTTTTCCATTCGATTAGAGAACAAATCAAGGCAGAGCCACACAGTGGAACTAGGAGAGGGCACTAATTTCGAACAAAAAGAATATTATAGGGGAATATTCTCTAGAATATTCCACCAAATATTCTGTGCAGAATCAGTGATGAATCTGAAATATTTTCTTAAGGGAAAAATTTCACAGTGTTAGATTCATGCCAAGATTATACTCAGACGAACCAAAATATTTTAGGGAACCTGATGATGTGATATGTTCCCTCATCTGAGTGGCATATCTTTAGGAAAATTGTGAGGAATTTTTTTGGAATCATGAGGAATCTAAAAGATGCCCCGGTGGCCAAATTTTCCCAGATTCAGAACTAGGCCGAGTTTATAGCCATTTTACTCAGTTTTTGCAAGGAGTGCAGTGGCAGAGTCAGATTTTTCATCTGAGTAGAATAATTCCAGTCAACCAATGAGAAGGAATATTTGAGATTCTCGAGGGTCCATATCTTCACCAAGTCAGAACGGGGTCAAGTTTATAGTCATTTGATACGATTTCACGTCAGAAATTCAACGGTGTGGTCCATTTCTTCAGCAGAGGTGTAAATTTTCAGGCCATCCCCAGAAGTGGAGGTATAAGGTGCCTTTTGTACATGCATGTAATCTGATTTTTGCTGAATATTAATGAAAATGGCCTCCCCACTTTGAGTAGAGCCCAAAGACATAGGCCACACTAGGTTAACTTCGTTACCAATCTGTTGTGTCTTTGATTATAATGGTTGCATTTTATTTCCGCTCCTTTCATTTGATATTATTTCATGGTTACATCCTCTTTTATATGTGTGTTGGTGGATTTGGTGCACTAGTGTACCAATCCACATTTGCTTAAGAGGAGTGATTGTTTCCTCTTAAGTTCCTGGTCACAGGCAGATAAACAAGGGAGTCAGCAGGTTAGTGAACATGCTATAAAACATACTAGATAATGAAATAAAATGCTAAAAAAAAAAAAAAAAAACTAAACTTAAAAAAATAATACAAAATCTCTAAATAGACAAATAACACAATAATATGAATGATGGCACTTACATCCCCCTGTTATTGAGTGCTATTAGGAATAAAAGATGAAACATTTACCCACTTTCCAAGGGGCCCTTAAAACTATGGAGTTCTATGACCCGATGTAAGGATGTCTTTACCTCCGAGCTACCTTGGTGCAAAGCCCCTCTCTCTACTCCGAAGGATTGGAGTTGTTGGATGGCCAACAACTGAATCCCCTCTATCTCTGCTCCAGATCACACACCGCTGGATTTCTTAGAGAAATCTTGGCCAGCATAACAATGTGTTCTCCCTTTGTTCATCTCTTGGTGGCCTTTTATAGAAGAATTCAAAATCTCCTTCCCTCTCTTGTTACATTGATGGATGGTGACCCAAGAGAGGAGGGTGATTCCAGTGTGTGCGACATTATACCATTGTGTGCTCCCTTGAGGTCCTAAGGAGGCTTGGGCAGATGTCCTTAGGAGGCCTTAAGTGTGAGATCAATTTCCTAGAGTGTTCCTTGTGCTCCCGGAAAGTGACTTCCGCCACTCTCAGGTCTGCGTGGCTTTTCGAGGGAAAGTTGCGCAAAGGCGCACCTATTGAAGAAAAATGCACGCGTAGGTGCATTCTGCTATGGTCTTGAGTGAGAAATTTGATTTTTCTTCTTGACCTTAGAGATTTTTTAAATTATTCAGATTCTCTAATGTGCCTCGGCCCTGTAAATCCTTCTGCCTGACATTTAATAATGTCTTCTTTGCTTGTCCGATTTTCCAGTGATAACAATATGCAATTATGTATGCAACTTTGAAGTAAAAATATCTAGATCAATGGTATGGGTGGATCTAGTCAACACACCACAAAAAGAAACATGCTATAAAATAGGAAAACAAAGGGGATACAAGAATATGCAAACATAAGGAGATAGAGAATGAAAAGGGGATAGAGAATGTGAAGGAGATAGAGAAATGTGAAGGAAACAGAGTATTGAAATTTACAACAAGAAACAGTGAAATTGGCATCCAGAAAATGGCACCCAGAAATGGCTACGATGCCGGGCTTTTGAATTAATTATTTCTTAATTAAATTAGAAGAAATGCGTGTCAAATTTACTTATCCCTTAAATAAATTGGACAATAAATTGTAATCTTATCTCATAATCATTTGTAATAGTTAACTGAGTGTGATAGACTCAAGTTAGCTAATGAAATTCAAGTTGAGGGTGGTTGGTGAGGCATGTAGAGTGATTCTATTTTTTTTAGAGTTAAAGTTGCATTTAGTGTATTAATTTAATGGATGAGAAATTATTTAACTCAATTAAGTGAGTTAAAATTAGTCTAACTAGTTGTAACTAATTGTTGCACTAGTGAGAGGTCATGTGAATTAAATCAAATTTAATTCACATGTAGTGATCTGTCAAGTGACTAATGATTTACTATTAATAAATGGATGCATGTCAGTTCTGATGAAGACCCAGTTGAGACAGAGGTTAAATGGAAGTTGACTCTTAGTTCTATTATTAGCAAACTGCCTGGATGTAGTTAAAACACCATAGGATTTACCATGATACTAGCATAGTTGAGAAAGGATGAAATTCCTAAGGAATAGGGATTGCATTCCTCATGAATTGCATGGGAAAGGTAGGCTAAGAATTGGCTAAGTGTTGGCCCAATTTTGTCTAGATCAGTGTGAGACAGTCAGGAGAGTGCAACAGATTCTTGTGAGAAAGAATGCATTGTATTGTTTCATGATTCATTGGTTCATTATACAATATAGATAGAGGGGTTTTGAGCAGCAATATTTCACCAGGAAAAATATATGTGTTGTGGTTTGATTTTCTTCTTTCTTTACTTGTTGTGATTGGCGATTGTGTTTATCTTCTGCAATTGATTTGTAGAAGGATTCGATATCTTGCTTTAGTACATTACTTGATCAGATTGAATGTATTGATATACATATTTTTTGTATAATTTCTACATGGTATCGGAGAACATGAAATCACAATAGTGGATAAGAAATTGAGTTTTTGACTGAATAGAAGTCGAATTTGCAAAAGTATTCTTGGTACTACAGGCGGATTGGGATCGAGATGGATTTCAATGGCTTGAGATTGGAGTATGCACTTGAGGGAAGCTCTAACTATATTGTGTGGAAAGACAGGATGGAGGCAGTACTGGAGGAAAATGGGTTGAAATAATTCATTGATAATGACATTCCCAAACCCGTTCCAGCAGATGCCGCAAATCTTGATTCTTTTCAAAACAAGGTTGCAAGGACGAGGAGGATATTACTGGAGGGAGTACGAGACCACATTGTCTCAAGTATCCATGGAAAAGAGACTCCATATGAAATGTGGAAGGCTTTGACAGTTCTATTTCAGAGTATCAGTGATCATAGAAAATTGGCACTGAAGGACAAGCTCAGGAAAATCAAAATGGAGAAAGACGACACTATTCCTAAATATTTAACCAAGTTTTTCCAATGTCGAGATGAGCTTGGGAGCATCAAAATTACTGTCGCAGATGATGATTTGGTGAGCCTAGCTCTTCTAGGCATTCCCAAGGGTTGGAATATTTATCAGGACTCTGCCAATGGGAGCGATAAGATGCCAGATTGGGAAAGGCTTCGGTCGGATTTGGTGCAAGAATAATTCAAGAGGAATACCAGGGAAGGATCTTCATCTAAGATGGATGATGAATAAAATTGTGCCTTGGCTGGTAAGGTGAAGAAGGGGAAGGGAAAGAAATCCTATTCCAAATCCAAGACTAGCGAAGAAGGCAAGGAGTGTGACATGTCTAGAGTGAAATGTTTTCACTGTCACAAGCATGGACATTATGCCACTAATTGTCCACAAAAGAAGAAGAACAAGAAGGCTTCAAGATCTGCAACTGGTGAGGCTTTGGCCTCAAAATTTTATTTGGACTTCTCGCTCATCACATCCATGGTGTCAAGTGTGATGGGATCAATGTGGTACTTGGATACTGGTGCATCTTTCCACATGACGGGAGACAAAGAAATTTTCAGTAGCTTGGAGGAAAAGGACCTCTAGATGCATATCGAAATGGGTGATGACGGACGGTACAATGCTACTGAGATTGGTACAGTTACCTTCCATAGACAGTTAGGTAAACCCTTATTAAAATATGTAATGCATGTACCAAGCTTGAAAAAGTATTTAGTTTCAGTCGCAATGTTGGAGGATAGAGGGTATGATATGGTTTTCTGTGAAGGGAAATCTTTCCTTCAACAAAAAGCCACAAGAAAAGCTAAGAATATTGGGATTTGTGTGAAGAATCTCTATAAACTTGATATATATGGCTGCACAACATTGATGGGTAAACAAGACAAAGTGGTGAGCCGGGATGAGGGTGAGTTATGGCACGGGAGATTGGGCCATCTACACCACAGAGATTTGAAGGTCATGCAACAGATTTCTACGGGGCTTCCAAAGGGTACTCTTGTGCAGATAGACAAATGCATGGGATGTACCTTGGGGAAGTGTGAGAAATCCATGTAATTATCCCTTGAGAGGGAGCTTTATTTGCATGCAGATGAGGAACTCTTGGTTCCTAAGGATGAACTTCAAGATGTGGAGTAGCCACAAGATGAGGATCGTGGAGTGGAAAAAACCACTCAATAAGAGACCTCTAGGAGGGGTAAATTTTGATCCAGATGCATAAAGAGAGTACATGCAGCTATACCTCTAGGTGTGGGCTGGGGTGATGTGTAGAATTAATCCCAAGAAGAAATTTGGGCAAGATTCATTGAGATGGTGTGTCTTGTGGATCTAACCTGGCTACAAGGAGCCCACAGTATAGCAGTATCAGGAAGGATTGGTTAGATTGATGCAGTCAGATTTTAGGAATATAGAAATCAGAGTGACAGGTGTCAGATATTGGGGTGCAGATCAGAGTTGGCAGCAGTGCAAAGTGCATGGATTATAATATCCCAAAATGGGACTGCTCAGCAATGCATGCATAAAAAATGCATTTTCAGAAATATATGCTACATGAATAAAAATCAACCCTTGGATCCCTTATATATGACAATATGACATCTAAATCCAAGAGGAGATTAGAAACAAATCATTCTAGGTGAGGAAAACAAATCTACCACACCTAGTGTAGCTGAAAAATACCCAAGAATGGGACTGCAACAATATGCAAACAATACTGTAGTAAAATAACGTAGTTTATCTGAACAGCAGTAGGAGGCCAATATGGAGGCTCAATAATGAAATTTACATCAGAAAATCAGAGTTATATTGAAGCCCGTGAGTTATAGAACAGAAATTAGAAGACTTTACACGAAGAGAATCCTCAAAATGAGGTGCTACAACCATAGAATATGACTAAACAAGCTTGACAGGGTTATTTTATTGGCTGAAATCAGCTGTAGATTACACTTCAGATCTATAGCAGATCTGTGTAGAAAAATTTATATCGATATCAGATCTATACACTAGAAAGGCTCCTTTACAAATGCCCCTTGGGGTTTTCAGCAAAAAGTGAAGTACATGGAGTAGATCTGAGATCTAATGCAGCAGATCTATAAAATGATTCAGAAATTCTGAAGTAAATAAAACAATATTCATATCATATCTTAATATTGCATGGATTAGATCTGAAATCCACGGATCACCACAGTGAAGGGAAAATTCCCAACGCTAGAGATCTCTCCTCCAAAAGTCTGTCAAAACACCCTGCAACTTCTCACTTGCAAATAACACAGTACTAGAAGATAAACTGCATTGTAGGCTTTAGAATAGTGAGGGCCTCAAGCCAAGATGTGGATCTGAAGCTCCAATGATCCAATACTCTCTTGCTATGGGGATAGAAGACTCTCCCACTGAAAAGAGGCACTAGAATGACCTAGATCTGAGTAGATTTAGCCTCCACATGCTGCAGCTTACAAATACAACTAAACCCTCAACAGGATCTAAGTTTTAGTTGGTAGAAGAAGCTTGGCCTTAAGCCTAATAGTGGACAAGAAATACAAGTCTCTTCCAAGAGCTCCTCAAGGAAAGAGAAGGATTCCTAAACAAGAGATCCTTGTGCTAAACAACACTATTCTCTGCTAAATAGCCAAGAGAATGAGAAATGTCTAAATAGAAAAATTCTTCAGAAATAATATGTTCATCAACCCCTTCTCATGCTGCCCTCCTCTTCCTTTTATAAGATAGAGATCTTGCCAAACCCTAAACTATCTCAATGACTTAGCTTCTTTCACATGTGTCACCTCCAACTAGGACTTCACTGTGCATTAATGAGGTTCATCCCCTCTAGACATCATTGTTGATTTGGTCTTGTTGACCCAGTCAAATGTCTCAATCCCTCTCACACATAAGGGTGTTTTATTAAGGTAGCCTAGATTTAGCCTTGTTCACATGGGGAATTTATTTATTCACTGATTTTAGGATTTTTTATGTTCCTCCTTTATACATTTATTCATGAACAGAAAATTAAAGCAAAATTTAATATTCCAATTAGCTTGAGGCTAATTGGGAATATTACAGTCCTCCCCTCCAAAATGTTGCTTGTCCTCAAGCAACTGATAAGGTGAGTACTGCAACTTCTTTCCTCCTCCATTGGTGACACAATCAAATGATAAGCTTCTCCCATGAGCTAAGTGATCACCAATCCATCCATCCATGACTTGCTCCACCAAGGTTCTCATGAGATGCAAACAGTTCATCCCATAATGAAACAATAAATCACATGAAACAAACATGGTTTGCCCAATTCCCTCCCTGAAATATAAGACATAAAGTACAAGGAGTGTAGTCATCCTATAGGGCACATGCATGCTTTCCCTCCTTCCCCCATACATTCCCATAAAAATTAAAGGCATGTCATCTATGTATGGGAGTAGAATAATGTACAAACAAATAAAATTTGTACATATGGAGGTGGGTCACAGTCCCACATGTGGAACCAGCGCAGTGCATCACCTGCCTACATCAAACCAAGATGTGGTAAGTGGTTTTCCCACCACTTACTTGCATCCCATGCCATCTCACTATTGCTAGAGGTGTGAGATATATTTGGTGCCTTAGGAAAGCACCCATCATGAAACAAGATCTCCATTTTTCCACTAAGGGAGTGGCCAAGTTCATAATTTTTTGTGGCCCATTGTTTGCCATGAGATCTACAATATGTATCACTCCTCCTTGGAGTCATGACCTGCATGAAAATAGTGAAAGAATTCATACAAACCGAAAATGAAACATGTTTTACATATGTATGTTCTCACCCAAAGTTCTCCTTATACAAGTGGAGGGGTGTATGGATCTTTCTCCTCCTTCCAAGGTAGGAAGAGGTGGCTGAAATAACTCTATCATAGAGTCTTGTTGTGGCCCCAACTCCACATGGTTCATGTATCTTTGACAATGTTGATATAGTTCTTTTTCAAAGCCCTCCCAATAGTAGCTCCTCAAGATGATGTTGTTGAGCTTCATAGAGTATGTGTGGCTGAAATGGAACTCTTCATAAGCCCTTTGTATTAACTTCTCCTTGAGCTTGGAGGCTCTAGACAAGAATATCCTGCCATGGTTATAGATGGCTCCATCTAGGATTGAATAGCTTCCATCATGTAGCAAGTCATCTAGAATCATGCAATTGTGAAGATCCTTGGAATATTCCACTAGTAGTTGGGATTTCCATTATGGATCTAATGTGCCCAACAATGACAGCACTGATAATGTATCATCTAAAATGGCTGCCATGTTGTTGCTCTCCTCCTTGACATTTTCCATGTCAAAGGTTTATGTTGGAAGGTCATGCCTCCCATTTTTCTCCTCCTTGACATCTCCCATGTCAAAGGTATAAGGTGGAAGGTTTCCATTCCTTCCTTGCTGCCTCTCTTGAATATTCACATGCTCAACAGAAAATGGAAGTTCCTGGAATTTAGTCTCCCATGGAAGGCTATCATCTATCCAAAAACCTCATGGGTTTTCCAAGGTATGCATGTGTGACCACCATCTCTCATCATGTATGGAAGAGGGTTCTCCAAACAAGTTTGTCTCCTGATCCAAATATTGCATTCCTTGCTCCATGATGGTGTCATTATTCCTCCTTGCACCAACATTTCTCAACGCAGTATGAGATGAGAGAATGGATAATGATGTTAAGGGAAAAATACTTTCCCTCTCCTTGAACCTTCCCCATACTCTCAGCGTTGTAGTATGGTCTTCTAGTGCTCCTTTTCCCCTAGGATCTATGAAAGGAGAATTAATGCATGAAACATATTTCATCAATTCTGAATCAAGTGGTCTCCTAGGTGGTATACCACAAGATAATGATGTCTCATGGCTCATTCCCATGTGAAAAACATGTTAGATTCAGCCTTTGCAGCTTTCCTTCAGTGATCAAACATGCTCTTACAAAGTGATTTTAAGGTGTCAAGGTCAAATTTTGTCATTTCAATGAGCCTTCAAGCAAAATTTGGTCACTAGGCATTAGGTCTAGGGTTTGTTTTCACTCTTTTCAAATTTGTCCAAATGCCGGTCCATGTCACCATTCAGCTGAGTGTGCCATCATTCAGAGGTTTGTCATCATCATGTAAGGTTCCAAAGAGTCATTTTACACCTCGTTCATGCTTCAGTTGTGCCTAGGTAAGGTCCATTTCCCTCTCCTAGGGTTTTGGAGGTAATTTCTCTTGGACGGTCAAATCATCGGAAAAAATTGTATCCTGATGTTCAAACACCTTCCCCTATCCTTAATATACCTCATTAAACACTTCCCATCACTGAGATCCCCAAAATTCCTCATTTTTGCACAAACCCTAGTTTCTTGCCACAACTTGGCAATTTTCTAGGCTAGGCCTGTGTTTTGCCCTTTTGGACCCCTTCCCCTCACTCAATCTCTAAGATTCCACTTTCCCCTGCTTCCTAACATCCCTCCATACTTCCCAAAATTTCCCCAAGAATTTAGAAGCCCCTTATCCCCTTCGTTTCGCTTCATTTCGACAAAATCCCTTGTTCCACACATCGAGATAAGTTTCACTCAAATGCTATTTCAGAGCAATAAAAGATGAATTTTGGAAAACTGAGAGAGGTTTTTGTCCAAAACATCCCAAGGAGGAAACACCTCTTTCACTTTTTACACACGTATCATGGTTTTAGAGAAATGTCAAAAATATTGTTGCCTCAGGAGAATTGAATGCACCTCTGAAGTGACCTTGGGAAAATCAATATTTCTCCTAGCATGGTTGGCTAAATTACTTGCTTGATGAGTCAAAGGATAACTAGACATAAATATATTTCCAATGAGCTATCATGAGCTCAATTTGGAGTTGAGGAAGACCTTCAAAAGTTGACTGCAACAGCGCTCTGCCTTGAGGCAGCCTCATTCTTCTCATTTTGACTAGTGTTGGGATATTTGATTTCTGATAGAGAAAATGAAGTCCAAATTGAAAAATTCCACTTGGGTTGGAAAGTAGACTCCAAGATATTTCCAACGAGCTATCACACGCTCAATTTGGACACCGGGAAGGCCTCCAAAAGCCTCCTGCAAAATGCACTATGTAGCTACTCATAGAAAAGTGCGCGCTACCCATACAGGAGGGGCGCTACCCACATAATACCAACAGCCAGTGTTAATTAACACGGGCGCTACCCATTGGGCAGGGGCGCTACCCATACAGCGACAGAGCCAAAAAAATTTGTTTTTGCGTCCGATTTTGAGCTCAAATGCCTCCATCAACTTGCAAGTAGGTTTCTAAAGGTTGCTCAGTAAATTTTAGCATGATTGTGGTGTTATTAATGTTGGGAAACAAGCCTTGGTTGAAGATAAATGTATAAAACCTACTTTTACATGCAGATTTATTCCTTAAGGGTTTCGAATATATATGGACAGTCTTGTGAAGGGTTTGTGAACTTTTATGATTGGTATATATGCTCATGCCTGTATTGCTAGTGGCGCCCTAGCACATTATGTACATAATCCTCCCGCCCTTAATTTATCATCTTACCACTGTTGTCATGTCCTTCCATGTTTTTACATAGTCTTATGTTGACTTGTCCATATCCTCCATCACCATAATATTACCACTGCTGCCATCATCATTCTATTACCACTGTCATGGCCATTTGTTTCACTGTGGTCATTGTCATATTGTTCCCATTCTCCATTGATAAAACATAGTCCCATATTTGTTTGCTCCTTTGAAAAATTTTGGCCAGCATTACAAAGGGCTGCACACTACATTTTCACTTGGTAATTATTTATCAATTTCACTTGTGATCCAAAACAGAGACTGTTTTTACCCCTATCCACTAAAACAGAGCTATTACCATTGTGACTTATTTTCTTATGATGTTTTGGTACATATGCAACATATTTGGGTTTTGAGCATACATTGAAACTTTGACTTCACTACACCTATATCAACACACATATTGCAGACAACTTGTTTTCAAAGCCATGTCAGAGATGGATTCAGTTTATGAGCAAGGATATGAGCAGGACAGTGACTCAACCGTTGAGGTTGATGTACTAAGATGGAGCATAGTAGTGCACCGGTAGTGGTAACATATCAGAGAGGCCACAGGGCCTTATTTGCAGCTACACGGCGAGTATTATCTCCACCCGGGGTGGAAGGGGTCTTGCCGACTTCATCAACAGAGTGAGTATTATCTCCACATGATGTGGAAGGGGTCTCGCCTTCTTCTTTGGCATAGGTACAGATCGAGGACAGGGGCAAGAAGCCCATGCATGATGAGGGCCCATCAGGAGGCCGGGACACGGATTTCACGATCATTGATGTTGATGCGAGCTCTCCTAGCTCGAAACTGAAAGAGATCATCCAGGAGCAAAGGGTCGAGAATGACATGCTAAAAGATAAATTGCAGAAGGCTCAGTGGGTGATTAATTACCTGGAGCAGCGTAACAAACAGCTAGAGGATGAGCACACACTTTATGAGCTGCGTCGAATCCGTGAGGATCGACAATTGGCTCGGAAGAGACCTGGTGATATGACGCCGGATGATCGAGATTCTGTACTCACGCATGTTAACATTCATCTGGAGAAGTTTTTGGCAAAGGCCAACAGAGACAAAGACATGTTTCGCCACATGAAAGGTCATTATTGGGCTCGCATGCATGTCTGCAAAGCGAGAATGAAGATTCTGAAGAGGAGGTTGAGCGAAGCACTAAAACGGCGGAAAAGGCCTGATCCACTCCGGATTTTGGCCGAGGCTTCGTTGGCTAGACATGATACATGATGGAGGGTCTTCGCTCCGAATTTGAGCAAATTCGGAGAAATTTTTGTCATTTTGAAATATTTTGGTCCAAAAACAGATTTTTCCGCTATACGGGTAGCGCGTCGATGTGCTCACTTTTGTTCGGGACACTTGCTGAAGGAAATATTTGCATTTTTGGGTTTTTCATGGTAATTTATGCATGCTCAGGAATTTACGAAGCATTTCATCAGGTTCTGGATGGTCAAAAGGCCCAAAAACACTACGAAAACCACCTTGCTGCCACCTTTTGCACCAGCAGGAAGTACTTCTGGGAGAATGAAGTTTTGGAGGGTCAAATGAGCTCAAAATTGGGAAATTCCACTTGGTTTGGATAGTCAACATCTAGGGCTTTCCAATGAGCTATCACGAGCTCAATTTGGATGCCGGGAAGTGCCTCAAAATTAGGCTGAAAGGCGTGCTACCCATACAGCTCAGGCGCGCTACCCATATAGATTTTTGGCTGACTTTTCAACTTCCAGCTCAGAATTTCGGGCAGTTGGGACCAGTTTTGCTTGTGGATGAAATTTTTGGGTTTTCATGATGTAAATTGATGGTTGGTATGTAACTTTGGCTTACTTTTACCTATTCTAGAAGATTCACTCTCAAAAAAGTGAAAATCATGTAAATGAATCAGTTTCCACTCTTTTAGAGGCAAGTTGTTAGCTGCCTAGATTTTAGTTCCTTGATTAGAATTTGGTTGAAACTGACCCCTGAAGGAGGAATTCGACCCCTAGAGGTGTGGGAAGGGGTTAGGATGTTCTATATGATGTAATTTCTCAATCATTTTCAGAGGTTGGATAGGTTGGACTCTTGGGAAAACTTTGGCACACTATTGTACATATTTTTCATATTTTGGCTAAGGAAAGATCAGAGGTTTTGCAGCACCTGTTGGGATTCTTGTGGCTTTTAGTTCTTGATGGTGTTTTCTCTCAGTTTATTGTAAGTTATTTCATGTTTAATGTATGCCATCCCTTCTTATGCTTCTGAAACTAAAATGAATGAGTAAATGAGGTTGAATCCATTGTTTACAGTGCTCTGCCTTTGAATTCATTTAGTTTTGTATGTTTTCGCCTGTTTGGAGAGGATCCAAGTTCTTCTTTTCCCTCTTCAGCTCCTTGTCGTTCTGATCTATCCATATACTCAACCAAAAGCATCAAGAATATTGCCTACCTCGCCCCAACTCGAATTCTGCAAAGATTTGGCCTTATCCCCGGACCCAAAAATTGTTTTTCCCATTTCTCCAACGAAAACCCAAAAAATCAAAATCAAACATTCCTATCTCTTTACTAGCCTAAAATCAGTATTCATTGTTCATTATAAGTCATCTCAGCCCCTCTGAAAACATTTTCCGAGATAGACCCGGAGAGAGCCCTCTCCTGTCCTCGTAGGGCTAGCTACGAGGCTGAGCGTGGTTTGATGTAGCCTTGATTTTTACCTCATTTCAGCCTAAGGTAGATTTGAGCGCTAACACAACAAATGGGAATATCTTATGACTGCTTCCACTACGCAAATCCATCTCTGATTTCTGTGTGGAAGTATCATGACAATGGGGTATCACCCTTATGGATGCAAGAGTGTCTTTGGCTGGAGAAATTTCCCCATCTTCTTCTCCATGTAATAGAGGATCACCTTCCATCATATTAGTGTTGTGATCCTTCACCTTGTCTCCTTTACCCACCTTCTGCAAGATTTCACAGTCTGAGGTGCTCCCTTTAGATGTAGTTAACTCATGAACACCCATCATCTTCTTGGTGTCAAGAGTCTTGATCACAAAGGACTGATCTGTCATAGTGTGTGTTCCCAAAACTGAATGCAATGTTGGAACACATTTCCTCCATTTTTTTGTCTCATTTTCTACCATCATAGACACATGCTTCTCATCCTCTTCATGTATAAGATCCTTGGGGCCTTCTTGCAAAGATAGAAGAGCCCTCTTGGTGGAAGCAATGGCTTCATTTCCATCTCCCAATAAAAATAGATCTCCTGCTATCACAAAGCTGGAGGATCCTTTCATCTCTTCTTCTTTCTTCTCCACATCAATGGAACATGTCCCATCAATAAGAGATCCTTTCTCTTGATCTCTCCTTGAAAAAGGAACACTCATGTCTTCTTTTTGAGAAGAATGTTCTTGCTGAAGTGGGGCCTTTGCCCTTGGAAAATCATGTAGCAGATCTTTAACCCCTTCAACAATGTTCTGAAATGGATTTATCTTCATGGATCTTTCCATCTCATGCAAAGGTTCCAATTTCTTGAGCTTATTTTGTTTACAAAAAGAAGTTTCAGATGGCATAGAATCAAATCTTTTCACTAACCTCCTAGTGAACTTTTCATAAGTAGAGATGTTTACATTTTTAAATGAAGAAGACTCAAATAACCACTAGGCATAAGCCTTACCTTGGAGGTGCAACACTGCTACTTTTATGGATTCTTCTTTAGAAACTTGATGCAGTTGGAGATATTGTCTAGCTTCCTTACCCAAGACTTGGCTGAGCTCTTGGGTGATCCATCAAATGTAGGTAGAAAATTCCTACCTAAAGTGGGTTGCATGCATCCTCTTCTTTTCTTGTATATGCTGGATATTCTTTCTTCTTTGAGTTGAAAAAACTCTGGGAAGCTTAGATTCTCTTTGAATCTTTTAGACTGAGATTCATATTCTTGGAGATAGTCACCAAGAGTTTCCTCTTTTGGTGTCTCTCCTTCTGATTCTTCTCTTGTTAGGAATGTAGGCATGCTACAACATTGTAGATCTGATTGTGTGGCTAAATTCTCACACACAAGGTATGAAGAAATGTGGCTTCCTTCATGTGCAAATATCTCCAGAGGATCTGCATGTTTTTCTTTCCTCATTCCCCTGATTTCATTCTTAAACTCATGCAAAGTTTGGAACAAAGTTTTTGAGAACTCTTTCCCTATCATTCTTCCAGATAAAGGGGTTCGACCCTTGTCTTCTTTTTCATTAGTGTAATCAATATTCTTCTTCTTCTACCTTTCCTTCATTAGAAAATACATATTGGCTTCTTAGAATGCAAATCACAGGCTATGCCAAGATAATTTCTCTGATACCACTGTAATATCCCAAAATGGGATTGCTCAGCAATGCATGCATAAAAAACACATTTTCAGAAATATATTCTACAGGAATCAAAACCAACCCTTGGATCCATTATATCTGACAATATGACATCTAAATCCAAGAGGAGATTAGAAACAAATCATTCTAGTTGAGGTAAACAAATCTCCCACACCTAGTGTAGTTGAAAAATACCCAAGAATGGGATTGCAGCAATATCCAAACAATACTGCAGTAAAATAACGCAGTTTAACTGAACAGAAGTAGGAGGCCAATATGGAGGCTCAATAATGACATTTAAATTAGGAAATCAGAGTTATATTGAAGCCCATGAGTTATAGAATAGAAATTATAAGACTTTACATGAAGAAAATCCTCAAAATGAGGTGCTACAACCATAGAATATGCTAACTGAACAAGCTTGACAACGTTATTTTATTAGCTGAAAGTAGTTGTATATTACACTTTAGATCTAGAGTAGATATGTGTACAAAAATTTATATCTATATCAGATCTGTACACTAGAAAGGCTCCTTTACAAATGCCCCTTGGGTTTTTCAGCAAAAAGTGAAGTACATGGAGTAGATCTGAGATCTAATGTAGCAGATCTGCAGAATGATTCAGAAATTCTGAAGTAAATACAACAATATTAAGATAAAATATGAATATGACATGAATTAGATCTGAAATCCATGGATCACCACAGTGAAGGGAATATTCCCAACACTAGAGATCTCTCCTCCAAAAGTCTGCCAAAACACCCTGCAACTTCTCACTTGCAAATAACGCAGTACTAGAAGATAAACTACGTTGTAGGCTTTATAACAGTGAGGGCATCAAGCCAATATGTCGATCTGAAGCTCCAATGATCCAATACTCTCTTGCTAGGGGTATAGAAGACTCTCCCACTGAAAAGAGGCACTAGAATGGCCTAGATCTAAGTAGATCTAGCCTCCACTTGCTACAGCTTACAAAGAAAACAAAAACCTCAACAAGATCTACATTTTATTTAGAAGAATAATCTTGGCCTTAAGCCTGATAGTGGGCAATAAATACAAGTCTCTTCCAAGAGCTCCTCAAGGAAAGAGAAATATTCCTAAACAGAAGATCCTTGTGCTAAACAACACTATTCTCTGCTAAACAGCTAAGAGAATGAGAAATTTCTAAATAGAAAAATTCTTCAGAAATAATATGTTCATCAACTCCTTCTCATGCTACCCTCCTCTTCCTTTTATAAGATAGAGATCTTGCCAAACCCTAAACGATCTCAATGATTTAGCTTCTTTCACATGTGCCACCTCCAACTAGGACTGCACTGTGCATCAATGAGGTTCATACCCTCTAGACAACATTGTTGATTTGGTCATGTTGACCCAGTCAAATGTCTTAATCCCTCTCACACATAATGGTGTTTTATTAAGGTAGCCCAGATTTAGCCTTGTTCACATGGGGCATTGATTTATTCACTGATTTTAGGAGTTTTTATGTTCCTCCTTTATACATTTATTCATGAACAGAAAAGTAAAGAAAAATTTGATATTCCAATTAGCTTGAGGCTAATTGGGAATATTACATGGATGCAAATGTCATCAATGTAGAGAGCCTAGTAGACATGTGCAGTAGGATCCAGAAGCCAGAAGACTCTGATGACATATGCATTATACTGATTCAGTTATTTGTAGGCTATTCAGTTTTAGGATATTTGCATGTGCGAACAACACTAGAAAAGTGTTGTATGCAGAATATTCCAAAGGTACCGGATCGAGACATATTGATTCCTTTCTTGTTGAGAGGGAGTGTTGAAATTTGTGACAAGAAATAGTGAAATTGGCATCCAGAAACAATATCCATAAAATGGCACCCATAAATGGCTACGATGTGAGGCTTTTGATTTAATTATTTCTTAATTAAATTAGAAGAAATATGTGTCCAATTTATTTATCCCTTAAATATATTGGACAATAAATTGTAATTTTATCTCATAATCACTTGTAATAGTTAACTGAGTGTGATAGACTCAGTTAGCTCATGAAATTTGAGTTGAGGGTGGTTTGTGAGGCATGTAGAGTGATTCTATTTTTTTTAGAGTTCAAGTTGCAGTTAATGTATTAGTTTAATGCATGAGAAATCAGTTAAGTCAATTAAATGAGTTAAAGTCAGTCTAACTAGTTGTAACCGATTGTTGCACTAGTGAGAGCTAAAGTGAATTAAATTATATTTAGTTCACATGCAGTGATCTGTCAAGTGACTGATGATTTACTATTAATAGATGCATGCATGTCATATTTGATGAAGACACAGTTGAGACAGAGGTTAAAGGGAAGTTGATTATCATTTGTATTATTAGCAAACTGCTTGGATGCAGCTAAAACACCACATGATTTCCCATGATACTAGTGCAATTGAGAAAGGCTAAAATTCCTAAGGAATAGGGATTTCATTCCTCATGAAGTGCGTGAGAAAGGCAGGCTGAAGACAAACTGAGAATTGGCTAAGTGTTGGCCCAATTTTGTCTGGATTAGTGTGAGGCAATCAGGAGAGTGCAGAAGATTATTGTGAGAAAGAATGCATTGTATTGTTTCATGATTCCCTGGTTCATTATACAATATAGATAGAAGGCTTTTGAGCAACAATATTTCCCCTAGAAAAGTATATGTGTTGTGGTTTTATTTGCTTCTTTATTTACTTGTTGTGATTGACGATCGTGTTTATTTTCCGCAATTGATTTGTAGAAGGATTCAATATATTTATTTAGTAAATTTCTTGATCGGATTGAATCTATTGATATACATATTTTTTGTATAATTTCTACACAAAGAAACATGAAGGAGACATAAAAAACATGTAGGAAACAAAGGAACACATAGGAGAGGGACATGCAGGAGAGGAATGTGTAAAGTATGAGCACGTAAGAGAGAAATGTGCGGGAGAGGAAGAAACATAGACAATAAGAAGGACAGATACATTGAAGAGAAAAGATAGCAATTTGCAACTTAAATCTATGGATCCATGTGTTCTCGATTAGGTGGAGCCTAACATAAGATCTAGACTCTTTATTATTGGTTAACAAGTATAGTTCAAGAACTTTGGATTTCCATTGAGTCTATCAAGTGGAATTCATAGTGTGATATGGATTCTTATAGGAGATAGGTGGAGGCATTGTGCATCTAGATTCCTAAAATGAAAAGTGGGTGGAGGTGCTTATAACTCTGGATTCTTCTTGTATTGTTTGGGTGGAGCACTAGATTTTATGGATTCCATGAACTAGTTGTGGGGTGGAACTCTGGAACTTATGGATTCCCAAAATCTATTGTGGGGAGGAACTCTAGATACTTGGGATTCCCTGAAGTAGTTGTGCTGGGTGGAGACATTGTGAAGTATGGATTCCCAGATGCCAGGTGGATGCACTGTGGACTCTCGATTCCCATGTGACTGTTCGAGTGTCGTGTTGAATCCCTTGAGAATATCTCTCCATAGGCTCTAAATCTGGCTTGTGGGTGATTAACTATAAGAAAAAATAGTTGTGTAGTTAGCCTATGGTTGGGAGGAGAGTTGAAGCCCCTCTCCTAGTTTCCAGTCATATAACTTTGAAAACAAGTGAATTACTACATTTCCATGCCTATTTATGTAATTTGTATATTACTTATGTTGATTAACTTGATTCGATATTTAAGAGAATTTGTACATCTATGTGTTGCAATACAATGTGTTGTGGGTAGATATATTATTATAAGGGAATGCTAAGCCTCGTGATGTTGAAATGTTCTTGTATGGACCTTTTACTTGTGCACATGAATGCATTATGTAATCATTAGGATCATCTTAATGAATGATTGGCTAATAGTTTGGTTATATGTGTATATCCTTCGTTATGACCGTGTACGTATTCTTAACTGACCCTCCATGTAGAGGCTGAGAATGTATGGGAATAACACTAGGAAAGTATGGTTGAAGTCCCTTTCGAATTAATAGGGTGAGTCCTATGAGTATGGATACATGGATTTATATAAGGGAGCCATCAAACTTCATTGTAACTACAACGCAAAGAGATTAGAGGTAGATTAAGAAAGCTAAGTGATAGTAAGAACTTAATTGGGGTCATTCCCATTACTTAACAACATAATTCATGTCACACTGCGAGCCCCTTATGGGGTGGTAAAATATTGCAAGTGGTGTGGTGATGAGAGGCCATAGATGAAGATTTATACATCAGTTGATGGGAAGGTTCATATTTCTCCACACCCTATTGAGGAAGTGGTTGGTGATAGTATTGGCAAGGTAATGGAAACTGTGGAAGGAAAAATTCATCCATTATGTAATGACAAAAATTTCCCTCGCGTCACATCCTTGTAGAGTGGAGACCTTATCCTTTGTCTTGATGGGAAGCTTTGGGTGTGATGACATGGCAATATCATAGGAAGGTACATGATGGGAAACCATTGAGAGTACTTATAATGGCGAAGTATCACATTGTACAAGGGAATGGGCTTAGGTGGGGCCTAAGAAAAAGTCCACGTGGCATGGTGACATGTATAGAACAATGACATGGCACATTAACGACATGACACATGCCAGGTGGTAAGACCGTTTTTGGATTTCCATGTGATCTATAATTAGGTGACACATGGAACCTTCAGAGGAGGCCACGTAATCACATAACATCATCTAGATGGAATTACAGTTTGCAGAACCTAAGAGGTTCAAGGCATCCATTTTACTAGTCGAGCCACGATTAATGAAGACTAGGGAAAGAGAAGCATTCCTAGTAGGTGACAAAGAAAAATATGTTGCACCACAAAATAGGGAAGCATAAACCTTTATTATCACAGAGGGCGCAGTGACATGGTAGGGGAAACAATGGGGGGTTTCTGATGAGGAGAGAAAGACATGTAGGATAATTAGGGGGTTCTCCGTGGCATTACTTGCTAATGTGGTAAGGAATTAGTGGTGAAACTTTGTATGACCATAAATTTTGGTCTGAGTATTGAATTTCAACTAACTTTATATCATTAGAAATCTCTCAATAAGCTAAATATGATGGTGCAACCCAAATTTAATTCCACTAAATTTGTGAGAAGAGAAAATTTTATGATCCCATTTACATAATGAGTCCATGGAGGTCATGTTAAAGCAAAGAAACCCCTCCCATTCCACTCAGAGACTCTAAGGGGATGGGAGGGACCTTTACAAGATCCAGTAGTCCTCTACATATGCAATAGGGTATAATTAGGACTTGATCAAAGTTTTAAAATACTCCTACTTAGTTACTGAAATATCCCCATATAATGTAAGGGTTTATGTGTGGCTAGGCCAAGGCATGGACCTCTAATTTTAAATGAGCAAATGAAATTTTGTGTTCCTCCTCTATACGGTGAACATTAAAATAAACCTATAACTATTGCAACCAATGATTTAATTTATTGACATCACTTTGATACAACTTGATGTATAGTTTTGTTTCCATATTGAAGAGAGGATTTGAAAGCTCATGGAACTCAAACTAAAATATTATTTATGGGTTTCCTAGAATCCTTCTTTGGTTCTTCTCGTTCCCCTAATTTCCTCTAATCTTACCTCTGCATCAGAACCTCCATATTCTTTGAAAATTCCAAGCTTATTGGTTAGGGACACCATGAGGAAGCTCACATAACAGTTTATATCTATAACATATGCTTCCAATTGCATGAACCTATCCTTTTCCATATCTCGAGAGTTGTCATAAATGCATTTGTCATCCATGGTTAGGGTTTTATGCTATTATGTGTAAACTAATTTGATCCCATTCAACTTTCCACAAAATACCCAAATATTCCTACTATGATACTAATATGATATGTAAAATACCATGGATATTCCACCACAAAATTCATCACAATAGATCTAATAAAAATAAAATAAAATATGAAATCTATACTACGAGGGTTAAATTTATTTAGATTTCTACATTTATTAATTATTATTTTTCTTATGCGTGTAATATATAAAATGAAAAAAATAGAGAGGAGGTAAATATGATCACCAAAAAACTAAAAAACATATCAATATATGATTTGGGAAACCCTTTCTACAAAAAACAAAGCTAGAAGGTGAGTTTACTCTACTCTCTTTTGTTTGAATGGAAATGATGCAAAAAGGAAGGAGAAGACACCTCTACAGAGTCACCTATGACTAGGGGTTAGATTTGACCCATTCAACCTTGAACATATGTTATAAATTGACCCTTAAAGAGTCTTTATCATCATCCCCATGCGTCTAGCCCCTTTTCCATGAGTAACTTGAGCTAACATGGCATCCTTTGAAAATGATAGTGGTCAATCATAATCTGTCAAATTTTGGGAGGCATATATTTTTCATCTAAACTGTAATTAACATCTTTCTTGGAACATTAGAAAGATCTCTAAGTGTAGAATAGCGTTATGGGTGTGATGCTTAAGTAGAAAATCTTTACTGCCCGAAAAAAATCATTTGAGGTCTCAAACAACCCCCAAAATGTTTCTGACCCTAATTCTCCAAACTGGGTCCCACCACTAAAAGTGCTTATGTAAGATGACTTCTTCGATTTTCCCACCCTGAAATCATTGATATGGATGAAAAAAATATATAATGAACCAATTAATATCATAATATTTTCATGTATTCCCAAGACCATCCAACTCAACCCTAGTGCACTTAATTCATCCAATTCCACCTAATTCCATCCAACTTACCCCAACTCCATCGAGCTTATCCTAAATCCACTCAACTACACCCAAGTTCATCCAATTCCATCTAGTTGGTGCCTAACTTATCCTGCTCTTCTTAACCACACTAATGCATTAGGGAAAATTTAAGGTCTAAAATGGGCCTCCTAAGGAAAATAATAAGATAAGAGTTATGTATTTTCAAAGGAGAAACAATAAAACTATTTTTTTTTTTGACATGTTTGACTTATCTCCTTATCATTTTTATCAAATTTCAAGTGTAGGTATTCATTTGATGCAAAATTAGATTTCACATCCAACAAGTATTCCTTATGCATACTCTCGATAGACCCATAGTCAGATAAAATAAAAGTACAAATGAAAAAAATGTGTTCACTTGAAAAGAAACATGGATTTTTATGTATTTCTAGTTTAAGGATCTCTTAAAGTATAGATATTAGATACTTAGTGGATGCAAATTCTAGTTCCACTTCCAACAAGTGCCTACACTTGAAATTTGAGTAAATATATGAGATGAGTCAAAAATACTACTAAGTGAAAATGAAGTATTTTTCTTTTTTTCCTTCCAAAAATATTTACCCTTATGGTCGAAATCATCGTTGTGAATCCTATTAGTTCTTTTGAAGTTTATTTTAATGGTGTAATTTTTTAGGACCATTTTTAACTTCAAAATTCCCCTTACGACACTTGAAAATACACCTGTGTCTATCTTATGGATGTGAAACCAAAAAATATGTGCTCAATGGATGTGTACCCTATGAGTATGTCCTATGATTCCATACCATGGATGGTTGTGCCACATTTTTGTGGTTTGTGTTAAATTTCCATGAAACTTTGCAACTACTTAGATGAATATTTGAAAACTAAAATCTAGTTTACTTTCACCAATATATAGTCTCCTAATAATTTATAAGCAGCGGAATAAAAAATTCGAGATAAAAACACAAGCACAAATTGACACACTTGTTTTTCTCAGGAAACCCAATAAGGAAAACCTGCTTCCTTGATATAGTATTTTATTGATTTTCTTGGATAAATTGAATCTATTACAAAGTAATTAATCTCTCTTGAGAAAGTGTTATGCTTCTCTCACAAATCTCAGTTGATATAGTTTATCTCAACCTACTTTGATCGTTACTTGGTCTCACCACTCTAGCTCTCAACCAATCCTCTACTTCCTCCTTGACTTTCTCTACAAATCCTTCTTCCTTGCTTAATTCACTTCCTTGCGCACTTGGAAACCTTATTCCTTGCATAGATTCTCTATTTCCTAGTGCAATTTAGGTCCTATTTTCTAGCGCATTTGTTTCGTATTTCTTAGCACACATTATCACCTTATTTCTTAATACCCCAACTCCTCTTCTTTATGAACAACCAACTCCTAAATCCTTGCAAACATATTCCTCCTATTTCATAGAAAATAATTCTTACACTCTCCAAAAAAAAGGTTCCTATGACAAAAATCATGAGCTATTTCATTTCCAAAAAACCTTGGTGTACACAACAACTAATTTTGTGTGCCTTCGTCCTTGTATTTATAGTCCCAATTCGAACATGCAAGGAGGCCCATTTAAAACTCAAGTTCTTGATTGAAAAGTTAACTGATATTTCTTCTTGTCCTTTCTATAATAAAAAATATAGTTATAAACTCATTCTCTCGCTAGTCAACAATGGATACTAACTCACTCTAACTAAATTATAACTTCCACCTCATTCTGTAGTCAATATGATGAAGTTTCCTATTTAATTGGAGCTCCAAATCATTGCATGTGAACTTGATGATTATTCTAGTAAACTGGAAATATCTCATCCTAACAAAAGTATAACTCATGAGGATAATTTAGGTCTTCATTGGCTAAGGCACAAGCCAGAAGACCTTGCTCATTACATTTTCAACAGTTTGTCACAACTCCCAAGTGTGGGCTACCCAACTCCTTAGTTTGTAAGTAGTCCAAGCATCCAAGCTATTCAAACTCTCAATTTCAATGTTTTCTATCATGTGTAGTGCATTTTCATTTCTATAAATGATGTATCTCATGAAAACCCCCTTGTCATTTAATCGTCAAGTTCCCTTCCAAGTTTTTCTTGATGTGTTGAACTAATGTGAGTTGCCAAGGCCTACGATGCACACAACCTATCCATGGCGTCCCTTGCCAATAGGCTAAGGAAATCCAAAATTAGCTTTTCTAGCCATCAACATACCATCATGTTCATCAATGCAAGTTAATAAGCATTGAGGTTATCATGTTGTGGAGGCACCTAAATTCATTAAAGGAAAAGGCATTACATGCATCCAACCATCAAGTATCATATTATTCATTCTCGTAAATTAGATAAAAAAAAAATATCATTATAGTGTAAATATCCGAGGATAATGCATTGAAAATAAGTGAGATATTTATTCATTCACAATGCCCACACTAGGCCATATAGAACATGATCAACTTGCTACAAGTGAAACACTATTTATTTCTCAATTTCAATTTTCACCATCATAACATTTTACAAGAAAAAGGTCTCTTGGAACTATTTTAGTTTAGTCTATAGTATATAATATGAACATGGCATCATACAACTATATAAATATCAATATCATTTTTAAAAACAAAAATAAAATGAATGAAATTTTAATCATATTTTGTTAAATATTATTCAAAAGCATGTATTTATTTCTTATTTCAATCATATTTATACATTTATATATTAATTCTTATAATAAAATTTGAACATAACAATAAGGGATCTTGGTAAATTAGTATGTGGAATATTCTTTTTTTCCTTTTTTGTGGCAAAAGGGACCTCATTAAATTGATATATGAGACACCCTTGTTTCTAAGACAAGAGGCCCTCCATGCAAATATTTTCCTTTCAAAGGTTTGGGAATTGAATATACACTTCCCTCCTCTAAATTTGAATATGTGATATCTTAGGAGGAAACATGTATTCTTAACCATTAAACCACTCCAATTATATATTCAAATATATGTACTTTTAAAATTAAAATTATTTTCAAAATTTCCAATCAAATTATTTTGTTTTTCGTTATTTTAAGTAATCTCCAAATTTCTCATCATGGGGGTGACAAGTGAGTTCATAGATGGGCTTCTGGGTTTGTGCCTGCCACCTATACGGTACATGTGAGTTCACTAATGGGGGTAGCCACACATGCATAAGCATGTGAGGAAAACTCATATTAGTTTCCAACACTGTTACCGATGAAATAGGTAACCAGACCTCAAAACGGGAACTCTAGCCCAAAAAGACTCAAAAAACATGAAAAAACACCCCAAAAACAAAAAAAGTGTATTCCAGAACGCACTCGGTTTTTTTTTAAGGTCAAATTTCAACATTTTATAAAATTATGCTAAAAACAAAATTGTTTCTTGAAAAAAGGATTGAAAACACACCCTCAAAACAAAACCAGTTGATGCTAGAATAACAAAAAAAAAAATTTGTGTCATATTTTTGACATTTTTAAAAATAGAAATAACATTTTTTAATTTTTAAAATTCAAACATTTAAAAAAACCTAAAATTTAAGAAAAAAATAAAAACATTTTAAAGCTTAAAATTTGTGTCTGGCCAGCCGCCCGACGAGAGGCTGATTCTGGGAATCGCCCGGCGGGAGGCCGATTCCAGGAATCGCCCTCCCGCGGCGGGAGGCCTATTACGGGAATCGCCCTTGCGCCCAGGTGGCGGCGGAGGCCAGCTGTTGGGCGGGCGGGGGGTTGCATGCAACCTCCCCGCCCGCCAAGCGGCCAGCCTCCGCTGCCACCTGGGCGAGAGGCCGATTGGCGGCGCCACCACGATCAAAAAATTCTTTTTTTTTTAATTCTTTTTTTTTAATATTTTTTTATTTTTAATTTTTTTTTTTCAATTCAATTATTTTTTTAAAAATTTAATTTGTTTTAATTTTTTTTGTTTTTGTTTTTTAAATTTAATATTTTAGAATAATTATTTTTTAAAATTTTAAATTTATTTATTAAATTTATTAAATTTTAATTTAATTTAATTTTTTTTTAATCTTATAGTATATTTAGTTTTTCATTTTTAAATTTTATAAATTGTTTCATTTATAAAAATAAATAAAAAAACAGTGAATTTATGGATATTTGTTTTTTAATTATTTGCACGTGGTTTTTTTCATTTTTTTTGTTTTTTAATGATGGTTTTTTTTTAATTCTTTTATTTTAATTTTCTTTTTCAATTTTAAATTTTTTTTTTTTATTTGTTTTTTTTGTTAATTTTAAAATTTGTTTTTTTTTTCTTATTATTATTATTTTTTTAATTTAAATTTTTAAATTTAATTTTTTATTTTCTGTATTTTATTTTTTTTATCTAAATTTTAATTTTGTAATTTAAATTATTTTTAAATTTTCTATTTAAATTTTTTTTTTTTTAATTATATGGTTTTTTTTAATAACTTAGAAAAAAATGTTTTTTTTTTTGGTTAATTTTTGTTTTTTTTCTTTAAATTATGTGTTTTTTTTTCAAATTTTGTCATTTCTTTTGATATAATTTTTGAATATTTTTGTTTTTTTTAATTTATTTTTGTTTAAACCGCTCCAAAAAAAAAAAAAGTTGATGCTACATCAACACGTTTCAAAATAAGCATGAAAATCACTAACATTTTAAAACAAATATTCATACTTCATAAATACAAATATTAGAATGTCAAAAATGTGCACAAAAAAAAAGGGGTGATTCTGCATCACCACTTTTCAAAATCGGGTGTTTTTTATGCTACCAAAAAAAAGTAGGTAACAGTGCGGTTACCTATTTCATCGGTAATAGTGTTTTACGTGGTGAGTGATTTGTAAAGAAAGTTGACAGTTTGAAGATTTTGGCGAGAGCGTCGAGTTGAGGGGAAAAGATCGGCCACCTCATGAAATTGGGTTGATATGCAATTTCTAAGAGGAAGGTGTTGGGTCACACTATTCACCACAAGAGGTTTGTGTCACCTGATGAGAGTTCTTTCCTCATCTTGAGAGTGGAGCAAGGGAATACCTTAATTTGGGTCACCTTGCACAAAGGTGGCTCAGAGGAAATTATTATATAAACTCTACAAAGCACCGGTGTCTGGGGGTTATCAACGCTCACTAGACTATGATATTTTGAGGATTGTGGGTTCTTGTTTCCCCTTCACCTCGAATACTATAGAGGCTTCTTCTTAATTGGCATCCTCAAATTTTTACAGTCATTTTACTCTAGGTAACTTTGAATCCCTTCAATTTCCCTTAAATCTTAATGTTTGCTTTCAATTTGGGTTGTGGCATTGGTTTGATAGAATTCCTATTTGGTTCTTCGGTGCTATGTTATTGGTAGTTCTATTCAGCAATTTTGGGTCTAGTCGGTTGACCTATCAATTTTCTTTGTTCCACATTCTGAGTCGAGGGTCTAGTCCTTTGTGTTGTGATGGTTGTTCCTAGTTTTATAATCTTTCTGGTATAAATTTAGTTTATCAATTTGTCTAAAGGTGAATTTCTCTGTGTGTTATCTAGCCTTAGATACACAGGCATTTCTCCAACCCTGTCTTGCTTTTAACCTAGGCATTGACTTCCCTCCGGAACATTTCCTTCGGTATTCCCAATTTTCCTGCATTGAAGTTTGTCAGTTCTGTCTACTAGCCTTTATGCAATGCCAAATAATGAAAAGTTATGTAAGGGGAGGTGATTGAGGTCCACAAGGCCAAAATAAGGCCCAACAATAGACCTAGAAGGTTGTTGCATCTTACTATTCAATATAATAGACTTAGAAGGCTATTGCATGTTACCATTCAATCGTTCCACCTGAGAAAAAAAAATGAAATTTGGCAATTTGAAACTCTAGCTACTAGAGACAAGAAATTCTTAACTGACTTAGAGATTATGTATGAGCTTGGTCAATGGATTTCTGACCCTAGTCATACCAAGGGAAAGAAGAAGCAATACTTTGGTGCTTTCACCTTGTATTGGCAAATGAAAACGTTGTTAGGTAGGGTTCTTATTGGGAAGTAGTCAGACAAATATAACATCTTTACTAGCCTTAAAGATGTCAAGCGGGTTCAAAGAAATCAATGAGTTTTCCTTGTGATTTGTTGATAAGATGGATCAAGTTGATGTTAGGATGGATCATATTGAACATCATATCAAATGTGTCCCTATCACTTCAATTCCCTCGAGGTATAGTGCAAAAGAACTTGCTATGGCTGCTATGGTTACCTCATCACACTCTTAATTGAAATATGTATGCCTATAGCTTTCAGTTTTTGTATTGGACAATATACTCTTTAATCATGCTAACACTATTAATGTTGTTCAATGTTTAAACAAGTTACTCTATAGTTAAGTGGTCAAAAATACCTATGGTTGACTCACATTTCTGGTTCTTATGTTTATGTAAGGAAATACAATATTCCTTTGAAAATAGAAAAAGAAAAATCTCCTAATTTATATTATCATTTTTTTAAATAATAAATCAAAAATAAATTGTACTTCAATTTTAAAAAATGATTAATCAATTTAGTAAAGTAAATATAATTATATTATATATTTATTTATTTCATTATTTGTATTATATCATATCATATTTAAAATTAAATAAAGCCATTTTTACATCTATTTAAACTCAATGTCTACTATGGATCACATAAGCCTAAATTCTGAAAATCACATTATTCTCAAAAATATCCTTATTAAATAAATATAGGACTTTTAAAATTAAATTATTGTTAGTTTATTCTTATTATAAATATGATAACATATAACTATAATATCTATATTGGAAGATGATCAACTTTTTCCGCTAGCAAAACAATGCTCACTGTATTCAATCAAACAAATAGTAAACAAGTAAGGTTTTATTAGCATGGTAATTATATTATTTGAAAGAATTAGGTTTAATAGTTGAATATATTATAATAATATAGTTATAAAAATTAAATGGTTGATAAATGTTTATATTTATTAAAATAATATTTATATTTATATTAATGAAAATTGAAAATCAGTTTGAGAAATTTTTGATTTCAGAAAAAAAAAAAATCAAATTATTAAATCCAAACCTTCCATAATAAATGCAAATTCAAAATACCCAACAATATTCTAATATATGAATGTCTTTTTAAAAAAGCCCCCAACAAGATTCTAGTATATCAATGTCTTTTTAATAGAGCCGTTGCTGGGCTGGAATGGGATCTCTCTGTAAAGATACAGTCCATATAAGAATTGGGTAATGAATTTAAGAACCATGCCATATATACATTGAATATCAATATTCCAAAGAATAGAGATAACACAAACAGACAGAATGTAAATCGAGATTCCAATTCCAAGGTACAAGTCACAATGCGTATACCACCCACTTTCAATATTTCCTGAACACGGTCATAATAATAGTATGCCGTTTAAACTTCTGGTTAGTCTCTGCACCGAATGATTAGTTCGCCATGCTTTTCCGTGTGAGAGAATTACTGTTACTCCAACAAAGCAAACAGGCTTATCGTTATGTTAGACACTGATGAATCCCAGGCAAAACACCATTTCTCTCTTTTACATTTAAACATTCAACCAGAAAATCAAGCGAGTCTCCATTGCCCAAAACACAAATCAGTCGAACAATGTCAATATTAATACTAAAAATAATAATGAGCGAATACATAACGGAACAAGTGACAGATGATCAATGCCAAAAGGAGGCAGTTTCCAAACACTGGCGAGCAGAACATGCAACTACTTGCGCCCAGTGCCTCAGTTTTGTCTTCACTTCTTGGGAATCCTCACCTACACAATCAAAATCAAAATATCAAAACCCAGTTTATATATATATATATATATATATATATATATATATATATATATATATATATATTTTATAAGGAGGCTATAAAAAAACAGTATCTAATATTAAAATTATATTCATATTTTTTCGACACTAATAATTTTAATATTTTTTCAACACTAAATTATATATAAGGTTAGTTTAAATAGCTTTTTTTATTAAAATTCATTAAAATTCAACAACATAATTTCAGTTTTTGTGTTGTTTAAAATAAATTTTTGAATACATAAATAGATCTAGCACTCTTGAAAACCCTTAGAGCACTGGAATTATGCAAATTAAATAATTTAAACTTTTTGATTAAAATTAAACAAAAAATTATATATATATAGAGAGAGAGAGACTACGACTATATATATATATAATATTTTATTTAAATTAATAAAAAATTTAAAAATAATAAAGTAAATAATTGGTTTTTATATAGAACTGATTTAATGAGGAATTAACAGTTTTACAATGTAAATTAGTTCATATTTTGATCTGCATTAACATTGTTACTGGTTGGTTATATTCCATTGCATGTGATTACTATCAAAAGAATTCATTGCATGTGATTACTACCAAAAGAATTCTATAACTTATAACCATGGATTACAGAAGCCAAAATTTTAAAAATAAGTATCATTAATATTACATTTATTTTTTAATATTTTATTTAAATTAATAAAAAATTTAAAATTCTAATAATCACATAAATAAATTTTATATATATAGATGTTGGTGACAAACATTTAATGTAATTTCTTTTAAAAAATCACAAAAAAATTATTAAATTATAAATTTTTTTAAAATTATTATTCTTATTTATAAATTAATTAATATAAATATAATACATATATATTAATAAAAGTATTTGAAAGTAACAAAAGAGTAAAAATTTCAATGACATAGCCATGACCCATTATGTTAAGTCAGGTGTGCAATTAAGGTATTTATAAAAATAATTGATATAAGTTAAAAAAACACACACATATATATTAATAAAAATATTTTGAAATAACAAGAAGTAATAAAAGTTCAATGTCATAGTCTACAATCCAATATTCATTTTAGTGAGATGCCTAGTTAAGAAACACCTAAATATTAAATTCCTAACTCTATCAAAGTATTATTCTATAATATAACTTAATTTAAAAAAAATACCTAAAACAAAAAATAAAAATAAAATAAAAAATTTTAATAACATAAATAAAAATCAAATAGAAATTAAATATATGACATCTATTCACACATTTCTTTTAATTAAATCTCAATTTTCTATCTTAATTACTATTTTCTGAAAATTAATTTTTTTTTTATCAATTAAATTAAAACTCTAAAATAAACATGTACATGTAATATATAAACTAAAAAAAATTACATTTTATTTAATAATCTCAATAACATTTCCAAAATATTTATTAATCCACAATTTCAAAATATAAAAACCAGAATACTCGTACTAACCCAATTTTTCAAAAAAATAAAATGATTTTGAGTACATGAAAAAGACTTTTGATACTGCCATTCCTTTACAAGTGTAAGCAGGAAAAAAGTTGTGAAATAAAAAAGGTGTAATATGTGGTATATAAATAAGAAGATATTTTGATATTTTTTTTTGGGTAAAGAGGAAAAGAAAAACTCTCTATTCATTCCTGTTAATAGGAAGCATTACTTGCTATGCAGATCAGACATTGTATTTCTTTATTTTTATTTTAAATATCAAAAGTAATTTTTACTCTTAAAAAAAAGCACTACTTATCACAATAAAAACCTTTATTTTAAATATCAAAAACATTTTTTACTCTTAAAAAAACATTACATGTCACAACAAAAATCATCACAGCAAAAAAAACAAAAAAGTTTCAAGAACATCTAATACTCAAAATTGACTGATTTGATTTTAGAAAAGAGTATGGATATTCTTATCTTGATTGCAGAGAAAAGTATTCAAAGCAGATTCAAAAAATATCTGAGTAAAATTGACTGATTTGATTTTAGAGAAAAATATTGGCATCCTTATCTTGATTGCTGAAAAAACTATAAGCAATTCAAAACAGATTAAAAAATATCCTAGAAGTAAACAAATTGACCTCAGATTTCTAAAAATCTAGAATCAATACTCTCAGAAAGCTCATTCCTATCACAGTATTAATCTGAAGTTAGATGTACCTGGGCTAGAGATCTTCCATTCATCACAGTACTGGCTGGAAGGGCTGCCACCATTTGACTCCGATTGCTGTGAAGAATTCCAGTCTGGAGAAGACTTGGACCTGGAGACATTGAATTGTCTGTTGATGGCATAGTACAAATCCAAGGCAGGGAAAGTGTTGCAGAGTGCAGGATCTTCATCAAAACTGAACCGAAATCCAAGATCAATGCATCCCCTAAGCTCCTCCACATCTTCATCTGTTAATCCTCTTGTACTTCTTCCAGGCTGAGACCAGTGCAACCTATCCCCCAAATCTGAGACACTCCTCCCTAGTTTCTTTGTATTTTCTTCAAGAAGCAACTGGTGAGTCCTCTTCTCTTCTTCCAACAACTGGCCCCTCCTCCTGACCCATGCTTCCTCCCTAGAAATTTCACTAGTGGCTGTCCATGACCGTTGCCTGGACATCAAACTCCTGTATTTTGATACCTGCAATCTTTTTTTATGAGACATTTTGGCTAAATTCTGAGCCTGATCCTCTGTATTCATGTTCATAAAGCTGACAACTTTTGAATCCCCACATGCCGTCTGAGACCCAACCTCGATCGACATATTCCAGTCCCTAAAGATTTATATAAAAAATATTAGACAATAGAATAAATTCTGAAGATGCCCTCTGCCAGAGATTCGATCCTTGGATCTATGCAGATAGGCTCAATAACTGCCTGCAAAAATCCCTCCCATGCAGAGATGGAAGGGACAAAAAGGCCGAAAAATCATAAAATTACTTGAACCCAAAAATACTATAAAGCCAAGAGCACCTCCTCCACCCTCGCAATTTGCAACCGCTTTCCTTTTTTATAGCTCAATGCTTCTCTATATTCTCTCCAAAAATTTCAAATTCAGGCGGCACAAATCACTCTCAACCCTAATTTTTGGCCGTCTCCTCTAATTGGGTTTCGCTTAACCATAATCAACGCCAATAATATTTTCTTCCGACACCGAACTCAACTTAGACCTACCTACCATGTTTACCCCCCGAACTAGGGTTTTTAAGGGTTTTTACTCCTAATAATCTGTCCCTTCCCCCTAACTAGGGTTTTTACTCTTAATAATCTGTCCCTTCATGTCTCAGATTTCACCTGATTTACCCCCATTCATGGATTCTGTGATCATATCTTACCCCCACATGTCCACTAATTGGGAGAATCGTAACGTTCCCCTGGGCTGTAATCATTGTCAGATTCGCTTTTTCTTCATCCACGGGAAGACCGAGCGCTGATATTTGACCTCATCTAACAAATCCCTATAATCATGTTGTACCACTCTTTTCTTTTAAATACAATGCTAAATACCTTCTTCCTAATTGAACCCGGATCTATTCTCAACCAGATTATCTAGAGTAGAATATGCTAAACACCTCTATTTCTGGATCAAACTCATGTTGTGGTAACTTTTACTTGTGATTTCAGAAATAAAGTTCTTTAATATTGAATTGTAGACATGAATTATTATGTAATTTCTTAAAAGAAATAAAGAGTTTGACATAACTTGTTTATATAATCATATAAGAAGTGAGTTGTACATTATGTTAGCTTAAATCCATCTTAATTTGGGATTTACTAAGCTTCATTAAGGATCAAATTTCTGTTCACGGTGAAAGAGGTTTGCATCCCAAGAAAGGTTTGCATCTCAAGAAATTTACTCTCTTTGTTTGAGATACAAACCTTTTTTAGAATAAAAAGAAATTTAATCCCTCTAAACACTTGGTAGATCTTGAGTTAGTTAAAATGAATCTAAGTTAGCTTATATATATATATATATATATATATATATATATATATATATATATATAGTAGAATATGCTAAACACCTTATATTTCTGGATCAAACTCATGTTGGAGTAACTTTTACTTGTGATTTCTGGAATGAAGTTAGTTAATATTGAATGGTAGAGATGAATCATTATGTAATTTGTTAAAAAGGAATAAAAAGTCTGACATAATGTAACAATTGTTGATAGTCATACAAGAGGCCAGTTGTACATTACACCATTGTTGATAGTCATACAAGAGGCCAGTTGTACATTACACCAGCCTAAATCTATAAGGATCAAATTTCTTTTCATTGTAAAAAAAGGTTTGAATCCCAAGAAGGTTTACATCTCAAGAGATTTGATCTCTTTGTTTGAGAGTCAAACCTTTTTTTAAATAAAAAGAAATTTGATCTCTGCACTTGGTAGATCCTGAGTTAGTTAAAATGAATCAAAATGAATCTAGGTTGGCTTAATTATTAATTTTATATAGAGAGAGAGCCATTGAGACTTAGTCTAACTTATACAAGAGGCAAGTTGTACATTACATCAGCCTAAATCCTTTTTAACTTGGGATCTACTAAGCTTCAAGAAGGATCAAGGATCAAATTTCTTTTCACTGTAAAAGAGGTTTGAATCCCAAGAGAGGTTTTCATCTCAAGAGATTTGATCTCTTTGTTTGAGAGACAAACCCTTTTTAGAATAAAAATAAATTTGATCTCTCTAGGCACTTGGTAGATCCGGAGTTAGTTAAAATGAATCTAGGTTGACTTATATATATAGATCCCAAGTTACTTAAAATGAATCTAGGTTGGCTTAATTATTACTTTTATATAGAGAGAGAGAAATTGAGGTTGTCTAACTTATACAAGAGGCAAGTTGTACATTACATCAGCCTAAATCCATTTTAACATGGGATCTACTAAGCTTCAAGAAGGATCAAATTTCTTTTCACTATAAAAGAGGTTTGAATCCCAAGAGATCAGGTTTGTGTCTCAAGAGATTTGATCTCTTTGTTTGAGAGACAAACCCTTTTTAGAATAAAAAGAAATTTGATCTCTCTCGGCACTTGGTAGATCCTGAGTAAGTTAAAATGAGTCTAGGTTGGCTTAATTATTATATATATGTATATATATATATATAGGTAGATCCATTTTAACTTGGGATCTACTAAGCTTCAAGAAGGATCAAATTTCTTTTCACTGTAAAAGAGGTTTGGATCCCAAGAGATCAGGTTTGTATCTCAAGAGATTTGATCTCTTTGTTTGAGAGAAAAACCCTTTTTAGAATAAAAATAAATTTGATCTCTCTCGGCACTTGGTAGATCTTGAGTTAGTTAAAATGAATTTAGGTTGGCTTAGTTATATATATATATATATATATATAGGCATATCTCTAGTTCAAGTTAGTTAAAATAAATCTAGGTTGGCTTAATTATTAATTTTATATAGAGAGAGAGCTATTGAGACTTGGTCTAAGTTATAGGAGAAATGGTTTTTTGTTGGAGCATTTTTTTGGTTAATTTTAATCAAAATCTCGCAGAACAAAAAATCACAATCTTGTTTGAGATATTATAGTTGATTTTGGTGCAAAGGTCATTTCATTTATAAATTACACTAAGCCTATATATATCTCTTCTATAAATTATTTAAGTCAAAATATTTACATAACCTAATATCTCTTCCATAAATTATTTAATTCCTATTTATGATTTTATTTGAGATATAAAGTTAGTTAGAGATACATTGTAAGATAAATAATTATATAGTTAATTAAAACAAATAGGAATAATAAGTTTGACATAACTGTTATGGTAGTCTATAATTATATAAGAAATAAATTGTACACTACATGAAACAAAGGGATGGTATAATCTAATGGATTTCTCCTTCACATATTTATTGCTCATGTGTTTCTCGCTGGTTATTCCTCAAGTCTATTTGTGTAATGGTGTTAAAGCCAACCATGTGGATCTATTAGTTATCTTAATTAGTTTGGTGTTTTTAAAACCAAATTTACCCTTATAAATAAATTTAAATAGTTATAATATGGTTCTTTTAACGTTGTTGTCAGTTCTATTAATCGGCGTACTTAATCTATTAATATCTGTCTAAGTGGAAGTTGAAGTTTCAGAACTGTATTAAAATGAAGTCATGTTAGACATTAATTTGGCCCACTTAACTGCGAATGCAATTAGTGCTGTCACACCGGCCATCAACACAGCAATCCTGTCCCGGATACTAATAAATTTTTTCTTCGGTTTTTCCTTTGAAATGGTGAAATGAAATAACAGGTTTGGTTAAAGTATTTTGAATAATATGAGAGATTCAAAAAGCTGGTGGATCTGGCCATATTTCCATTAAAAGTATCCCGTTGTACAGCAAATTGTCACTAAGTCAAATCATGCAAACTTTAAATGTACGAATAAAATAGTTGTTTGAAGTGCATTTTCTCATACAATTTTTTTATTATTATAAAGTGGCTTCGGCATGTTCGTTGAGTTGAATTATGAGGGACATCAGAAACAAATTTAATTTCTGATAATCATTCTACCATCCCTAGTTGGTTCATGTGGGGTACCTTAAGTCATCAATCAAAATACACATTGTTTTGTTTATTTTATTGGAGAAGTTGTGTATTTTCCTTAGGGTTATGTGGATGCAACAAAGACACCTGGACAATACACTAACTTGAAATAATATGCTTGAAGGAATGCTTTTGACACCTCGAATCACAGCTCAGCAAGGAGGTAGGTTCACCAAAGGCTATAACTAATCATAATATAAACCATCAAAAGGAATCATTTGATTTAATTTATTTCTTGAATGATCAAATTTGTTAATGGGATTCGGGCAGAATGATTAAAAATATTTTAGAAAATAGAAATATATTGAGAATTGGTTTATGAAAAATAAATAAATAAATAAACAAAATCAATTGTAATTTTAATAAAGATATTTTATAATATTTGTAATATTTAATATTAAAATATAATAAATTTATATTTAAAATTAATTAATAATTCTCGGTTTGTTTCTCGATATTGGTCTTCATAATCTATGTTAATGATTGGAAATTCACCCAATAGTTTTAGAAATATCTTTGGTTGTTCATCATCCTCAAAGACTGTATCTCATATCCACTTCATATTTCAATTTTTGTTCAAGAGGTGGCTTGAAGTATTGGTTGTTGTTGCTAATGCATCTGCATGTTGATTGTCTACTCTGCGCATAGTTGTAAAATTAAATCCTATATGGCATTTTGGTATGACCTCAATCTGGGGTGTTTGGTAGTGTAGATTTTTTTTATTTGGAGTACTACCAATTCAGAGTCACCAAAAACCATGATGTTCTTCACTCCCATCTTCCTCGTTGTTTATAACCTTAGAATAAATGCCTCATATTCGAAAACATCATTTGTGGTATCGAAATCTAATTTAAATGATAGGAAAATTTTTTGGCCTATAAGAGATACTAAAAACACTCTAGCCATTGGTCCTTCTTTGGAACATGCTCTATTGAAGAATAATTTCCAAACAAAATTTAGCTCATGTTGTTGCTCAATCTCAACGGATGGTGGGTTTTCTTCCGTCACGGCTTCGAGGTTGATGGACAAGATATAACAATCGATAAACTCTTCTATAGCATATACAAGTAAATTCTTGGATCTCTTAGCATCACTTACAACATATAGGAGTTTAGCTCCCCTGTATAGTCTCCTCTTTTAACCCCCAAAGAGAGGTATGGTTTCATATGATAAATCCATATGCAGGGTTCCACCCAATTTTCCGACCTAGGACCTAGAAAGTAACATGCCATAGGTAGATAGAATATTGCCTACCATTACCACGAGGGCTTCACCGGGGGAGCAAAACCATGCCACGTGCATTCATATTAGGGGATATATATTGAGGAAAAAATAACATAATATATTGGGAGATATGTATTGAGGAAAAAATAACATAATATATTGGGGGATATATATTGAGGAAAAAATAACATAATATATTGGGGGATATATAAGGGGTAAAGGGTTTTTATATTGTAAGGTATAAAAAATGGAGCTCAAAGTCAATGAAAAAATATAGAGTATAAAAAATGTTAATGAAAAAATGGATAATTACAATATCTAGTGAAATTAGGGGTTTCTTAAATTAGGAAGGTGTATTGGGTTTGTATTGATAATGTGATTTCTAGAGGTATTTTCCAATATGTAGTCAAACTAATGGTATTTTTTAATATGCCATGAATGCACATGATATGTCAAAGGTTCATTGAGTGAATCCCCCATGATGACTACGCCCATAAATAATATCTTGTTGGGTATTTGGGTAAGAGAGATGACTAAGTTTTTAATGAGACAATGAAATTTTACCCTTATAGAGTTGAATGAATAAATATCATAATATGGCTTGGTAATATCTAACCTTAGCACCACCATGACTAAATTATGAATGAGGTTATGGGATGGTCCTAAATCCAACATGAAATTGTGGAGTAGCTTCATATGAACATTGAGGGTGATGTAAAATGGAGGACTATCGTCATCTTATTATTCCACATGTGGTCAACGTTCTAAATTGGGACAATCTTCCTAAATATTCAAAGTATCATTATGAGAAAATACATCAGCGAGGTTTATGATTTTTCGTAAGTGAGGTTGATATATTTTGTTTTGGTCCAATCCTAATAGTGGTGTCAAGACCTTCATCTTACTAATCTCCTATTCCAAGTTAAACAACGAGGCTATGTTTCTTTTGACCTCTTTGACCAGATGAATTTGCACTTGAGATGGAACGAGATTCTGTTACTTATTAATTTATTAACTCGGGCTTGGGTGTGATTCTTGATTCATCTACCTATTTCGTAATGATGTTCCTTGTATTCTCTTCGAATTTTCAAGAGGTAGTTTATTCGCATAAGGGATTGGATTTAAATAAATCAAAGGAATGGGAGATTTAGTCTAATGACCTACCCTGGTTGGTTTACCCGGCTTGGGACATAGGTCATAGTTCCGCCTAAGTTCTTCCATTACTATAATTGTGGTTCGTTGATATTGAGGATCGGGAATATGATAATCATTGTATAGTTCGTAGGCCTATTGCAAAGTTAGAGATTTTGTGTAGCCAATTTATGTAATGTAGAAATTTGGACTATGATCTCATACCTAATTTATATCTTTTGCTTGGATAAATTCCTCTAAAAAATCATATGTTTGGAGGTTCAAATCTCTTCTCATGGACTGTTGTATTGGTTGATATTCAATCCTCCTTTCTCTATTCATATGTTGAGGGTTGAACGACCTACGAATGAAAGTAGGTTTTCTAGGAGACTCTGTTTGATTTTTGCTTGATCCTTTAGATTCAAGTTTAACAATATTATTGGACAAATTTCTGATGAAAATATTCATTTCTTCAATATTTTCTTCAGATGTGTCTTTGTTGTAAGGATAGTCAAGTTCTTCCTTTAGCTTCTTTTTACCCTTATCTATGTTGTCTCCCTTATCTTTCTTAATTTCATAGTTCTCATCTCCAATTTCATTTCTTTGTAGTTTTCTTGCAGCAATTAGGTTCCCTTCTATTTCAACCATACAAGATTGCATATATGTTAGGGTTCTAGGTCTCCTCTCTCTCAGCATGATGGAAATATCAAGTTAAAAATTTGCGGCATAACTTACCATAGTAGCAATAGGGGTAGGTTTGTTTTCATTGGGGAGTTTATTATAAAACTTGTTGAATATTCTACTGAACTCTTCGACACTCTCATACGACTTATTTTTTACTGCTGAAAAATCAATGAGGTAATATTGAAAGTCTTTATTCTCACCTTTTTGAGTACATAATTTTCTCTCTAAGTCATCCCAATAGTGTAGAGCAATAGTAGGAAGAGTATGAAACCACTTTCACATGACTCCCTTAAGGTTTTGTATGAATAGTATCATGAACACATCCTCATCCTCCACCATAAAGTTGTCAGTAAAGTCTTGAAAGGCGTTGATATATTCTTTAGCAGCATCTTTATTTTCACAACTAAATATGGATAAAAGTTTCAGATATTTATCTGGCATGTTGTGTAAGACCTGAGGAAATCTGAGGGTGCATAACGATATGATACCTAGGCTAAGGGTTGTTTACGTGGATTTGTTTTATTGTGAGGTTTCCCTTGCCCAACCATAATGTGATGTAGAATGATATATGTAGTGGCATATGATATTGGGTTCTAGTTTTCCATGTTATTTCCTGAGTTATTCAAGGTGTGGACAATAGTGGAGTTTTTTTATGCATGAGGAGGATTGAATAACTTGGGATGTTTGTTTTTTGGTTGTAATAAAGATGTGTCGATCTTAGTAATGACTAAATGACCTAGTTGAGAAATCACAGTAGGACAGGGTTGGGATGTAGAATTTTTAGTGTGATTCAATAAGGTTTCAGCCTATAACGCCTTCATTAGTTGTTTGTAAGTCCGTAGAAAATGCTCAGGGTTGAAAACTAGAAGTGTGATATTTTGGTTCGGGTTACTCTGGGTATGACTCCTTGAAGAAGTTATACCTGTGAATCTAAAAGTTATAAATTACGTGTCAAAGAGAAAATCATAAATTCAATGGATATGTACAATGTGCTAACTAATGCTAACAAGTAATCGTCATTGTAGTATAGTGGTGAGTGAATGACAACAATGTGGTTGACAAAATGGATGTTTTTGACAATGGATTCGCCAAGTCGAATGCATAACTGATAAATTCAGGTTTTTTCCACCTACAAAATCTAAATAAGGTTTTCATTTCTCCTAGGGAAATAATTTAAATTGTCCCTAGCAATGATGCCACGATATATTGGGGCCCCAAATTCACACTATGTCATGCTATAGTGCAAATCCTGGGGAAATATAAATCCAATTTTAACTTTGTTGTTATTGATTTTGGTTTTCTACTAAAATGTTTGTGTATAAAATCACCTATGCTTGTTTAATCTTGTTGAATATATTTCTGACTTTTTCTAGTTTAATAATTCATGTGCTTTGGTTCTTGGTGTAAATTTTCAACAAGAAAGAGAAAAAGTAGTGAACAAATTGCAGCAAATTAAATTGGACATTATTTATGTTCGTTGTGAATGTTGTCTCTATTTTTTTTTACAAGAGCGGTTATGAATTTATATTAGAACTTGGCCAAATGCCATCCAAGATTACAATGTGTCGGGCCTAGCCCTTAGTCTTTCTGCCTTTGTTTGAGCATAGGTCCCAAGTATTGGGAATCCTTCAGTTTTACACATGACTAGATATTCTATATTTGTTATTTTTCCTAACTTATATAAACACACAAACTGTTGTAAAATAAGACGAAAAAACATTGCAACTTTATGGGATGGAGTCCCACTCCTCAGTTTCGTCTATCAAAAGGGAGCCTTCTGAAAGCAACACCGCCTTGTTGGCTTCCGAATCTGCCTCTTTATTGTTTTCTCTCAAAACATGGAGAAAGCTTGCAGTTCGAAAAGCTTTCAGCATGCTTCGAATTCTTAAGATTGTTCTAGCTAGTCGAAGATCTGTAGAAGAGGAGTTCTCCACTAGAACTTTGATGATAGACTGAGAATCTCCTATGACACTTAAATCTGAAATGCCGGTGGCCTTTGCTTGCTTAATCCCCTGCAGAAGTGCCAAGGATTCAGCTTGGATGCTTGTTGAGTGCCCGAGGCCCCAAGCATACTTAATCTCTGTTCTGCCCTCCTTGTTCTTTATAATTCCTCCTGCCCCAGCGAGACCGGGATTGCCTTTCGCAGCCCCATCGAAGAATAAGCAATGTCTATCTTGTCTAATGAGTAAATCTGAAAGTTCTTGTTTGTTTCCTCTGAATTTCCACTCTTTTATGTTCTTTTGCTGCCTTGTTTCATCAGAGAAGTGAAGACCCATTGAGGCGCCCCAATCTAGGTCCTGTTGATTTAGATTGGCTTCCGATAACTGTTCACCCAAGTTTTCTTTCCAAAGATTTTTTACTTTGATGCTGATGAGCTGAGGATTTAGTTTTTCATCTCTAAAAATTCTTTTGTTTCTCTCGAGCCATATTTTCCAGCATGTGAATTTTGGCAAGGAAAACCATGGTGTTTTAAATCTTTCGTTTTTTGGGAGAGTTCTTGGATACAAGCTGTGCCAATTAGCAAATAAGTCTGAGATAGAGACAGGGAGGTTAAACTCTGTTTTCCAATAATTCAAGAGGATCTGCCAAATTGCTCTAGAAAATTTGCATTCCAGAATAATGTGCTGGGCACTCTCTTCCATTTCGCAGCAAAGGTGGCATCTAGATGGGCCTTGAAAGCCTTTTTTTTAAAGTTTGTCTTCTGTTAAAATCGCTTTGTGGCATAGCAGCCAGCAATAGAAGTCGACCTTTGGCAAAGATTTATACTGCCACAGCGCCTTCCACACAGTGGGATCTGGGGCGACGTATGGATGCACTTGTGTACACCTATACCCCTGCGCTACTGTGTAGAAGCCTGGACCGGTTCCCCAGCCCCTAGCATCGTGTTTGCCTGAATGAAGGGGCGATTTACCATGAAGCAATGACAACAAGTGGTGTATGGCCTGCGCATACTCTGGAGGCACGGGGGGTAAGCGCCAGCGCTGCCATACTCTGTCAGAGAACTGTGAGATGTCCCACAGTGTGATAAACCCAGCGCTTTCCATCCACTGTCTCAGCGCTTGCAAAGAGGAAGTCGATGCTAAGGGTGGATGCATCATTATACTGTCCTCCCAGATCTTTACGTTTTTACCATTGCCCGGTATCCAAAACGAATTATCTTTGATGAGAGCCATTGTTTTGTGACAGCGCTTAACCAAGTGCGTTCCTGTTGTGGGCAGAGTGTTTTCTAAAGATCTTTTCCTGCTCCCCGTGAGATATTTTTTCCAGAGGGCTCTTTGCGCCCAGCCTGGGTGTGGAGCGATGATTCACCAATAAAGCTTGGCCCCCATGGCAGTATTTTGGGAGCAGAGATCTTTGATGTTTAGTCCTCCTTCCATCAATGGCATACAGATTTTTTCCCATCTGATCAGCGGAATTTTTCTATCATTTAATTTGCCACCTTTCCAGAAAAATTTACGGATGTAGGCTTCCATTTTCTTTATGATGCCTGAGGGTGCTAAGAGCACAGAAAATTGGAATATGGGGAGACTGTTTAAAACTGATTTGATTAGGACAAGTTTGCCTGCTAGGTTTAGCCATGAGAAGCCCCAGGCTTGAAATTTTGTCTTGAATTTGTCCAAAAGAGGGGCCCAATCTCTGTAATAAACCAAGTTGCGAAAGATGGGAAGTCCCAAGTATATAAAGGAGGACCAGTTGAGGGTGGCAGCAAAGTCCAGAATTCTGGATATGGCAGAGAGAGAGTGAGCAGAAATGTTCCAGCAGTAGGCTTTACATTTGCCTTTGTTTAGGCTGCTTCCTGTAGCATCGCTAAAATCATCTAGAACTTCCTTAAACCTTATGGCAGATCGAGCTGTGGCAGCCCCCAACAGGAGGGTATCATCTGCAAAGAGAGTATGGTTTACATTTTTCACACCTCTGGCTATATTAAGCCCCAAAATCTCCTGATCTTCCAATTTCTGATCTAGGAAGAAGCTTAGGGCAGAGACTTGAAGAACGAAAAGCAGCGGTGAGAGGGGGCAGCCTTGCCTGAGCCCTCTTGATGCTTTGAAGAAGCCAGCTGCTCTCCCATTCACCAAGGGGGCAATCCATGGGTCGGCAATGCTAGCTCGAATCCAATTTACAAAACCTAGTCCAAAGCCGAACCTTTTCAAAACTTCCCAAAGGAAACTTTGCCTGACACGGTCGAAGGCATTTGCCAGGTCTAATTTAATTACCATACCCTTTTCTTTTCGAAGTTGACTCGAATGGATCGCCTCTTGCACCAGGATGTAGTTATCAACAATCTGTCTCCCCTGAACAAATCCTCCTTGATTCTCAGGAATGATCGTTGGTAGGATGCCTGCTAGCCTGTTTGCTATTACCTTTGTGATTATTTTGTATCCAATGTTGCAGAGAGAGATTGGGCGAAACCGACTGAATTCTTTTGCACCCTTTTCCTTGGGGATAAGGGCCAGAAAGGCAGAATTCGTGCTGCCCCCAATTTTTTGGCAATTTTGAGATTTCAGGATCATCTTGAAGAGATCTTTCTCCACAATCTGCCAGCAAGTTTGAAGGAATCTGGCCGTGAAGCCATCCGGGCCTGGGGCTTTGTCAGGCTCCATACTATTCAGGGCCTCTTTTATTTCTTGAATGGAGATCTTTGCTTCGAGCTGCTGATTAATAAAGGGGGAGATCCTTGAAGGTATCGCCTCCAAAAATTTGGAATTTGGATCAGTCTCTCCCTCTTCTTTGTAGAGATTTTGGAAGTGATTGAGGGCTGCCTTCTTTATACTCTCATTGTCTTTGTGGATCAAATTGCCATCTTTAATTTCTGCTATAGAATTAAAACTTTTCCTTGCTTGAGCTTGTTTATGGAAGAAGGCAGAATTTCTATCACCCGCTTTGAGCCATAGACTCCTGGATTTTTGTCTCCAATGCTCTTCCTCTGAGAGGCAGGCTTTGTGGTAGATTTGTTGAAGCACCTCCTCCTTGTCTAAAACTTCAGCGGTGATTTCTACATCCTCACTTTGGGCTTGGTGCTGAATAAGATTGTCTTGGGCCTGCTTTCTCTCTTGAGCAGGGGTGGGAAGAGCTTTGGCCCATGTTTTGAGGGCAGCTTTTAACCTTCTAAGCTTTTCTTCCCAGATGAAGAAGGGAGAGCCCTTCACTGGCATTTTCCAACTGTCTTGAACCAAGTTAATAAACTCGGGTTCCTTAACCCAAAGAGTGTTGAACCTGAAAGGGATGGGACCCAGATCCTTGGGTCCTGACATCTCTAACATGATGGGTTTATGATCTGAGACACTGCAAGGGAGAATGTGTAACCTGGATTCTAATCCAAGCAAAAGAAAAGAACTCTGCACCAAACATCTATCTAGTCTAGCAGCAATATGACCAGGGCCTATTCTTTTATTGGTCCAGGTGTACTTACCGTTATCTGGAGGGATATCGAGAAGATCCCAGTCCTGCATGAGGTCTTCCACCCACTCCCTTGATGGGTCCCTAACGATTGTGCCTCCTCGCTTTTCCTCCGAGCGTAGGGTAATGTTTAGGTCACCTGCAATAATGAGATTTCCCAGGTTCTCAGTCTCCGCCAGTTGTCTGATAGATTCCCAACACTCCCTTTTCTCGCCTATATTATTAGGAACATAGACATTGAACAGGCAGATATCCTCCCTTGTTTCTACCGAGCGTAGCTTCAGGAATAGCCAATGGCTGTTGTGTACTTCTGAGACCTATCTGAACTTGAGGGGGTTCCAGAGAGAGCCCAGACCCCCAGAGGCTCCCCTTGATGATACTGCTAGTCCGCTGCTTCCCTTCCAAAACTTTTTGCTGATTTGGAGAAACTCTTTGTCCTCCATTTTAGTCTCCTGGATTAGAAGAATATCCGGGGTTTCTCTTCTTATTAGGCTTCTTATTGCTTCTTCTTTAACTTTACTCCCCATTCCTCTGCAGTTCCAGGAGATGGTCTTCATCATTTATTTCTTTGATGGGAGGCTCCCCTGGAGCCATGCGCTTGATTTTTGACCTTTTTCGTATTCTTGCTGAGGATTTTTTCCAACGTAGACTGACTACCCTGGAGTTTGTATTTGTAGGTTTCCTGATCTCTCTTTTCTCTTGCAGATTTGCGGCCCCTTGCAGATCTTCTGACCGAAGTCTGCGTGTCTCCGATTTCTCCATCTTCCTCGGACTCTTCTGAGTCATGTTCCTCCTCAGAGGCTTCTGTTTGCTTTTCTTTGTCCCTTGCCATGATACTCTCTTCAGGTCTTGTTCCTGCTGAGGTCGATTTTTCTGCTGGTTTGTCGATTCTCTCCTCTTCCCTGGGGGCTTCTTCCGCTGAGCTTAGGATCTCGTACCTATTTTCTTGGCTTCTTGATGAGGATACGTTTTGGGCAGCGGCAGGTTGAGATCCTTGTGCCCCGGATTTCTTGTGGTTTGTCTTTGGCCTTTTGACTTGGTTCCAGCCTTCCTCCTTTCCTTTTTCTGGATCGCTTTTATTTGGGCATCCTCTAGCAAAATGTCCGTAGATGTGACATTTACGACATTTGAAGGGGAGCTGTTCGTAGTCCAGGACTTGAACATGCGTCCAGATTCCAACCTTTAGTTTGATGGCCTCCGGAAGACCCACCTTGAGGTCTACCTCGACACAGATCCGGGCGCAGTCATATTGATCATTGTTGTTGGCTCTGTCTATGAATTTGCCCAGTGAGTTGCCAATATGTTTTAGAGAGTCCCAGTTCCAACATTGTACCGGTAGGTTGGGGAGCCTAACCCAAACGGGGATAGCCGACGGTACGTCTACAGCCGGATCAAAGTCTGGGGTCCATTTTTTGAGGTAGAGGCCCTGAGGTCCCATGAAATAGGGTCCATTCCTGAAGATCAGGTCTTTATCCTCCTTGGTGTTGAATTCGAACAGGAAGTAGCCTCTTCCAAGAAAGTACGAGGTGACTTTATTCTTGATCAGCGGAATCCAATTCCTGACGACCCAGTTTTCGGTTGATTTAGGAGAGGGCCAGAGACCCGTAAATTGACCTACCAGGGCACGGTCTGCAAGAGACAAGGCAACCTGGATCGGTCCCTCAGGAGGTAGGTTTACCTCTGGTACATCATCGAGCTTCTTAACGAACTTTGATGCGTCAGGCTTCTTCTTCTTAGGCAACAAAGCAATCAAGGAGGAGAAAGTGGCAGAGTCATCCGGAGGAGAAGACTGTGAGGGCCCGAGAGGCGAGCCTTGGGTCTCCATAGTCTAGATCAGTAACTCACTTTCCTTAACTCACTTTCCTTCTCCAGACAAGAGGCATTTTCAAAGCCGAGCAGGGTCAGATCCGAGGCGCAGCTGAAGATCTGGGCAACAGTCGAGCCACAGATCAGAGGGCGCAGCTCTTGAGAGGCCAGAGGCGAGATCAAGTGCCTGGGGGACGGATCCAAGCTGATGTTGGCTGGATCGAGCTCTCCAAAGGCCGTGAGGGCCGAAGCTGCAGCACGAAGGCCGTGGGCAGCGCTCATGCAATGGCTGCGCAGGCCA